>CM077031.1:29328461-30528461 GCA_039090855.1 Macrothele yani | reverse complement strand
TGAATCCAGGTAAAAAAAGTCCGAGACTGTTGATAAACGCGGAAAAAAAAGTCCGAGATGATCGTTTTGATTGTCATCATGGGCATTCTAATAAGTCGATTTGACATACTGTTTGAATATTGGGTGGTGGGAGTCGGGGGGACATACTTTCATTATTTACCTAGTGTGGTGGGCGTGCAGGAAAACAGCCACACAGGAAAACTGCCACACGTTTTTCATTAAGGGGCTGGGCATAAATTGCTGTTCCTCCGAGGAACACTTTGAATGTGTGGCAGTTTTCGAAGTTTCCAAATTATGTGTGGCTCTTTTTCAAGGTGCCTAACGACGGGAAGGAGCTCTTTTGTTTGTCTGAATTTTCATGCCGGTTCATATTTCGGGCAACAAGCCACAGAAGTTCAAGGGACGGGGGGGGGGGGGATAAGGATTGCTGTTTCATGGCCTATACTGAGAATTGAATTGAATTGGGAACTCCAAACAAATTTCGGGAAAACGTTCTATGTAAGCCAAGCGAGAATTGTTGTGTTCAGAAAGGACCCTAAGGTGGGATTTTTTAATAACGCTGCACTTTTACTTATAGGCACTAAATATTTACATAACATGTCAAGTTTGTAATATTTTTCTAGAGGCCATCGCTAGACCACTGCGCCACCGGGGCGGCCCACATTTTTCAGTCAGGGACCATGCACAAATTGCATATGACACAAAATATAAAACGTGGGGGAGATTTCCGGGTCATCATTTCCATTTCCACGCTGTTTAAAACTAGATACAGCCAAACAACTTGGGTGTAGGAAAACTGGCCACAAAATTTTAAGGGGCCGTATAAAAATTGCGTTTTTGACCGCTTCATGCCCACGACCCCCAGAGGTTGGTTATCTGAGTCATATAAAGTTTCCGTAATTTCGTCTTTTCTTAATTGCGATAATTAATGTAATTCTTTATTTAAAAAAATGTTTATGATCTACATCTCAGCAAAGGATTTCAAATTTTTCAAACTACAAGTCTGCAAATTATCTCTCAGGAAATCCGTCGGGGGGGGGGGGGGGTAACAAAAGTGCAAAATATAAAGCATTTATGTTCCGATCGGGAGTTTTCAGCATTTACAAGCTACGTACAACTCGACACATGAGGGCATGATGTGCCTACTCAGCAAACCTATGGGGAGGGGGGTCATACCAAAAGTGTAAAATATGAAGTATTTCTCGTCCGATCGGGAGATTTTCAGCATTTACAAGCTACAACTCGACACATTATCTGAGGGCATGTGCTAATGCAGCAAACCTGTGTGTGTGTGTAAGGGGTGGGGGGTGGGGGGGGGGCTTAACACTGAAAATATAAAGAATTTTTAGCCCAGCCAGGAGATTTTCAGCGTTTACAAACTACAACTTAAATTTTTTTCGGATACGTGCAAACTCAGGAAACCTATCGGGGGTGGATTATGGCCCGACAGCGGGTTTCCTGAGGCAGCACATGCCCTCAGATAATGTGTCGAGTTGTAGCTTGTAAATGCTGGAAATTTTCTAATCGGACGAAATCCTTCATATTTTACAGTTTGGGTATTAACCCCCTCACCCCACCCCGACAAGTTTCCTGGGTTTTCACATACCCGCAGGAAATTTGTTTAGCTGTAATTTGTAGACCTTGAAAAATATCGTAAATAAGAAAATACGAAACTGCGGAAATGTTATGGTGTTATATAACCAATCTCTATCTTACGGCACTGGCTTTCTCCCTTCTCTGGGACCAGTAGCTCTAAATTAGGGACGGAAGACTGCTTATAGCCCATTTAGTTGCTCACGGTGGTCGTTAAACCTGTGGCCATGTGCTCTGGCGTTTTGTGTTTCCCAGTGCGTTGTTCTTGTTCCTGGTTCCTGGCTTTTATTGTGCAGTGTTCATGAATGTTCCGTGCATCTAATTATCCCGGAAAGTTGTCCGGTAAGCTTTTATTTTTGTTATAGTGAAGTGTTTAATTTCATGAAAGTGCTAACGCGATCGTTAGTAAAGAGCTGCAGCTGAGTTTTGCATGTGTTGAGCCCTAATTTCTTCTACAAGCTTCTTACTGCATTTACTTGTTTAGCGGAGCTTCCTATCTGTGGTTTTCCACCATAACTGCTTCTTGTGTGTGCTTCAAAGTGCTTCAGTGTGATAGAATTATCCTTAATATTGTTTGTTTACATTTGCTGTGAGACTTATCAGCTGCATGGTTGATTCGCCTGATCAGCAAGATGCTGCCCAGCTAGCGGGCATCCGCTCACTGCCGGTTAAGCGTAAAGCGCCTTCCTCACTGCCTTCCCCTCACCATGCAGATATTGCTCGCACGGATTCTACGACGGATCTCATGGATACTTCTGCTAATGAGTTGATTTCATCCGATGGTGCTGTTTCATCATCCTCTACTCTCATTCCTGATCAGCTTGGTATTGCTTCGGTGCCTTCTTCGCAACCAACTTTTTTTTTTTTTTTGGTTGGAGGTTTAACGACCACCGTGAGCAACTCAATGGGCTGTAAGCAGTCGCCCGTCCTAATTTAGGGTCACTGGTTCCAGGGAAGGGAGAGAGCCAGTGCCGTAAGACAAACAGAACATCCATGCCTGACGGGATTCGAACCCTGACACCTTACGGACGAATGATCAGAGGCCAGCGCCTTAGACCACTGCGCCACCGGGGCGGCGCAACCAACTTTGGTTAATGCCTTTAGTGATTATGCCCCCTCTACGTCTGGTTGTCGACGTACCGCCCTTACGTCTAATGCTGGGCTTTGATGTGGATTCTCGTCTTTCCTTCTCCCGAGCTAAGGATGTTATCCGTGTGATTGTTCCTGAGGACTATTCTCAAGGTAAGGATCTTTAGCTGCGTCAGCGTTTAGGGCTTTGTATTTGAGGCGCTTCCTAACACTCACCTTAAGTTATACTTCTGAGCATTAAAAGGCATCCTTCCTATCGGCGCAATTACTGATATGGCATGGTAACCACGATCTGTGGTTGTTTACCTTGTTAAGATAGAGTATGTTGATTGTGTTAAATCAACAGTCATTGCTGTCCCTGATCGTACTCTGTTTGGTGTGCCCTTATCGCAGAGTCCTGTGCTGGTTACTTTGTATCCAGTAGCTCCCGAGATCTCTGACGTACTGCTCCGGAGTGCACTTTCACAGTGCTGTCGAGTTGTTGGCCCCATCATTTCTCTTTCAGCTGCACGTGCTAACCAGGATGATAAGATAATTTTGGGCCTCAACAGACCAGCGCGCATAGTGTTTTCATCAGAGGATGCTGCATCAGATTGCCCTTCATTTCTTGAGTTCATTATTGGCATTCAGCGATTTCGCATGGACGTCCTTATAGCTCTGCAATGCTTCCAGTGTTAAGGCCCTGGTCATGGTCGTTCCAGGTGTCCTCACCGTTTATCTGTTCCACCTCCTGTTCCCTCGCAACTTCTTACTGGTCCTTGATCTTCAGATACTCAAACTTCAGCTTCATAGCTCTCTACGTCGATTCCCATTAGTGCTGCAGATCCCTCGCCAAATGATACGTCTGTTGCAGTGCTTCCTGCTTCTCCAACCAGTGTTTCTTTAGCCTGGTATAATGTTCCAGCGAAGTCGTGCCTCTCCATGTCAGTGCATATTGTTTCTCTTTCTCCCCTTGCTAGTTCTGTGCCAGCCAGCGCTCAACCATTTCCCTCACCTTCAGCTAGTGCGGTCCAGTATTCATCTACAGTGTCTCCACTTTTTCTAGCTTTTGGATCTTCATCTGCTACTCCCGAGGCTGTGGGGATTCTTTCTCTTATCGGACTCTCTCCCGGAGTTTCTGGCTTGCCAGAAGCTCCGAATCCTCTTTCCTTAACACCACTTGCAGCGGAACTCCCCACAGCTGACTTTATCCTTCTTCTTAGTGCCGTTTTCCGTCTGTGTTGGCAGGATCTTGTTGGTAGCCCTCACTCTTTTGAAGACCCTGAGGTCCGTAACGAAACCTGGGCTAACTTCGTTATAAGACGATATTGGAGGGTTCATCTACGTTCGCGACCTTTGTTATCTCGATGATGAAGATTATGAATTTTTCAATGATATTGATAAAGATCGTAGCTCTGCGTGCAAGAATTTTTTGAACTTTTTGTATATTTTCTGTAGATTGCGCTTATAGACTGCAGTTTGTGTGATTTTTCCTCCGCCTTGTTTCTTGTTGGCAGGTCTGGATACTTGGCTGTACTGTTAATGTCATTTAGCTCTGATTTCGACATACTTGTGCATCTACACTTGTTTATTTCAACGTGTTGTACCTACAAATTTGTATTTTAAAATTTTTCCCGCGTCGGGTACGGTGTACCCCTTCCTGATGTACATGTAAGTTTTTAGTGTCAAATAATGAAAAATAAAGTCTCCAATTTAAAAAAAACGCAAAAGAAAAACGACTGGTATTTGCGTCTAACTGCTCGCCACCATGAGTAGTTGACAGCCAAGCAACTCTCACAGAAGTTCCACTCTGCTACGGGGACAGCGATATCGAGACAAACAGTTTACAGAAGGCTGCGGAGAGCGGTCTGCTTGCAAAAAGGTTAACGGTCTCCGAATCCCACTTCCCACATCGCGCAGAAGGGGTCGGTATGAACACAGCCCAACAGCATCACCCATGTAGCTCTGATAAATGGGCCTGTGCTGAATTCAGTGATGTTTGTTTGTTTGTTTATTGGAGGTTTAACGACCACCGTGAGCAACTCAATGGGCTATAAGCAGTAGCCCGTCCCTAATTTAGGGTCACTGGTTCCAGGGAAGGGAGAGAGCCAGTGCCGTAAGACAAACACAACATCCATGCCTCACCGGGATTCGAACCCGGACCCCAGACGGACGAATGATCAGAGGCCAGCGCCTTAGACCACTGCGCCACCGGGGCGGCAATTCAGTGATGAGTCGAGTTCAGCCTAAACACGGATTCTCGACGTGTGTATATTTGGAAGAGAGTGCGGAAGCCGAAATCTTCTTCCCTCCAACATTAGGGAAATTGACCACTACGGTGGTGGTTTGGCTGGCATCATGTTGAATCGAACACAAGTTTCCAAGAGGCACCCTTCTTGCTGCCCGGTATAGGGATCATTGGCTCCCAGTTCCTTTTTATGGACGATAACGCCCGAGCCCATAGTGCTCAGTTAGTCTGCGAATACTTCGAGAGTGATGATATTTACAGGATGGAATGGCCCGCAAGATCTCTGAACCTAAACCTGATAGACCATATCTGTGATACTCTGGAAAAGTTCCCCACCTTTTTCAGTCAGAGACCGTGCACAAATTGAAGTTTACACAAAATATCGAATGTGGGGGAGCTTTCCGGGGTCACCATTTCCATTTTCACGCTGTTTAAAATAAGACGCAGCCGCACAAAGTGTACAAACATGTGGGGGACATTTCCAGGGGTCGGCATTTCAAACTTTTACGGCAGTTTATAGTATAAATCGGTTTACAATTAGTAGGACAGGGTGAGGGAAATTTCCGGTGTCACCATTTCTATTTTCACGCAGTTCAAAAAAAAAAAAAAAAAAAAAAAAAAAAATGGGGGGGGGGGGTGTCCGGGGTCGTCATTTCTACTTTTACGGCAGTTTATAGTAAAAAAACTGTCTTGCAAGTAGCTAGATGAGGTGAGGGAAATTCTTGGGTTAATATTCGACTGTTACCGCGCTTTTTAATTAAAAACGATCTTACAATAAGCACTTAGCAGGCTGACAGGGTAAGGGAAAGTTCCGGTGTTGGCAATTCCGTTTTCACTGCAGTCTACAGAGAGTTGTGAAAAATGGGGGGGTCGATTTCCACCGCAGTTTACAGTAAAAAATGGTCTTACACAAGATGAAGCCACACAAGTAGCACAAATATGCGGGGGAAATTTCCGGGATCGGTATTTTTTATTAGATCGTGCTCATGTTCATAACTTTTACGTAACATTTCAAATTATTAAGATTGCCATATTACTCAGACAGAAAATATTATTAGGTCTAACTCTAGGTCCTTCCAAAAGTTTTCATTCCGTCATTCCCATATTCCTAAAATTTACATAAAAAGAAATGTCGATAATATTGCGCTTCCACTTATGCACCATACATTAATTAATAGGCCGTGAGGCCTAGGCCTTTTAACTCTTTTTTCTTCCCCAATGAGATATCCGTAAAGCTTACAAAAAAAGTCAAATTTTATTTTTGTAGGTGGGGGTGGTATTCAGGATGGACGGAAGAGTCCCCCACATTCGGAAAAGTCCTCCACCTTTTTCAGCCAGGGACCATGCACAAATTGCATTTAACACAAAATAACGAACGTGGGGGAGATTTCCGGGGTCATCATTTCCTTTGCACGCTGTTTAAAACAAGATGCAACCGAACTGCGTGAACAAATATTTGGGTGAAATTCCCGGGGTCGGCATTTCAAACATTTGTCGCTCTTTACAGTAAAAAAACTGTTTTGCAAGTAGCTGGATTAGGAGGGAGAAATTTCCGGGTTAGTACTTCGACTGTTGCCGCTGTTTTAAATGGAAAACGATCTTACAATCAGCAGGCTGACAGGGTGGGGGAAATTTCCGGTTCGTATTTCCACGGTTACCGCGGTTTTTAATGGAAAACGGTTTTAGAATCGGCAGGCTGGGAGAAAATTTCGTGGTCACCATTTCGAATTTCCACCGCAATTTTTTTTTATTGGAGGCTTAACGACCACCGTGAGCAACTCAGTGGGCTATTAGCAGTCGCCTGTCCCTAATTTAAGGCCACTGGTTCCTGGGAAGGGAGAGAGCCAGTGCCGTAAGACAAACACAACACCCATGTCTCACGGGATTCGAACTCGGACCCTCTTCGGACGAATGATCACAAGCCAACGCTTAGACCACGGCGCCACCGGGGAGGCGAACGTTATTCAATTCATAAAGTTTACATGACATGTCAAGTTACTAATATTGTGCTTTTATCGTGGCACTAAGCATAAAATTCATAGCCCATAAATTAATGTTTTGTGCATCAATAAAATCGCAATATTATGAACTAGCCATTGCAATGCAAACATTATTAATATCAGTAACCTTGTAAAGTTAAGGAAGTCCCACATTTTATTATTAATGTTTTGTTCCTGAGAAAAAGTGTGACATCATTATTAAGTTATAAATCTTACTAACATGGGTCACACATTGCTGACATGGCCCAGGACTTTGTTCATGTAACTAATGCCTGAGTAAAAGTGAAATTTTTTTAACTTTACTAGTTAGGGCCTAATGGTACTTTTGCGGGGCCCAAGGCGAAGTTTCATTGCATTGTCTAGGGGAAAAAAACAGCTCATATTTTAATAAAATCGTTACGTGACGAATGTATTCCGTACAGCCAACAACACATACACACACGAAAATCATCATAAAGAACATACAGGGCCCAATCCCTGAGCCCCCGTTTTCGGAGAAGTTAAAAATTACTTCTTAGTAAACGAACAAATATAAGTATAATTTAGGCTAATAATGGATTGGCACATTCGACATTGGTGCTGTTCAGTGAAAGATTTGGAGTTACCAGGGCCCGGAGCAGAGCATTAGTAATTTCGGGGACCCTTCCCTTTGCCTACCATCCTTGAGAAATGAAACCTTTTTTTTTTTTTTTTTTTTTTTAAGGTAGTTTTAGCTTTAGACAGGGCTGAATTTATGCACGGGCCTAGAGGGCCCAATCCCTGAGCCCCCGTTTTCGGAGAAGTTAAAAATTACTTCTAAGTAAACGAACAAATATAAGTATAATTTAGGCTAATAATGGATTGGCACATTCGACATTGGTGCTGTTCAGTGAAAGATTTGGAGTTACCAGGGCCCCGAGCAGAGCATTAGTACTTTCGGGGACCCTTCCCTTTGCCTACCATCCTTGAGAAATGAAGCCTTTTTTTTTTTTTTTTTTTTTTTTTTTAAAGTTCAGTTTTAGCTTTAGACAGGGCTGAATTTATGCACGGGCCTAGAGGGCCCAATCCCTGAGCCCCCGTTTTTGGAGAAGTTAAAAATTACTTCTAAGTAAACGAACAAATATAAGTATAATTTAGGCTAATAATGGATTGGCACATTCGACATTGGTGCTGTTCAGTGAAAGATTTGGAGTTACCAGGGCCCCGAGCAGAGCATTAGTAATTTCGGGGACCCTTCCCTTTGCCTACCATCCTTGAGAAATGAAGCCTTTTTTTTTTTTTTTTTTTTTTAAAGTTCAGTTTTAGCTTTAGACAGGGCTGAATTTATGCACTGGCCTAGAGGGCCCAATCCCTGAGCCCCCGTTTTCGGAGAAGTTAAAAATTACTTCTAAGTAAACGAACAAATATCAGTATAATTTAGGCTAATAATGGATTGGCACATTCGACATTGGTGCTGTTCAGTGAAAGATTTGGAGCTACCAGGGCCCCGAGCAGAGCATTAGTAATATCGGGGACCCTTCCCTTTGCCTGCCATCCTTGAGAAATGAAGCCTTTTTTTTTTTTTAAGTTCAGTTTTAGCTTTAGACAGGGCTGAATTGATGCACGGGCCTAGAGTACCCAATCCCTGAGCACCCTTTTTCAGAGTAGTTAAAAATTACTTCTAAATAAACGAACAAATATAAGTATAATTTAGGCTAATAGTGAATTGTCACATTCGACATTTGTGCTGTTCAGTGAAAGATTTGGAGTTACAAGGTTCTGACAACAGCATCAGTAATTTAGGGGACCCTTCACTTTGCCCGTCATCCTTGAGAAATGAAGCCTGTTTTTTTTTTTTATGTTCAGTTGTAGCTTTAGGCAGGGCCTCATTTATGCCCTGGCATACAGGGCCCAATGCTTGAACCCCCATTTTTAGAGAGATTAAAAATTACTTCTAAGTAGACGAATACAATAGAAGTATAATTTACGCTAATAGTGCGCTGCCACATTTGGCATCGGTGCTGCTGAGACCCACTAGTATTTATTTTAGTAATGTCATTCAATAAAAAAAAAAAAAAAAAGTACGCAACTTTAAGGTTTCAACGTGTGGTTTTTATTATTCTAACAATTAATTAAGGGGACACGTGCTGATAACTCAGAAATAAAATGAGTAAATGAATACACACCCGTACACACAAATGTGTTTATCGATAAAGCACAAATGTATTTATTGCTGTTTAATGCTTTATCATCGTGAGGGGAAATGATAGTCTCGAAACAGACACGAAGAGTATCATGAAAACTAAACGAACCGCCGCGATCAGACAAGGAAATACGTCACACGATGTTGCTTCCTTTCCGGAACAACATTTTCGCGAGAAAAACCTACTTACCTAACACGGCCGAGCAGCCAGGAAGTTTTGACGTCACAGGAAGTTTCGTCATTTTACTCCCCTTCCGTGACACTGTTCTTCCTAGCAGATGCCACTAGGCAGGTTGTGCGGTGAAAGCAACTTACGGACAGCGGGAACTTAACATGACGGCTCGCGTTCGCTGCCGTTGAGAGTGAGTTTACTTTGGAGCGCTAAAAAGAGATAAAAAAGCTTTCTATTCCAATTTTTTCGTGTGATGTTTCATTCCTCTGTTCTGAAGTTTGTATCCATGCCACTTTTGGAAGATTCCGTCAAGAAATAAAGGAGCAAAGTAAGGGAGAAGTTTGTTAAGTTAGAGACCACTGATACCAAAGAAATATATTTGAATAGATCTCGTTGAGAGCTTTAAAACGATACCACGCACAGTCGTTTCGCACTCACGGTTGTCTAGATAAACCGCGATACTCTTAAATGTGTTCACCGGTTCACAAGAAAACAATCTTTGAAATGTTCAGTTCAAACCACTGCGAAATGTTCTTCGTATATTTGAATAGATCTCGTCGAGAGCTTTAAAACAATACCACGCACGGTCGTGTTACGCTCACAGTTGCCCACATAGACTGAGTCAAAAGCGGCAGCACACAAAGAATTATTGCATCATCTCCTCCGAGCACAGAGAGCGTGGGAAGAGTCGCGCGCACGATGTATTGCGCAGAACGCGAATTAGATTCCATGCTGTTTACGAATATGCTATCACGATTAGTGTGTGGGCACGTATTTTTAATGTTATAATGATCTCAATTGGGACCTTTTTTAGTCACAGGCAGTTGGCTGTAAGTCGTCCCATACTATCCGCGGAGTTAGACGTAGGCTTACGTCAAAAGACATACTATACACGGTCTTAGACGTAGGCTTACGCCAAAAGACATTCAAAGACTGCAAACAACTGAAAGCAGCATGGAGAGATGCATGCTTGGTGAAACCAGGAAAGATAAGAAAAGGAACTCGTGGGTAAGGAAAATGACAAGAGTGGAAGACAATTAAAGTAAAATGACAAGAGTGGAAGACAATTAAAGTAAATTGCCTGCAATGGCAATGGGCTGGACATATGCTACAAGAACGGACTACCGACGGACAACCGAAATATTAGACTGGATACCAAGGGACAGAAAATCATCCGCAAACCAGCATTTCTTTCAGTAATTTTGGACCGGGGGTGGGGGGCAAATGGAACCTTAGAGGGGGTAAGTTTTCCGTTTGCTATATACATATATAAAAATTTTAACTACTATATTTAGATATATAGAAGTAATTATTATATATCTAATACAGGGACGCATTTAGAGGGGACCAGGGGTCCTTGCCACCCGCCAGAAAGTTTTTCATTTTTTTTTTTTTTTGGTTAAAATGCGCTTATATTAGAAAAAAATACCTCAATTTCATAAAAATGTATCAACTTACATTGGAAAAAAATCATTAATTTTTTCTTCCATTTTTCATTAACCTTAATTTTCTTCTGGTGGATTCCCAAAAACTTCCATTTTTCGTCATCCCCCCGAAAAAAAATTCTATAGGTAGCACTAGACATGGCTCAACCGAGAGAACAAGCTGGATTCAGGAGTGGCTACAGCACAATAGATCATATCCACGTGCTGAGAGAACTAATTGAAAGAGCGAGGGAATATGAACTTCCATTGTGCATGGCTTTTATCGATTATGAAAAAGCCTTTGATTCGGTGAAACCATCAGCAGTTACAATGGCTCTGAAAACCTGCGGTATTGAAGATGCATACATTAATATTATTAATAACATCTATGAAAATGCAAGTGCAAAGATTCGGCTGTTTGAAAATACAACACACGTAAAAATTGGAAAGGGAGTGAGACAAGGTGACACCATATCTCCGAAGCTCTTTAATGCCACATTGGAGGGTGTTTTTCAGTCGCTGAGCTGGGAAAACAAGGGGATAAAGATTAATGGAGATTATCTAACCCACCTTCGTTTTGCTGATGACGTAGTCATTTTTGCAACTACCCCATCAGAGCTGCAGAGTATGATCCAGGAACTTGCTGACAAGAGTAAAGAAGTGGGATTAAAAATGAACTTTCAGAAGACAAAACTGATGTACAATGCTTTTACAAGAAATGAAGATTTATCGATTGATGGAGAAAAGCTGGAGATAACAGACACGTACGTTTATCTTGGACAGCAGATATCAAGTGAGGGTCACATTGATGAAGAAATTAATCGGCGTACAAAACTTGCCTGGAGAGCTTTTGGAAGAAACAGCATAATTTTCAAGAGCAATATGCCATTATGTCTTAAAAGAAAAGTGTTTGATCAATGCATCCTTCCAGTGCTTACGTATGGTGCAGAGACGTGAAGGCTGCAGACAACTCAAAGTAGCATGGAGAGGTGCATAGTTGGTGTAACCAGGAGAGATAAGAAGAGGAACTCGTGGATCCGAAAAATGACAAGAGTGGAAGACATCATGATCAGAGTTAAATCCCTGAAATGGCAATGGGCTGGACATACTGCCAGAAGGACAGATCATCGATGGACAGCCGAAATTTTAGATTGGATTCCAAGGGACAGGAAAAGACCCAGAAGAAGACCACATAGGAGATGGGTGGATGAAATTCGAAAGTATGCAGGGGTGACATGGAGGAGACTGGCACAAGACAGACCGTTGTGGAGGAAACTTGGGGAGACCTTCGTCCAGCAGTGGATTGATAATGGTTGACAATGATGATGATGATGATGATGATAGTAATTGTTTATTCAAACACTTCAAGAATAACAAACTTTTTTTCAGCTAAACGAGGGGAGGTTCAGAGGGATGGGGGATTCGGCAGGCTTGAAATTTTTATCTATTAAAATGCATTTAACACACACTTGATCCTGAAGCACGATTCCCAGACAATTAGGTATAATTAGTCTACTTATTATACTTTGAAGAATAGCATGCGTCGTGATATACTTTTTAGCAAAATAAATTATAGTACTTGAACAAATATAAAAAACAATATAATTGCAGAAATATTTGTAGCATAAGAATGAAACGAAACTTTCTTTATAATCAAATCCTGAATTTATTAACATTTGGCTCGGTAACCTAAAATGTCTCCAGAGGGAGGGGAGTAGTATAAGACCGCGCTTGATAACCCTTTTCGGTGGCAACACTTCCGGTCACGTGACGGGTGGGCGGATCGTGCGCGACGTCACTTCCGGTCTCCTCTCGGCGCGAGGGAGAAATACGATGGCAGCGCCCTCTGGTGGTGGTTCACGAAAATTTGCAGCCCCATCTGTCGGCACTTTTTGAAATTAATTTTCCAAAGGGGTAGTAACCTTTTTTTCGATGGCAACACTTCCGGACACGTGTCTGTTTTCGGGTATAAAAGGGGAGACGTTTTTTGCTTTCGGAGTGTATAGCAGCTCGTGCAGGGTTAAGGTGTTGAACTGTAAGATAAAGTATTAAAACCTTCTGTATTGTGAGAAGCAGGTCTGGAAGTGACAAAAAGACGTGTGGTCTACATTTGTGTGATATACAACATTTGGACAGCATGGAGGCCTCAAGTTCTTCTGCCACTGATGATAAGGAGGTATGTGTAACTTCATTTCATTCTTTTTTTTTTTTTTTTTGAAGTGTTTGTTCATTTTTAGCACGTGCTGTTTTCTTAATGTGAGGGTGCCATGTTAGCAGATTAATGTTCCTAAAAGTCAATTACGAAAATGTCTAGTCATGTCTTTATCATTGTGTTAGCTGAAAATTTCCTTCACGTTAACACGTGGCGCGTATTTTCATTGTCTGCGGGGATTCCCGTGTATTTTCAGGGATGTGTTAGCTGAAATTAACTTTGCGTGAACACGTGGCACGTATTTTTATTGTTTGTTCATTTTTAGCACGTGCTGTTTTCTTAGTGTGAGGGTGCCATGGTAGCAGATTAATGTTCGTAAAAGTCAATTACGAAAATGTCTAGTCATGTCTTTATCATTGTGTTAGCTGAAAATTTCCTTCACGTTAACACGTGGCGCGTATTTTCATTGTCTGCGGGGATTCCCGTGTATTTTCAGGGATGTGTTAGCTGAAATTAACTTTGCGGGAACACGTGGCACGTATTTTTAATGTTTGTTCATTTTTAGCACGTGCTGTTTTCTTAGTGTGAGGGCACCATGTTAGCAGATTAATGTTTCTAAAAGTCAATTACGAAAATGTCTAGTCATGTCTTTATCATTGTGTTAGCTGAAAATTTCCTTCACGTTAACACGTGGCGCGTATTTTCATTGTCTGCGGGGATTCCCGTGTATTTTCAGGGATGTGTTAGCTGAACTTAACTTTGCGTGAACACGTTGCACGTATTTTTATTGTTTGTTCATTTTTAGCACGTGCTGTTTTCTTAGTGTGAGGGTGCCATGGTAGCAGATTAATGTTCCTAAAAGTCAATTACGAAAATGTCTAGTCATGTCTTTATCATTGTGTTAGCTGAAAATTTCCTTCACGTTAACACGTGGCGCGTATTTTCATTGTCTGCGGGGATTCCCGTGTATTTTCAGGGATGTGTTAGCTGAAATTAACTTTGCGTGAACACGTTGCACGTATTTTTATTGTTTGTTCATTTTTAGCACGTGCTGTTTTCTTAGTGTGAGGGTGCCATGGTAGCAGATTAATGTTCCTAAAAGTCAATTACGAAAATGTCTAGTCATGTCTTTATCATTGTGTTAGCTGAAAATTTCCTTCACGTTAACACGTGGCGCGTATTTTCATTGTCTGCGGGGATTCCCGTGTATTTTCAGGGATGTGTTCGCTGAAATTAACTTTGCGTGAACACGTGGCACGTATTTTTATTGTTTGTTCATTTTTAGCACGTGCTGTTTTCTTAGTGTGAGGGCACCATGTTAGCAGATTAATGTTTCTAAAAGTCAATTACGAAAATGTCTAGTCATGTCTTTATCATTGTGTTAGCTGAAAATTTCCTTCACGTTAACACGTGGCGCGTATTTTCATTGTCTGCGGGGATTCCCGTGTACTTTCAGGGATGTGTTAGCTGAAATTAACTTTGCGTGAACACGTGGCACGTATTTTTATTGTTTGTTCATTTTTAGCACGTGCTGTTTTCTTAGTGTGAGGGCACCATGTTAGCAGATTAATGTTTCTAAAAGTCAATTACGAAAATGTCTAGTCATGTCTTTATCATTGTGTTAGCTGAAAATTTCCTTCACGTTAACACGTGGCGCGTATTTTCATTGTCTGCGGGGATTCCCGTGTATTTTCAGGGATGTGTTAGCTGAAATTAACTTTGCGTGAACACGTTGCACGTATTTTTATTGTTTGTTCATTTTTAGCACGTGCTGTTTTCTTAGTGTGAGGGTGCCATGGTAGCAGATTAATGTTCCTAAAAGTCAATTACGAAAATGTCTAGTCATGTCTTTATCATTGTGTTAGCTGAAAATTTCCTTCACGTTAACACGTGGCGCGTATTTTCATTGTCTGCGGGGATTCCCGTGTATTTTCAGGGATGTGTTAGCTGAAATTAACTTTGCGTGAACACGTTGCACGTATTTTTATTGTTTGTTCATTTTTAGCACGTGCTGTTTTCTTAGTGTGAGGGTGCCATGGTAGCAGATTAATGTTCCTAAAAGTCAATTACGAAAATGTCTAGTCATGTCTTTATCATTGTGTTAGCTGAAAATTTCCTTCACGTTAACACGTGGCGCGTATTTTCATTGTCTGCGGGGATTCCCGTGTATTTTCAGGGATGTGTTAGCTGAAATTAACTTTGCGTGAACACGTGGCACGTATTTTTATTGTTTGTTCATTTTTAGCACGTGCTGTTTTCTTAGTGTGAGGGTGCCATGGTAGCAGATTAATGTTCCTAAAAGTCAATTACGAAAATGTCTAGTCATGTCTTTATCATTGTGTTAGCTGAAAATTTCCTTCACGTTAACACGTGGCGCGTATTTTCCTTGTCTGCGGGGATTCCCGTGTATTTTCAGGGATGTGTTAGCTGAAATTAACTTTGCGTGAACACGTTGCACGTATTTTTATTGTTTGTTCATTTTTAGCACGTGCTGTTTTCTTAGTGTGAGGGCACCATGTTAGCAGATTAATGTTTCTAAAAGTCAATTACGAAAATGTCTAGTCATGTCTTTATCATTGTGTTAGCTGAAAATTTCCTTCACGTTAACACGTGGCGCGTATTTTCATTGTCTGCGGGGATTCCCGTGTATTTTCAGGGATGTGTTAGCTGAAATTAACTTTGCGTGAACACGTTGCACGTATTTTTATTGTTTGTTCATTTTAGCACGTGCTGTTTTCTTAGTGTGAGGGTGCCATGGTAGCAGATTAATGTTCCTAAAAGTCAATTACGAAAATGTCTAGTCATGTCTTTATCATTGTGTTAGCTGAAAATTTCCTTCACGTTAACACGTGGCGCGTATTTTCATTGTCTGCGGGGATTCCCGTGTATTTTCAGGGATGTGTTAGCTGAAATTAACTTTGCGTGAACACGTGGCACGTATTTTTATTGTTTGTTCATTTTTAGCACGTGCTGTTTTCTTAGTGTGAGGGCACCATGTTAGCAGATTAATGTTTCTAAAAGTCAATTACGAAAATGTCTAGTCATGTCTTTATCATTGTGTTAGCTGAAAATTTCCTTCACGTTAACACGTGGCGCATATTTTCATTGTCTGCGGGGATTCCCGTGTATTTTCAGGGATGTGTTAGCTGAAATTAACTTTGCGTGAACACGTGGCACGTATTTTTATTGTTTGTTCATTTTTAGCACGTGCTGTTTTCTTAGTGTGAGGGCACCATGTTAGCAGACTAATGTTTCTAAAAGTCATCTACGAAAATGTCTAGTCATGTCTTTATCATTGTGTTAGCTGAAAATTTCCTTCACGTTAACACGTGGCGCGTATTTTCATTGTCTGCGGGGATTCCCGTGTATTTTCAGGGATGTGTTAGCTGAAATTAACTTTGCGTGAACACGTGGCACGTATTTTTATTGTTTGTTCATTTTTAGCACGTGCTGTTTTCTTAGTGTGAGGGCACCATGTTAGCAGAATAATGTTTCTAAAAGTCAATTACGAAAATGTCTAGTCATGTCTTTATCATTGTGTTAGCTGAAAATTTCCTTCACGTTAACACGTGGCGCGTATTTTCATTGTCTGCGGGGATTCCCGTGTATTTTCAGGGATGTGTTAGCTGAAATTAACTTTGCGTGAACACGTTGCACGTATTTTTATTGTTTGTTCATTTTTAGCACGTGCTGTTTTCTTAGTGTGAGGGCACCATGTTAGCAGATTAATGTTTCTAAAAGTCAATTACGAAAATGTCTAGTCATGTCTTTATCATTGTGTTAGCTGAAAATTTCCTTCACGTTAACACGTGGAGCGTATTTTCATTGTCTGCGGGGATTCCCGTGTATTTTCAGGGATGTGTTAGCTGAAATTAACTTTGCGTGAACACGTTGCACGTATTTTTATTGTTTGTTCATTTTAGCACGTGCTGTTTTCTTAGTGTGAGGGTGCCATGGTAGCAGATTAATGTTCCTAAAAGTCAATTACGAAAATGTCTAGTCATGTCTTTATCATTGTGTTAGCTGAAAATTTCCTTCACGTTAACACGTGGCGCGTATTTTCATTGTCTGCGGGGATTCCCGTGTATTTTCAGGGATGTGTTAGCTGAAATTAACTTTGCGTGAACACGTGGCACGTATTTTTATTGTTTGTTCATTTTTAGCACGTGCTGTTTTCTTAGTGTGAGGGCACCATGTTAGCAGATTAATGTTTCTAAAAGTCAATTACGAAAATGTCTAGTCATGTCTTTATCATTGTGTTAGCTGAAAATTTCCTTCACGTTAACACGTGGCGCGTATTTTCATTGTCTGCGGGGATTCCCGTGTATTTTCAGGGATGTGTTAGCTGAAATTAACTTTGCGTGAACACGTGGCACGTATTTTTATTGTTTGTTCATTTTTAGCACGTGCTGTTTTCTTAGTGTGAGGGCACCATGTTAGCAGATTAATGTTTCTAAAAGTCAATTACGAAAATGTCTAGTCATGTCTTTATCATTGTGTTAGCTGAAAATTTCCTTCACGTTAACACGTGGCGCGTATTTTCATTGTCTGCGGGGATTCCCGTGTATTTTCAGGGATGTGTTAGCTGAAATTAACTTTGCGTGAACACGTTGCACGTATTTTTATTGTTTGTTCATTTTTAGCACGTGCTGTTTTCTTAGTGTGAGGGTGCCATGGTAGCAGATTAATGTTCCTAAAAGTCAATTACGAAAATGTCTAGTCATGTCTTTATCATTGTGTTAGCTGAAAATTTCCTTCACGTTAACACGTGGCGCGTATTTTCATTGTCTGCGGGGATTCCCGTGTATTTTCAGGGATGTGTTAGCTGAAATTAACTTTTGCGTGAACACGTGGCACGTATTTTTATTGTTTGTTCATTTTTAGCACGTGCTGTTTTCTTAGTGTGAGGGCACCATGTTAGCAGAATAATGTTTCTAAAAGTCAATTACGAAAATGTCTAGTCATGTCTTTATCATTGTGTTAGCTGAAAATTTCCTTCACGTTAACACGTGGCGCGTATTTTCATTGTCTGCGGGGATTCCCGTGTATTTTCAGGGATGTGTTAGCTGAAATTAACTTTGCGTGAACACGTTGCACGTATTTTTATTGTTTGTTCATTTTTAGCACGTGCTGTTTTCTTAGTGTGAGGGTGCCATGGTAGCAGATTAATGTTTCTAAAAGTCAATTACGAAAATGTCTAGTCATGTCTTTATCATTATGTTAGCTGAATATTTCCTTCACGTTAACACGTGGCGCGTATTTTCATTGTCTGCGGGGATTCCCGTGTATTTTCAGGGATATGTTAGCTGAAATTAACTTTGCGTGAACACGTTGCACGTATTTTTATTGTTTGTTCATTTTTAGCACGTGCTGTTTTCTTAGTGTGAGGGTGCCATGGTAGCAGATTAATCTTCCTAAAAGTCAATTACGAAAATGTCTAGTCATGCCTTTATCATTGTGTTAGCTGAAAATTTCCTTCACGTTAACACGTGGCGCGTATTTTCATTGTCTGCGGGGATTCCCCTGTATTTTCAGGGATGTGTTAGCTGAAATTAACTTTGCGTGAACACGTGGCACGTATTTTTATTGTTTGTTCATTTTTAGCACGTGCTGTTTTCTTAGTGTGAGGGCACCATGTTAGCAGATTAATGTTTCTAAAAGTCAATTACGAAAATGTCTAGTCATGTCTTTATCATTGTGTTAGCTGAAAATTTCCTTCACGTTAACACGTGGCGCGTATTTTCATTGTCTGCGGGGATTCCCGTGTATTTTCAGGGATGTGTTAGCTGAAATTAACTTTGCGTGAACACGTGGCACGTATTTTTATTGTTTGTTCATTTTTAGCACGTGCTGTTTTCTTAGTGTGAGGGCACCATGTTAGCAGATTAATGTTTCTAAAAGTCAATTACGAAAATGTCTAGTCACGTCTTTATCATTGTGTTAGCTGAAAATTTCCTTCACGTTAACACGTGGCGCGTATTTTCATTGTCTGCGGGGATTCCCGTGTATTTTCAGGGATGTGTTAGCTGAAATTAACTTTGCGTGAACACGTTGCACGTATTTTTATTGTTTGTTCATTTTTAGCACGTGCTGTTTTCTTAGTGTGAGGGTGCCATGGTAGCAGATTAATGTTCCTAAAATTTCCTTCACGTTAACACGTGGCGCGTATTTTCATTGTCTGCGGGGATTCCCGTGTATTTTCAGGGATGTGTTATCTGAAATTAACTTTGCGTGAACACGTGGCACGTATTTTTATTGTTTGTTCATTTTTAGCACGTGCTGTTTTCTTAGTGTGAGCGCACCATGTTAGCAGATTAATGTTTCTAAAAGTCAATTACGAAAATGTCTAGTCATGTCTTTATCATTGTGTTAGCTGAAATTAACTTTGCGTGAACACGTGGCACGTATTTTTATTGTTTGTTCATTTTTAGCACGTGCTGTTTTCTTAGTGTGAGCGCACCATGTTAGCAGATTAATGTTTCTAAAAGTCAATTACGAAAATGTCTAGTCATGTCTTTATCATTGTGTTAGCTGAAAATTTCCTTCACGTTAACACGTGGCACGTATTTTCATTGTCTGCGGGGATTCCCGTGTATTTTCAGGGATGTGTTAGCTGAAATTAACTTTTGCGTGAACACGTTGCACGTATTTTTATTGTTTGTTCATTTTTAGCACGTGCTGTTTTCTTAGTGTGAGGGTGCCATGGTAGCAGATTAATCTTCCTAAAAGTCAATTACGAAAATGTCTAGTCATGTCTTTATCATTGTGTTAGCTGAAAATTTCCTTCACGTGAACACGTGGCGCGTATTTTCATTGTCTGCGGGGATTCCCGTGTATTTTCAGGGATGTGTTAGCTGAAATTAACTTTGCGTGAACACGTGGCACGTATTTTTATTGTTTGTTCATTTTTAGCACGTGCTGTTTTCTTAGTGTGAGCGCACCATGTTAGCAGATTAATGTTTCTAAAAGTCAATTACGAAAATGTCTAGTCATGTCTTTATCATTGTGTTAGCTGAAAATTTCCTTCACGTTAACACGTGGCGCGTATTTTCATTGTCTGGGGGATTCCCATGTATTTTCAGGGACACATATAGTACTTTATTCTTGTGATTTATAAAAAGTGATCTTAGTTTGAAGTGTATACATGTCTTTAGCTGAAATTAACTTCGCGTAAACACGTGGCACGTATTGCAATTTTCTACGGGGATTCCCATGTATTTTCAGGGACACATATAGTACTTTATTCTTGTGATTTATAAAAAGTGATCTTAGTTTGAAGTGTATACATGTCTTTAGCTGAAATTAACTTCGCGTAAACACGTGACACGTATTGCAATTTTCTACGGGGATTCCCATGTATTTTCAGGGACACATATAGTACTTTATTCTTGTGATTTATAAAAAGTGATCTTAGTTTGAAGTGTATACATGTCTTTAGCTGAAATTAACTTCGCGTAAAACACGTGGCACGTATTGCCATTTTCTATGAGGATTCCCATGTATTTTCAGGGACACATATAGTACTTTATTCATGTGATTTATAAAAAGTGATCTTAGCTTGAAGCTTTAACATGTCTTTATAATTGTGTTAGCTGAAATTAGCTTTGCGTGAACACGTGGCACGTATTTTTATTGTTTGTTCATTTTTAGCACGTGCTGTTTTTCTTAGTGTGAGGGCACCATGTTAGCAGATTAATGTTTCTAAAAGTCAATTACGAAAATGTCTAGTCATGTCTTTATCATTGTGTTTAGCTGAAATTAACTTCGCGTAAACACGTGGCACGTATTGCAATTTTCTACGGGGATTCCCATGTATTTTCAGGGACACATATAGTACTTTATTCTTGTGATTTATAAAAAGTGATCTTAGTTTGAAGTGTATACATGTCTTTAGCTGAAATTAACTTCGCGTAAAACACGCGGCACGTATTGCCATTTTCTATGAGGATTCCCATGTATTTTCAGGGACACATATAGTACTTTATTCTTGTTATTTATAAAAAGTGATCTTAGCTTGAAGCTTTAACATGTCTTTATAATTGTGTTAGCTGAAATTAGCTTTGCGTGAACACGTGGCACGTATTTTTATTGTTTATTCATTTTTAGCACGTGCTGCTTACTTAGTGTGAGGGCGCCATGTTAGCAGGTTAATGTTTCTAAAAGTCAATTACGAAAATGTCTAGTCATGTCTTTATCATTGTGTTAGCTGAAATTAACTTCGCGTAAACACGTGGCACGTATTGATTGCCATTTTCTACGAGGATTCCCCTGTATTTTCAGGGGCCACATATAGTACTTTATTCTTATGATTTATAAAAAGTGATCTTAGTTTGAAGTGTATACATGTCTTTAGCTGAAATTAACTTCGTGTTAACACGTGGCACGTATTGTTATTGTCTATGGGGATTCTAAAGTTTTCGTCCTCAAAATTTAAGTTTGTAATTCTAAGTGGTTTGATGTAGTAGAAAATTTAACAAATGGTATAGAGCAAAATTTAACAAATGGTATAGATCAAAATCTGTTTTTTTTCGAAATCATTGACATCATAATTACCATAACTATGTCCCGTTTCTGTTTTTGAAAATGTTTTTTGAAAGGAGTTTCATTATTTGTAATGTTACATTCGATGGCAATACTCGGTATATTTTTCAAGTTTACCTTCGAGTTACGCTGGTGGAATGATCTCTAAAGGTTAAAACATTTTTCCATGGGGGGGGGGGGTTATTAACCGCGTAGCACTTTTCCATACAGGGTTGTCCACGGCTATAAATAACGACGGCTTTCTTTCTCTCTTCGTGTGGCTTTCCTGTCGGGAACTCTATCCCTAATCTTCTTGCTTCCTACTTCTAAAGGTTGTTTAAGACCTGGGGGGGGGGGTCAGACAGTTCCTTCCTAAAATACTCTACATAAATCTATCATATGGGGTTGTATGAGCGTTTTTTTGCTACAAACGTTTTTTCGTTAAACGACAAAGGAAACTCCAGAAATATGCTGAGTCAGCCATCCGGTTTTTTTATTTTTTAAAAATAACTCAGGAATTGTTCAAAATTTTCTAGAATGATGACTCCTGGGGCGATTTGGATGCATTCGCGGAACACGATGACGTAGCACCAGCGACAGAAGAATTTACCGCCGCATAGGACGACCTTTCCCCACACGCCCTGGATTTCAATAATGAACATAACAAGATGGCAGCTGGGGAGGAAGCACTAATGGTTACAACGAAGTTCCATTAGCACCCCAAAATCATTTGAATCTTCAGCCGGCTGGAGAACCAGGACCCTCGAGGGAGGGCCCGTGATTGTTCCGGGCTCTATCGAGGATGAAGCAATTAATCCACCTGTAACGGACCGTGGTCATGCGGGTTATCGTATTCTTCGCAGATTGACCCGACTTAGCAGGAGATACCGTACACAGTTCACTACTTACACTCTCAGAATAGATACCGAACACATAGAAGATCCTGAAGATTTTATGCCTTATCTCCGACAAGTACTCACCGCGGCCTTTGAAGAGTTTACACGAAGTTCTCCATATTCTCATGTTCGACTAGTCATGCGGTCGAGATACCTTGATAATCCCGTGAACTTACCACTCATCGAGGTTAGCCAGTTAACGGTGGAACGATTTTTTCAGGCTCTAGAAAAAGTCATTCAATCAAACACTGAAATTTTGACCGATGGAGAACTCGAATTTGATTTAGTATTTGTGAATATAAACAGAGTTGGAGGAGCAAGAACAGAGGGCCCAAGAAAACGAAAAATTGCTGATTTGAAGTTATATAATAAAACAAAAAAATCTCTTATAACCATTTCCAATCACGATAACCTATGTTTAGCCCGATCGCTTGTTGTGGCCCGTGGACTTGCGCAGAAAAATTATGGGGAAATTTCTGAATCGGAGTTCAAAGCCCTGCAAAATCCTGCGAAATTTCGCCAACTTAACCTTGCACGGCTGCTACACACTACCGCGGGAGTACCCGAAGGAAGTTGTGGGATCCCCGAACTTCATAAGTTCCAGGAGTACCTCTCCTCAAAATATCAAATTATTGTGTATTCTGTTGAAGATGACTTTTCCATTGTTTTTAAGGGTCCAGATGCTGAAATTAAGTTATTCCTTCTTCTAAACAACGAGCATTTTGACGTAATTTCTAATCCTGTTGGGTATTTTAGTGCCAAATCTCAGTGTACTGATTGTCTAAAATTTATTTATAATTCTAATATTCATGTATGCACAAACATGTGCCTTTCGTGTAAAGGAAAAAAATGCCCCCAGTCAGGTGACTACATCATATGTCCAGATTGTTCGAATTATTTTCGGGGTCAAATATGCTTAGATACACATAAAGCAAACAGTACTTGTAATACACATCATAGATGTATAAAGTGTTTATCACATTTTAATCCATCCAGAGGTTACCACGTATGCCAGCTAAATACTGACCTGTTTGTCGAGGGCCCCAAGAAAGAGAAAAAGGGTGGTATTTCTTACATGTATTTTGATATTGAAACAGTGGAGGGCCCCAATGGTATTTTGACCCCAGTATTACTGATAACTACTTTTCTCGAAGAAGGCAATTGGAAATTTGTCACCTTTCAAAATGTTGACGCTTTCGTTGATTGGCTGCTAGGTACAGAAGTGTATAACAACGGTGTCCGTTGGCGTCAGAAGTACATCAGACCCCGCTTTCGACACATGACAGTTTTAGCACATAATCTGAAGGGATTCGATGGTATGCTCATCCTTAACGCTCTTTACAAAAAGAGTTTGAAACCAGAGATAGTCTTTCAGGGTGGGAAGGTGATGGGTATTTTTCTTTCGGCTTTAAAAATTAGATTCATTGACACTCTGTCCTTCATCCCTTGTTCTCTGAGGCAGTTTCCTCAACATTTGGCATTGAAAATGCGAAAAAAGGATTTTTCCCTTATAACTTTGCAACTGCGGAAAATCTCGATTACATCGGCCCCATTCCATCAAAAGAGTTTTTTGTACCTGTAAACCTCACAACAAAAGAGATCAAAGAATTTAACTCATGGTATGATGGAAAAGCAAAAATAAAAGAATATAATTTGTATCAGGAGATGAAAAGCTATTGCACAGATGATGTAAGAGTTCTCCGCATAGGAGCCGAAACGTTTCGTACGGAATTTTTGAACCTCACAGGTATAGACCCCTTTGAGGAAGACCTCACCATTGCAGGCGCTTGTCTCCGTGTCTTTAGATCCAATTTCTTAAAATCGAAAACGATAGGCGTTGTTCCTGCCCTTGGATACTCCTCATGTGACGTATCTAGTAGGAAATGTAGGGCATGGTTGAAGTACATCGAAGAAACCACCGGAGAGAATATACAGTCGGCATCTTCAGCATCTGGAGAACATAAAATTGGATCATACAAATTAGATGGTATTTGTCATGATACCAGTACTATTTATGAGTTTAACGGATGTTTTTTCCATGGATGTTCTACGTGCTATCCCGACGGAAACACTGTACACCCATTTTTTAAAGTCCCGATGAGGCAAGTGAGGTTCCGAGACATTGATAAACAGAGCTATCTGTTAGCTACTATGCCTAGTTTTCAGCTGAAAATCATATGGGAGCATGAATTCGATCGTATGGTTAAAGGTGATATCTTGGTATCATCCATATTAAGCTCATTGCCTGAGAGGATCTGTATAGAACCCCGAGAGTTTTTATATGGAGGAAGAACAGAAACCATTACATTTTACGCTAACGCCGATGGAGGGAAAACTATAAAATATGTGGATTTCTGTAGTCTCTACCCATATGTCTGCAAGTACGGCAGATTTCCTATAGGTCATCCCCGAAGAATCACAGAAAATTTCTGTCACGACCCCCAAGCCTATTTCGGCATCATAAAAGCAACTGTACTGCCAGCAAAGAAATTGTTTTTCCCTGTCCTTCCATTAAAAATTCAAGGAAGGCTGATTTTCACTCTATGTCCTCATTGTGCTAAAGATCTTAATCGTGATGTGTGTTGCCATGTTGACAAAGAACGTTTCATCACAGGATCTTGGCCCAGTAACGAGTTTTACAAGGCTGTGGCCATGGGATACAAAATCATTGCATTCCATGATGTCTGGCACTATGAAGAGTCCTCCCAATATGTAAAAGGATCCCATAAAGGAATATTTTCTGAATATATAGACACTTTTTTAGCAGCAAAGCAAAAATATTCAGGATATCCCCAAAAAATTTCTTCTGACGAAGAAAAAGAAAGTTCTGTGATTTTTTCACTGCAGAAGGTGTAAGAATTGCTCCCCATGAAGTTTCGGCTAATTCAGTTAGGAGGCTCACGGCGAAACTTGCTTTAAATTCATTGTGGGGTAAGTTCGCGCAAAATCCCGATAAACCACAGAATGTAATTGTCGATAATATAATGCATTATCTTGAAATATTAAACGACAAAACAAAGGAAGTCACTGACATATGTGAAGTCAGTGAAGAAAACATGATGGTAGTTTTTAAACATATTAAAACGTTTCTTCCTGATAATAAGAAAGGCAATATCGTAATAGCATCCTTTGTCACATCAACTGCTCGCCTTAAATTGTACACTATATTAGAAGCTCTGCAGACACGTGTATTATATATGGACACGGACTCTGTCATCTATATATCAAAGCCTGATGACAAATATCATCCTCCATGTGGAAATTACCTTGGTGAGTTAGTGGACGAAATCTCCAGCAAATACTCGGAAGGAATTTCTATAGAAGAATTTGTTTCAACGGGGCCCAAAGTATACAACCTGAGACTTTCAAACGGTGAAACTATTCAGCGTTGCAAGGGAATAACCTTGAACTGGCCCAACAAGAAAAAGTTCACTGTTGGCTTATTAAAAAGCATGATTATGAACAAAGATGGCACGGAAATTAAATTCCAAAAACCATTTAATATTGTCAGAAACAAGTTTTTAGGAACTTTAACAAATATACCTTCCGAAAAAGGATTTAAAATAGTATTTGAAAAAAAGATTATTAAGTGATGATTCATATGTGTCTTTCCCATATGGGTATGAGAAGTAATAAAGTTTCTGTGCCTACCTGTGTTTCTGTGTATTTGTACGGTTTTTTGTTTTTTTTTTGTTTTCTGTTTTTAAGCATTTGGTTCATTCACATTTGTTTACTGAGTTTCCTACAGTATTAAATAAAAACTGTACTTCTAGTATTTCTAAAGTACCAGAATTTTGTTTTTAAGCATCGTCCTTGTTTTATTTCTCCCCCCAAGGTTGTTAGGGATATATTTCTAGAAAATCGAAGAACATATGTTCTAAAATGGGTAATGGCGTTGCCAATTACCTCCCAAAACTATGGAAATCCGGCTGAACTAGATGATGGATCATTTCAATCTATCCCCATATGCATTGATCTAACCTGTGAACGCGATGTAATAGATTTCATTTCGAAGCCAGAGACGATAAATCTGACATCTTCCGAACCTGGGACAGTGATTTAATTTCGGAGTCGGAAATAATGGAACCGGACTCCGACCCCGAGATTATCGACATCGTTTCGGGCTCTGAGGTAGAAAACCAGGGTTCCGAAGCTGGAAGGGATTCTGACTCTCTGCCGTCTACTATTTTGGCGGATCTAAATGACCGATTGTGGGTCTTACCATCATCAATGATAACCCCTTCGTGGAGTTCAACCCCAACTATCTAATTTTTGTATGCATCAAAAAAAAAATGTGGTATAATAAATGTTGTTGTCGTATACTTTAAGTATATTGTATGGCGGTGTAATGCTAAAAATAATTGCAATTAAAAAAAGCATGTTCTTTACAAAAATTCTAATGAGTTTTTTAAATTTTATGATTTTTTTTATAGCCCAAAAGCTGCTGGTACTTGGGCGGTGGTATTTTCATCAGTATTGAAACGATTCATGACGAAATTCAAGTTAATATATATCGTCGTTTTACTGTGCACGGTGAAGAGTGGCGTCCAGCAGAAGGGGGAATTTCTTTATTACAGGAAGAATGGATACGTATGTACAGAATGCTCGATATAATAGAGGAATATTTTCATTCAGATAGCCCACAAATCCGTGTGCTGTATTTTGGCGGGGAGCTAGTGATCACTGTATTTCCCGCTATTCGAAATGTACAACTACAAAAAAAACACCCCACAGCGAAAAGTGGAAAATCTAGCCAGGGGTATGTGAAACTCAACTATCAGCAGTGGAAATTTCTGTATCGGATCAAGCACAAAGCTACAAAATGCGTCATATTCAATTTTTTAAAATCATTTCCGCTAAGAGCTATGTTTAACGAAGTAACTGGGAAGGAAATCAAAGAATGTATTACTCCCTGTGATCACAGTGGCTTGAATAATTTATTGTACAATATCCTGAAAACACAATTAGTCCAGAATTTAACAGAAAGTGCTCGTGATGAAGGAAAGGATATGTACGATATAGTGGCGAATGATTTCTATGTGAACTGTGCAATATTAGGCATAGAAATGTATGATATGATAAGTAAATTTTTCTGGCAAATGTACATCCGTAGAAAGCAATTTCATACGCTCAATCAACTTGAATTCAATACTATCTCAGATAATTTATGAACTCAGAGAAGTAGATGACTTTGAATGAACAATGTTTTTCTAAATGTGATCGATGTCTTCAAATGATAATTGACTATTTTTTATAATTTTCCCCTGTTGGGAATAATTTATAAGATTTAATAAAATCAGTTTTCTTTGAAATACTTGTGTATTTTGTTTATATAGAATTACTGAAACAAACACAAATTTCCAAAAAAAGCAATGGATGTTTAATAAGAAATCCAATGATTACATTCTTTTGGTTTTGACAGAGATTTACCAACTTGATATTTTTCGCTTTTGATAAGAAATTGTTTATTTTTAACATATTTTAAAGGTAAGTTAACTTCTTTTATAGCATGCCTAAATTCAAGAGCTGCCGGAATGGGCCTTTGAATTTTTTTATTTCTCAGTAAATTGTCAACCAGATCAACAATATTCGAGTCAGGAAGAACTTTGTCTTTATACACAAATTCTCCATTAGGTGTCCATGAAATAATTTTTGAATTCTTTTTGAAAACGTCTAAAATATTATGTGCATATCTTCTTAAATTTTTAGGTACAGTCTGCAACACCATATCTTCAACATCACTATTTTTTGCTGTTGAAACATCAGTTTTAACTTTTTCAGGGGTTCCCTTATATCAGCCGATACATCTAAGAGTTCTTCAGCTAAATGATCTTTCGTTGAAAAGTTTGACATAGGCGGATTTAAGAGGGGCACTTGAATTCTTTTATTAAGCACTTGGTTATATAATTTAATTTTAACATCAACAGGTTCTTTACTCAGTAAGATTTTCTTCATTTCTTTATCGAGGTCAGATAAAACTTCTTCCGTAGGTACATGTCTTGAAACTCTCTCCTCTGGGACGAGCACCATTTTCCTGGCGTATTCCATCTTATTTGTTTAACAGAGTTGTTAAAACACTCAGAGCCGCAGGTATCAACACACCTAAGAATCCAACTTTCTGAACCAAAATTCTTCTTTTCTTGAACAAGGGGACTTTTTTATCAGCTAACTTCCGTAGTGTGTGTTTATGTCCACGCAATTTTCCCTTCTGCGGAGGTGAAAGGGGAACATTGCCTTTTAAAGTGTTCAAAACACATTCACATATGACTTTGATTCCACTGTTTGGCAGTTTCCTTAAAAAATCTTTCAAGTGTTTTTTAGGACAAATCTTCATCAGACGCAGCTGCTGAATGTGTTGCTCCGATAATGTCATGGCGAAGAATAACGAACTTTATAACACACTTAAGTTTTTAACCACTCCGCGTATGTGACTGCTTTTTGGGGAGCACAATGGTTTTTATCAGTTCGATGATGAACTAGGCACTGCACTTGGACATCAGGGAGGTATTCCACATTAGGACAACACAGAGCATCAAAGTCCTTAAAGATGGTACCTGTTAACTTTTCCACGTACTTGCATTTATTTAGTCCTTTGGCCTCGAAAATATCAGTTTCAGTACAGAAGGAGTGGAATATCTTTAAAAGGACATTCTACTCTTCGTTTCTACTATCCCATGGAATGTGGTGTATATTTCGGGCCGTCCAAAGGCACTGAGCTTTTTCTCTTCTTGGATGCAGTTCGCAGAAGGGGAACGGTGGCAAAGGGCAAACATCCCCCCTCCCCCGTCTGCAAATAACATGCAACGAGATCTTTCACTATGAATTTTCTGTTCTGAAGGAGAAATCCTTCTACGTCGACGACGACCGTTTTCATGGTAAATGGGGAGCTAATGCCGTGGTTGGTAAACATATTGAGTTTCTCCTGGGAGTATATTGGTGCGCAAGCGCATTTCTTCCGGTGTGTTTGGTTTGATGTCTATCATTAAGTAGCTGAACGGAAATTTCGTAGCATCCAGATACACCTCGTGAAAAAATTTCACTTTGTTAGGGTACAACTGTCTCCCCAAATGAGTGATCTGATTCACATCTCTACGTGACTTAAACAAAAACAAATAATGAGCATTAAGGGAAATTTCTCTCATTTCTTTGCCTTTATGGAAAATATTTTGGGTAATAAAAACAACGGATACATTATAATGATGACTACCCCTTGCAAATAAATGGGTTAGTCTTTTATCATTCCCACACTCTACCATCAAATCATCTATAATGAAAAGCGTGTTTCCTTCCAAATAATCCTTGAAATTTGGAGGAATACCGTCGACAAAAGTAACATCAGGTATTTCATCATATAATGGTTGATGAACGCCGTAGAACCAAACCACATGTTGCGGTGATGGGTAGATGATTTCCACCTGATGTTGAAGTAAACGTTTCACAAAGTGAGTTTTACCACAACCCGTAGGACCCGCTATTAGAGCTGTGAAAGGATGATGCAGCTTAGGCACTTCCATATTGACAACTGAATGAAATAACAAGAGTCAGCCCAATTTAAAGACATGACACATAAAATAGTGATAAACCAATTTTTATTATTCACATTCTAAATTTTGATACAATTCCAAATTTTTTTTAACGAAACGAAAAACACGTACATCGTTTGTTTCACTTTTATAATTAAATAGTTTTACAATGGAATATAAGCTTTTTCCGCGACATCTAGAATATAAGTAAAAAATACAAAATTGGCCACACACGGCCGTAAACGAACTTTGGAGAGACATGTCATTAAAATTCACGTAGGTAAACTTGGAAACAAATCGGAGAATAGGTCCTTCAAAATATTCTGGGGATGTCCATAGGAATCGAAAAATTCTACAGTTATTGGGTTTGGCATAAACATGGCCAGCCAGTGTTTCCCGGGACTCCCATACTGATCCGTGTTCACAATGAGGCAGGCTGGGAACTTGGACATTCCCTTAGGAAGTCGGTTGCATGCAAACACACCGAGAAATGAACGATGCGCCACAGGATCTTGCGTTAGAATCCTAGTTATTTGCACACTGTTCATTCCTTTTAATTAGCAAAATCACAAAGAATGCTTCTGGACTTGGAAATTTCGATAATATTCTGGAACTCTGCGTAGATCAACACAGAAATTGTTTTTGACAAAGCTTTTCTAAATTTGATTTCCACTCTCAAATTTCCTTTGCTGGACCAAGTTCATATGTCCACCATCACATAAATCGGGACTAAGATCAAAAGCATACAGCGTATAACCCTTGGAAGATTCTTCACGGCCGATGAAAATTCCTATGTCTTGCCCCAATTTCTCGGTTCCTTGAAATAGGCTATGGTAAGAACGAACTGTATTTTCCGTTTCGAAGTTGGGCTCTAGTGGTTTATGGGGAACGGGTTGACCGTCAACGTACACGGCGATAAAGTTGACGTCATAATGTTTGAATTCGAAGGGGTTTGACTTATATGTACCATTAAAGGCATCGTTGTCCACACACCCAATGACCAATCTCTTTGGCATTTGTCCAAGGAATACGTTGTCTTGCACGAAGGACATACTTCCTTGAGAAATGGAATACACTTTGCATAAAACACGATCAATGGGATATTTGGCAGGAGATTTTTCTAAAGCTTTTGCATGACCTATGGCAACTCCTGGGTTGACTTTGACTTTTCTCACAAAAATTGATGCATGTTCGATGAGAACTCTGTAATTGGGTGTCCCGAAGGAGGAAACGAGACAGAAATCCGGTTTGCTACGAATCAGTTTGATTTTCACATCCACTAAATTTAGCAACAGTCTATTTTGAAAAATAAATCACAATGCAAGGTTCCAATCATGTCCAACGTCTTGCTATCCTTTACGAGTTCGTAGCGTTGATACAATCCCTTGTTCGTTGTAGCATTCGTGGGGTTAATTTCATGTAGATGTCCGGATGTATCCTTGTAAAAACCTTCACATGCTAAATATGTTTTCTTTGCTTCTTCTCCATAATTCAGCAGAGTTTCAATATAAGCTCTGTATGGATACGTGTTGCTTGACGACGAAATCACTCTTTCGTTTAAACTGATGTCGACTTGCGAAAACAGAAAATGAAGGAAGCAGTTAATGGGACCCACGGGCTCTTTGTCGGGCAGGACGAAATTGTCGGATTTCACGATTTTGACTTTCACGTAAAGTTGACTGGAAGATAAGTCCATGTATTCTTCTCCACTCCCGAAATATTAAATTCCAAAGGCCTCCATCTCGAATATTGGCTAAGGGGTGGTATTCAATCCATTGTCCTTTTTCTATGCTTGTTTGTGTGGGCGGTAAAGCAAATAAATCCAGTTCCGACTTGAGGCATACGGAAGAATGATTGTGAATCAGAGCCATGGTTTTACGGATCAAAAATGTCACGTGTTACTCTCTTGGCTTTCTTTGAAGAAATGATATATTTCTTCGTCTTTCTCTTCCTTTTAACACTTCCACCCATCATTTTCTTTACTTTGTTAGCGACTTTGTCGGTGAGTAGTTGTCCTGCTTCTTTAGCTCGTTGTTTGGCTGCTATCTTCACATCTTTTCCTTGAATAACATCCGTGACGAGATCCATCCCCGTTCGTAAGACTTGTTTTCCGAGCGTTTTAGCACCTTGTTTGAATAATGGTACCGCCGTTCTAAATAACGAACGAAAGAGTCCTCCAAGTCCATAACCTTTTTGCAGTGGTACTCCTTGATAATAGAATAATCCTTTTCCAGTTTGGCTGATGTAATAATCCTCAAAGGATTTCGTACAGCAGTGGTAATGTTCATACATGATTACAGATGTTTGAGACGAAAATGAAGTTTCACGATTGCTCTCCCCCGTTCAAATGGCACTAATTGACCTGTGTGATTCCTTATAACAATTTCGATGGTTTGGAAATTTTTTCTTGCAAGAGGCAAATAATGAGGTCGATCGAACAAAGCGCTGACCATCTCTCCATCCACACCACTCACTTTAACGATGCGAAGGAGAGGAGCAACCATGTCCCCCACCGGTTGCGGTTCCACAATATCGCTGTACACATACAACAGAGAAAACCGACCGTTTAGATCTGCGATAAATTCACCATTTACAGAGAGAGCTCCATTCACAGCCGAAAGTTGCATGGGTTGGTATCCTAAGATTTCTGCAAAACCAAGCGAGTACCTTTAAGAAGAGTTGACTTGACCTTTTGAGTCGCTTTATTATAATTCAAAAGATTTTATTGGCAAAGTGATTGCTCATGGATTTAACAATGTCCGCTACAGACTCGTAATGGCCTGGAGATATTCTTCCCGTCTTAAACTGACCCGTTCCTAAATCGTATTCGAAATGATTGGAATTTTTCGTGATATTATACCACGAATGGGGGTAGATCAGTTCGACGAGTCCCACTTCCAAGTCTCCATTCAGTTCGATTGAGGAAGGAAGATGCGTTATGAAATGAGATATTTTGTTGTCCAAAAAGTAGCCGAGAGAGCTATAACTCGGTAACGTCAGATAGAAACTCATTTTTCATACTGAACGTCTCAGGTAAGTACTTAAACTTTTATATGTTCACTAAATCGTTCGATGGTATCCATGAATTAAACTTATCAGGGTAGCCTTTAAATTTAACAAAATATTCATATTTGTCTTTCCGTTTACGTTTCTTCAGAACCATTTCGATTGGGTAGTGGTCATTTTTTTTACTTTTTGCAGTTCTTCGGCGTAGAAGGTACCACCAATGTCTTCTCCTAGTAAATCTTTAACTTTATACACTGGAGGTGATCTAGCGAAGCGTTTGGAAACATTAAATAACTCCTCTGACCAATTCGTTTCGTACCCCTTTTCGAATTGTAATTTGGTTTTAGATAACCTCACAGTATCACCTATATAGAATTTATAAACTGGATGAGATTCAGATATGTCGCCATATAAGTTATTCCACACAACCTCTTGGTTTTCTAGACTGACATTTACTGGTTCCATCTTAATACTTCGATGATGCGTTGCATTGTAACTATGTATCAATTTCTGCAAGATGTTAATATATGTGTATGTGTTTCGACTAGTAAAGTACTTCCACATTTTTGTTTTTAGAGTTCGATTAAACCTTTCTATTACACTCGCTTTTGTCTCATTTCTATTAGTAAAGAAATGGACGTTGTTTTGTTTCAGGAAATTCTGGAATTCTCGATTTTTAAATTCAGAACCTTGGTCAGTTTGTAGGTTTAACGGTTTGCGTTCTTTAAATATTTTCTGAAACACTTTGATCATGGATGACCCAGTCTTTTGTATCATAGGAACACACCATGCAAATTTTGAAAACACGTCAATGCATGTTAATAAATATTTATATCCGTTATTATGTTGTTTCAGACTGGTCAAGTCAACTAAATCAGCCTGCCACTGTTCATCGATTCCCATCACAATGACTCGATTTCTCTGAAAATGTCTCCTCGCAGGTTTATGAAGGGTGTAAGTTTTCTCTCCCCTCAGCCATTCCTCGATTTCCTTTTTCTTTATTTTTCCGTTTACAGCATGGTACAAAGCATTTACTCCACCGAAACTTCCGGGGTGAGCTGGATCTAGATAAGTCTTTTTCAAGATGTCGTGATTCTCCATTACAACAACTGATTTGAATACTATCAACAGAAACAGTAAAACTCATGCTTACACTAAAACACAAACAGAAATGACACAAAAGGGTACTTACATGGGATTTTATTGATGCATAGGGTCTTCCAAAATGTACAGATTTTTAGCACTTTCTAATACATCGCAAATATTCAAGTGATTAAAAAAATCAAATAAGTGTTTTCCGACATGAAAAATGAGTCGTTCACAAATTCATGGGCGATCAATTTTAGATCCAAATTGGCTACGGCCTTTTTGAACAATGCATGCACTTTACCTTTTCGAGTTGAAAATTCACAGGCATGTCCTAATCCATAGCGATCTTCAATTTTGCACATAAGACAGTCGATCAGTCCATCGATGGCTGAAGTAATGTTCTTTTTTATCACGTGGCAAAATGTCTTTTTTAACGCAAATTCACCATCTATGGAGTCAACACTGCTATGTCCAGTTTTTTCAGCCTCGTCGAGAACGAGCTTCTTAAAGGACGATCCAAACATTGTTTGGTGAATGCTTGCCCTAATATCATCACTACATTCATTAAGTTTTTCCCATTGGTCTTCAGTCAGAGATATCCGGTTACGATATGCTGATAAGAATCCATTGTTCACACCAATGCTTTGAATATGCAGATAATTCCTGTCGTTTTCCTTATGCATTGTCAGAAACAGTTTCCTTGCTATACATTGGGTTAGGTCGGTTAGGGCGGTGTCAAACGGACCCGTGAACATCATAGCCTCGAGGAATTCCTCCCATAAAAATGGCGTCATCACTAGCCCGTGACTGGTCGGGTAAAAATGCAAGTCGACGCACTTATACATCCGAAGGTGAACTTTTACACGATCCTTAAAATCGCTGACAACAGCAAACGCATCGCCACCAAGATGAAAATGATGACTTGGTATATTATCCAATGTGAATCCTTTCGAAGTTTTAGTCCGAGAAGTAAAGGGCCTTTCATGATAATCCACTTGTTCACAAATGCCATCGTTACTGCGCTTCATCCTGGAGTCAAAAAACTTACGGACACAACCACACAACCGACACAGTCGACAACACACACAGGAGTGACTCTCTCACCACGCTGTGAAAGCACATAACTTTCGGAATTCAAGCACAAACACGCCCTGTACGGTTTTTTCGACAAGAATATTTCCTAAGATGATGACGTCAACAGACCTCAGTTGCCAATAAGCGAAAAGAAATAGAAAGTTTTCTACACCACTCCGCCCCCCCAAATCCTACAGAGGGCGATGCCATCGCCTTGCTCCCTCGCGCCGAACGGAACTGAGGTCACACGCCACGCCCACCCATCACGTGACCAGAAGTGTTGCCATCGAAAAAAGGTTACTACCCCTTTGGAAAATTAATTTCAAAAAGTGCCGACAGATGGGGCTGCAAATTTTCGCGAACCACCACCAGAGGGCGCTGCCATCGTATTTCTCCCTCGCGCCGAGAGGAGACCGGAAGTGACGTCGCGCACGATCCGCCCACCCGTCACGTTACCGGAAGTGTTGCCACCGAAAAGGGTTATCAAGCGCGGTCTTATACTATTGGGGGATGGTCGTTTCCGGGAGCCCCCTCCCCCTCCGAATGTATGCCTGAAAGAAACACTGAAAAAGGCTACGTGGGAGATGTGTGCATGAAACACATATCATGCCACCCACGCATATATATATTTCTTCCAAAAGCTCTCCAGCCGCCCCGGCGGCGCAGTGGTCCAAGGCGCTGGCCTCTGATCATTCGTCCGTAAGGGGTCCGGGTTCGAATCCCGGTCAGGCATGGATGTTGTGTTTGTCTTACGGCTCTGGCTCTCTCCCTTCCCTGGAACCAGTGACCCCAAATTAGGGACGGGCGACTGCTTATAGCCCATTGAGTTGCTCACGGTGGTCGTTAAACCTCCAATCAAAAAAAAAAAAAAGCTCTCCAGGCAAGTTTTGTACGCCGATTAATTTCTTCATCAATGTGACCCTCACTTGATATCTGCTGTCCAAGATAATCGCACGTATCTGTTATCTCCAACTTTTCCCCATCAATCGATAAATATTCATTTCTTGTAAAAGCATTGTACATCACTTTTGTCTTCTGAAAGTTCATTTTTAATCCCACATCTTTACTCTTGTCAGCAAGTTCCTGCATCATACTCTCTAACTCTGATGGGGTAGTTGCAAAAATGACTACGTCATCAGCAAAACGAAGGTGGGTTAGATAATCTCCATTAATCTTTATCCCCTTGTTTTCCCAGCTCAGCGACTGAAAAACACCCTCCAATATGGCATTAAAGAGCTTCGGAGATATGGTGTCACCTTGTCTCACTCCCTTTCCAATTTTTATGTGTGCTGTATTCTCAAACAACCGAATCTTTGCACTTGCATTTTCATAGATGTTATTAATAATATTAATGTATGCATCTTCAATACCGCAGGATTTCAAAGCCATTGTAACTGCTGATGGTTTCACCGAATCAAAGGCCTTTTCATAATCGATAAATGCCATGCACAATGGAATTTCATATTCCCTCGCTCTTTCAATTAGTTCTCTCAGCACGTGGATATGATCTATAGTGCTGTAGCCACTTCTGAATTAAGCTTGTTCTCTCGGTTGAACCATGTCCAGTGTTACCTTCAAGCGGTGTGAAAGAACTTTAGTGAAGATTTTATAAACCACTGATAGGAGGCTGATAGGTCTGTAGTTCCCGAGATAATCAATGTCACCTTTTTTATGTAGCAGGATCATTGTAGCGTTGTTCCAATCCTCAGGAATCTTCCCTTCATTAAGGCATCGAGTGAAAATTTGGGCGAGTACTGTTTCGATTTCTCCACTTGCTTCTTGTATGATGTCTACAGTAATTCCATCTTCTCCTGGAACTTTCCCCCGCTTCATGTTCTTGATTGCATGCGCAACTTCTGCTGGGAGGACTGGAAGAACTCTGGTACTGGTACCTTTCATGATGTCTGAAGTGCAAGTATCATCCCTTTCATATAATTTGGAGTAGAAATATTTCACTCTTGTCAAAATTTCGCCTCTATTTCCTGTTACAGAACCATCTTCTTTTCTCAGTGCCATAATCTGTTTTCTTCCCTTACTGAGATGACCCTTTGTTATCTTTAGGCTTTGATTGTTTTCAATTGCTTTCCTTACTAGTTCACATTTGAATTTCCTTACATCTTCAGTGATACTTTTTCGTACTGTCTTGCATAGCTCTATGTATTCCACTTTGGAAGTCACATCTTCTTTAGTTGTCCTCATCTCTCTTCTTTTTTGCATCAACATTTTGGGTTTTTCCTGATAATTTGTTCACATGCAACTTGTTCTTAGACCCAGCTAATTTTGTTGCTGTTTCCATAAGAGCGTTGGTTACTTTTCTGTTAACTTCAGAGATGTCCACTTCTTCCGATGTTAGGCCTTCTAAAGCAGAGAATGTGTTCTTCAGTTTCAACTTGAAGGTATTATGGTGTTTTTTAAGGTTGGTTATGTCAATACATTTTGTTTGTCTTATGAGCTTGCCACGTTCGAGTTTAGTGTTGAAGTGCATCTTACATTTAACCAATCTATGATCACTACCTGTGTTGAACTTGTTTAGCACACTGCAGTCTTCTATGACGAATTTTTGTTACACATAATAAAATCAATTTCCCTTGTCGTCCCATTTGGATGTCTCCATATCCATTTCCTGTGTGGCTTTTTCTTGAAAAAGGAGTTCATGATGAAAAACCTTTCTGCCTCTGCGAACTCTACGAGCGTATTTCTACGCTGGTTTCTATTGCCGTGACCGAATTTACCTACTGAAGTTTCATTCTGTTGCCGTTGCCCTATTTTTGCATTGAAATCTCTCATAATTATCTTTACGTGCTGCTGGCCTTTATTATTTAGATGACGAATTTCCTCATAAAATTCTTCAATTTCTTCTTCAGGATGACTTGTGGTGGGTGCATAAGTTTGACTAATCTGAGCCTGGTATCTTCTCGAGAGTTGGATAACAAGTCGTGCAGCTCTGTCAGAGGAACTTTCAACTTCTACAACTTTATCCTTCAGTTTCTTGTTTATTACAAACCCAACACCACTAGTTCTGCCAGTATCTGTCTCACGATAGTAGAAGAGATGTCCAGTTTTCAGTTCAATGAAATCTTCTCCTTTTCTCCTTACCCGACGATGTCCCACTCGATCCTTTGTAGTTCCTCTTCCAATTCAAGAAGCCTTGAATGAGAAGATAGGGAGCGTCCATTGTACGTAGCAAAGGTCAGCATCAGATGGCAGCCTAGTCCGGTCCTCCGCGGATTCTTAGCACCCTATGCCTTCATGTCGCACTGGCCGCTGCCTTGGCCAGGTACATTCCAGCTGCCGGAGACTGAGGGCCAATATTTAAGTTGTGGAGTCATTTTGGAGGGGTTTGGCCATAACTCACCACACTGGCCAAGCGGGTTGGTGAGTGTTTGATAGCATTTCCTCTAATCCCGATGGTATAGTTATGCCGCTATTGGTGGTCGTCAGAGCCCCTTTAGTGGGAACAGGATGCACCACGAGAAGGCGGGGTTGACATTTGTCAAGGAGAGGCTGTGATGTTGCGCATCACCTGTTCTTACATAATTTTCAAGAGCAATATGCTATTATGTCTTAAAAGAAAAGTGTTTGATCAATGCATCCTTCCAGTGCTTACGTATGGTGCAGAGACGTGGACCTTAACTAAAAGAGACATACAAAGGCTGCAGACAACTCGAAGTAGCATGGAGAGGTGCATGCTTGGTGTAACCAGGAGATATAAAAAGAGGAACTCGTGAATCCGAAAAATGACAAGAGTGGAGGACATCATGATCAGAGTTAAATCCCTGAAATGGCAATGGGCTGGACATACTGCCAGAAGGACAGACCATCGATGGACAGCCGAAATTTTATATTGGATTCCAAGGGACAGGAAAAGACCCAGAAAAAGACCACATGGGAGATGGGTGGATGAAATTCGAACGTATGCGGGAGTAACATGGAGGAGACTGGCACAAGACAGACCGTTGTGGAAGAAACTTGGGGAGACCTTCGTCCAGCAGTGGATTCATAATGGTTGACAATGATGATGATGATGATATATATTTATATATATATATAATCGTTGTTAACCATTATCAGTCCAGTGCTGGCTTTACAGTATCTTCCACAACGGTCTAAAGAAAAAGTTGCGTGGGGCTGACGCCGCCAGGTTTAACCCCCTCCGGGTTCAGGTTGTTGAAATTATGTAAATAGTGGGCAAAATAATATGATTCAAATGAATTCTTAATGTATGAAAACTTCCCTTAATTACAAATATGTACTAAAAAAATATCTGTAATGCTTTCGAAAGACTCGAGGATGGACTGCGACTATACTTTTTGCAGGCTCCTCCTGAAAAAAAACAGAAAGAGATATAATTTTTTTCACAAGGCAGTTTTTCATAGTGTTTATACTGTGCTATCTGAAAAAGAAAACAAAAACACTGTAGAACTCTGTCAATTCTGGGGCTGTATCCCCCTCTTGAATGTGCTCTGAAACAAACGAAAACCATCAGAAATAAAAATGATTATCTCAAATTACTGTGAGCTTACATATATATATATATATATATATATAAGCTCATAAGACAAACAAAATCTATTGACATAACCAACCTTAAAAAACACCATAATACCTTCAAGTTGGAACTGAAGAACAGGTTCTCTGCTTTAGAAGGCCTAACATCGGAAGAAGTGGACATCTCTGAAGTTAACAGAAAAGTAACGAAAGCTCTTATGGAAACAGCAACAAAATTAGCTGGGTCTAAGAACAAGTTGCATGTGAACAAATTATCAGGAAAAACCAAAATGTTGATGCAAAAGAAGAGAGATGAGGACAACTAAAGAAGATGTGACTTCCAAAGTGGAATATATAGAGCTATGCAAGACAGTAAGAAAAAGTATCTCTGAAGACGTAAGGAAATTCAACTGTGAACTAGTGAGGAAAGCAATTGAAAAGAACCAAAGCCTAAAGATAGCAAAGGGACATCTCAGTAAGGGAAGAAAACAGATTATGGCACTGAGAAAAGAAGATGGTTCTGTAACAAGAAATAGAGGCGAAATTTTGACAAGAGTGAAAGATTTCTACTCCAAATTATATGAAAGGGATGATATATGCACTCCAGACATCATGAAAGATACCTGTACCAGAGTTCCTCCAGTCCTTCCAGCAGAAGTTGCACATGCAATCAAGAACATGAAGCGAGGAAAAGCTCCAGGAGAAGATGGAATTACTGTAGACATCATACAAGAAGCAAGTGGAGAAATCGAAACAGTACTCGCCCAAATTTTCAGTCGATGCCTTAATGAAGGAAAGATTCCTGAGGATTGGAACACCGCTACAATGATCCTGCTACATAAGAAAGGTGACATTGAGGATCTCGGAAACTACAGACCTATCAGCCTCCTATCAGTAGTTTATAAAATCTTCACTAAAGTTCTTTCACACCGCTTGAAGGTAACACTGGACATGGCTCAACCGAGAGAACAAGCTGGATTCAGGAGTGGCTACAGCACAATAGATCATATCCACGTGCTGAGAGAACTAATTGAAAGAGCGAGGGAATATGAACTTCCATTGTGCATGGCTTTTATCGATTATGAAAAAGCCTTTGATTCGGTGAAACCATCAGCAGTTACAATGGCTCTGAAAACCTGCGGTATTGAAGATGCATACATTAATATTATTAATAACATCTATGAAAATGCAAGTGCAAAGATTAGGCTGTTTGAAAATACAACACACGTAAAAATTGGAAAGGGAGTGAGACAAGGTGACACCATATCTCCGAAGCTCTTTAATGCCACATTGGAGGGTGTTTTTCAGTCGCTGAGCTGGGAAAACAAGGGGATAAAGATTAATGGAGATTATCTAACCCACCTTCGTTTTGCTGATGACGTAGTCATTTTTGCAACTACCCCATCAGAGCTGCAGAGTATGATCCAGGAACTTGCTGACAAGAGTAAAGAAGTGGGATTAAAAATGAATTTTCAGAAGACAAAAGTGATGTTCAATGCTTTTACAAGAAATGAAGATTTATCGATTGATGGAGAAAAGCTGGAGATAACAGACACGTACGTTTATCTTGGACAGCAGATATCAAGTGAGGGTCACATTGATGAAGAAATTAATCGGCGTATAAAACTTGCCTGGAGAGCTTTTGGAAGAAACAACATAATTTTCAAGAGCAATATGCCATTATGTCTTAAAAGAAAAGTGTTTGATCAATGCATCCTTCCAGTGCTTACGTATGGTGCAGAGACGTGGACCTTAACTAAAAGAGACATACAAAGGCTGCAGACAACTCAAAGCAGCATGGAGAGGTGCATGCTTGGTGTAACCAGGAGAGATAAGAAGAGGAACTCGTGGATCCGAAAAATGACAAGAGTGGAAGACATCATGATCAGAGTTAAATCCCTGAAATGGCAATGGGCTGGACATACTGCCAGAAGGACAGACCATAGATGGACAGCCGAAATTTTAGATTTGATTCCAAGGGACAGGAAAAGACCCAGAAGAAGACCACATGGGAGATGGGTGGATGAAATTCGAAAGTATGCAGGGGTGACATGGAGGAGACTGGCACAAGACAGACCGTTGTGGAGGAAACTTGGGGAGACCTTCGTCCAGCAGTGGATTGATAATGGTTGACAATGATGATGATGATGATATATATATATGAAATGCGAAAGTATACGGGAGTGACATGGAGGAGACTGCACAAGACAGACCGTTGTGGAGGAAACTTCGGGAGACCTTCGTCCAGCAGTGGATTGATACTGACAGATTAGTGACTTTTTGTACCTTTTATACGCGCTCACGTATGAAAATTGCTATTTTTTTTTTGTAATTTCCAGTACTATTTTTAAATTCATTGAACAATTGGCGTCAGTACATATCCCCAAAACAACTTTGATATTGTTTTTATTATTTAAATTTCAGAATCTAGTTTGCACACACGTTGATGAGGATTTAGTAGAGAGTCACAAAATGTGGTGAAATTTAATTTGCTATTGCATGAATGAGGAAAAATTTAAGGTTTAAAAAGTGTGAAGGAGGGGATTGTAAACTAAACAAAAACATTATAAAATTTTTTTTAAGGGTCTCGTGCTCCAAAACTTAGCAACAAATATAGATATTTTTAGCAAAAATTATCTTGTTTCAACAAATATAGATATTTTCAGCAAAAATTATCTTGTTTTTATGTTCTAAACTGCGGTGCGACCGGCCCTGGTTATAGGAAAAAGTAAAAAACCACGTTGTTTTAAGAATTTTCGTCATGAACTTCACTTAATCTCTGTGTTTTCAGTTCCTACGTTCTCAGAATTAGAGATTCGATGCATAAGAACCTATGTTTGTTTTCTTTTTACTTATACTATCATTCGATTAATTTTTCTTTATGTTTTATAAAAATTTCTCTAAACCGCCAGTTGAGTATGATGAAAAATAATGGTTGAAAGAGCTTCCACAGCATTTTTTGTCTCCAAATAAGGTTTCACACACACACACACACACACACACGCTTTAAGCGCTCACGTTCAGGGTCGTGCCAACGAATGTAAAATGCTCCGTTGGTCGTGCGTGTCCACAGGGCGTTACAAAAACCACAGCAACAAGGAAAACCTGATGACGTTGCTGAAGTACAGGTTGATGCCATCGATTCCGTCCAGTCGAGTTCGCCAGAACTGGTCGTAACCAGTTTTTAGGTGGCTGCTTTTCTTCTCGGCGTCACATTTCTTTGCCAGCTGTGGATTGGATTGGATACCTCATAGAACGAATGTGTCATCTCCTAGAACGAATGTGTCATCTGTCGTGAATTCGTAAATTTGTTGGAAATAGGAGGTTAGTAATACCTTTCTTCAATTCTAATTAACATGGGTCGTTTTTAGCGTTATTCTGGAGTGTACATGATGTCTATTTTAACTTGTCCAGGAAGGGATGATTATAGGGAACGTTCTGGTATCTGCTGAGTTTTAAAAAATCTGTGAAATAAAACGGGACTGGGTGTGTCGGAAACGATATTTATGACAGGAAGGTGTGTGTAATTGTATCTTTTCTTCATTTTAGAGTTTATAATCATAACCGCGTTAAGTTTTCATACAGCTTTGAAGAAGAAAACTTGTTTCAAAATGGCTTGCTTTTGACTCAACGACGCCATCAGCTAGCTGCCGCCATTGAGCAATCCTTCCAGAATATTCTGCGTATTTCGAAAGTAAGATTTGTGTCCGAAAAGTGAGGATTACCTCTGTAATTCATCGCAAACCAGCGCAGCATTTGTGGGAAATGCAAATTCCAACGAACTAATTTTAATATATATACATGAATCTGTTTCGGTTTTTTTTGGTTTTTTTTTTCCGAAGCGAAATGTTCCTTTTTTTTTTCTTTTTTTTTCTGGAACGACAAAAGTTAGATGCCATGGTCAAGATTTTTGCTGCGCTGACTTATCACAAAATATCGCCTTAAATAGTTTATTTGGATCTTTTGTAGAGATTCTCACTGTTAGATATCTGATTAATTGAAAGTTATATGTTTCCAGTAGTTTGGTTTTTAGAAATGCATTCGTAAGCAATATAAGTAAATTTTAGTTGCATCATTCGTCCGAGACATGTCCTGATTCGAATCCTGGGTGATTTATGTACTCGTTTGTCGTAGGGCTGTGGCTTTTCCCCTTCGCTGTAAGCAGTGACCCCAAATTAGACACGGGACTGCTTATAATTATAGCCCACTAAGTTTCTTACTGTTGTTAAACCCAAAACAAACACGTTAGTAAAATCATGCAGTGCATTGACTATGATAGGCTTTCCAGCATACCAGAAATCATTACTCAAGTTATGACGCATAAGGGCGATGGGATGGATCCCGCTCCTGACCTTTGACCCCATTTCGTCCATTTTAAACGAGGTTCGCCCCCAGGTTTTCCCCTACCACATACTAAAATTTCATCGAAATCCAACGATTTTTACGTCAGTTTTCGTGCGGACAGACCGACAAAGCTGGAGCACATACGCTTCTTCAACCTACGCTAACGTAGGAAAGCGTAAACAAGAAACAAATTCGTAAATAAAACTGGGAGTAAAATATGTTCCCTATAAAATAAGCTTTTTTTTTTTTTTTTTGAGGTCGAGATTATGATTTGCAATCAGGAGCAAGAACCCTCATAGCTAAAATCAAATTCTGTAAACTATGTAATTTATGCGAGGACTAAGAAGTATTGTAAGCTGTTATAAATAATATTAAATGTAATAAATTATGTTATCCGTACGCCGGAGCAAATATATTTCAGAAATGGAACGATCATGGAAACTCGAATATATTTCTTATTATTCAATACGTTTTGTTCAGAAAATAGTATGGTAATTTTTTTGTTTAAACTTTAGGTGGTATTCAGAAGATATATAGATGTACACGTAATTTTCTAAAAACTGTCACGAATTTAGTTTGTTTCTTTGTGGATTTATTTCCTGCATTGGTGATTCTAAAACTAACTTCCTGATATCGGAAAAGAGTTATATTTTGCCCCTGCACCTCGTTCCTAGTATCGGGGGGGGGACGCAAGAACTATTTATTCTCACCTACAACGAAGTTGGTTGTCAGAGCTAATTTTTTTGTTTTTTGGTGCAAGCTCTTGACAAGCCTGACTGACAGCCAGCCCGTCGAATTCCTTATTCTTGAGCATAGGGGTAATAAGGAGGGACTGCTTATTTTAGTTTACTAATCTAAATAATTAAATTATTGATACTTCGTTGCATGTTATAATTTCGTAGACTGTCCCTCCCCCTTAAAATTCGCGATATCCTGAGATGCCTGTGATCCCAACAGCTTATAAGATTGCCGTGTGTGTATTCATGCAAATCTTGTACGACTTTGAGGAAGCGTTGGTTTATTAAAATTCTCATTTAACTTTCGATTGGTCAAATTTAATTTCCGAAAGTAACTAGTATAGTAATTGGCCAGTCTTCCGATTATTTGTAGTTCAGTTACGCGTGTAGCTCCGCCTTGTTTACGTCACACCGTAGCATCGTCATATCTGGCGAATGTGTTTTGTTATTGGAATTGAATTGGTAAGAAGTGTCAACTTTCTGAAGAGTAATAACTTTTTCTTAATAAAATTCTATTTATTAACACTCTAATTAAACACGCCGGCGCGGTGGTCTTAAGCACTGGCTTCTGATCATTCGTCCGAAGGCGGGCCCGGGTTCGAATCCCGTGAGGCATGGATGTTGTGTGTGTCTTACAGCACTGACTCTCTTCCTTACCTCTAACCAGCTACCCAAAATTAGGAATGGGCAATTGCTTATAGCCCAATGAGTTATCCCAATCAAAACTTAAAAAGTAATTCGCGCGAAATGTGCCATGCATCCAGTAGTTCCGTGAAGGAGGAAAAAAACTAGCAATAAATAATTATTATTAAACATTTCATTTCCATGAAACATGCCCTATTTTTCTTTACAAAACTGCTACTTATTTAGCATTCCAATTTAAACAAACAAAAACATTCACGAAATGTATGGAAATTTATAGTGCAGGTAGTTTTGTTAACTGGACAAATAAACTAGCAACAAATGCTTATATGTATTTATTATTCATCATTCATTTCTGTAAAACAAGTCTTATTTTTCTTTACAAAATTGCTGTTTATTAGCATTCCAATTAAAACAAAAATTCACATGTAAATGCACGGTCAGTGCAAACTATTTTTGATCATCAACCTTTCTCAGTTAACTGCTGAATGAGTTTAGCAGTGCCTTCTACTGCTCTGTCTTAAGCCATTCTCTTACATATCATTCCTTCATGGCTTGAAATTTCATCTACCCATCTCCCACATGGTGTTCAACTGACTGTCTTTTGGTATCTAGTCTAGAGCTCACTGATAGCCCTCAGTGTGTTTGTGTGTGTGTGTGTGTGTGTGTCGGGGGCACTCATGGCTAAAAGGGGCTCTACTTTAGCTTCGGCAAAAACATTTTACTAAATCTTCTTTGTGAATTTCATATGAAATTGGTTAAAGCAGTAGCAAGGAATTTAGGCACATCTGAATGAAGTATTAAAACAAAAAGCAAATTCTGTTTTTTTTTTTTTTTACCTTTTAGTGAATAAGTAAAATCTTTAGAAATCATTTTCTTTGCGCAAAATGGATTTGGATGACGAGAAAGTAGCTATTCCTGCGGACCTCTGGCCCCTTTCCACAGCCATAGCAATAGTTATTATGCGTGTATATTAGTGCCCAAGAGTGTGTGTGAAAGAATTTCAAAGACTGAAATTTTGGTAAACCTTCCAAATGTGGCCCAGAAATAGTTTTCTGAAGCGACGATAGATGGCGACATGTTATTGCTACATCGTAAAGCTTTGTAAAAGGAATTTTTTGAATATGCATTGTGGCATATGTGTTAAATATTTATTGTGATGGAATCTTTTCCACCATTCAGCCGATCGAAAGCAGGCAGGCATCTCTTGGTTGGAAACCTGGAATGAAAGCAGCTCCGAAGTGGATTTAGAAAGATTCGAAAAGCAAAAAAAAACAAAAAATACCTGAGGAAAAGGCGAACCCTCCTCGGGAAACCCTGAGGTCAAGACCTCAAGGCATCTGATCTCTGAACTACGACACAAAATTCTCTAATTGTTAAATTTCACCAAGGTGACATTCAAAACAATTTTTACACTTAGTACGCATCAAAGTTCAATAAACTAACAACCTTAAAAACACGCACTTCTAAACATTATACTGAAATTAGATAAACACTTATGTTATTTCTACAACATAAGAACAATGACTATCCTAAATCCTGAACAAAATCCTTCAGGACGTTCAACAGAATTATTTAAACTACAAATGTACTAATTTTTTATGCAGGAAGATACAAGATTAATCTCCTAAATTTACAGCAAACTTACACTTTTCACCTACGTACTACTAATTTTCAAGAAACTACTTAAATATTTAAATTTTTAACAAACGAATTATATTTAACTCTTACTACAGGCTGAAAACAAATCAACCTTTACATCTTGGCCCCTTCTCCAAAGGTCTGACACTGACCTGTACATGGTGGAGAAGCCATAATGAATTTATTTTAATTCTAGATGATGTATGGATCCTGCGGAGAACCTCCAACAATTCCCCTCCATGACATCCATCGTCGAATGAACTGTGATTCGGATAATAGGGCATGATCCGTCACCATTCGATTTCTGATCATTCTCTTAATATGCCAGATGACTTGCTGAGTGTTCCCATTTGATTTTTCACTATGTATAACTTTGTTTCGTTCTAACCAAATCTGATAACTTGTTTCAACTACTATGAATAGATACACAATATTTTTCCCGGAGGGGATTGGATGCAATTTGATTATCTGAGAAGCACTCGGGGAATCGAAGCCGGCCCATGACGATACTCCCGCCCAAACACGTTTGGCGAAACGACAGTTCACAAAAAGGTGAAGTCGGTCTTTTACAATACCGCAATGCCAGCAGTGAAATATTGAACATCTTGCCCAATGGCAGGTTCTCCATCGGGTCGGAAGCACGTTACAAGAAGCGACCTGCCACATTTTCCCAAGCTTTCTCATTACAAAAGTCGGTGGAACATGAAACTCATGAATCTGAATATTACTTGGAGGAAGCACGAAAAAATATAAGTCTTTGACACTTTTAGCCTTTTCAAAATTATTGCACTGTAAGAAACCAAGTTCTTCCCTGTAAAAAACAGGGACAGTGTTTTTAACAGGACCATGCCACTGAGGTTCATTTGTCACGTATTTCTTTGAGTCCAGACCCGTTAAAAACTTAAGAAAGTTATAGTTCGGGTAGGTCTTTTCCACAAGCCATTGTCGGATTAGCCAAAAACGGATGGTTTTAAACCATATTTTCAAATTCCGAATTTCCAGGCCACCATTGTTGATTCTTTGATGCAACACCTTCCGTCCAATATCTTCTTTGACTTTTGGATTCCAAAGGAATCTTAATAAAAGTCTTGTCATTTGCACCATTATCCTTCTTGGGGGTCCCAAAGGAGCCCCACATAGGCACATTTAGTCACCAGCAAAGTGTTGATCAATTTCGCTCTATTGCTGAAGGAAATTCTGTGGACCTGCCACTGTTGTATCACTTCTGTCATTTGGGCAATTATTTCCCAAAAGGTAGTGTCACTTGTCCCAAAATGAGTAAAGTGTATCTCTAGAAGCTTAAACTCTTTCACACTGGGAATTCTTCCTTGGTAAGTCCATTTGTCCCAAAGGAGGGCTTTGGATTTTGTGACATTAAGACTGGCACCTGTGTTTGCACCGTATTCTATAAAGTCCCGGAGGGCTTCGATTAAAGACTGTTAATCTTTTAGGTAGAGCAGAACATCGTCTGCATACGCTGAAAATTTAATTTCTTCATCATTCTGAGCTGGGATTGGGAATCCATGGGTTCTGGTGTTGGACAAAATTTTTCTTAAATATAACTCTATAGTCAGCACAAACAAAGTTGGAGACAGGGGCGAGCCCTGTTTGATACCTCTTTTGATTTTAATTTACTCTGTCTTGTGTCCACTTATCAAGACCTGAGCAAATGACTCTCTATGTAACTCTTCAATGATTTTCACCATGTATTCAGGTAACCCGTACTACTTAAAAGCGCCTCTTGATCAACGGAATCGAATGCCTTAGCTTGGTCTAACGAAAAAGTCCAAACTTTATTCTCCTTTCATTCAGCAAGTAGATGATATCTCTAGGGAGAAATAGGCTCTTGGAGATATTTCTTCCAGGAATAGCACAATACTGTTGACAATTAATCAGTTTCTTAATGACACTTCGAACTCTGGAATTAATGATGGTCGTAAAAATTTTGTAATCTACATTTAGTAATGTAATTGGTCTTATTTTATCAAAATTTATTTCTTCGGAATCTTCTTTTTTAATCAATTTAATATACCCTTCTTTAAATTCTTTCAGAATTCCCTGCAGGATCATCTCATTAGACAGCTGGACCAAAAACATTTTTCATTTTCAAACATTTTATAATATTCTGCCATTATACCATCCGGTCCAGAGGACTTCTGGTTCTTTTGCTTTTGAATAGCTTTTTTAACTTCAGTTAACTAACATAACTGTGTTTTCCAGCATCTCTTTCTCAATTTCTTCAAGTTTTGGAACTTCTACGTATCCGGAGATATTTGTTGAGAGTGTCACCTGTTTCCTATAGAGATCTTGAAAGAAAACCTGTGCTTCTGTGATTATGTTATTTTTTTTGTTATGTTTATCAATATACGACAAGGGGAGACCCATTGCCCTATATTTTCTTTTGTTCTTCTGGTATACACTAACCATATTCTCTTCAGTTTGCAAGTCAGTTACGGCAATTTTTTCTCGAATGCCATTGCCTACTTTTGTTGTAATGTCCATTAATTCTGTTTTAATGTTAATTATCTCTTCTTGGTTACAACCCTGGTTGTTACCTTTAATCAGTGCTCTCAATATGCTATTTAGCCATCTACCCGGTAGCAGAAACAGTGCGACGCGGCGACGGGCGTCGCAGATCGCTCAACAAATCATGCAGATCAATTTAGTCTTTCTTTTCCGATATAATTCGCACCAAAAAAAAAAAAAATAAATAAAAAAAAGGTCCCCTTTTTTCTTTTCTGCAGCTTTGCTTAACAAATCTGCAGACAAACAAATGCATCCAAGTACCGTTTCCATTTTCCCCCACCCCCGCCGCCGCCACCTTCCTCCTGTAGACGAAATGTCAGTGCCGTGTGGGTGGGTGGTCAAGACACATCGCGGCACAGCCGTAAAATATTTCTCCAGAAAAATATTTCTCCAGTCCGTATACACACCGCAATTCTTATTTCACGATAAATCAACCAGAACAACGGGCTAGTTTTATGAATTTTTAAGCAAATGAGTGAAACTGTTTTCTGGCCGCCCCGGTGGCGCAGTGGTCTAAGGCGTTGGCCTCTGATCATTCGTCCGTAAGGGGTCCGGGTTCGAATCCCGGTCAGGCATGGATGTTGTGTTTGTCTTACGGCACTGGCTCTCTCCCTTCCCTGGAACCAGTGACCCTAAATTAGGGACGGGCGACTGCTTTATAGCCCATTGAGTTGCTCACGGCGGTCGTTAAACCTCCAATAAAAAAAAAAAAAAAGAAACTGTTTTCTAATTTTATTTTGTTCTGCTGCTTGAACAAACATTTCTGATGGCAGAAATTGTAATTCACATGTTTTTTCAGTCATGTAATTTCGTCAAAAATATGTGGCCGCTGTTCGGCGCGAAAGTGCCTTCCTGTTTGTTTACGCTTTCACGGCTCTCGTGTGCGACTGTTAGTATCCATAGCTTCCTCGCCCCGCTGGTTAAGCATTTTTAATAGTGTATTTTTAGCGGAAATTATATTTTGTAACATTTTTTTTTTCTTTATTCATACAACTTTGTCAAAAATACGTGGCCGATGTTCCGTGGGAAAGCCACTTCCAGTTCATTAACATTTTTGCAGCTATCTTGTATGGCTGTTATTATTCATAGCTTTCCCTGTCCAACATATAACAGGGGAAAAGTGACAAAACTTTCATATTTTGCATAGCAAAGCCCAGGTACTGTATATTTTTACAAAATGCGTCACGACTATCTAAACCTAACATCCTTTATCGTTACCGACGCGACAGTAAGTGATGGATTGGGTTCGCGCTTCAGTCAAAATGCAAATAAACTATATGATACTGTTCTTACATTTTTCCAGTTGTGTCCTCAACTGCGCTCTCTCCCGTGTGGGGCGGGGCATAGATATGGGTAATAACTCTCACCTATGACAGCCGGCGGATTCGATAGTCGTACAAGCGTAAACAAATGGGACCCGCCGAACATCGGTAACATATTTTTGACGAAGTTGAATAGAAAACACCGGAAATGTATTTTTTCCTCGCCAAAAATTAATTTTCGATTGGCAGTGGCAAGTGGACGACAGAAAATGTTGTCCCCTGAAATTTCCTGATTACAGCATAGTATAAATACAATACTTTAATCAAGAAGTTTTTTCTGAAATATTTTTATTTCTAAAAAAGATTTTTTTTTCTTTAGAAGTAACTTTCTGATTATTGTATCAGGGGTCAAAATTCAGGGCAGAATGGCGGAATTCCCGCAGAAAAATTTAAACTCCCGCCGAAATAAAGTTGTTACCCGCCTCCCGCCTGAAGAAATTTTAAGAAAAAATATACATATATAAAATCTTGGGTCCGTTTTTGGACCACTCGCAAAATAAGCGCATTAAAAACGTATCCTTCGTAAAAATACGTGCGTTAGAAAACGACCGTTCAGAGTTCCGAATATGCAATCGAATACATCGTTCATGTCGGGAACATAATCAGTTTATGGACACATGAAACGGCTTCCATATGTAGCCGCATGAGCAGTTCACTTTGCATATCGTGGACTGTTAGGAATCAAGCATGAGATACTTCTTCGGATTTGCGGAATTCCGCTTTTTTCGCCACATTTCGGTCGGTTATACTCGAGGTCGTTTCAAAACAAATAAACCGAAAATGTTTTTTTTTTTTTTTTTTTAGGATTAGTGTGTGTGTATATCGTTTTCCGTCTGCGGGATGGAATTCCGTTTTTCAGAACTTCCGAAAACGAATCGTAATTTTTTCTCGCGCGAAGTTTCCTCTGTCTAGTATTGTTAATAAATATAAATTTATTGCATAAATGTTTGTATTTCATCTTGAAAGTGTAGACAACAATTTCCGATATCGGAAGTTTGACGGAGCAAAAGTTTCCATGTAAACTTTAGGCACAAGTTTCTTCCGCAGATTCGAGAAACTCTGACTTTGTTGTCATCATTTGCATCGTTCTCAAAACTAAAAGATAAATACTTTCGAAAAGTGAAGTTAGACGAACTGCAGATTTAATTTGTAATTGTAATTTTTTCTCTCATGATATTCCCTCTGCTGAGTGTTGTTGTAAAATAATTTTGTTCAATAACCGATTGTGTTTCAAGCTTGAAAGTGGAGGAAAATTTTCGGAAAACGGAAGGAGGAAATATTTTTTCGTAATCATATTTTTTTTTTTTTTGCGATGTTCCCAGTGTCCTTTATCAAATGTAATTTTCCCTCCATAAATAGTTGCAAACGGAAAAACTGCACATTCATCATATCAGAAGAATGGTTGAATCAACCAAGTCTCAGTTATGTGAACTGCTGCAAACATCTCATACATAGAATTCAAGATTTTTTTTTTTTTCAGAGCTGAAGGGAAACGTGTTCAAAAATAATAAATTAGTTGACCCTTGTAGTACTAAACTTGCACATCACAATGTCCAGTTGAGGTTTATTTTATCTTTTGTGATTGAGACAGATTGCAGATTTCCTTCTTCCACAGTGGAACTCTTTTTGAAGTTTGAGTGTGTAGAGCTTCAATCTCTGAAGCAACACACACACACACACACAAAAGTTTTGGTAGACAAAAAGCTTGGCAGAACAGTTTTTTTTTTTTTTTTTTCAAAAATGAATGAAGATGGAGTTATGGAATACTCACTATTAAAACATAGCTAGAAAAAAATGAAGAGTACATGTGCCAATGTCCAAAGTTTTCTAAGAGTTTTATAAGCACACATTTTCATCAGTGTCAAGAGGTTCTGCTTTAAATGTCTTACGTTGCCTTTAAAAAACGTACCATGTGAACGTGGCTTTAGCACAGAAAACAGAATTCAGTCAAAATTTAGAGATTCACTGAGCAGCAAAAATCTTAATGCATATTAATTCTAAAATTGGGCCAGATAAGCCGTCGAAAGTAAAACAACAGCTGACCAAAGCTTGCCGACTGTGGCAAGGAATGAAAGACAGACATATATACTTCAAGGCCTGCGGGGTGGGTAGGGGCGAGTGTCCGCAGACTAATTTTGGGTTTTCCAATATCTGTGTTGCAGACAGCTTAGCAAAATTCTTTTTTCCTCTGCCAATTCTCTGCCTTTTCCTTGAAGGAACCTACTCAATCTTCCTTTGAATTTCAACCATCGCTGGGATAGGTTTTCAGAACTCTCCAAGTAGATCTTTGGTATATCTCAATATTTCATGCTTTATGTCTTCGTTTGCAGATGTAAGTGTTCATTCTCCAGGGCATTCGCTGCCTTCGAATTGAGCTATGAACAACAATTTTCCATTTAAGCACATGGTGGTCCGAGATATGCACGGGAGGGGCATTTGGATCAATTATAGTAATTTTCTTGAGGACATTTGTCTCTTGTGTGAACACATAGTCAATCCTGGAGGCCAAACCTCTGGACTTCTACGTGTACCCTGGTATAGTGTGTTGGAGAGTCCTCCAAACATCTTTCAAGTCATTTGCTTGTACCTAGTTTCTGAACGCCGAACAGCTTGCATCCACCGCTCAACTCTGGCAGTCAAGATTGATATCCATTACAGTATTGAAGTCCCCTGCAATGAACAAAAAGTCATAGTTTCTGGTCAAGTAGTACGGAAGGTTTCTAAAGAAGTCCTTCCACGCTGGAGTCGACGGAGGTGCATATATGCAAATGAGTTTGAAGCGGAACCCATTCTTTTCCAAAGTAGCCGCAACCACTCTTCCTTCTCCATCGAACTAGAAATTCACCAGAAGAGCATTGCAGTATAACAGCATCACATCACTGTAGCTTGAACTCGCCAAAGAAAATACGCATTTAAATGTCGTTAATTGCTTGAATACTGAAACCTCTCTAAAGACCCTCAAATGAGTCTCCTGAATAAAACAAAAGTCTATTTCATTCAGAGAAAGAAAGCCTTCAAGCCAGTTCAGTTTTTCTGCCTTCTTTAACCCAGCAATGTTCAAAGACATCATGTTTACTGTGAATTTTATTTTATTTATTTATTTACAAGATCACTATACGCTTCTTTGCATTTCTGCATCTACTTATTTTGTCTCTCCATCGGAAGAAGACTCCGAAAGATGAGAGACCCTCTTCGAAGACACAGGCAAAATATCCTGACTATTGTCAGAATCCTCAGGATTTTCATTCTCTACTGTTGTTCGTGCGACACTGCCGGATGGAAACTCCTGGGGGACTATTTGTCTCCCTTTTTTCTCCAGAACCTTCTCCACTTTGGCCAGCCTTCTCTTTAATGCTGCTTTCCTCCGCTGGCTTTTGTCATTTTGTCACCTGTGTTTGGATCCAGAAACTCTAGATTTGTTTTTTTCTTTTGTTTTTTCTACGTTTTTCGACTTGGATCTCGTGATTAGACTTGAATTCCCCTTCTCTTTAACCTTCAAGAGGTCAATAGTTTCATTGACAAACTCTGCCTCATAAACTTTACTTTGAGGAGGAGCTGACGCCGACAAAAGCAGTCTTTGAGGAGGAGCTGACGCTGACAAAAGCAGTCTTTGAGGCAGGGGCAAAGGTTCAAAGGAAACACATTTCCCTTCTGCATTTCCCTCATTTGACTCAACTGAGTCGTTTGACGACGAGTCAATACCTGGAATTTTCTCACGCTTGTCTTTTTCATTCTCTCTCTCCCCCGCCTCCTCAATGTTTTTTTCAGATTGCTCTGAAGTTGAAGCAAGCTGCTTTCCCTCCAACTCTGTGTGAAATTGTAACTCTTCAATCTCATCTATTTCCAAGTCCTTCTCATTTCCTCTTGTGATCATTGCAAAGGTACGTCGGCTACAAGCCGGTCTCATGTGCTGCTCGGATCCACAGATGCCGCATGGAAAAAAACACTCATCCAAGCAGTGATCTAGAGCTTTGCAATTTTCGCAAATTTTAGTTTTGCATGTAAAAGCCAAATGACCCGGCTGGTTACACCGTCTGCAAATTTGAACAAGTCCGGCATATACACACATAGCTCTTAGACCCTTGATGTAAATGAAATTAGGTACAGCCTCATTCATGTCCATCACAACAACTCTTGTACCAGAAAAGGCATTTTACACGAACTCTGCACCCTCTTCTGGTCTCACTTTCTCTGTGTAAAGATTAAAAATTGTCCCATATTTTTAAGGCATTAGATACCTCAATATCTGGGATCTCTGGGGAGGAATTTCACGAAGACTCTCTTGATGTTGTTTCCCGCCCTCGACACAGTGAAAGTCTTTCCTTTACATTCGAATTTCTCTTGTTTAAGAATTTGATCAACCACACTCTTAAATTTTTCGGCGACCTGAAAATCTGTTTTTCTACTGGTAATCATTTGCACTGTGACAAACAAATCACCGGGAGGTTTACCGACGAACTCCCATAACACTCTTCCAACTTCCTTCTGTCTCATCCCCTGGGGATGGACCACCGAAATACTGTTCGGTCGTTGCATTTTGGTGTTAGTGTTCTCCTTCCAAAATGAAAGAGTTGAAAAAGTACTCGCCCACTTCCATTGCTGTAAGGTAATCCAAAATGCACACCACTAGCACAAACTGACGAAAAAACACTTTGGGCAAAGCCCCACTGCACTTATATCACCTTGTAGATCGAAAAACCCCACTCTGAAGCACTTTGGAATTTTTCACACTTTTTTTTTTTTTCATACTGAATTTGAAGCTGGAATACCCACAAGGCATATGATCACAGGATACACATCCACTTTCCCTTTCAGCACACTGCAATAGTTGCAACACGAGAAATGATCAATTTTCCTCCAGAATCTCACAATCTTTTAACTCAGGGCACACTGTATTTCCCGGCACACCTGAGGCTGCACCACAAGGAAGCTTCACCCGGCGCACCACATCCACAGGCACTGCACCTGGAACAAGTCTAGGGGAGAAATCCAAAGTCCTCCGCCACCTCACGAAATGCTGCACCTTATCCTTTTTCTTACTAAACGTCGAACCTATTCCCAACGAAAAAGTTCGCCTTACCACTCGGCTGCGGAGGCATTTCAAAAAAAGTTTGTCGAAAAATGAAATTCACGGACGAAGCAAGACACTTGGTTTTTTTTTTAACCCAGCGGATGAGAAAATTCCTTCGTCACATTGCGAGGCTACCATAAACTCTGAGACTAGTTGTCTGCGATACGAATACCAGCCATTAACTGTCTCAGTGGATGTGGTAACATTAACATGTGAGGTTTCTTCAATCCCTTCATCGTAAGACAATCCTTTGGCAAAACAATATGTCAGAATCATCACTATATCCATAGGAATGTGAGCATAAAAAAACACGTAAGAGCGAGAAGAGAGGAGAGGTGAAGTGCTACCGTGGCACCATCTATAGGAGCGGGCCACTTTTGGAAGGTTAGCCAAAATTTTTATACCTATGAAGATAGTGTTACATATTTCAGTTGGTTGTGACCCTTTCAAAACATAAATATAAAAAAGTGTTCCTCGTGGGGCTGAAAAAAGACCTGCATCTTTTTCTTTTTTTTTTTTTTTTGTGATGGAGTAAAGAGAAAAAATTTTGCTTTGTGCAAAACTTGGCATTTTGTTAGGTGTGTCTTTTATATTCAAGAATAAATAATTTAAATAATTTTGCATTTTCTCATTTATAAAGAACTGAACAGAATTTAAAATATCCAGGTTTGCCTATGGCAGTTTTTGTTGTTTTTGAAATTCAGATATTTACTACTCAAAAAACGATTATCGGGATTGGGAACTGTACTTCAGTTTTATGGAAGTTTTAGATTATAGAAAACCAAGGTCCAAATCAAAATACTTTGTAATATTTGTACTGCAAACTTTAATTTGAAATTAACTATATATTACTCTTCAGTACACTGTTCTTGATACAAATACCATATACTCTCAACTCTGGATATAGTGAACGTTCGGCAATAGTGAACCTAAATCATTGGTCCTGACCCACAACAAAGAAATGTACATTAAAATTTTCGTTTATAGTGAACTCTCATCTTCGGTTATAATGAACCTAAAAATAGAACTTCAAAGAAAAGAATACTTGTAACATGAAATTGCAACTTATTTCAAAACAACCCTTCTTGTAAAAACTAGCAAGAATGTTTTACAAACAATATGTAGGCCTACTACTCCTTAAATGCATTGAAGGATAAAGGTAGGATTAAAAACCTCAGCAACATCAAGCTGGTGTTCTTGCTTGCCAACACCATGTCAGTCATCCAACTCGTGGATTAAGGTGTGATTCACAGCTTTAAAACTTATTGCAGAAGGGAAGTAACGCTTCATTTAATCCAAGCCTTGGAATCAAAGCAGAACTCGCCAATAAATGATCTGAATGCTGTACGTTTTGGAAACAAAGAGTGGAGAAGTGTGTCAACTGTCACTATACAGAACTGTTTCAGAAGGTCTGGTTTGGCTACAGAACATGTGGCATTCGAAGAAGAAGATGATGTTCCTCTCAAGGACCTGCTCCAGCATATCTGTGCGAATTCCACTGAAGCTGAAGATTTTATCGATGCTGACTGTGAAGTTATAACGAATGAAATTCTGGATGAAACTATTGTCGAGGCTGTGAAAGGCGGTTCCAACACGGAATATGACGAGGACGATAATGAAGAGCATTTTCCTACAGTGAAAGACATGTTGAAGGGTGTTAGGACTGTGCTAAAGTTCCTAGAATGTATGGCAAATGTAGTTTCGAGCATACTAAAAGCACACTCTAGAAAAGGAAATAGAGAAAATATTTATTAAAACTGTTTGTAGCAAGCAGCAGCACATAATGGATTATTTTCATGTTAAGGTAATGTAAAATTAATTTTGTTTACTTAATTTAATGAACATACTACATACAGAAAAATATTATTTTTTAGATACATATGTACATATTTTATTTTCATCACCACTCCACTCTATTCAGGTTATAAGGGAAGACACTTTGGTTTTAGGTAACAAAATATGCGGGTCCGCAGAGGTTCACTATAAGCAGAGTTGACTGTACATATTAAATGCATGTGCCATTTCTGGACCAGTGAAAATGAGTGGACTTCCACATTTTAGTATATGAACTGGTTTTGCTGAAAACTGATTTTTTGTTATTGTTGTTTTCTAATTTCTACAACTGCTTACTGTGCTTTGTGTTTTATTTATGCATTATTTGCATGCATACATGTACACATTCTGTTGCTCTAAATTTGTGAATATACAGCTCCAATGAAATTATACATTATTTTTTACATAATCTGTAAAGTGTGAGGATTTCTTTCACAGAATCTTGCAACATCACGCCACCAAAACCTTGAAAAATATTTGCAGAAAAACCAGCATTAATTCTGGTATAACTGTAAATAATATTGAAAGAATTCTGACTCGAAAGCAAGAAAATTTGTGAAGCTGGGCCTACCCCGTGGTGTGCAGTGGTCTAAGTGATGGCTTCTGATCATTCGTTCGAAAGGGGTCCAAGTTCGAATACCTTGTAGGCATAGGTGTTGTGTTTGTCTTACGACACTGACTCTCTCTCCCTACCCTGGAACCAGTGACCCTAAATTAGGGACAAACGACTACTTATAGCCCATTGAGTTGCTCACGGTAGTCGTTAAAACTCCAATCAAAAAAAAAAAAAAAGGAAAGCTGGAGTATATATCATTCCCATAATAAACAACATCGACCAGCACACCTAATTGTATCAGAAGCACAAAGCGCAACCTCGAAATCAGACTGAACACCTTATGATTGAAAGAGATCAGAGAATAAAACTGCTCCGATGGATTACTGCATTAAAAATAATGCCGCCCCAAATTGGACTGAAATGAAAATCATTGTGCGGCAACATAAAACATGGAAGGAATTATTAATTGCAGAAGCTGTTTGTATTTTTAAATATGAAGAAATTATCTGCAATAACAACATACCTTTGGACTTATCGCATGTTAGGAAACATCTTTGAAATAGAAAAAAGAATTAAGAAGAACAAAAATTTACAACAATATGTTCCAGCAAAGGGCGACTTGGGGAAAATTGTGTTTTGACAAATAGCATGACAGAGCAGAAACGAAGAAAATAAACACAGCGAGAACAAATTCTACACACTGTGACATGCCTGCCCCGCAGGACACACGAGATAAAGGCAGATAGCAGTGACAGCATAGGCTAGTGTAGTATAGAGCCCCGGGGCTGAGAGTTGCGGGTTTGAATCCTGCCCATGGCATAAAAGTGATCGAGAAATTTACTTCATCATATTGGCGCCCGACCTGACCGTTATGTTTCTCACAATAGTGTGATGTTCTTTCTACACAGCAAGACAGGAAAAATGAGAATCCCTTCTTCATTGCTTTGGGGGGGGGGGGGGATCAGTGTAATGTTACATTCCACATGCCAAATTGTCTGGGATTTTTCAAATTCTCATTCTTCATTGGATGACTGTCTACAGCAATATGGTCCTGAATGACCCATGGACCATGCCCCCAAACCTCTGGGGGGGGGGGGGGGGTGACGTACTGCCCTGCAGGATGCACATGAGATAAAGGTAGGTAGCAACGAGAGCACATGCCAGTGTAATATAGTGGAAAGCACTCAGAGCTCTAGAGCAGAGAGTTGCAGATTTGAATGCCATCCCTGGCACAAAAATGATGGAGAAATTTACTTCGTCATAACACTTCACTTGCGAATACCCAATTGAGTGGGCGAGATGTGTAGCGAGCATTATGATCAACGATACATAGGAAGGATATAACATGAACGATTACATCAGGTGAGTTAAACTAACAAAAGACTCCTTCCAGTAATTTACTAGTAGAACTTGGATAAGTTATTTTTGATTGTGTATAAACTACATCTTTTTAATTAATTGTATTGTTAATATCCACCATTGTATTGTGTCGTGATTAAACAAATCTTGGAAACATGTTGAACAGAACAATACAACGATGTGTTTTTATATTAAAAAATAAAAAACGTTAAAGTCAAATCTACACTATATTCCATGTATTATAAGATCATGAGCACTGGATAACACCTTTGCTTAGGATATATTTAGTCATTTGACGAACCAGTGGGCATTTTGGTACACCAGTGATTTGCAAATTCAAGTGGACCACTGGGCCTGTAGAAAATGTACTGTATTTTAATTCTAACACTGCATGTAGTATAGTAACCCTGCAGCACATTTTAATACCTTCTGAATATTAATTAAAATTAGAAAGTATGTTCCTCCATAACTGAGCAAGCAGTACCAGTTCAGCATTGTACCATTTCTGAAGCATCCAGTATACAGAATGGAAGGGTGCTATTGTAGACATCCAAGGAAATTTGATTAACATGTGAGGGATGTCAACAATCCATCTAGAAGTCACATATCTGCTTTTATGTTCTATTTTATGCTAGTAAGTTGTACTTTGGATGTTTACTTTTATGAATCACACACACACAAAAATAATCATACATACATATCACAGATCTGTTCTTTGTGATTCAGGGGTTATCTCTCCAATGACAGCTCATCTGCCAGGTTGAAGTTTGAAACTGGTGGTGCCAGATTTTATTTACTGTTAATGTGCCAAAGACCTCCATTTGTGGCAATCTTGGCCCACCACTCAAGCTTCACTGCCATACATCACATGTCTCACACAAGAGCATTTGTACTTATTCTCTTTTTCTCTTGCAGGCATTCTGAATCCAGTCTTCTTCTTACTTCCTTGGCCTCCATTTACCTTTCTTTCCTGTGTGTCACTTCGGCAGAATAAATTCTCTTGGTGAGTAAACATCTTTGCCACTCATTCTTCCAACGTGGCCAAACCACCTAAAAATATAAATTGTCTCCATCTTACTGACAACATTTTACTTCACACTGCACATCTGCAATAAGTATGTGTTCCACACATGATCATGTGTCTTGCCACAAACTCCTCCCCATAAGTAACTTCTCCAGCACACAAGAGACTTAGTGAGAAATGGGTTTATCATTAACAATCTGCTGGGAACAGTGGCTTACACAGCATCAACAAAGACCTCTATGAGTGAGAAGCTGACACAAAATTAAGCTTTTAACACCAAGGTTCGTAAAGTCCTTATCCCCCCCCCCCCCCCCCATCTAGTTTTTGTGCTGCAGTAATGGGCATCGTAACCATGCCCGTTTTTGTATGTCTGTAAATATGTTAACCCGTTCAGCAGGGGAGCTTTCTCCTAGCTCATTGAAGGGAGATAATCCCCTGAAATGTTCTTAGCAATTATCCCCCTTCAAACTCCCCCACCCCCACTTTTCCTATTGTAGCCCGCATAACTTACCTTGCGTGACCTTACCAGTGGGATCACCATCGGGGGTCAAAGGTGGGGGATGGGGTTCTGTTTTACTTCACAATTTATGGTGTCAGTTGTCTCATGTGGTCTGATCTGTATAGTGTCTACTTCTCTACTCAACTCAGCTTGCTTCATTGTCACTGTGTCTGAGTGGCGGCTTTTGGGAGGAGGCAAGGGAGGCAGTGCCTCCTCAGAATTTTAAGACTCTTAGTTAAAATTATTCGTTTTGTTCATTCAGTACTTTTGGGTATAGGAGAGCAAACGTTTATGCTAGCTAACTCTTTTGAATTAAATGTCGTCTATGCGTTCATTCAGTTTTTTTAAATTGACGCTTTTCGAAAACAATCGGTAGCGCGTAGTTGCGAATTGTCCTCAGCTGGCGATCTCCGTCCTTTAGGCAGAAAGCAAACTGCCTCTCGTACATTTTGCGCCAAACCTGTTTACTCCCACTGAATCAGTAGATACGAAGGTAGGCGGTGGAACTGCCAACACAAAGAGTGCATGCGCACCGTGGACTTCCTGTGAGGCAGATGTTATCTTGCCTCATGGGAACAGCTGTTTAGCCGCCCTGGTGGCGCAGTGGTCTAAGCGATGGCCTCTGATCATTCGTCCGTAAGGGGTCTGGATTCGGATCCGGTGAGGCATGGATGTTGTGTTTGTCTTTTGGCACTGGCTCTCTCCCTTCCCTGGAACCAGTGACCCTAAATTAGGGACGGGCGACTGCTTATAGCCCATTGAGTTGCTTACGGTGGTCGGTGGTCATTAAACCATCAATCAAAAAAAAAAAAGAAAGAAAAGCTGTTTCCCTGTAAGCAGCAGCTCCGCTGTGTTAACTCCTCATTTGGACAGCTTCGAGCGTCATTACATAGCGTCTTCTTCCTAGTTGCTTTTCTTTCACACTAATGTTTGTGTAACTAATTTTATTTATGTTTTACGAAGAGTTGTTTATCAGACCATGGCCTCTGCTTCAAACGCATCTAATATGGGGATAGCTTACTGGAAAAGTCTTTCAGTAGAAGAGATTTTGAAGAAAAGGATCAAATTAAAAATGATGGTAAGCCTACGCCTGAAATTAAAAAGATGACTTCAAAGGACAAAACTTCAAACAGAGGTTTTAATATTGACTGGTACAGAAAAGAACAATGGCTAACTGGTAGTGAATCAACGAACAAACTATATTGTTGGCCATGTTTGCTGTTTCCTGGTTTCCTGTGAGTGGCAATGAAGTCTGGCAAGAGAAAGGCTTCAATGATTTGAAAAATTTACCACGTGCTTTGGACAGGCAGAAAAAGTGTAAAGAACACATTTTGGCAGTTGTTAAATTACAGTTGCTAGGCAAAACAAGGATAGACTACTCTCTCAACAAAGTGAAGAGAACAAGTGACTTATGTCATAATGAAAAAGTAAAAAAGAATCGTGATGGTTGTAATGAAGAAGTTGATTGATATTAAAACACTACTGGCGTGGCAAGAGCTCCCATTTCGTGGACACGAGGAGAGCAAAGTCTCTGAAAATAAGGGAAATTACCTCGAGATGATTGATTTACTCTCCAAGAGTGACAAAACATTGAGAGTGTTTATGGAGAATAGTACAACATTTTCAGGAACTTCAAAAACAATACACAATGATTTAATCGAATCAGTTGCTCATATAATTAGGAATGAAATCAATGCAGATATTGAAAATGCCCAGTTTTTTTCTTGGCAGGTTGATGAAGCGACAGACATTAGCTCCCATGCACAAGTATCAATTATAGTTTGATTTGTGAAAGATGGAGTACCAGTAGAAAAATTTTAGGGATTTTTTGACGAAAGTTCTGATCGGTGTGCTACTTCACTTAAAGGATTACTGGATCGTGAGCTGGAAAGATTTAGCTACAAAGAAAAACTAGTTGCACAGACATATGATGGTGCAGCAGTGATGGCATCAGAGCTGAATGGATTGCAAACAAAAGTGAAGTGTGATGCCGCTCAAGCATTATTTGTTCACTGCTACGCACACAGGCTAAACTTAGTTTTGAGCAGAGCAGCGTCAGTGTTGAAGGAATCACATATTTGTTTTGCAAATTTAAATGCAATTTGTGCATTCTTTTCCAAATCGACAAAGCATGTTTATTTATTAGAAACTGTTGGTGGACCCAGACCACCTCATGTATCTCAGACCAGGTGGAACTTCAAATCTCGTTCAGTGTCTACCATAGCTGACCACAGGTGCCTGCTAATTGAAGTATTTGAAAAAATTGAGGATGATTGATTCCAACTATGATGAGACAATTCACGAAGCAGCAGGATTAAAATGGTGGCTCCAAGATTTTAATTTCGTTTTTCTTCTCTTCTCATATAAAAAAATATTTGATTTAACTGAGGTTACTTTCTCTGTACTGCAATCAAATAGTTCCAATGTTACATTTTGTAACAAACAAATTACTGGCTTATGTGAAAAATTGTTGTACTTTCGAGATCAGAGACAGTTTGAATGATCTCTATCATAACGTGCGCAGTGAGGTTGGTTCTCCAAATAAAAGATTTAAAGGAAGCAATGATATTCCACCCACCGTGCAATACAGAAGACTGACTGTATTATGAGGTAATAGACAATGTTATAACTCAGTTAAAATGTCGGTTTTCTGACATTGAGAAATTAAAATTTCTTCAGCTGGTCGATGTACACTGCTTTGAAGCTCATTCTAGAATTTTTCCTGAACACTGTTTTAAAGCTCTGCTTCAAACATATGAAAAATACTTTGACAGCACCAAACTGCATAGTGAGCTGCAGGTTCTGTATTTTTTTTTTTTTTTTAAATTGGAGGTTTAACGACCACCGTGAGCAACTCAATGGGCTATAAGCAGTCGCCCGTCCCTAATTTAGGGTCACTGGTTCCAGGGAAGGGAGAGAGCCAGTGCCGTAAGACAAACACAACATCCACGCCTCACCGGGATTTGAACCCGGACCCCTTTCGGACGAATGATCAGAGGCCATCGCCTTAGACCACTGCGCCACCGGGGCGGCCAGGTTCTGTATTCAGACAGAGATCTGTGGAACAATGCCAAAAGTACAACAGAACTTCTATCTGCCATATACAATAATAATCTAGCACAGACACTGCCAGAGCTATTTAGACTTCTTTCCCTCGTAGTAACAATTCCTGCAAGATCGGCCTCTGTGGAACGCAGTTTCTCGTGCCTGAAGAGGATAAAAAACTACAAGAGAAACTCCATTGGGCAAAAAAGGTTGTCAAGTTTATCAGTTCTGTCCATCGAGAAGGCGCTTGTGAAGAGGATGGAAGCAGAACAGACATGGTATGACCATATAATAAATCACTTCGCCAAACAGAAAGAACGAAAGATAGATCTCATATACAAGACAATATAAGCATAAGATAAGCTTTCTCTCTTGCTGTATAGGTAAACGCTGTGTTCAGAAGTCTTCAAGACTTTTTCTTTTGGCATCAGTGAAGGTAGAGGCGTACATACAATAGAATTTCATTTGAGATGAAAAAGATGTATAGTTCAGTCTTGCTTTTTATCTTCTGTTGATCTCTTTAATAAAAATCTATTTTGATGCAATATATTTCATATTCACTCTGGCTTAACAGTTCCCAAATAATCCAAGAGGGCAATTCAGACAGAAAAAAATATATTTAGGCGAAGGGCCGGAGCCTTACATATACAGGTTTTGTGTAAAACGTGCGTTTCCGGTATAATTTTATAAATCTTTTCACGGGTTACGTTACTTATTTCATACTTCGCACATGAGAAAGTAAATAAAAAAAATATGTTGTAAAAAAATGGCATTAAATTGAATAAATTTATCATGAAAGTAATACGGAATTACACCATATAATACAAATGTTGAAGATGACAATCCGATTTTTGGTGTAAATGTGATAAGGATGGTAAGTCAGATAATATCCGAAAACTTTAAAATTTCATCGTCCTTGGATCGGGACTCGAACCCGCATCTCCCAGATAGCGCCTGGGTATGCTAACCACTACACCACCCAGAAAGACTAAGTTTCCGATTAATTTGAATATAACCATCACAGGATTCACTAGTCGAAGCAACCGGCATTCATGTTTAGCGAATCTGGAGGTTAAGAATCCTATTCCGTGATTGCCCGGAATAGCAGATAAATCAAGAAAGAAATACAGGATTACACCATATAATACAAATTTTGAAGATGACAATCCTATTTTTGGCGTAAATGTGACGAGGATGGTAAGTCAGATAATATCTGAAAACTTTAAAATTTTCATCGTTCTGGAGCGGGACTCGAACCCGCGTCTCACAGATAGCGCCCGGGTATGCTAACCACTACACCAGCCAAGACGATGAAAATTTTCAAGTTTTCAGATATTATCTGACTTACCATCCTTGTCACATTTACGCCAAAAATCGGATTGTCATCTTCAAAATTTTAATAAATTTATTTGAATCCAGGCTGAAAAGTAGTTTGCCTCCCCAGCAATTTTGGTCACGGGCCGCCACTGCTGTGTCTCCTGCTTGTTTCTTTTTTTTTTTTTTTTTGGCATGTATTTAATTTTGTTCTTTGTAGGCAAAGTAGTTTATATTTGGGTAAAAATGCCTTATAAATGGCCACTAGCATTCTTTAATCCCTTACATTTGTATATATACATACACGCGCACACACACCTGGTGATATTCCAATGATGCAAAATATCACTTAGAGTGTAGGTCCTTAGAAAGTCCTTATTTTTTTTTTTTTCCACAGAAAAGGGTATTAACCCTTATACACGATAAAGTACTGTTTATGTGTTTCTGTATTATGTGTTTTTATCATTGATATGTTGAATTCCTGCATCCTAACAGACTCCAATATGCACTAATGTTAATTTATTTCGGTTATTCATCAAACTGTTAGCTTTGTTTATGCTTTTTCATGTTGAAGCTTAAAGGAAAAATTCCCCATTATGAGCCTTTGGAAAGCAAGGAGAACCCCTTGCTTTTTTACCATAAGTTTTTTTTTTTTTTTTTGTTTTTTTGCTGCCGCAGAAATCTGTCACGGAATGAAGTAAATTGGTATATAAATTTTGGCATTTTGTAAGCGATGGATTTTGTAACCATTGTTTGGCAAATGGTTTTACCACGGATGGTTAAAAAACTGTTTGTCTATGCTGGCTTCCATTCAAAGGAAGGTCCCTTGCAATTTGAAACCAGCAATAATACCAATTAAAATGTGGTGGAATTTAGGCACAGAAACTTTTGATGATTATGCTAGCTGGTACCTCAAACTTGCAACCTTATTAATTTTGGAAGTTAATAAACTGATTGAAATAAAAGATCATGGTCCATATGCTCCTTGAAAACCTTAAAAGTTCCTGAATGAAGAAAGTTCATTTTCAAGTCCTTGAAAGTACTTGAAAAAATTTAAGACTCCGTAAATAGTACTAGAAAAAAAATGTTTTGTTTATTATTAAGTAATGATATGAAAGAGCATGCCTAAAATAATTGTTTGTGCTAAAAAATTGTATAGGAGATTTCTGTGCAGTTCCAATAAAAACACCAAGCTGATGAAATAGCGCAGAACTTGCGTTCAACCCAGAGGATTGTGTGGACAGCTGGTGCCTTGGCAATGATATCACTACAGGGTAAAGCGTCAGCAATGGGAGTAAAATAAGTGGAATGATGTATTTGCAAATTGTGATGGGCTTCTGTTGACTGGGGTTAGAGACACATACACAGCTGGATACCCTGGCTATGATGTCACTACAGAGTAAAACATCAGCCATGGGAGTAAAATAAGTGGAATGATGTATTGGTGAATCATGATGGGCTTCTGTTCACAGGGGTCAGGGACACATAGACAGCTGGTACCTTGGCTATCATGTCACTACAGAGTAAAACATCAGCCATGGGAGTAAAGTGGAATTATGTATTTGCAGATTGTGATGGGCTTCTGTTGACTGGGGTTAGGGACACATAGACAGCTAGTACCTTGGCTATGATGTCACTACAGAGTAAAACATCAGCCATGGGAGTAAAGTAAGTGGAATTATGTATTTGCAGATTGTGATGGGCTTCTGTTGATTGGAGTTAGGGACACATAGACAGCTAGTACCTTGGCTATGATGTCACTACAGAGTAACACATCAGCCATGGTAGTAAAGTAAGTGGAATTATGTATTTGCAGATTGTGATGGGCTTCTGTTGACTGGGGTTAGGGACACATAGACAGCTAGTACCTTGGCTATGATGTCACTACAGAGTAAAACATCAGCCATGGGAGTAAAGTAAGTGGAATTATGCATTTGCAGATTGTGATGGGCTTCTGTTGATTGGGGTTAGGGACACATAGACAGCTGGTACCTTGGCTATGATGTCACTACGGAGTAAAACATCAGCCATGGGAGTAAAGTGGAATTATGTATTTGCAGATTGTGATGGGCTTCTGTTGATTGGGGTTAGGGACACATAGACAGCTAGTACCTTGGCTATGATGTCACTACAGAGTAAAACATCAGCCATGGGAGTAAATTAAGTGGAATTATGTATTTGCAAATGGTGATGGGCTTCTGTTGACTGGGGTTAGAGACACATAGACAGCTGGTATCTTGGCTATGATGTCACTACAGAGTAAAACATCAGCCATGGGAGTAAAATAAGTGGAACGATGCATTCAGAAATTGTGGTGGGCTTCTGTTTACTGGGTTAGGAACGCATTGTTGCCGGAGGGTGGAACTTCCAGAAATTGCTTTTGCTTCATGCATGGACCCTTTCTTCTCCTGACTGCATCAAAGTCATGCATCAAAAATAAAAGTTTAAAACAAACAATAAGTGTTATACCAACAAATGAATACGAAAATAGTGTACCTTTTCAAAATATTTCTCAAGATAAAATGATTCCGAAAAAATACCAAAATAGAGGTGCAATTCAAAGTTAATAAAATAAACTAACTGTGGGCAAGGGGTAATGGCAGGTCACTGAAGGTGTGCGAGCCCCAGCTAAGATTAATGATCTGAACTTAATAAAATGTCTACCTTCAGACTGATGGACTGCACACACATATGATAATTCGAGTTGAAAACGTCCTTGAAAAGTGCTTGAATTTATTTTGCTTGGAAGAGTACGAACCATGAAGATAGTGAAATGTTATCACTGTGCCAATGTTTCCTGCTGCCTATGATGTCATGAAAACATTCTCATTAGTCATGAAATATGTTAGAGTATCCAAAATGCTGTCACTACAGTTTGCAATGAACTGTTTGTATTACAGCACTTGTTTAAATTACTGAGTAGTCCGCTGGCTATAGGCCAGTAAAACTTCCATCCGACCACTGAACTATTGAGTTTACTGGCCCAGATGGCCAGTAAGTTTCCTCTCCTTTTTTTTTTTTTTTTTCTAATTTGCCACAGGTTAAAAAATGAATTTCCATTTCTTTTACTTTTCTATGTTTTTTATCTTTCATGATTTGTAAAGAGTGGAAAGAAACAACAAATGCAGAAAGGCAGTTCCTAGTCCTTGTCTTGTAATGACAACAGCAGTTTTTTGTTACATCCGTCCCCACCATTCGTAATGAGCACAATAAATGCCCTGCTCTTCTCTGGATTTACCCACCATATTGAATGCAGAAGATAATGGCACTAGACACAAGCCAGCTTTCGTTTCTGCTCCGAAGAAAACAAACTAGTGGAGGAAGTCGGGTTGAATGCGTAAAGCAGTGCTCGATTTCGACCTGTATTAGTAGCAAATGGCTAGCAGGCAAATGCATTTTGCTAGTGATTAAAAAGTGGTTTTAACAAAAGTTGCTAGTGGAAAATTTTTGAATGATTTAGTGTGAATTGTAAAGTGCTATTGCATTGCTCATGTGGAATATTTTACACACATACAAAAAGAAACAACTGCTTTCTTGAAATGAATGTTTCTTGAAAAGTACAAACATTATAAAAACATTTTGATACTAGTAGAAATATTCAGTATATTTTCCTTATCTACTTCTGCATGTGAGGTTGGGTTCAGTTTAAACTTTCATTGAATGTAACTTACAAACACTGAAGGGGTAGTTTAAACTTACCAACCATGGATTTTCTCGTGAGTGTTGAAATTGAAGTTCTGTCCGAAGTCAAGTTTGACCTCAAGCCTTCTGTTTTGAAGTGGTATGATGAAAAGACCCGAAACCCAGGTCGTTAACTACATGGAAAATAACTTCAAGATTTTGAATAGTGTTCTTGAATTTTGTAAATAAAGTTAAATAAAATAAGTTTTTAAATATTTGCATTAGAATTAAATTGTTAGAATTAATCTGTCTGGTCATGAAAAGGTGAGTTATATCTAAATATTTGTAATATTTTCAGCATTACAGTGTGAGAGTTATGGAGTGGAATCAAAATTTGTCGTGATTGACTTATGAAAGGGGACATGTTAAAGTTTCTTTTGTATAACGTTAATAAACTTTTGCTAGTAGATAATGCAATTTGCTAGTAAAAAATAAGGTCACTAGCAAGTGTTGCTACTGCTAAAAAAAAGGAAATCAAGGCCTGCTGTCTGAGTTGTTAAGTGGTATGAAGTGAAGGCACCGAATCATTTGTTTGATATTAGTCTGAGTTTTAATCTGGCAAGGCATAGGTAGCATGTTTGTCATACGGTACTAGCTCTCTCTCTTCCCTGGAACCAGTGGCCGCAAATTAGAAATGGGTCACTGCTTATGCCCCGTTGAGTTACATGCAGTGGTCATTCAACCCGCAAAAACGATAGTAAGTTACATGACACAAATTTTGCAAAGCATTAAATGGCATACTGAAAAATGATCGCAAAAAAAAAAAAAAAAGGTGTACTGTTGAAACAAAAGGGGGTAGCAGTAGAACAAGTGAAATAGTTTATTATCACTATGTGAAAAATATTTATGTAAATATGGTTTTTCCTAAATCATAAATATTATTTACCCCCTCCCCAGATAATATGTATTTTGTAGAGGAAGAAAAGCATATTTTCGGAAATCAACTTTTGATTAAGTTGAACTCACACCTTTCATAATACATCTTTTTCAGCAATTTTAGGACCTGCTGTGGAAACAAGTGTTATAAATCCACTTTTTTTTCTATCCTGTGTAACCTCCCTGCCCCCTCCCCCTCCCCATTATTTTGTTGCTTTGGCTTCCATCATGTTCTGCACCCTTCCCCCATCTCTTGTTTTTTTCTACTTACTTAGTAAATTGTGGCACCTGCATTTTTTTTTTCTTTTTTGAAAAACTAGGTTTCTGAATATATGTCAGATGACTCAGTTTTTTTCTGTTTTTTCCATATGTCCTTATTTCGTTAATGTACAAATTTTGTTTGCACTCATCTCTTATGCTTTTAACATGGCTAAATTTCTTTTCATTTCAGGATATCATAAGTGGGCTAAGCTGAGTGTTGACAGTAGTGCCTTCTTTAGGACACAAAATGCAAAAATGAGTTCATTGTTAATGGGATGAAGTTTGAAATATTGGTCTTTGATAAAGACTATAATTGCGAGAACCAGATGCACAGGTATATATGTTTCAGACTTGTTTTTTTTTTTTCTTTTTTTTTTGGTGAATTGAATTTGCTCACAGGAAAGTTCACAGGTGGAGGTCTTAATAGATAAGCATTTGGAGCTGGTCTATTGAAAACCTGCTGCTGTGAAGCTGATAATGGTTACAAACCAATTTAATGAAGTACTAATGGAGGGCTTAATAGATAAGCACTTGGAGCTGGTCTACTGAAGACCTGCTGCTGTGAAGCTGTTAATGGTTACAAACCAATTTAATGAAGTACTAATATCCAGAATATTCAGCAATTTCATATAATCAACAGATCATATATCTACAGTTAGTTTCAGTTATGATGTTTTTCCTTTCTGAAATATTGGAGTGCCAGCAGTGATTTCTGAAAGGAAATCAAGCATTTATGACAGTCACAAGTTACCAAGTTACCTCATAAATACAGAAAATGTTGGGAAAAGAATTGCCTTCCATCAAGATCTGCATTTGGGATTTAAAGCTTTTTCCTTTGTCTGTGGAAATAGTGGTGGAAGAGATTTCAGAATGGCTTAATGAAGTTTTTTTTTGTGTGTGTGTATGTGTAGATATGCCCCACCCCTCATCACTTTATAAATACATAAAAAATGCTGTATGATTTTGATGTTTTTAACTTCACGTAAACATGTGCACACCATCTAAATCTACAGTTTAAACTTCCTTAAAATTCAGTGCCATGTGATTTCTAAAAAGAAGTTGTGGACTGTGGTAGCTTTTCATAGTTTCATAAACACATTAAAAATAATCTGCTCTGCTGCTTTCTGTTTTACCATCCAGAGATCAGCATATAAATATTCATTGTAAATTTCTTCGGTGAAAACCACAGAGCCACAAGGGATTTCTGAAAGGAAATCGTGGTCTGTGATAGCCTTCCATCATTTCAGAAGTGCATAAAAAATTCCTGTTGTGTTGCCTTATGTTTTACAATCCAGAGATCTCCATGTATATATTCATTGTAAATTTGTTTGGAGAAAATCAGAGGACCACAAATGATTTCTGAAAGGGAATCGTGGTCTGTGATAGCTTTCCAGCTTTTATAAATGCTCAGAAAAAAATTCTTGTTATGATGCTTTCTCTGTAGAGGCATGTAAATATTCGATGTAAATTAGTTTTGTGAAAATTGAAGGGCCACAAATGATTTCTGAAAGGGAATCGTGGTCTGTTATAGCTTTCCACCATTTTATAAATACTCAGAAAAAAAAATCCCTGTTATGATGCTTTCTGTGTAAAGATGATGGGTTCCATTTCAACTCAGGCAGGGTCGTACCATCATGGTCTCAGATTTCTCTAAAAAGATTAAGGGGTGTTGCTTGACTAAAATAAGGAGACCCATATTTTTTCTTTCGGCAAGAAAAATTTTCCCTTCGAGATAGAGGGTTTCAAATCTTGCACCGTCAAACAAGCTCTCTAGAAAACGGTTATTTTTCCTAACTTCAGCAAGTCATTGCAGCAGAGTTAAAAAAGATATCGTGTTCTTGTATTTTTTACATTGTGTGTATAACATATAATAATATATGGTGCTAATATTTGCTACACATTGTATGATTAAAATTTAAAAAATCGTAAACTTTGTGATTTTTAAAAAAAATTGAATTTTTTAAGTTTTTTTTTTAAACAGGTTTGGATGAAGTTTTTTCTATATTCGTATTTTTCGTTAAAGACATACAAATGTGCACTTTATTTGTAATTTTTTGTGTGTCTGTGAAACTGCTAGTTTCCGCGTTTCGGCAGCGTTAAAAAGCCGATTTTGAAAAATCTCTAACTTTGCCAACGATTTTCTCAAAAAGGCCATTTTTTAAAATTCTGAAAATTCAATCCCTGTTTCATTATCAACAGGAGAATATCTGTGTAAATTTTCACGGACCTAAAAACGCCCGTTTCCGAGTTAGACGCGTTTGAATTCGGTTTGAAAGCCTACGATTTCCCGTGTTCTAAAGGCGCCATTTTGGAAAAATCTCAGGCGCAAAGTACGTACGTTATCTCTTACCCGAATCAAAGCGTTAGATATTCTTTGCCCGAATGATGGAATGAGAGCATTGGGTCAGCTGGCCCTGGTTGGATACATCCACCTCACCCTTCCCCGAGTAATGACATGCCTATAAAACTGTCGGGGGGGGGGGGATAACCAATACATAAAGAAAATTCTTGCTGCTCCACTAACAAAGTTGAGTTGCGAAAGACAGCAGCAGTTGTTTGTTTGTTTACGTATATACTTAAACATCGCATAAGAAAAGACTATGAAAGAGTAGAAAACTGTTGTGAAATAATTTTAAGAAAACGAGTGCAGGCACGTGTACCGTAAGTTATTTTTCGATGGCTAAACAACCTCTAGTTTTTCTGGGAGTTGCTAATTGTAGGCTACTGTTAGAAGAGCAGTTGCTATTTTGTTATAGTTGCTAAAGTTAACCTCAGTTTTTCGTAATAGTAAAATATTCGCTCAGGAGAGTTTTGTCCTCTGCGAACGGGGGAGAAGGTACAATGCTCTTGACCTCGCTGCTGGGTTGATAGCGCTGGTCGCTACGGAAACTCTGCTTACCTCCGCTCCAAAACGGTAATGGCAATTGTCTAATCTACTAAATAAAAAACACATACGCGTGCAAGCTTATTCATAAAATGTAAGTTGAGTATATTTCCTGTTCAATCAACTGATTTTACAAGTAGAATACATATACAACTTATGCACTTATAATAATGTAAAGATTTTTATCTATTTAAAACACATTCATAGATTTCATTTTTTTAAAAGGGGGTGATTGTGTTCTTAGTGATTTCCACCTGGGCCACGATAAACCATGCACTGCCCATGGCTTCTGTTCCCTTAGAAGATAATCCTGGATCGATGGGAGACCAGCGGAGTTTTGACCCCCTCCCTCTCACGTGGTGGTGAGGTGTCTCAAAGCTAGGTAGCTTTCAAAAATGTTTCAACTTAGTTGTAGTGGCTGGTAATAAGAGAGGGATTCCATTTCAACTCTGGCAGGGTCGTACCATCACGGTCTCAGATTTCTCTAAAAAAATTAAGGGGGTGTTCCTTGATTAAAATAAGAAGACCCATATCTTTTCTTTCGACAAGAAAAAATTTTCCCTTTGAGACAGAGGTTTTCAAATCTTCCACCGTCAAACAAGCTCTCTAAAAACGGTTATTTTTCCTAACTTCAGCGAGTCATTGCAGCAGAATTAAAGATATTTTGTTCTGGTATTTTTTATTACATTGTGTGTATAACGTATAATAATATGTGATGCTAATATTTTTTACACATCGTATGATTAAAATTTTAAAATTTCGTAAACTTCGATTTTTAAAAAATTGAAATTTTTAAGATTTTTTAACTGGTTCAAATGGAGTTTTTTTATTCTATACTCGCTTTTTTTGTTAAAGACATACAAACGTGCACTTTATTTGCAATTTTTTATGTGTCTGTGAAACTGCTAGTTTCCGCAGCGTTAAAAACAGCTGATTTTGAAAAATCTCCAACTTTGCCAACGATTTTCTCAAAAAGCCTTTTTTTTTTTTAATTCTGAAAATTAAATCCCTGTTTTATTATCAACAGGAGAATATCTGTGTAAATTTTCACGGACCTAAAAACGCCCGTTTCCGGGTTAGACGCGTTTGAATTTGGTTTGAAAACCTACGATCGTGTTCTAAAGGCGCCATTTTGGAAAAATCTAAGGCGCAAAGTACGCATTCTCTTACTCGAATGAGAGTGTTGGATCCGTCCACCTCACCCTACCCTAAGCGATAACATGCCTAAAAAACGGTCTTGGAAAAAAAAAATCTATATATATAGAGAATTGAATGTATGTCAATTTAGAACCATCAAACTTGGTATACTATCTCATGGTACTCCTAACTTAGACCGTAGACGGTTTTTGGAAGGGGGAGCCCGGGTCAAAGGTCCCCACGCAAAATTTCCGTAAAATCTAGTTTTCAATTTAGAACCATCAAATTTGGTATACTTTTTCTTGGCACCCTAACTTTGACTAGACGGTTTTGGGAAGGGGTCGGAACCCGGGGTCAAGCCCCCACCCCTACAAAAATTTCCTAAAATATTTTACAAAGTTAGGGTGCCAAGAAAAAGTGTACCAAATTTGATGGTTCTAAATTGAAAACTAGATTTTACGGAAATTTTGCGTAGGGCCCTTGACCACGGGCTCCCACCCACCCAGGGCTCTACCCCCTTCCAAAACCATCTACGGTCTCAGTTAGGGCACTATAGTTTACAAGTATATTTTACGGAAATTTTTTGTGGAGCCCCTTGACCCCGGGCTCCGACTCCTTCCAAAAACCGTCTACGGTTTAAGTTAGGGTACCATGAGATAGTATACCAAGATTGGTGGTTCTAAATTGAAAACTGTAAATTTGTTTAGCAGACATACATTCAAATCTATATATATAGATTTGTTATTTTTTTTTCCAAGACCATTTTTTAGGCATGTTATCGCCCAGGGTAGGGTCAGGTGGGCGTATCCAACGCTCTCATTCGGGTAAGAGAATACGTACTTTGCGCCTGAGATTTTTCCAAAATTGTGCCTTTAGAACACGGAGAAATCTAGGCTTTCAAATAAAATACAAACGTGTCTAACTCGGAAACGGACGTTTTTAGGTCCGTGAAAATTTACACAGATATTCTCCTGTTGATAATGAAACAGGGATTTAATTTTCAGAATTTTAAAAAAGGGCTTTTTTGAGAAAATCGTTGGCAAAGTTGGAGATTTTTCAAAATCGGCTGTTTTTAACGCTGCAGAAACTAGCAGTTTCACAGACACATAAAAAATTGCAAATAAAGTGCACATTTGTATGTCTTTAACAAAAAAACGAGTATATAAAACAAAAACTCCATTTGAACCAGTTAAAAAAAATCTTAAAAATTTCAATTTTTTTTTAAAATCAAAGTTTACGATTTTTTTTAAATTTTAATCATACGATGTGTAAAAAATATTAGCATCAAATATTATTATACGTTATACACACAATGTAATAAAAAATACCAGAACAAAAGATCTTTTTAATTCTGCTGCAATGACTCACTGAAGTTAGGAAAAATAACCGGTTTTTTAGAGAGCTTGTTTGACGGTGGAAGATTTGAAACCCTCTGTCTCGAAGGGAAAATTTTTTCTTGCCGAAAGAAAAGATATGGGTCCCCTTATTTTAATCAAGGAACACCTCCTTAATTTTTCTAGAGAAATCTGAGACCGTGATGGTACGACCCTGCCAGAGTTGAAATGGAATCCCTCTCTTATTACCAGCCACTACAACTAAGTTGAAACATTTTTTGAAAGCTACCTAGCTTTGAGACACCTCACCACCACGTGAGAGGGGAGGGGGTGTGTGTCAAAACTCCGCTGGTCTCCCATCGATCCAGGATTATCTTCTAAGGGAACAGAAGACATGGGCAGTGCATGGTTTATCGTGGCCCAGGTGGAGATCACTACGAACACAATCCCCCCCCTCTTAAAAAAAATTGAAATCTTTGAATATGTTTTAAATAGATAAAAACCTTTACCCCATTATAAGCGCATAAGTTGTAAATGAATTTTACTTGTAAAATCAGCTGATTGAACAGGAAATATACTCAACTTACATTTTATGAATAAGCATGCACGCGTATGTGTTAATTGTTATTTATTTAGTAGATTAGACAATTGCCATTACATTTTGGAGAGGAGGTAAGCAGCGTTTCCGTAGCGACCAGCGCTATCAACCCAGCAGCGAGGTCAAGAGCATTGCACCTTCTCCCCCGTTCGCAGAGGACAAAACTCTCCTGAGCGAATATTTTACTATTACGAAAAACTGAGAAGTTAATTTTAGCAACTATAACAAAACAGCAACTGCTCTTCTGACAGTAGCCTACAATTAGCAACTCCCAGAAAAACTAGAGGTTGTTTAGCCATCGAAAATTAACTTACAGTACACGTGCCTGCACTCTTTTTCTTAAAATTGCTTCACAACAGTTTTCTACTCTTTCATAGTCTTTTCTTATGCGATGTTTAAGTATATACGTAAACAAACAAACAACTGCTGCTGTCTTTCGCAACTCAACTTTGTTAGTGGAGCAGCAAGAATTTTCTTTATGTATTGGTTATCCCCCCCCACACACACAAGACAGTTTTATAGGCATGTCATCACTCTGGGAACTGACCCAATGCTCTCATTCCATCATTCGGGCAAAGAATATCTAACGCTTTGATTCGGGTAAGAGATAACGTACGTATTTCGCGCCTGAGATTTTTCCAAAATGGCGCCTTTAGAACACGGGAAATCGTAGGCTTTCAAACCGAATTCAAACGCGTCTAACTCGGAAACGGGCGTTTTTAGGTCCGTGAAAATTTACACAGATATTCTCCTGTTGATAATAAAACAGGGATTGAATTTTCAGAATTTTAAAAAATGGCCTTTTTGAGAAAATCGTTGGCAAAGTTAGAGATTTTTCAAAATCGGCTGTTTTTAACGCTGCCGAAACGCGGAAACTAGCAGTTTCACAGACACACAAAAAATTACAAATAAAGTGCACATTTGTATGTCTTTAACGAAAAAAACGAATATAGAAAAAACTCCATCCAAACCTGTTTAAAAAAAACTTAAAAAATTCAATTTTTTTTAAAAATCACAAAGTTTACGATTTTTTTAAATTTTAATCATACGACGTGTAGCAAATATTAGCACTATATATTATTATATGTTATACACACAATGTAAAAAAAAATACAAGAACACGATATCTTTTTTAACTCTGCTGCAATGACTAGCTGAAGTTAGGAAAAATAACCGTTTTCTAGAGAGCTTGTTTGACGGTGCAAGATTTGAAACCCTCTATCTCGAAGGGAAAATTTTTCTTGCCGAAAGAAAAATACGGGTCTTCTTATTTTAGTCAAGGAACACCCCTTAATTTTTTTAGAGAAATCTGAGACCATGATGGTACGACCCTGCCTGAGTTGAAATTGGAACCCATCAGATCTGCATGTAAATATTAGATGTAAATTAGTTTTGTGAAAATTGGAGGGCCACAAATGATTTCTGAAAGGGAATCGTGGTCTTTGATAGCTTTCCACCATTTTATAAATGCTCAGGAAAAATCCCTGTTATGATGCTCTTTGTGTAGAGATCTGCATGTAAATATTCGATGTAAATTAGTTTTGTGAAAATTGAAGGACCACAAATGATTTCAGAACGGGAATTGTGGTCTGTGATTGCTTTCCATCATTTTATAAATGCTCAGAAAATTTTTTTCTGTTATGACGCTCTCTGTGTAGATATGTAAATATTCAATGTAAATTAGTTTTGTGAAAATTGGAGGGCCACAGCTGGTTTCTGAAAGGGAATCTTGGTCTGTGATAGCCTTTCATCATTTTATAAATGCATAAAAAAAAAAAAATCCATGTTATGCTGTTTAGGGCCTTTCCATCCAGAGATCTGCATGTAAGTATCCATTGCAAATTTGTTTGGAGAAAATCAGCAGGCTACAAATGATTTCTAAAAGGGAATCGTGGTCTGTGATAGCTTTCCGTCATTTTATAAATGCTCAGATAAAAGTGTTATGATGTTTTCTGTCTTTCTGTGTAGAGATCTGCATGTAAATATCTGATGTAAATAATTTTTATGAAAATTGCTGGGCCACAAATGATTTCTGAAAGGGAATCGTGATCTGTGATGGCCTTCCATCATTTTATAAATGCACAGAAAAATAATCTCTATTATACTGTTCAGTGTCTTTCCATCTAGGGAACTGCGTGTAACTATTTATTGTAAATTTGGGGAAAATGAGAGCCACAAATGATTTCTGAAAGGGAATTGTGGTCAGTGATGGCCTTCCATCATTTTATAAATGCATAGAAAAATAATCTCTATTATACTGTTCAGTGTCTTTCCATCTAGGGAACTGCGTGTAACTATTTATTGTAAATTTGGGGAAAATGAGAGCCACAAATGATTTCTGAAAGGGAATCGTAATCTGTGATAGCCTTCTATCATTTTATAAATGTTCAGGAAAAATCCCTGTTATGATGTTTTCTGTCTAGAGATCTGCATGTAAATATTTGATGTAAATTAGTTTAGTGAAAATCAGGGGGCCACAAATGATTTTAAAAAATGTATTGTGATCTGCGATAGCCTTCCATGATTTCATAAATGCTTAGGAAAAAATCCCTGTTATGCTGTGCAGTGTCTTTCCCTGTAGAGATCTGCATGTAAATATTCATTGTGAATTTGTTTAGAGAAAATCAGAGGGCCACACACTTGATTTGTGAAAGGAAATCATGCTCTGCTATAGGCTTCTATAATTTCATAAGTGCATAAAAAATTCCTGTCGTGCTGTTTTCTGTTTTACCATCTACAGATCTGCATGTAAGTATTCATTGTAAATTTGTTTGGAGAAAATCAAAGGGTCACAAATAATTTTTTAAAGGGAATCATGGTCTGTGTTAGCCTTCAATCATTTCATAAGTGCATAAAAAATCCTTCGTTTTCCCCGCATGGGGATAACTGGTTTTCCAGTTATTTGAGAAGTAGCACCCCCACTGCTCGAGATGACCTTGGGAGGGACCATCTTGTCTTTTCGCCTTTGTACGGTGCTGTTTCATGCAGCTGATGGGGAGTGGTGAAGTCATGGCCCGAGCCGATGCTAGTGTTTGCTCTTTTTCTCATTTTTGCTTTTTGTTTTTACCTTGCCATGCACCTGCCTCAGTTGTAGGTTGCTAAGGTTTTGTCTATGCACCAGTGCCAGAGTTTAGTTTCTCTTTTTCTTTCCTTTCTTCTCCATTTTATGTTTCCCTCTTTGATTTTCTGGGCTGGTTAGCTAGACCTACCTGCACGTTTGCCATGCGCGGTGACCCGTAAGGTGGAAAAGGGGATGAGGCTGAGGTTTCTGGGGATTGGGTTGTTGTTGTCGCCAGCTACCATCACTCCTCTTTGCTCCCTGCTTCACCCTAAATAGGGTGCTAGAAACTAACACACTCCTAGTCAATGAAGTCTGTGGCCGAGTGGAGTCCAGTCTTCTAATGGCTTGTCGTTGTGTATGACAGGATGAGTCTGAGGATAGTGTGGGCATGCCAAAGGTGTGTTGCCAAGATGCGGAAAAGTTGCAGTAGTTGCTGAGCTTATGTATGCCCTATCAACTTACTATATCTGCCGCTCATACCTAGAGCCGTGTCCTGCGTCTATTTTGGCCTTGTGGATCTCCAGCCCTGTTGGGATGATTGGTTGTGGGCAGGGAGGCTGGCAGATGAATTAATTCTCTCTTTTTTTCTTATGGATGCCATTAATGTTTCCCAGGATGCTAATACTAAATGACGTATGGAAGAAAGTTCTCCCCTTCCTCAAAGAAACAAGTACCTGAGTAGTATAAAAGGACCGTTCCTGGCTTAAACCGCAGCCCATAGACTTAACATTAGGTGTCGGCCGGAGCAGCCGGAGCCAGCCGCAGGGGGACGTGGCCTGACGCAGGCATCAGGAGGATGCGGGGGTGTGGCATCGGTGAGGATGTAGGTGGCGCTAGTATGTTGGGACGATGCTGATGGTTGGTTGGTTGGTTCATTGATTTTATTGGCGCAAGGGCCATGGTTGGCCAAAGAGCGCCAAACAAAAGACATCAAAAGAGAACAAAATCAATAAAATAAGTACACAAGGCTAAAAACAGGATGAAGCGGTAAAAGTGAAAGATGGAAATGAATACGGTAAAAACTACAAGACAGACAGACAAACAAACAGTATTAAAAACGTGCGATGAAGCTTAAAATATGGCTGATCAAATAAAACTGAAGAATGAGAACGATGAAAGGGCTAAAAAAGATAATGAAACAAACAGTACTAAAAACATGATACAAATATTAAAATCTAGCTGATTCAGTAAAACTGAAAAATGAGTATATTGATAGGGCTAAAATCTAGATAAGTTTAAAATAGTCCATTTGCTTAAAAATGAAAAAACAACAACAGGATTGCAGTGGTCATTGAGGAGCCGCTGCAGTGTAGCGGCGTCCTCGTTCAACAAATGAGAATGAAAGAAATGAAAACGTACATCACGAAAACGAACACAGGTACACAAAAGATGAGTGACGGTGAGTCGGCAGTTGCACGTCTCACACATCGGCGCAGTGTCGCCACACAGCAAAAAGCGGTGAGTGAAACGACAATGCCCAATGCGGAGACGCGCAAGCACCACTTCCTCCCTACGGTTCCGACGAGATGAGGAGTTCCAGATTTCGAGAATAGGTTTTATACGAAGCAGTTTATTTTCAACCTGTTGGTCCCACAGACCCTGCCACGTTCGTTTGATATGATCACGAACAAGAAATCGAAAATCGCGATGAAAGAGTGGCAAGGGTGTGACGACCAAAGAGGAAGCAGATCTAGCGGCCGCATCAGCACACTCGTTACCCGAGATTCCAACATGCCCAGGAATCCAGACGAATTGAATCTGGACACCGGCCTCGAGCAAGGAACGAAGAAGCCCTCGTACGTTCAAAAGAAAAGGATGATTACAATAGTCCAGCGATGACAAAGACTGCAGGACACTTAATGAATCCGTATAGACCATAGCACTATGATGAGAACTCGACTGAACATGAAGAAGTGCAAGATACACAGCATGCATCTCCGCCGAAAACACCGTGGGCCCAGCTGGGATCCGCGCTACTGACACGTCATCAACACAGACAGCTGCGGATCCAACGACTCCATGCATCTTGGAGCCATCAGTGAAAATGGGAGTGTATTCAGATTTGAGGGCACGATGCTCAGCGAAGAGCTGCTGGTACACTGACGCAGGGGTTGAGGATTTGTCGAAAGACGTAAAGGTGGTATCAACCATGACACCAAGTGGGTGCCATGGAGGATCCCCAAAGCCCCTGATCGCTGCAACAAGCGACAAGTCGAGCCCTGCATCACGAGCTACGGCCGCCATACGAAGACCGAAGGTTGGAACGCACGAGGGCCGGTTCGCAAATAAACGAGCATGCTGAGGATGGAAAACTGCACCGTACAAAGGATGGTCTGGAAGAGACCGAAGTTTTAAGTAAAAGTGGACAGACAGCTGCAGACGGCGTAATTCAAGCGATGGTTCGTTCGCATCAGCGTAAAGGCTGGGAATCGGAGATGTTCGAAATGCTCCCGTACAAAGACGCAGTGCCTGATGATGAACAGCGTCCAAAGGCCGGAGAACGGAAGGACGAGCCGAGCCATACACGATACAGCCGTAATCCAGTTTCGACCGAATTAAGGAGTGGTAAATGCGAAACAAAGAGATCCTGTCTGCGCCCCACGAAACTCTCGAAAGGATTTTTAGAATAGAAAGAGCACGCAGACAGGAAATCTTGAGCCGCCGAACGTGCACACGGAACGTAAGCGCACGGTCGACGGTCAGTCCAAGGAACTTGGTCTCCGGCAAAACTGGAATGGCTGCACGGTCCAAATACAGCTCGGGTCAGGATGGAGGCCACGCCTCCGGCAGAAATGAACACACGCTGTCTTGTCGGGAGAAAGAACGAAACCATTGCTATTTGCTGCTTTAAAAATCTGATTAATACTAGACTGCAACTGCCTTTCAATGAAACGCATGCTCGATGACGAGCAGAAGATGTGCAAGTCATCGACATACACAGTAGCCGAAACCGCAGGAGGAAGATTTGTGAGGAGACAATTAATGCGAAGGATGAACAATGTGACAGATAAAATGCAACCTTGAGGAACACCTTGTTCTTGATGGAATGTTGCAGATAGCGTCGTACCCAGGCGCACCTGGAACACCCGATTGCGAAGAAAATTTACAATAAAGGTCGGAAGATTCCCTCGCAATCCGCATGCGTGGAGGTCACGGATAATCCCGTGCCGCCACGCACGATCATAGGCTTTCTCGATGTCAAAGAATACAGAAACCAGGTGCTGCCTACGCACGAACGCCTCGCGCACAGATGTCTCAAGGTGCAGGAGATGATCGTGAGGTGAACGATGACGCCGAAAACCGCTTTGTGATGGTGAAAGTAATTGATGATGTTCTAAAAAATGAATTAATCGTGAGTTAACCATGCGTTCGAGAACTTTACACAGACAGCTAGTGAGAGCAATTGGGCGATAACTAGAGGGAGACTTAGGATCCTTGCCAGGCTTCGGAAAAGGTAGAACAAAAGCCTTTCGCCAAGACTCCGGGAAACTGTGTTCTAACCAGATGCGGTTGTATAAGAGTAAAAGGTTCTCGAGAGACGACTGGGAGAGATGACGGAGCATGTCGTAGTGGATGTCATCGGGACCGACAGAAGTAGCCCCGGACCGATGCAGAGCCACCCGAAGTTCACACATGCTGAAGGGGGAGTTATAACCAGTGTCGGTATACGGCGCAAAAGAGATTCTCTGGCGTTCCGCGGAGGACTGAATCCTATGAAAGGAGGCCGGATACGCCATATCACTCGAAACGGAGGCAAACGCCTCCCCAGACAGTCTGCAATCTCCCCGACGTCAGCATATGTGCAGCCGTTACTCTCGAGAATGGCAATCTGGTGTGAACTGTAGGTTCCCCGGATCTTACGAATCCTTTCCCACACAGTTTTCGAATTGGCACGTGAGGTAAGAGATGATACATACTGGATCCAAGACTCCCTCTTGCTACGTCGACGCACCAACCGAGCATAGGATTTAGCACGTTTAAAAGCAACGAGATTAGCCTCGGTTGGATAACGCCGAAAAGTAGACCAGGCCTTGTGTTGAGCTCTCCGAGCCGCTGCGCATTTAGGGTTCCACCAAGGTTTCGGAATTCTGGGGAGCTTCGTAGATGTCTTACGAATTGAAAGATCAGCTGCCTGAAGAATACAAGTTGTGACTTTAAGTACAGCTGCGTCGATTGACTCTTGGGTCACCATTTCAGAAGATATCACCGCGGACGATGCGAAGACCTCCCATCTGGCACAATCCATCCTCCATCGAGGTGGGCGGGAGGCAGAATATGGCACGTTTGCATGGTGCCAGAGGACGATTGGGAAGTGGTCGCTCCCGTGGAGATCCTTACACACCGTCCACGACCAGTCAGCAATGATCGATGGTGAACCCAAGGTCAAATCGATCGCACTGAAAGATCTTGTCGGCTCATGGAAGTAAGTGTCAGCACCGGTGTTTAAAAGGCACACAGAGGCCGAGCACAGAAGAGACTCTATGCGACGACCTCTAGCGCTGGCGCTGACACTACCCCACAAAGGATGATGAGCATTAAAGTCACCCAAAAGAAGGAAGGGAGAGGGCAGCTGATCAATCAAGCTCTCCAGAACAGAGACGCTAACATCCTCATCCGGTGGTAGATAAACACTGCAAACAGTAAGAGGCACAGGCATAGAAATACGAACAGCCACGGCCTGCACAGTTGTGGAAACCGCGACGGAAGATACCGGAACCCTGTGAGGAACGAGAATAGCGACACCCCCACAGGCTATATTTCCAGACGAGTGGTCTGTCCGAAATGCACTGTAGCCTCGAACTGAAAGCAGGTCCGATGGTTTAAGCTTTGTCTCCTGAAGACAAAGGCACACCGGAGAGTACAAATAAAGCAGATGTGTCACGTCATCAAAACTGGTGCGAAAACCTCGGCAGTTCCACTGAATTATTGAACCCATGGGTAAAAATGAAATGAAAAAGGAAATGATTAAACTTGGTCAGCCTCCATTTCCTCTGGTGAGCGTTCCCCCAGATTTGGTGGTGTGTGACCAGGGGCCAAGATTGGTGAATGCTTTGTCCCAAGTGTCTTGGCGGGATTTGCTCGCCGTTGATTGTTTGGCTGAGACTTTGAAGGAGAAGAAATGCTCTTCTTATCCTTGACCTTGGTGTTGGTGTTAGTGTTGGCGTTTTTGCCAGAAGAAGTGGACTGAGTGCCCTTGCTGGTGTTGGAGTGAGTCTGCTTCGGTGAAGTGGCGGGTGCCGCTTTCAGACTCCTAGCTCGCGACCGGAGTGCCTCCAGTCCGGCTGCGATGATTTCCTCCATATTGAATGGACAGTTAGGGGAGATCTGAGCGTCGGTCTGAATGCCAACCGTAGATTTGGCAACCACCACTGAAGCGTATGATCGCCGATCAGATATAACGGGAACCACTCTTCTTCTGGCCTCAGGATAGGAAATATTTTCCACCGTTTTGAGCCTTTGGATTTCCTTCTCCTCCTTCCACTTGGGACAATCTTTGGCTGATGCTGGGTGTGAACCCTTGCAGTTCACACAAAACTCGGCCTCGGCCACACATTCTGAGAGTAGATGCTCTGTGGCACCACAGCGTCCACACCTAGGAGTACTCCTACATGACTGCTGAGAGTGGCCGTACGACTGGCACCTAAAACATCTCAACGGGTTAGGAATGTACGGTCGTACCTCGAGGTGGAGATACCCTGCCTTGATGGATGTAGGCAGGGAAGGGCAGTTGAATGTCAAGATAATGTTCCAGGATGGGACAAACTGCCCATTCCTCCTGAAAGAAATACGCCGCACACCCGTAACATGTTGGCTCCTCAGTTCTTCGAGAAGTTCCTCCTCAGTGCAATCAATAAGATCCCGAGAGGAGACAACACCTCGAGATGAATTTAGGTAACCGTGTGGTGTTATTTTGACCGGAGTCTCAAGCAGCATGCTGGTGTTGATAAGTGTGGAACTGTAGGCCACAGTAGACATCTCAACAAGAAGATCTCCAGACTGGAGCTTCTTGACGCTTTTAGGAGAGCTTGCAATTGATTGCAGTGCTTTATGGATCCAAAATGGACTTTTGGCACTCAAAGGCTTTGAAGGGTCCAATGAGTGCACAAAAAAGAATCTAGCATTGGAAACATCAGCGACAAATTTTTTGGCGGAAGGACCTGAACCTTCCTCCATACTTCTTTTAGTTTTGGGTTCATGGGAAATTTCATTGAGAGCCATGAAAAAATTGAAAGGATTCATCCGCCGACTTCCCCACCCACAATCGAGCCCAACAAGGGAGAACCGGAGGTCCGCAAGCCCAAGTGGACGCAGGACACGGCTCTAGGGATAGCAAGCGGATATAGCAAGTTGATAGGGCAGACATGCGCTCGGCGAGCACCCAGACTTTCCCATGCCTGGGGAACACCCTTTGGCATGCCCACCCTATCCCCAGACTCACCCTGTCGTACGAGACGACAAGCCGTTAGAGGTCTGGGCTCCACTCGGCCACAGACCTCATTGACTAGGAGTGGGTTAGTTCCCAGCCGCCCGTTTAGGGTGAAGCAGGGGGCAAAGAGGAGTGTTGGCAACTGGCGACAACAACACCCAGGCCTCCAGAAACCTCAGCCTCCAGCATCCCCTTTTCCACCTTACGGGTCACCGCACACGGCAAACGTGCAGGCAGGTCTAGCTAACCAGCTCGGAAAAACAAAGAAAGGAACATGAAATGGAGAAGACAGGAAAGAAAACGAGAAACTAAAATCCGGAGCTGGCGCATAATCACAACCTCAGCAACCTACAACTGAGGCGGGTTCATGTCAAGTGAAAAAACATAAAAAATGTGAAAATCATCACATATAGTACATGTTGGCTCGGGCCGTGGGGACGCCATCCCCCATCAGCTGGATGAACAGCTGTCCCTTCGGTGATGTAATCGTTCAAGACGAAATGACAAAATGATCCGTCACAAGGTCGGCTCGGGCCGTGGGGGCGCCGCTCCCCAAATAACTGGAAAACCAGTTATCCCCGTGCGGGGACGATGCTGATGTGCTGCCCCCTTGCGGTGCTTCTTGGAACTTTCGATGGATCTTTGTTTTTGAGAGATGGTAACAACCGAGTGTGGAAAGGGGGTGGACATAGGGGGATGTCAACTCGATGATGTGCTGCTCCCTAGCGGTGCTTCTTGGAACTTTATTATTTTCTCTGGAGATTTATTGGACTTTGTCAAATTTTTTTTGAGAAAAAGGAAGCGAAGTCTTTCGTCATTTCACCCCATCACCTTAGGTTATTTTTATGTAAAACGTTTCTTCCCTCATAATTCCCCGCACGGGGATAACTGGTTTTCCAGTTATTTGGGGAGCGGCGCCCCCACGGCCCGAGCTGACCTTGTGACGGATCATTTTGTCATTACGACTAGAACGATTACATCACCGAAGGGACAGCTGTTCATCCAGCTGATGGGGGATGGCGTCCCCACGGCCCGAGCCGACATGTACTAGATGTGAATTTTCACTTTTTTATGTTTTTTGTTTTTTCACTTGACACGCTCCCGCCTCAGTTGTAGGTTGCTGAGGTTGTGATTATGCGCCAGCTCCGGATTTTAGTTTCTCGTTTTCTTTCCTGTCTTCTCCATTTCATGTTCCTTTCTTTGTTTTTCCGAGCTGGTTAGCTAGACCTGCCTGCACGTTTGCCGTGTGCGGTGACCCGCAAGGTGGAAAAGGGGATGCTGGAGGCTGAGGTTTCTGGAGGCCTGGGTGTTGTTGTCGCCAGTTGCCAACACTCCTCTTTGCCCCCTGCTTCACCCTAAACGGGCGGCTGGGAACTAACCCACTCCTAGTCAATGAGGTCTGTGGCCGAGTGGAGCCCAGACCTCTAACGGCTTGTCGTCTCGTACGACAGGGTGAGTCTGGGGATAGGGTGGGCATGCCAAAGGGGTGTTCCCCAGGCATGGGAAAGTCTGGGTGCACGCCGAGCGTATGTCTGCCCTATCAACTTGCTATATCCGCTTGCTATCCCTAGAGCCGTGTCCTGCGTCCACTTGGGCTTGCGGACCTCCGGCTCTCCCTCGTTGGGCTCGATTGTGGGTGGGGAAGTCGGCGGACGAATTCTAAAAACTTTTTATGGCTCAAAATGAAATTTCCCACGAACCTAAAACCAAAAGAGGTATTGAGGAAGGCTTAGCTCCTTCCGCTAAAAAGCATGTGCCCGATTGCTCGAATGCCAGATTCTTTTTTATGCACTCATTGGACCCTTCAAAGCCTTTGAGTGCCAAAAGTCCATTTTGGATTAACAAAGCACTGCAATCCATAGCAAGTTCTCCCAAGAGCGTAAAGAAGCTCCAATCTGGAGATCTTCTTGTAGAGATGTCCACTGTGGCCTACAGTACCACACTTATTAACACCACCACGCTGCTGGAGACTCCTGTCAAAATAACACCCCATGGATACCTAAATTCATCTCGAGGCGTTGTCTCCTCTCAGGACCTCGTTGAGTGTACTGAGGAAGAGCTATTAGAAGAACTGAGGAGTCAACAAGTTACGGGTGTGCGGCGTATACTCTTTAGGCGGAATGGGCAGTCCGTCCCATCCCGCAACATCATTTTAACGTTTGATAGCCCTTCGCTGCCTACGTCCATCAAGGCAGGGTATCTTCACCTAGAGGTACGCCCGTACATCCCTAACCCTTTGAGATGTTTTAGGTGCCAGTCTTATGGCCATTCTCAGCAGTCGTGCAGGAGCAATCCCCGGTGTGCACGCTGTGGTGCCACGGAACATCTTCTGCAGGAATGTGTGGCCGAGGCTGAGTTTTGTGTGAACTGCAAGGGTTCACACGCGGCATCAGCCAAAGATTGTCCCAAGTGGAAGGAGGAGAAGGAAATCCAAAGGATCAAAACGGTGGAAAATATTTCCTATCCTGAGGCCAGAAGAAAAGTGGTTCCTGTTACATCTGATCGGCGATCATACGCTTCAGTGGTGGTTGCCAAATCTACGGTTGCCACTCAGACCGACATTGAGATCCCCCTTAAATGTCCATTCAATGTTAACGACATCATCGCAGCCGGACTGGAGGCACTCCAGTCTCGAGCTAGGGGTCTGAAAGCGCCACCCACCACTTCGCCGAAGCAGACTCATCCCACCCCCAACAAGGGTACTCAGGCCACTTCTTCTAACAAAAAGACCAAAGCCCAGGATAAGAAACGCATTTCTTCTCCTACAAAATCTCAGGAAACGACTCAACGTCGTGCGCCTCCCGGTACGACACTTGGGACAAAACATGCTCCGATCTTAGCCCCTGGTCACACGCCTCCAGATCTGGGGGAACCCCCAGCAGAGGCGATGGAACCGGACTTTGTTTGATCATTTTCATTTTCATTTCACTAATAACCATGGCTTCAATCATTCAGTGGAACTGTCGAGGTTTTCGGACGAACTTTGATGACGTGAAACATCTGCTTTCATTTTACTCTCCGGTGTGCCTTTGTCTACAGGAGACGAAGCTTAAACCATCGGACCTGCTTTCAGTTCGAGGCTACAGTGCATTTCGGACTGATAACTCGTCTGGAAATATAGCCTGTGGGGGAGTCGCTATTCTCGTCCCTCACAGGGTTCCGGTATCTTCCGTCGCGGTTTCCACAACTGTGCAGGCCGTGGCGGTTCGTATTTCTATGCCTGTACCTCTTACTGTCTGCAGTGTCTATCTGCCGCCGGACGAGAACGTGAGCGTCTCTGTACTGGAGAGATTGGTTGATCAGCTGCCTTCACCCTTTCTAATACTAGGTGACTTCAATGCCCATCATCATTTGTGGGGTAGTGTCAGCATCAGCACGAGAGGTCGTCGCATAGAGTCTCTTCTGTCCTCGGCCTCTTTGTGCCTTTTTAACACCGGTGCTGACACGTACTTCCATGAACCGACACGATCCTTCAGTGCGATCGATTTGACCTTGGGATCACCATCAATTATTGCTGACTGGTCGTGGGCGGTGTGTAACGACCTCCACGGGAGTGACCACTTTCCAATTGTCCTCACGCATCATGCGAACATGCCATCTTCTGCCTCCCGCCCTCCTCGTTGGAGGATGGAGCGTGCGAGATGGGAGGTCTTCACACCGTCAGCTTTGATATTTTCTGCAATGGTGACCCAAGAGTCAATCGACGCAGCGGTTCTTGAAGTCACAAATTGTATTCTTCAGGCAGCTGATCTTTCTATACCAAAAACATCTACCACACTCTCCAGAAGTCCGAAACCTTGGTGGACCCCTGAATGCGCAGCGGCTAGGAGAGCTCAACATAAGGCCTGGTCTACGTTTCGGCGTTATCCAACCGATGCTAATCTCGTTACATTCAAACGAGCAAAATCCTATGCTCGGTTGGTGCGTCGACGTAGCAAGAGGGAGTCTTGGATCCAGTATGTTTCATCTCTCACTTCGCGTGCCAGTTCGAAAAGTGTGTGGGACAAGATTCGTAAGATCCGGGGTAACTACAGCTCTCACCAGATCTCCATTCTCGAGAGTAACGGCTGCACATATGCTGGAGTCGGGGAGATTGCTGATTGTTTGGGGGAGGCGTTTGCCTCCGTGTCGAGTGACCTGGCGTATCCTTCCTCCTTTCTGAGGATTAAATCCACTGCGGAACGCCAGAGAATCTCCTTTGCGCCTTTTCTCGACACCGGATATAACTCCCCCTTCAGCATGGTTGAACTCAGGGTGGCTCTGCATCGGTCCGGCTCTACATCGGTCGGTCCCGATGGCATCCATTATGACATGCTCCGTCATCTCTCGCAGTCGTCTCTCGAGAATCTCTTAATCTTGTATAATCGTATTTGGTCGGAGCACAGTTTCCCGGAATCTTGGCGAAAAGCTTTTGTTCTGCCTTTTCCCAAACCTGGCAAGGATCCTGGATCTCCCTCTAGTTATCGTCCAATTGCTCTCACTAGCTGTCTGTGTAAAGTTCTTGAACGCATGGTTAATTCCCGGTTAATTCATTTTTTAGAATATCATCAAGTACTTTCACCATCACAAAGCGGCTTTCGCCGTCATCGTTCACCTCACGATCATCTCCTGCACCTTGAGACATCTGTGCGCGAGGCGTTCGTGCGTAGGCAGCACCTGGTTTCTGTATTTTTTGATATTGAAAAAGCTTATGATCGAGCGTGGCGACATGGTATTATCCGTGACCTCCACGCATGCGGATTGCGAGGAAATCTTCCGACATTTATTTTAAATTTTCTTCGCAATCGGGTGTTCCAGGTGCGCCTGGGTACGACGCTATCGGCAACATTCCATCAAGAACAAGGTGTTCCTCAAGGTTGCATTTTATCTGTCACATTGTTCATCCTTCGCATTAATTGTCTCCTCACAAATCTTCCTCCTGCGGTTTCGGCTACTGTCTATGTTGATGACTTGCACATTTTCTGCTCGTCATCAAGCATGCATTTTATTGAAAGGCAGTTGCAGTCTGCAATTAATCAGATCTTTAAAACGGCGAATAGCAATGGTTTCGTTCTTTCTCCCGACAAGACAGCGTGTGTCCATTTCTGCCGGAGGCGCGGCCTCCATCCTGACCCAGAGCTGTTTTTAGACCGTGCAGCCATACCAGTTTTGCCGGAGACCAAGTTCCTTGGACTGACCGTCGACCGTGCGCTTACATTCCGTGCGCACGTTCGGCGGCTCAAGATTTCCTGTCTGCGGGCTCTATCTATTCTTAAGATCCTTTCGAGAGTCTCATGGGGCGCATTTACCATTCCTTAATACGGTCGAAACTGGATTATGGTTGTATCGTGTATGGCTCTGCTCGTCGTTCCGTTCTCCGGCCTTTGGACACTATTCACCATCAAGCACTGCGTCTTTGTTCGGGAGCATTTCGAACATCTCCGATTCCCAGCCTTTACGCTGACGCGAACGAACCATCGCTTGAATTACGCCGTCTGCAGCTGTCTATTCAATTCTACTTGAAACTTAGATCTCTTCCAGACCATCCTTTATACGATGCAGTTTTTCATCCTCAGCATGCTCGTTTATTCGGGAACCGGCCCTCCTGCATTTCAACTTTCGGTCTTCGTATGGCGACCGTAGCCCGTGATGTAGGGCTCGACCTGTCACTTGTTGGAGAGACCAGGGGCTTTGGGGATCCTCCATGGCACCCGCTTGGTGTCATGGTTGATACCACCTTTACATCTTTCGATAAATCCTCAACCCCTGCGTCAGTGTACCAGCAGCTCTTCGCTGAGCACCGTGACCTCAATTCTGACTACACTCCCATTTTCACTGATGGCTCCAAGATGCATGGAATTGTTGGATCCGCGGCTGTCTGTGTAGATGACGTGTCAGTAGCGCGGATCCCAGCTGAGGCCACGGTGTTTTCGGCGGAGATGCATGCTGTGTATCTTGCTTTGCTTCATGTTCAGTCGGGCTCTCATCAACGGGCTGCGGTGTACACTGATTCTTTGAGTGTTGTACAGTCACTGTCATCGTTGGACTGCTGTGACCACCCTTTTCTTTTACCGTACGAAGGCTTCTTTGTTCTTTGCTGGAGGCCGGTGTCCAGATACAATTTTGTTGGATTCCCGGGCATGTTGGAATCTCGGGTAACGAGTGTGCTGATGCGGCTGCTAGATCTGCTTCCTCTTTGGTCGTCACACGCTTGCCACTGTTTCATCGGGATTTCCGCTTTCTGGTTCGCGACCATATCAAGCGAACGTGGCAAGGTCTGTGGGACCAACAGGTGGAAAATAAACTGCATCGTATCAAACCTAATCTTGAAATTTGGAAATCCACATATCGTCGGAACCGTAGGGAGGAAGTGGTGCTTGCGCGTCTCCGCATTGGGCATTGTCGTTTCACTCACCGCTTTTTGCTGTGTGGCGACACTGCGCCGATGTGTGAGACGTGCAATTGCCGACTCACCGTCACTCATCTTCTGTGTACCTGTATTCGTTTTCGTGATGTACGTTTTCATTTCTTTCATTCTCATTTGTTGACCGAGGACGCTGCTACACTGCAGCGGCTCCTCAATGACCACTGCAATACTGTTGCTGTTTTTTCATTTTTTAAACAAATTGACTATTTTAAACGTATCTAGATTTTAGCCTTATCATCATCCTCATTTCTCAGTTTTACTGTATCAGCTAGATTTTAATCATTGTATCATGTTTTTAATATTGTATGTTACATTATCTTTTTAGCCCTTCCATCGTTCTCATTTTTCAGTTTTACATGATCAGTCAGATTTTAAGCTTTTTTACCACACTTTTAATACTATTTGTTTGTCTTGTTTCTGGCGCTCTTTGGCCAACCATGGCCCTTGCGCCATAAAAATCAAACAACCAACCAACCTTCCCTCATAATTTGTTCATGTATTTTTTTTTTTTATTAATTTTCCTGAATTCCTCTTGTTTCTTCCCTAATAAAAAGGGCAAGTATTAATTATTCATTTCTCTTTTTTTCTCGAATAATACGTTCATGTCCTCATCTCAAGAAATGTTATTATGATATCTTATTTTTGTTCATAAATGTTTGATTTTGAGGGACGGCAACAACAGAGTGTGGAAAGAGGGTGGATTTAGGGGGATGTCAACTCTATGTGCTGCCCCCTAGCGGTGCTTCTTGGAACTTTCGATGGATCTTTGATTTTGAGGGATGGCAACGCCCGAGAGTTAAAGGGGTTGGATATAGGGGGATGTCAACTCGATGTACTACCCCTAGCGGTGCTTCTTGGAACTTTATTATTTTGATGGATCTTTGATTTTGGGGGATAGCAACGACCGAGTGGGGAAAGGGCACTGCGTAGGTGTTAGATATGATGGTGCTTCTTGGAACTTTATTTTTTCGATGGATCTTTGATTTTGAGGGATGGCAATGACAGAGTGGGGTCCGTTGAGATTTTTTGTATTTATTCCTGTGGCTTTCAAGCGGGATTTTTTTCCCCTCTTCGATGCTATTTTTCCGGTGGAGGAAATTTTTATGTAACGATGCTTGGGAATTTTCTTTCCAAGGAATAAAAAATGATCTGATGGTCTTAGCGAGGTTTTAACTCCCGATGATTTGGTTTCCAAAAATAGTCAGGTGGTCAAATGGTTTTCGTGTACTACGTAGTCACTATATATATATTTTAATTACTTTTATACGTTATTTCTTCATGTGTTTTTATATATTTTTTGTATGTTTTGAGGGAGTTTTTTCGTGTAGATGTAATGAATTTTCTGGGGAACTTTTCTTTTTCCTCCATTGAATTTTATTTCAGACCATGAGACGAGGAAATGCTTCTTTAGAAATGATTTCGTTCTTGTTCGTAGTAATTACTGGACATAGACTTCACGTTAATTCTGAGTCTTTCACCCCTGCAATAATATTTTCACGTAATTTTTTCGTATGTTCAAGAACTCTACAGATCTTTCCCAGATAAAATTCTGCTGAAACAGTATTTTCGGTCTTTATTTCATTAAAGCTTCCCAATTTTCGATATTTTTTTCTTCTATCTTTGAAATTTCATTAAACTTCTCAATAGGTCAGGATTCTTTTTTTACTTGGACAAACTTATGAGTCCTTTTATTCAGACTATTTTTTTTTTCCATTTCATTTCAGCAAACAATTATTTTAGATGCAACAAATCGTCAGATTTTGGTTTCCTTATATAGCATATTTTCCAACTTGCTTAAAAATATTCCTCAAAGCTTGCATGTATGTCAAATATGCATTTTTTATTCTTTCGTAGTTAGCTATACTCTTCGTGGACTGCCCCGACAGGAAAGCATTCATTGTCAAGACATACAATCTAAAACCTTTTTTCTTTCGATACAATTTGTATTCTTTGGGCTGTATATTTTTCTGTCTCGTCCAAAAAAACATTCATTCCAGAGGCAAAGTGAGTAATTCCGTTCTTCCCATAAGCATTATTTTTTTTAACGTTTTACTAACTCACCAGAAAAGCAGCCCCCCCCCCCCCTAGTGAAAATAAAGAAATTCTTACTTCTTTTCCATACATATCGACTCAATCTATTTCTTTTCGAAATGCTGGTCACAACATTTCAACTAAAATTTCATACATTCTCCAAAAATCATATTCTTTAACGAGCTATGTTTTTTACTTCATTTCATGTATAACTAATTTTTTATCCTTTACTCACCTCATCAAAGACAGTAAGAACTCCCGTAATCTCATTCCTTTTCCTCATTCAGTTCGCTTTAAATGGAGAAGTTTCAAAACTTTGCATATATTTCATTCACTCAATGTACAGTTCTTCCGTGTCCGTCCATTCATTTTTAACTTCTGTGCCTGCTGCATTTTTTCTTTAGACGTTTAGTTTCATTGCCCTTTTCTTTCGTTTTGATGAAGACTCTTATTATTCCACATAATTTTGAGAAGATTGAAGGTTTCTCCCCAATATTGTTGCATACGCTGTAACATGACTGCCCCCCAGAACGCACATGAGATAAATGTAGATAGTAGCGTGAGTCCGCATAGCTCAGTTGGGAGAGCGACTTACTCCGGAGTGAGGATACCCGGATTCGATACCCAGCGTGGACACATATCAGGGGGAAATTTACTTCTTCATAACGCTTCTCTTTTAGAACTCTTCTCCACTCATTCTTCCATGATACATTCTTTTTTTATTTATTTGATATTCAGAGTTGTATACATTTACTATCCAAAAAAGAGATATATTTAATGTAAAGGTATATTCTTCCAAGCTGGGGAAGTATATATATAAATATTAGTTCATATTCAGTTAAGGGAAATGCATCTTTATATTTCAGTATGAAAAAAGAAGCCCTATAAGTGAAAGCTCAACCTAAAGAAGGATAGATTGTTCACGCTCTCTCTACTCTATGACATTTCTTTATTGAATGAACCATGGCCTTTTTTTTCATGAACTGCTTTAAAATCTTCGTTCTCACTTTACTATTGTCAGATTCCATGTCCCTCCAGTTCTTTACTGAGAAACAGAAGCATTTATTCAATTTTAATTTATTAAGAGAGTAGAACTCTTTTAGGCTTTCGAAGTACTTTCATGTCTTTCATTACGGAAATTTTCATTGTCATGAAGAAGCCATAATCGAGATGATTTACTATCGTTTCAATGAAAGTGTTTACGCATTCATTGCTATGATGTCAGATTTCATTTTCTTATACTTCGAACAGAAATGAGTTTGAATCATTCGTCGAGAAAACATTTCTTTCATATATATATATATATTTTTTTTTTTTTTTTGCCTCCGAATCAAACGAACTCAAAAAATAAGAGACGCACTTTAATATTTTTTTTTTCCTCTTATGAGAGGAATACGGGAATATGATACCAAAATTAAAGAATAAAGAATATCGACTTTCCTTTCAACACCTTACATCTATGGTTTTTTTATTTTTTTTTTTTATTTTCAATAAGCTGTTTCTATATTTTTACAACTGAATAGAATCATTTATTGGAAAATTCTAAGTAAGACGAAAAATGGTTTTGTTGATTTCCTAAGAGGATGATTTTGGAAATTTTCGTTTTCTGGTAATTGTAAAAATCTCATAGAATAACATGGGAAAACTAGCATGCATAAAAGACTATTTTCGATCGAGTAAATTGAAAGAATTTTACAAAGTTCATTTCAGAAAAGTACATTCCTTCCTAGTGTCAAAACAAATCACTTCGTTTTTTCTAAGATATGTTTTGGAATCTTATAAAAGTGCATAGGGTCAAAAACGATTTTGATGATTTTACTAAGATGACAGATTTCGGATTTCTTATGATAGAAAATACAGTGAATTTCCCATTGAATAACATGGGAAACTGCGAAATTTAAGAAGCACGTTTTCGTTCAAGTAAAATATTTTAAAAGGTCTTTTATCGAATCAGTTGAAAACAGACAGGGTGTGTTTCTGAACAGTTCATTATTTCCTAAGATCAAAACGAATCACTTCGTTTTTCCTAACTTATGTTTCTGAAAGAAGTAAAAAATAGTTTAGGTAGAAAATTGGAAAGAATTTTTTATGAATCCTAGACTGTTTATTTTTTTATAACTAGAGGGGTCGTCAGTGAGAGCACTTATTCTCTATTCAAACTAAGAGAATAAAGTGTAGTCAGTTTGAAAAAAAAATTCAAACTCCCCTAAATTTAGCCTTTTGTCCTGGTTTCGACTCAATACTGTAAAGCATTGCTCTCAGACCAGTTGAATTCCTGGCCCTTAATGAAATACATTAAGCTTTTCCCTTAAAAATAAGCAATCTCTTCTTCAATACCAGACCCCCAATAAATTTCTTTAAGAATTATTCATTCACACTTTTACTTTTAAAAACTTGAAATTCATTATTATTTAACTCCTTACAAAAAATGAAACTCATTCATACAGAAAAAATATAAATGAATAAAAATAAATAAAGTAGTCCTAAAAAGGACTTTTTTTAAGCCCTAAAAAGGACTTTTTCTGGGTCCCCTTCATACAGCTGCTCCATGGTCGGTGTAAGGAATTTTTTTTATCTGCTGATATCTCAGCACATTGACTTCACAGTCTCTAGCAAGTTCTTTACAATTATGCTTTCCAAGAACGCTTTGGATGGGACATGGTCTCCAGTGACTGCAACAAAAGATTCTGCTAGAATCTTGGGGTTAAGCAATGCAACGGCATCATCGAAATACTTTTGCCACTTGGATTCGGGGGTGGCATATGCAAAGCTGTGGGCCATGATTTTTGCGAATATGCGATTTGGGGATTGGTGGCACTCCATACAATAATATAAGTTATTGACATGTTCCTGAAGGCGATCCCTAACCATGTCAGCAAGCATGATGAAAAACTCTTCATCTGAGATGGAAGCAACAGGGGAAGAAGTCCTTGGATGGTGCAAAACAGCCTTTCTAAAGACAGGTCCAAATAGTAGTTGAGTAATGCTGTCCCATATTTTTCCACATTGATCAATAAGAGTTCCAAATTGTTGACAAGTCAGCTTTATCGGAACAGGATTCAATCGACGAAAACCATGAATTCTGGGGGAAAGCACTTCTAACGTGTAACTGCCAGAAGCATCTAAGAGGGAAGGACAGCAGGAAACGATAAGTTCACGATTAATCAAGATGTCACAATTCATGCCTTGAATCCAGTGTGATTTTCCCATGAATTTTCGGAACGTTGAAGCTGACATTGTTATTCCATTCTTAGAAGGGTACAAAGATTCCCCGTCTTTCCTATAACTTCGAATATGAACTCGGACCGTGTTGCTAAAATCGCTTACTTTTGCAAACATGTTTTCACCTAAATGAAAATGATGAGGTGCAAGATTTTTCAAAGAAGTTCTTGGGAGGGTAACTTCTCCACACGATTTGGGCTTTAAAGGAACGGACTCACATACCTTCTTAGCGGGAGTAGCAGAAATTTCAGCACTTCACTTCATCGTGGAAATGGAATCGGTAGCACTCAAAGCAACAGACAAAAATGAAGTGACTCGTTTGAAGACTCGAGAGAGCCGCCCCGGTGGCGCAGTGGTCTAAGGCGCTGGCCTCTGATCATTCGTCCGTAAGGGGTCCGGGTTCGAATCCCGGTGAGGCATGGATGTTGTGTTTGTCTTACGGCACTGGCTCTCTCCCTTCCCTGGAACCAGTGACCCTAAATTAGGGACGGGCGACTGCTTATAGCCCATTGAGTTGCTCACGGTGGTCGTTAAACCTCCAATCAAAAAAAAAAAAAAGACTCGAGACAAACTGAAAGAACAGCTCTTATTCTAAGTCAAAACTGAGAAGAGGCTGGAGTTCGTCACTTGTTTACTGCTTGAGAGGGAAAGAGCAGAGTCATGGGGCAAAGAACACTCGGTTATCATCTTTCTAAAGGTCAAATTCAATCTAATGTTTGGAGCATTCTTTTGTCGAGGTAGACCATGACTCCAATACGAATTAATTGGTGGCAGGATCTGTAGTAAAGTTCCAGATCTCAAAGATAAGGAAACTGGTCTAAACCCGTTTCGCTTGAAAACAAAGTCACTTTCCTGTCCGAGAGATACTGATGCAATACAAGACAAAGAATCTAATTCAGCTTCGTCATCACGGTGATCACCGATTCTGTCATTCCCATTTCGATATTTATTAATTAAAACAAAGTTGAAGGATTCACCACATTCTTTCTCAACATAAAGCTTGATTTCCTGAAGTAACGAGGTCCAAGGGTGAGGTTCTAAGCACAAACCGCTAAAAGTGTATTTCAGATTGGTGTCCCCGAAATCAGCATGTTGTCTGGGAATGGAATATGATTTTCCATAAATTTTGATCTTTGAGAATTCTCCACTTAAATATTCCACTTCTTCTTCCAAGCGAGAAAAGTAATGAATAGCTTGAGTTGAGGAGAACAGCTGAGAGTGATGGAAATGAAGTCTTTCCTTGTTATGTCGAAGAGGCAGCATTATTTTTTTTTCTCACGAAGGGAAGCAACTGAAGTCCGTCCACTAAATTAACTGAATTGAGAATGAAGAAGCCGCCCCGGTGGCGCAGTGGTCTAAGGCGTTGGCCTCTGATCATTCGTCCGAAGGGGTCCGGGTTCGAATCCCGGTCAGGCATGGATGTTGTGTTTGTCTTATGGCACTGGCTCTCTCCCTTCCCTGGAACCAGTGACCCTAAATTAGGGACGGGCGACTGCTTATAGCCCATTGAGTTGCTCACGGTGGTCGTTAAACCTCCAATCAAAAAAAAAAAAAAAAAAAAATGAAGAAGGAGAGCTTGAGATAGGCTGACGAGTGACGTCATGACTCTCAAGGCGAAATTCATTATAGTTCTGATAAGAACTTTTTTTCCCATGAGCTAAGAGATCTGTCAGAAGAACCTTCTCTTTGGGAAAACTAAGAAATCCCCCTCCCCCTAACTAACATGAAAAAAACAACAACAAAAAAACAAGGTTTTCTCTAGAAATTCGTTCATGAAGAAATTTAAAAAGCTTATGTTCCTAATAGTCAATCTATAAAGTTAGAAGACAAAACATTTACTAGGTAGAATTAAATAATTCCCCACAGAAATGGAGTTGGTAACAAGTGACTTTAAAAAAAAATAAATATCGCTGAATGCATCTCCGACAGGTCCTCGAAAAGTACTTTAAAGAACAGAGGAAATATTGAGGGCAAATGTAGATTTTCATAGCAACGTGATCACCTGAATTCACTAGAAATTCAGACAGCTTAAGACGTAGGTAGCATCTAATTCAACACTGAATCTAAAACAATGGACTGTCTCCACACATTTTTAAGATAAGGTATATTTGAGAGGAGGATTTTCATGTAAAAATCTTTTTCCTGCATTAAATGATTTCAGGAGTGCAATAACTTGGGAAGCAACTTGAAAATCTTGATGAGAGTAAAATCTTGAACATACGTATTCACGAATTCCAAGTGAATAAAAAATCACAACTTGTTCATGAGAGTAAAATCTTGAACATACGTATTCACGAATTCCAACAGGAAAAGATTTCATGAATAAAGATCTTGGGAAGCATCCTGAAATTCTTCATGAGAGAAAATTAAAATTTTTGAGACGGTGCATTCTTCACGTGAGCAAAACAATAATTTTGATTAAATTTTCTTCGAAAAGTTTTTCTAGAAATCCAAGCGAGCAGCAGCAAAAATGACGGAGACATAGCATAGAGCAGAGAATTTTTTTTTCTTGAGGGAAATCTTCTCGAACAATGAGTTAAAGACTTGAAACATTCTGGAATTCTTCCTGAACAATCTGTGCCGTGTGGACCCCTTCATGCCAAGCAGTTTATTAGCATGGAGTGGTTCGAATACAGGCAGCTATTTTGTTTTTAATTTTTTTCTTGGAGGTTCTCCAGAATTTAATGAAAAATGACCGTAGGGGAGGGTATGTATATTGTCCGAGGATACGACTCGCTTGTTGTCATATGGGGAAAGAGATGTTTTGTTTATGACAACAGTAAAACAGAATGTTTCAAACTTCAAATGCTATAACTCATGTTCTTTTTTTCTTGCTTATGAAAGAGTGAAGACTTGAAGTCGTTGAGGCGAAGTTGCTGTGAAACGACGGCTTTGCTCACGCCTTTGGCTTTCTTAACTTCTTCTTCATCTGTAGCAAACGCATACATTTTTGGTCTAAGACCAACAAATTCTTTTATGGCAGTTCCATGGGTCTCGCCTTTAAATTTCCCAATCACTTTTTTGTTTTTAAGACAAAATAGAGGGTGCGATGGGGGGTAGGAACTGGTGTCTAATTCTTCTTGAATTATTTCCATATCTTTATATAGATCTTCTGTCTTAATAAGATAGAAGAAACTATCAGTATCCATATAAAGAATGGAAATGTTTTCTTGAAATAAAGGTTTCATCACCTCATAATGGAAGTCGTACATCCTAGTTTTAGAGATGTCTAGAATGGCGACTCCCAAATAAATTGGTTTGTTGAAGGTGAGGTGGGTGACATTAAAATGCATAGAAACCAGAAATTTTCCTTCTGCTTCATTTTTAAGTATGGTGCGGTCTTTAAAATTGGGCTTATTGAGCAACTTTTCCAGTCTATTGTCTTCGCATACCAACTCAACTTGGGTACGGTTGCGAATATTTTCCATCGTTTTGCCAAAGACAGAATTGTTCATGAGTTTGAAAAATTCTTTCTCAAACAGAACTCATTTTTAGCCCGCTTTCTCATCTCGGTATTCAATTGAATATAGGGCTGCAACCACTTGCTCTGGTCAAAGCTTAAACCCCGATGCACTTTTGTTATGATGAGACCCGCTTTGACTGCCTGCTTCAGAAGTTGATAATGAGCCACGTACCTGGATTTTTTATTTAACGTTGTCAATAATTTGACCTGCCTGGTTCCAGGTACAACTTCCGTTTCCGCACAAAATGGTAAATCCGAATGAAGATTGTGAAGGAAGTTAGGATAGCTGATGTCAACATCGAGAAAATATCCCGTGCTGGCATCATCCGCTATGTTCATAACATCCAAATACTTCAATTCTTCATCGGAAATCCACCGGAAATTTTTGTGAGGAAGACGAAAATTATCCATTGCAAACCCATATAGATTACACACGTCAAGATAAATGATGAAACTGGTATCTTTGGAAACATCAAATTTTTTTAGATACTTATTATTTGCCTCAGCATACCGTTTCACACACATACACAAGCCACCCCGCTTTCCACTCTCCAGAAAAAGTAGCATATCATAGTCACTTAAAAGCTGGAGAGAGACTTTTGTGCATTTGAGCATGGCAGACCAACTTAAATCAGGACAAGTAAAAGACCAGGTAGGATGTAACGTATAAGTGTTCTGACAAATATTTCTAAAATTTTCAAAAACATCGGCCAAAATGAGCACATCTGTTTTTAAGTACACATCTGCATACTGGCCTAAATTCTCAATCTTCAAGACCGCCCATACTTTTTTGGCATCCTCATAGTCTTCTTCTGAAATGTGGGAATCGGTTAATTTATTGAAGAAGGCTGAAGCTGGAGGGAGAGACGTTTCTTCCAACTTGCTGTATGAGGAAATGAAATCATAGGGGAAGATACCTTTCTGCGTTAGGAGGGAAAATTCTTCATCATTAGGAATAAGCTGCCGTGTAATTTTAAAATTCGTTCTCGGAAGATTATTTGCTAATTTTGATAAACTGCTTGGCATGAATCTAAAACTGTCCAGGAAACGAACTTCAAGCCCACCCATCTTTTTTGAAAATGAAGTAAATTTTTCGGTCGACTCGGGGATGACAGTGATTTCTCCAGGAAGGCAATCTAGTTCTTTAATGATGAAATGCGAGTCGTATCCTGAAAGGTTATGCATCAACACAGGAACAAAGGAAGGATTTTTAAAGTTGATGTTGCATGAAGAATGAGCGGGTCCTCTGAAATTTCCAGTACGATGATCGTGGTCCGCCACTTTCTTTTTTGATTTGCTGCAGGAATTAAATCCACCTTCACCACAAATATGACATATGCTTGCTTTCCTAAAAAGATTCTTTTTCTGCCTCCGTCAAAGGATTCATGGGAATAATCATTTTATAATTTTTTTCAATGACTTCAACATCTTCTTTAAGAGTGTGAAGGAAATGACTCACAACTCCCTGCTCTGCTCTATGCGATCGGAAAACATCATAACGACCTTCCACATCTTTTATAAAATAAGCATATGACATAACCTCATGTGACTGAGTGGGAGTGGTGAAGGACTCGCTTGGATTTGGGATCGGACCTTGAACTGGTTTTAACACGCTTTCAAAATCAGCATAAACAACAAAAGGAACCCACTGACTGAACTTGAAGTCTTTAAACTGCAATACTTTATCTTCAGGCATCTTGATCAGGACAGATTGGTTTTTATTACATAATTTCTTGTGCTCATTTAATTTTTCCTCTCCATTGTAACGAGTGTCATAAGTTTTAAAACACTTTTTGCAGATGTGTACTTTTTTTCCTATTTTTGACAATTGACTGGAAATAAGTCGCTCAAAATTTGTAATGTGAGCAAAGTGGTTGTAACCTCCATTTTCTAAATATATTAAATCGCTATGGTCCGCCAGCTCTTCTTCACATACTTTGATTGGGAAAATTTTTCCAGCTTCATCGATGCCATAAATGTTAATGCTGATGTTATTAACCTTCTCAAATTTTGGAACGTCAGAAATCTTCACGGGATATTCTGCACAATCCCACTTGTAGCCGCCTTCGAAAAGAGGATCGTTGAGATAGGAGGCTACCTTTTCTCGATTTCTTTGATCTTGAAGACGTGGGGTCCACACGGCATATTTAAAGCAGAAGGTATCTAAATTTTGAAAATTTTGAAAATTTTCTTCTGAATATGGCTGGGAAGCACAATAAAAGAACCTCATCTCAATGGTTTAAACCGATTAACCCGGAGTTCGAACCACTCCACGTGCGAAAACATCCAGCCTGAACCTTTCAATTCACATTCGGAACATTCAGTGAGTAGTTTCCTGGACATGATATCAAAAAATTCCCCGAGATTTGTCGACCGATACACTGGCTTATTAGCTGTTTTTAAATTCCGAGAACAATGATCAAATTCCTCCGGGTCATCGGATTTAGGCTTTTTAAAGGCTGCCTGCATAAATGCATTCACTTTAATGGATGGGTGGGCTGCCATTGCATGTTCTACAATGCTAATTGAAGAATGATTGAGGTCATTCAAAAATGTGGAGAGACAGTCCGCTGTTTCCATTTCGGGAACGATTTTAAAGGTTTGCAGGCTGTTTTGAGCCACCGACTGCACTTGTATGAATCTTCCCAAATTTAAAGGGGGGGAAGAATGGGAGCTTCAGGGCTGGGGTCTACGACCTCCCGACTTGGGCCGACAACAACGGGGCCTACAGCATTGGAGGGGCCTGCGGCAGCAAGATTCTGGAGACTGGGCCCCACGAAATTTGAGGGGCACGCTTGAAGGTTGGGGTCTGCAGCATTGGAGGGGCCAGCCGAAGACGCATTCGTCGAGTTCCCACCCTCCTGAATTCCCGAATGAAATTTAGAAATGTGTTTCTTCATGTCCGATTTCCTAGAGAAACCCTTGTTGCAAATAATACAAGAAAAAGGTTTTATCCCCGAATGAATTCTTTTGTGACGGTAAAAATTCCTCTTCAAAGTGAAGACCTTCTGACAGATCTCACAAGAAAAATGTCGAGGAGGAACTTCATCAGGAACGAAGGAGGAAAGCAGGTCTTGACTCAAGGGAAATTCCTCCAAGGCCTGCAGGATGTCGGAATTTTGAAGAAAGAGTTGTTCATCAGCAAGCCACCAAGCACCCTGAGAAAGAACAAAAAAAAATAAATTAGCCCTCTTCCCTAACAATTCATTTTCATGAAATAAAATTGTGTTGGGAAATTACTGAATTCTGACATAGGGAATAAACTTTTTAATTGTTTTTAAAGCTAAGGGGAGTTAACACAAAAGAATGAATTCCTAAATTTCTTTAAAAAAATAACTAACATGTTTTTCCTCAAGAGAATAAACGATTCTACTAACTTGTTTTTCCTTAAGGGAAAAATATAAAATCATTTTTGTCTGAGAATAACACACATCTAAATTCTAGAAATCACGTTGGGGGACCTAACAGTGACTGAAAAATAGCATACAAAGAAACGAGCTCTTACCTCTTCCATTGCTGAAAATGCTGGGGATCCACCTTCATTAGAAATATCCATTGTATTATAAAAATACAGAAGTTTAATTATTCTGAGGTCTGTACAATCGTCCTTATCTGAACAAGAAAACTGAGAGAGAGGAATGGCGAAGCTGAATTTTATAGTAAACGCGAATACCCTTTGACCCCTGACTTCCGCGAACCACCACAAGAGAACATAACATTTATAGAGGGGACATGGAACCGGAAAAATCTAGTTTTCTCACGTGACACTCATGATGGAATATCCGACCGATGTGTTTATCACCACTTCAAACTACAAGCTTAGAATAGTACTTTGAAACAAAAAGAAGACAGCGGAAGGAGAATTTATATTATGTAAACAGACCCTGAGAGTCAGCAGCAAAAGTTTATCTGACGACGAAAAACAAAAATGGTTCTTCGTGGATATTTGTATCATTGAAGAAACAGGAAGGGCAATTATCTAAAGTCAATACCGCAGCACGTTAGGACGTAAATAGCATACTTTTAATCATAGACTACTTTAACTTTGTAATCTTTCCAACTATTCACAACAACGAACAAAGGAAAAGGAGACTAATCTTATGTCAATATGCTGACAAGCAAAAGGAAATCCTACAGCATCTGACAGAGATTAGGTTAATGAGGGAACACGCGGGACTAACCCATGCTTTCCTTCATTGATATCAAGAATGAATATTCTGGGAGAAATCAAACACCGCAGCGGAAGGTCGATTTATCTAAAGTCAATACAAGAACACACAGGATATAAAATACTCCCGTACATTTTACTTCACCTTTCTCAGAAGGACGCTTCAAGAACACTGGCGAAGGGGGGATAATCTTATGTCAATAGCCTCCGTGCCTTTCTACACTAGAAACAAAGGAAAAGATAACGAGCATGCATAACAGCGAAAAATAAATTCGAAATGACAAAAGATCCATTAATGAACAAAAATAAGATATCATAATGAGATGAGGACATGACCGTATTATTCAAGAAAAAAAAAAGAGAAATGAATAATTAATACTTACCCTACATAATTTTCATTAGGGAAGACACATGAGGAATTCATGAAAATTAATTGAAAAAAATACATCAACAAATTACGAGGGAAAAAACGTTTTACATAACAATAACCTAAGGGGATGGGTCGAGAGAGGGGAAAACAAATAATGAATAAACCTTCATTAAATTAAAAAAAAAAAAAGGAATAAACCTTCATTGATTTCCTCCAAAATTCGACAAAGTCCAATAAATACTACTATCTTCGGAGATAAGCACACACTTCGGTCGGGGGGGGATTGCAGCGGGGAATTGGAGGCTGCTACTGACCACGCCCCCTCCGTTCGCTCGGCTGCAGCTGGCTCCGGCTGCTCCGGCCGACACCTAATGTTAAGTCTATGGGATCCCGTTTAAGCTCGGATCGGGCCTTTCCCTCTACTCCCATGGGAGCTCGGGTTCAGAAAGTACCATTGGTAGTAGGCTTTCATCTCATCAGTTCCGTTGCCGAAAATTTTGGCTAGCGGGTTCCAGAAAATTTTGGCTAACAGGCAGATAGGTTTCCTTAGCAGGGCCATCCTTTGTGTTTTTCCCGCAGTTCCATCGTGAGGAAAGCCAGAGGCCAATACTTTTTTCTTGAAAGCCATTTTGAATATGAAGCCTCGCACAGGGCCGAAGCCCGTGCGTCATACACCAACGTCAAACCCAGAAGAGAGTGAACTTTTTTTTTCATTTGGGCTGAGCACTGGGCCGAAGCCCGTGCCTCCGAAGACGCCGAATGCCAAACCCCGAAGAGACTGAACTTTCTCGAGAATCTCAAATGCTCGCTCCTGACCGTCCAAGTTACCCCAGTAACAAGTGTTAACCAATCACCGCTGGCCTCTCTGCCAAAAGCACGAGGTGATCACGTGCCCTCCATAAGTCAAGGGAGGAGAAGCTGAGCAAATGCGAAGAAGAAACTTCCACTAAGCAGCACATAAGTGTAATTTGATCTTCTTCAGGCTTCGCGGAAGAAATCTGCTTCGACTCAAGCTTTCCGTGAAAACACATAAATTTCTCAATGCGCGCCTGTTTCTCTGCAGTTCTGCTTGGCAGAAAAACCATAACTTTTGGAAGTTGTGCTTTCTTTCCAGCCAACAAGCTTAACACGGGATTACTAGCGTCGCCTTTCAGCTAAGGAAATCTCCTCCAAGGCATTGGTGAAAGATATATGTTCGTGTGGGAGCAGCGGTACAACTGGATGGACCTTCTGTTGAAGCCAATTCCCCAGAAAGCGACATTCCAAAAATTCCAGACTGTAATCTCTTTTTTGGAAGGATCTCGAAATTTCTAGAAAGGGTCAATGACATAACTGTTTAAAGAGAAGAAAAGAAACAGCATTTGACCACGAGCATAGCATACATAACAAAAAAAAAAAAATGCAATTTCAGTATTTCTTAATTTTGAGCATAAACCAGTTTTTTTTCTTCACTCCTTTTATCCTAGAGAAAAGAAATAATTATTGTTACACTCTAAGAGGAAACATTTCCCCTTCTTATTATTATATTTATTTTTGTTTTTAATGCTTTCTCCCCAAGTCTACTAAAAGGCTTTGCCTTTCCGACCACATATATAAATGTAAAATTACAGTACATCCTCACCACATTAACTCCTGAACCGTCCTACACATAGCTTATAAAGTGAATAATACGAATCATGCTAAATTATGGTCATTCACAAAAAGAGAAAGAAAAAAAAAGAAATATTTGCATTGCTCTCACTTCAATTCTACGGAGTATGCTTCTCATTTTTCCTACTGCTGGGCTGAGTAATATTAACAAAAAACATCACTGTAACTTCCATTACACGCTTGTATATCTTTGGGATTAAACAAAAATTCCACAGAGAAATGATACATATGTAATGAACGAAATTTCACCTTATGCTAAGCCTCTTATCCCAAGAATAAAGGAGGAAAAAAAAACAGATAAGAGACAGAATTTCTTTGACTTTTTTCTCGGGATCCAAAAATCGAACCCAAGGAAGGTGAAATCTGAGTTTCGAAAAAAATAAACAGAAAACCACTCCGGGGAAGAATCGTCACCCCTCCCAGAACTGATCCCCATTTCTTTTTCGATTGACTTCTCCAGAAAAAGGGTGGATAATGTTAATGAAAATCTGAAAAGCATTGATCAGGTGTTCACAAATTTTCATCAACATATCACTAGTGCTGTGGCCCACGGAACCTTCCCCTTTCGCATGACAAATGTTTCGTGTTGCTTGAGCAGTGTTATGGCCGAGTTCAAACTCGTAAAGCAAAAGTTTCCTGATTAGCCGGTTGTGGCTGTTCATCTTTTAGGTGTCCCAACCACAGACAGAACGACGACATGCAGTGCTGTTCACAGCAACGAATACCACTTTATATCCCTTTTGACTGACTGCAGTTCGCTACTGGAACTCGTTTAAACACGTGACATACCCGCCACAGCACATGCGTTTAAACACGTGACATACCCGCCGCAGCACATGCGTTTATGGAAATATTACTATTGCAAAACTTTGTACTCACCTTTTGTATAATATAAGTTCTACCTACAGGGTCTACAGGAGTTTGTCAGAGCACATATGTTAGCTGACCATGAAAGTGAATTCTACAAACCTAAAATGACGGTTTGTTCTCCGCATACGTTATTTGCTCTGCATCTTTCAGGAAAGTGATATTCACAAACCTAGTCACACCACAGTTTCGGTTTATTCTTCACTAGGCCGATGTACAGCAAAGTACTTACGTTACTTAAGTCTGGTTATGATCTACCTCAAAGTAATCTCCTTCGGCAGCGATACACCGTTGCCAACGTTTTTGTCACTGTTCGAACGTTCCCTGAAGTCCTGACGTCACGTCCGGAATCGCATGTTTTTGAGGCTTCAAGCACAACCCGAGTGTCATGCAGGGAAGTGCGTGGCGAATGTCTGATGCTGCAATCGCAGTACAACCACAGTCATCCGGCCTGTTTCCGGAGTCGTGTTACGTCCGCAATTGTCGAGACGAACGGAATTAATCGCCCGACGCCACTTACAAATGAACGGATGTGTTCGCTCGCAGTGGCGCGTCCTAGAACATACAAGTCTCAAACGGCTCCAGGTGACTTTCTCGCAAATCCAGTCTTCGGCAGCTAATTCATCGAACGGTACGTTCTGCGAAAGACAACTTGGTCGAATGACAAGTTCTGCGACGAGCACTTTTTTCGACTGACAAATGCGTCGAACAAAAGTTCATGGAACGACTCATTCGTCAAAACCGAAGTAAGTGCTTGGATGAAATACAGGGTGATTCATAAAGAAGTATACAGTTTCAACGCACTATAAAACAAGAACAATGTAAGATATTTTATGTTACCTGTAACAGAATTGTAGGGGAATGTTTCAAGTTTTTTTAGAGACAGTCACAGATGTTCTATGTGTGTCCCCTTATTCACACGGCACACATCGAGCCGGTAATCCATTTCTGCCCAAACGCGAGGTAAAACATCTGAATCAAGTGCAGTGATCGTGGCTGTGATACGCTGTTTCAGCTCCGCTAGATCAACAGGAAGGGGAGGGGCGAATATCTTGTTCTTGACGTACCCCCACAGGAAAAAGTCACAAGGTGTTAAGTCAGGACTTCTGGGTGGCCATTGAGTCAGCGGCATGTTGTAGTCCGCGGCTCGTCCAATCAATCGGAGAGGAAGATGTTCATCGAGATAATCTCGCACGTCGCCTAACCAGTGCGGTGGTGCACCATCTAATTGGAGAATAAAGTTGTCATTGTCGTCCTGCAACTGTGGCATCAACCAAAGAATTGTAAATCTCGGACTCTCCGTGCCCCAAAAGCGAACATTGTGCTTGTTTACCTGACCACTCACTCACGTGAAATGCAGCTTCATCGGTGAAAACTAAGTGATCGGCAAAATCGTCATTTTCAAAACGGTGCTGCATTTCGGTACAAAATTCAAAGCGCTTTGTCTTGTCAAGGTCAGTTAGATTTTGTAACATCTGCACTTTGTATGGAATCATTTTCAACTTCGTTCTCAAAATTCTCCAGAAAGTGGGCTGTGAAATCTGCACTTCACGACACATCCTCCGCGTTGATTTCCCCGGGCTTCGTTGAATGGCGATGCAAACACTATCGACGACTTCTTCCGATACACGCGGTCGTGCAGGACTTTTAAGTTTGCACACGTTTAAATTTTTTTATGCCAATCGTAGATAGATTTTCTCGTTGGAGGTTCTTTTCTGAATCGTGATCGAAAATGCTAATACAAGCATAAAATGTCATAGAACATTTTATGCTTGCATTGACCCAAGGAATCGCCCCCTGGGGTGTTTATGCGATCGCTTCTTTCCACCCTGTATTGTGATGTCGCATCAAGAGTTAGATTCAAAATTCTTGTTAACAATATTTTGGCTGTGGATGAAAAAAGTGGCATTTAGCAGTTGTTTCATTATCATCTTCCTCTCTCTAAGGGTCATCACGATGTTCAAATTACTCAGAATTCCAAGTCAGATCATGATCGCAAAAGGGAAATGTTAGGTAGAAATCTACTGGTCTGGTTGCCAAGAGTACAGTAGCTGTTCAAACTGACGTTCAGATCCCAGTGAGATATGCCTACCCACTAGATGATATTGCTGTTGGGCTGGAAGGACTTGTTTCATTATCATCTTCCTCTCTCTAAGGGTCATCACGATGTTCAAATTACTCAGAATTCCAAGTCAGATCATGATCGCAAAAGGAAATGTTAGGTAGAAATCTACTAGTCTGGTTGCCAAGAGTACAGTAGCTGTTCAAACTGACGTTCAGATCCCAGTGTGATATCTCTACCCACTAGATGATATTGCTGTTGGGCTGGAAGGACTTCAGTCACGTGCTAGGGGTCTGAAGCGACACTCACTACTTCGCCGAAGGGTTCTACTCTCGCCACCAGGACTTAGACAGCCAATTCTGGAAAGAAAAAAGACAGAGAAGGAGACTGCTCCAGACATCAAGATGACGTCTCTCCAAGGCTCACCTGGATGTTCAAATTACTCAGAATTCCAGTCAGATCGTGATCACAAAAGGGAAATGTTGGGTAGAAATCTACCGGGCTGGTTGCCAAGAGTACAGTAGCTGTTTAAACTGACGTTCAGATCCCAGTCAGATATCCGTACCCAATAGATGATATTGCTGATGGGCTGGAAGCACTTCAGTCACGTGCTAGGGGTCTGAAAGCGACACCCACTACTTCGCCGAAGCGTTCTGCTTCCACCAACAGCACCGGGACTCAGACATCTAATTCTGGAAAGAAAAAAGACAAAGAGAAGAAGACTGCTTTATCAAAATCTCAGCCTAAAGCGCAAAATCGGGGGAATTCATTAAAAACTCATGGGACAAAGTTTTGATGGTCTTGTGCCGGCGCTCTTTGGCCAAACATGGTCCTTGTGCCATAAAAATCCACCAACCAACCACCAACCATGGGACGAAGTACGCTTCCATATTGTCACCAGATAAAACACCGCCACATGAGATTGACGGCGATGTCGTTTGTGGGATCAGTTTCCTTCATTTAATTTTCCTTTGCGTTCTTTCACTTCTTTTTAACTCCTTTGCGCTCTTTCACTTCTTTTTAACCATCGGTTCAATCATTCAGTGGAACTGTCGAGGTTTTCGGAATAGACATAATGACGTGAAACATCTTTTGTCATACTCTCCGGTGTGTCTTTGTCTACAAGAGACAAAACTTAAACCATCCGACTCGCTTTCGGTTCGATGCTACAGTGCGTTTCGGAATGATAGTGTGTCAGGCGACATTCCATGTGGGAGAGTTGCGATCTTTGTTCCTCTCAGTGTTTCTGGCACTTACGTTACTTTGTGAAACACTTTGCAAGTGGTGTCGGTTCGTATTTCCGTGCCTGTGCTTTTGACTGTTTGCGGTGTTTGTTTGCCGCCGGATGAGAACGTGAACATTTTCGTTTTTGAGAGCTTAGTTGATCAGCTGGCTTTACCTGTTCTTCTCATGGGTGCTTTCAGTGCTCACAATCCTTTGTGGAGGTAGGTTCAGTATTAGAACAAGAGCGCCTACGATCTAGTCTATTCTGTCCTCGACCTCTTTGTGCCTTTTAAACACCAGCGCGAACACTTACTTCCATGAGCCGACCAGATCTTTCATCATGGCAGCGACCATTTTTAAATTGCACTTTCGTATAATGTGCATGTGCCATCTTCTGCCTACCGCCCTCCTTGATGGAGGATTGATTGCGCCAGATGAGAGGTTTTCACATCGTCCGCAGTAATATCTTATGCAGTGGGGAGCCAGGAGTCAATCGACGCTAATGTTACTGATGTTGTAACGTGTATTATTCAGGCAGCGGTTCATTCAATACCAAATACATCAATAAAGCTTCCAAGAAGTCCGAAACGTAGTGGACCCCTGAATGAACAGCTGCTAGGAGAGCGCAACATATGAAACCTCAATTTAGACTTCAACCAACCGTAGCTAATCTCGTTTCGTTCAAACGTGCAAAATCCTACGCTCAGTTGGTGCGTCGACGAAGTAAGAAAGAATCTTGGATTAAATTTGCGCGCAACGATTCGGTGTCGCTGGCAAATGCATTCTCTCCTTTTTCTGCGTTATTAAAATTGTGTCAGTTTCTTCAATATCATACAACGAATCGACAGAGTAGCTATTTTCTTATATAATTCCATAACACCATTTCCTTTGTGCGCATTCTTTAAGAATATACTTACACTGATGGGCCATTACATTATGAGCCCTAATAAGCTGTAGGACCCCCTTTGTCCCGCAAAACAGCGGCCACCCGGCGAGGCATCCATTCGATGAGGTTACGATCGATATCCTGGAGTATCTGGTACCATAATGTCAACAGCAGGTGCTCGAGTTCCCGTACAAATATTACCACTCCCTGTCGGTATCAGCGAACCACTACTACGTCTTATTCGCCATAGTGGGTAAAAGTTAAAAAGGTCAAAATTCAATACTAATCAATTCACCCCGAAAATTTCGCCTAGTGGTGTCAACAATGAATTTGCATTCCCTAAATAAGGGTCTCCAAGCTCAGGGTCGACAAATGCATCGCGTTGTGTTTCATATGAATCAGCATGGGGTTTCCATGCTCATTCATATGCCGCAAAGAAGTTAAAATAAAAAGTTGCATGAATAACAATAATAAAATCACAAATTGAACTCTAATGATATTTAGAGAAATGATCTGAGTGACACGTGAATTAAAATTTAACTTGTTTATTCGCCCCCACGGCCCGAGCTGACCTTGTGACGGTTTTTTGCTTTCTTGTTTTTGTGCTTTCACGTTACCGCAGGGACAGCTGTTCATCCGCACGGGGATAACTGGTTTTCCAGTTATTTGGGGAGCGGCGCCCCCACGGCCCGAGCTGACCTTGTGGCTGTTTCTGTTGTGATTTCGTCTTGATACGATGATACCACCGAAGGGACAGCTGTTCATCCAGCTGATGGGGAGTGGCGACCCCACGGCCCGAGCCGACAGTAGTGTTTAAAATCTTTTTCCATTTGTGGTTGTTGTTGTTGTTATCTCGCCACGCTCCCGCCTCAGTCCTGTAGGTTGCTGAGGTTGTGATTATGCGCCAGCCCTTTCCTCTCACTTTCCTGTTTTTGCTTTCTTCTCCACTCCCTTTTTCTCTATTTTCTACTCCTCTTCCTTTTCTTTTTCATTTTCTGTTCCCTCTCTTCGTTTCTTCGGGCTGGTTAGCTAGACCTACCTGCACGTTTGCCGTGTGCGGTGACCCGTACAGGTGGAAAAGGGGATGCTGGAGGCTGAGGTTACTGGGGGCCAGGCTATAGTTGTCACCAGTCGCCAACACTCCTCTTTGCCCCCTGCTTCACCCTAAACGGGAGGCTAGGAACTAACCTACTCCTAGTCAATCGGCTTGTCATTTCGTACGACGGGGTGAGTTTGGGGATAGTGTGGGCATGCCAAAGGGGTATTACCAAGACCCGGGAAAGTCGCGGTACTCGCTGAGCGCATGTCTGCACGATCAACATGCTATATCCGCCGCCTAACCCTAGGGCCGTGTCCTGCGCCCATGTTGGCCTGCGGACCTCCGGCTCTCCCCTGTTGGGCTCGGTAGTGGGCGGGGAAGCTGGCGGATGAATTTTTTTCGCATTATATATGGATTCTTCAACTATTCCCCCTTCTGTCAAACTAAAGAAATCTTTGGACACGGATCCTAACCCCACCAATAAGAAACTGCGTACTTTGCCGCCGGACACTGCCCGATTTTTTATCATCCATGCACGGGAAGAATCTCACAAGCTTGGCTCCAAATCTCCCTTCTGGATTCAAAAAGCCCTGCAAGGAGCGGTTGCGTCACCAACTAGTGTGAAGAAGTTAAAATCGGGAGATATATTGGTGGAAATGTCAAGTCCACGCCATGGTTCATTGCTCTTGGGAGTCTCCAACTTGGGTGGTGTCCCTGTGGACATCAAACCTCATCAGTCCCTGAATTCATCCAGAGGTGTCATCTCCGAGCGCGACCTCGTGGATGTTTCAGAGGAAGAATTTCTGGAGGAGCTTGCCAACCAAGGTGTCACAGCGGTTCGTCGGATCAAGTTCCGCCGAAACGGGGAGCTGGTCAACTCCAGAACAGTGATTCTGACCTTTGATCGCCCGACTCTTCCATCTTCCATCCATGCGGGCTATTTGAACTGCTCTGTGCGCCCGTACATTCCTAACCCCTTCGTTGCTACCGATGCCAAGTGTACGGGCACTCCCAGCAGTCTTGCCGTGGTGCTGCTACTTGCAATCGTTGCGGTTCACACGACCATCTTCAGTCTGACTGCTCTGCTGCAGCTGCCCATTGTGTGAACTGCAAAGGCGACCATGCTGCCAATGCCAAGAACTGTCCGAAGTGGATTGAGGAGCGGAAGATTCAGGAGGTTAAGACACTTGAACACCTGTCCTACCCTGAAGCTCGACGGAAGGTCGTTCCCGCTGCTCCAAGCGCACGCACCTACTCTTCCGTTGTGGCTCCTAAAACATCCATTGCCACTCAGACAGACATCACTATACCAAAAGACTGCCCTTTCTCTCTCGAGGATATTTATGCTGCTGGGCTGAAGGCCCTTCGACTTTCCACCACTGACAGTTTATCTTTGCCACCACAGACCAATGCTCGGGGTCCTGCATCCTCGCCCAAGCGCGCTGTTGCAGAACAGGTTTCCCGTTCTACGAGCCCTGATCCCTCGCCTGCTAGACACAAAGGCAAGGCCAAACAATCCTCAGCCACTAAATCTCAAACAAAGGTTCAAGCCGGAACGAATCAGTCCCGGTCTTCATCCTCCAGACACCCCCCAGTCCTTCCCCCGGTTACCACGCTGCCGAGGGGCACTGCAGACCAGACTGAGGAATTCATGGACTCCGAGGCCTTCTAGGCCTCTTCAGTTCATTTGACCCACGTTTCTTTCTTCCTATCTACCCCTCAAATCATGGTTTCAATCGTTCAATGGAACTGTCGAGGTTTTCGGACAAAATATGACGACGTCAAACATCTGCTTTCGTCGTACTCTCCGGTGTGCCTTTGCCTCCAGGAGACAAAACTTAAACCATCAGACCTGCTCTCAGTTCGAGGCTACAGTGCATTTCGGAAAGATAATGTTTCAGGAGATATAGCTTGCGGGGGAGTTGCCATTCTTGTCCCCCACAGTGTTCCAGTTTCTCCCGTTGCGGTCTCAACATCTTTACAAGCCGTTGCGGTGCGTATCTCCATGCCTGTGCCTCTAACTGTTTGCAGCGTCTATCTGCCGCCGGATGAGGACGTGAGCGTGTCCGTTCTTGAGAGCTTAGTTGGGCAGCTGCCGTCACCTGCTCTTCTTCTGGGTGACTTCAATGCTCATAATCCATTGTGGGGTAGTGTCAGAACAGACGTACGAGGCCGTAGGATCGAATCTCTTCTGTCCTCGACCTCCCTGTGCCTTTTTAACACCGGAGCTGACACTTATTTCCACGAGCCTACACGAAGTTTCAGTGCGATCGATTTATCTTTGGGTTCACCATCAGTTATTGCTGACTGGTCGTGGACGGTGTGCAACGACCTCCATGGGAGCGACCACTTTCCAATTGTACTTGGCTATAATGAGAGCGTGCCATCTTCTGCTTCCCGCCCTCCTCGATGGAGGATGGATCGTGCCAAGTGGGAGGTCTTCACATCGTCCGCAGTGATACCTTCTGTCATGGTGACCCGAGGGTCAATCGATGCAACTGTTACTGATGTCACCACGTGTATCATTCAGGCAGCGGATCTCTCTATCCCAAAGACATCAACGACGCTCCCAAGACGTCCGAAACCTTGGTGGACCTCTGATTGCACAGCGGCTAGGAGAGCTCAACATAAGGCCTGGTGTACATTTCGGCGTTATCCAACCGATGCTAATCTCGTTGAATTTAAAAGAGCAAAATCTTACGCTCGGTTGGTGCGTCGACGAAGCAAGAGGGAGTCTTGGATAAAGTACGTTTCATCGATCAATTCACGTGCCAGTTCAAAAACTGTTTGGGAAAAAATTCGTAGGATTCGGGGAAACTGTGGTTCCCATCAGATCTCTATTCTCGAGAGTAACGGCTGCACGTATGCTGAAGTCGGGGAGATAGTGGATTGTTTGGGTAGGGCGTTTGCCTCTGTTTCCAGTTCTGAGGCGTACCCTCTCTCCTTTCAGAGGACTAGACCAGCTGCTGAGTGCCAGAGACTCTCCTTTGCGCCTTTTCATAACACCGAGTATAACTCCCCCTTCAGCATGGTTGAACTCCGAGTGGCTCTGCATCGGTCCGGTGCAACATCTGTAGGTCCCGATGGCATCCACTATGACATGATCCGTCATCTATCACAGTCGTCTCTCGAGAATCTGTTAGTGCTTTTCAACCGCATTTGGTTGGAGCACAGTTTCCCGGACTCCTGGCGAAAAGCTTTTGTTTTACCTTTTCCCAAGCCTGGCAAAGACCCCAAGTCTCCCTCTAGTTACCGGCCAATTGCCCTCACTAGCTGTCTGTGCAAAATCCTTGAACGCATGGTTAATTCTAGGCTAATTTACTTCCTAGAAGAACATCAAATTCTGTCGCCATCACAAAGCGGCTTCCGTCGTCATCGTTCAGCTCCTGACCATCTCCTGCTCCTTGAGACGTCTGTTCGAGAGGCATTCGTGCGTAGGCAGCACCTGGTGTCTGTCTTTTTTGACATCGAAAAAGCTTACGATAGAGCGTGGCGTCACGGTATCCTCCGTGACCTCCACGAGAATGGGTTGCGGGGAAACCTGCCAACCTTCATTGCCAACTTTCTTCGTAACCGTGTGTTCCAGGTGCGCCTCGGTACAACGCTCTCTGCCTTCTTCCATCAAGAACAAGGTGTTCCTCAAGGCAGCATTCTTTCGGTGACTCTTTTCATCCTCCGCATTAATTGTTTGCTTAAAAATCTTCCTCCTACGGTTTCGACTACCATTTATGTTGACGACCTTCACATCTTCTGCTCGTCATCAAGCATGCATTTCATTGAAAGGCAGCTGCAGTCTGCAATTAACCAGATAGTTAAAGCGGCGAACAACAATGGTTTCGTTCTTTCTGCTGAAAAGACAGCGTGTGTCCATTTCTGCCGGAGGCGTGGCCTCCACCCCGATCCAGAACTCTATTTGGACCATGCAGCCATTCCAGTTTTGCCGGAAACCAAGTTCCTTGGTTTGACCGTCGACCGTGCGCTCACCTTTCGCTCGCACGTTCGACGACTCCGCACTTCCTGTCTGAGAGCTTTGTCCATCCTCAAGATCCTCGCCTCAGTCTCCTGGGGTGCAGACAGGACTTCCTTGTTCCGTATTTACCATTCTCTCATTCGGTCTAAACTGGATTATGGCTGTATGGTGTATGGCTCTGCGCGTCCTTCCGTTCTCCGGCCGTTGGATACCATCCACCATCAAGCGCTGCGTCTTTGTACGGGAGCCTTTCGTACGTCACCCATTCCCAGCCTTTATGCCGACGCGAACGAACCGTCGCTTCATTTACGCCGTCTGCAGCTGTCTCTTCAATTTTACCTGAAACTTAAATCACTCACAGACCATCCTTTATACGATGCAGTTTTTCATCCCCAGCATGCTCGTTTGTTCGAGATCCGTCCCTCGTGCATTCGAACCTTCGGTCTTCGTATGGCGGCCGTAGCTCGTGATGCAGGGCTCGACTTGTCACTCGTTGGAGAGACCAGGGGCTTTGAGGATTCTCCATGGCATCCTCTTGGTGTCATGGTCGATACCAGCTTTACATCTTTTGACAAGTCCTCAACCCCTGCGTCAGTGTACCAGCAGCTCTTCGCCGAACACCGTTACGTCAATGCAGACTTTATTCCTGTTTTCACCGATGGATCTAAGGCAGCTGGTGTCGTTGGATGCGCCGCCGTCTGCATTGACGAAGTTTCTGTTGCCCGCATTCCTGCCGAGGCCACGGTGTTTTCGGCGGAGATGCATGCTGTGTATCTTGCACTTGTTCACGTGCAGTCGAGCTCTCATCAGCGTGCTATTGTGTACACTGATTCGTTGAGTGTTGTGCAATCATTGTCATCTTTGGATTTCTCTGGCCACCCACTTCTTTTTACCGTACGGAGACTTCTTCGTTCTTTGCTCGAGGCTGATGTCCAGATTCGGTTCTGCTGGATTCCTGGGCATGTTGGGATCCCAGGGAACGAGTCTGCTGATGCTGCTGCTAGATCTGCCTCTTCTTTGGTCGTCACACCCTTGCCACTGTTTCACCGTGATTTTCGCTTTCTTGTTCACGATCATATCAGACGAACGTGGCGAAGTCTGTGGGACCAACAGGTGGAGAATAAACTGCACCGTGTTAAACCCATCCTTGGAGTCTGGAAATCATCGTGTCGCCGGAACCGTAGGGAAGAAGTTGTTCTTGCGCGTCTCCGCATTGGGCATTGTCGCTTCACGCATAGCTATTTGCTGTGTGGCGACGCTGCCCCAATGTGTGAGGCGTGCGACTGTTTACTCACCGTCTCTCATGTTTTGTGCAGTTGTGTTCGTTTTCGTCAGCATCGGTTTCACTATTTTCAGTCTCATCTGCTGGACGAGGACGCAGCTACGCTTCAAAAGCTTTTGGGCGACCACTGCGACACTTTCGCAGTATTTTCCTTTCTAAAACAGATTAACGTTTTAAAACTCATTTAAAAAAAAAAAAAAAAAAAAAAAAGTTATATTATAATGGTAAATTAATAAAGTTATATATAAACCTAATAAAACTAACTAGTCTTCACAACATCTTTCATCATCCTCTTTTCTAACTTTTACCAAGCCTGTCTGCTCTTAATCATTTCACCCCGCTTTTTAAAATCTTTAGCTGATAGTTCTGTGTCTGGCGCTCTTTGGCCAAGCCTGGCCCTTGCGCCACTAAAATCAATTAACTAACTAACTAACTGATGGGGAGTAGCGACCCCACGGCCCCAGCCGACATGTTATGTTTGATTCTTCCCATTACAACTTTGTGTTGCCACCACCTTGACAGCACCCGCCTCAGTTGTTGGTTGCTGAGGTTGTGATTATGCGCCAGCCCTTTCCTTTCCTCTCGCTTTCCTCTCCCTTTGCTGTTTTTACTTTCTTCTCCACTACCTGTTCTTCTTTTCTACTCGACTTGCTTCTCCATTTTCTGTTCCTCTCTTGTTTTTCCGGGCTGGTTTGCTAGACCTACCTGCACGTTTGCCGTGTGCGGTGACCCGTAAGGTGGAAAAGGGGATGCTGGAGGCTGAGGTTTCTGGTGGCCAGGTTGTTGTTGTCGCCAGTCGCCAACACTCCTCTTTGCCCCCTGCTTCACCCTAAACGGGCGGCTAGAACTAACCCACTCCTAGTCAATCGGCTTGTTGTTTCGTACAACAGGGTGAGTTTGGGGATAGTGCGGGCATGCCAAAGGGTGTTACCGAGACCTGGGAAAGTCTCGGTACTCGCTGAGCGCATGTCTGACCTATCAACATGCTATATCCGTTGCTTAACCCTAGAGTCGTGTCCTGCGTCCAATTGGGCTTGCGGACCTCCGGCTCTCCCCTGTTGGGCTCGGTTGTGGGCGGGGAAATCGGCGGACGAACTTTTCAATTCTATTTATGGATAACAAAAAAATTTCCCAAGAACTTCAAACAAAGCGGCCCATTGAGGAAGGGTCACCCCCTCCCAACAAGAAACCTACACCTGATTCTGCCAATGTTCGGTTCTTTTGCATCCACTCCTTGGACGCTTCAAACCCATTAAACACCAGAAGCCCCTTCTGGATAAATAAAGCATTGCAATCAATTGCCAGCTCTCCTAAGAGCGTTAAGAAGCTCCAATCTGGAGATCTTCTTGTCGAGATGTCGAGTCCCAGATATGCTACAGTGCTTTTAAACACCACCTCTTTTTAGATTGTCCAGTAACAGTTACCCCTCACGGCTACCTCAATTCCTCACGAGGTGTTATCTCTTCTCAAGACCTTCTGGAGTGTAGTGACCAAGAACTTCTGGAGGAACTGAAAGACCAGCAAGTGAGTGGAGTCCGGCGCATCCTATTTCGGCGAAATGGCCAATCTGTCCCATCTCGAAACGTCATACTGACCTTTAACACCCCATCCCTGCCAACATCAATCAAGGCAGGGTATCTACACCTTGAAGTGCGCCCCTTCATACCAAGTCCTCTACGATGCTTCAAATGCCAAGCATATGGTCACTCCCAGCAGTCTTGCAGGAGCACTGCCCGGTGTGGGCGTTGTACTGCAACAGACCATACTTTGCAAGATTGCCATGCCGAAGCCGAGCTGTGCTTCAACTGCAAGGGATCTCATGCAGCATCATCGAGAGACTGTCCAAAGTGGAAAGAGGAAAAAGAGATCCAACGCATTAAGACCGTTGAGGGAATCTCCTACCCAGAGGCCAGAAGAAAGGTCGCCCCAAACCAATCAAATCGGCGATCCTATGCATCAGCGGTTGTTGCAAGGACTACAGTCGGTACCCAGACTGATAGCCAAATCCCAGTGAATTGTCCCTACAAGCTAGACGACATCATAGCTGCTGGTCTGGCAGCACTACAATCCCGAGCTAGGGACGCGAAAACTCCAACAACCACTGTGCCTAAACCTGCTGCAACTAACACCAGCACCACCGGAACTTCAACAACCCCAGGAGGAAAGAGAAAAGAAAAAGAAAAGGAGAAGAAATCTCCAAACTCCCATCATAAGAACCAGGATCGGGCAAGATCATCTGCGACACAGGAACCAAAATACCGCCCCATTTTACCACCAGAGACTACAGGGCGTCGGACAAAACAGTCCCAAGCGCAAATGGACATTGCAGACGAAATGATGGAATCGGACAACTTTTAGTTGTCCCAGTTTTTCTCGGGTTTTGTTTTTCGTTTTTCTTTTTCTCATTCACCACAATTCAAACCATGGATCAAATCGTTCAGTGGAACTGTCGAGGCTTTCGAACAAGACATGACGACGTGAAACATCTGCTTTCGTCATACTCTCCGGTGTGCCTTTGCCTCCAGGAGACAAAACTTAAACCATCAGACCTCCTTTCAGTTCGAGGCTACAGTGCATTTCGGAAAGATAATGTTTCAGGAGATATTGCTTGCGGGGGAGTTGCCATCCTTGTCCCCCACAATGTTCCAGTTTCTCCCGTTGCGGTCTCAACATCTTTACAAGCCGTTGCGGTGCGTATCTCCATGCCCCGCACGGGGATAACTGGTTTACCAGTTATTTGGGGAGCGGCGCCCCCACGGCCCGAGCTGACCTTGTGACGGAACATCTTTCTTTTTCGTATTGTACGATTACATCACCGAAGGGACAGCTGTTCATCCAGCTGCTGGGGGATGGCGTCCCCACGGCCCGAGCCGACATGTACTAGATGTGAATTTTCACATTTTTTATGTTTTTTGTTTTTTCACTTGACACGCTCCCGCCTCAGTTGTAGGTTGCTGAGGTTGTGATTATGCGCCAGCTCAGGATTTTAGTTTCTCGTTTTCTTTCCTGTCTTCTCCATTTCATGTTCCTTTCTTTGTTTTTTCCGAGCTGGTTAGCTAGACCTGCCTGCACGTTTGCCGTGTGCGGTGACCCGTAAGGTGGAAAAGGGGATGCTGGAGGCTGAGGTTTCTGGAGGCCTGGGTGTTGTTGTCGCCAGTTGCCAACACTCCTCTTTGCCCCCTGCTTCACCCTAAACGGGCGGCTGGGAACTAACCCACTCCTAGTCAATGAGGTCTGTGGCCGAGTGGAGCCCAGACCTCTAACGGCTTGTCGTCTCGTACGACAGGGTGAGTCTGGGGATAGGGTGGGCATGCCAAAGGGGTGTTCCCTAGGCATGGGAAAGTCTGGGTGCTCGCCGAGCGCATGTCTGCCCTATCAACTTGCTATATCCGCTTGCTATCCCTAGAGTCGTGTCCTGCGTCCACTTGGGCTTGCGGACCTCCGGCTCTCCCTCGTTGGGCTCGATTGTGGGTGGGGAAGTCGGCGGACGAATTATTAAATTTTTTCATGGATGAAAATAAAATTTCCCAAGAACCAAAAAGCAAAAGAGGTATGGAGGAAGGGTCATCCCCTTCTGCAAAAAAACATGTCCCTGATTGTTTAAATGCTCGATTCTTTTTTGTGCACTCATTGGACCCTTCAAAGCCTTTGAGTGCCAAAAGTCCATTTTGGATAAATAAAGCTCTTCAATCCATTGCAAGCTCTCCTAAGAGCGTAAAGAAGCTCCAATCTGGAGATCTTCTTGTAGAAATGTCCACTGTGGCCTACAGCTCTACACTTCTTAACACCACCACGCTGCTTGAGACTCCGGTAAAAATAACACCTCATGGATACCTAAATTCATCTCGAGGTGTTGTCTCCTCTCAGGACCTCGTTGAGTGTGCTGAGGAAGAATTACTTGAAGAACTGAGGAGTCAACATGTTACGGGTGTGCGGCGTATTCTATTCAGGCGGAATGGGCAGTCCGTCCCATCCCGGAACATCATTTTAACGTTTGATAGCCCTTCCCTGCCTACATCCATCAAGGCAGGGTATCTCCACCTAGAAGTACGCCCATACATCCCTAACCCGTTGAGATGTTTTAGGTGCCAGTCTTATGGCCATTCTCAGCAGTCGTGCAGGAGCAATCCCCGGTGTGCACGCTGTGGTGCCACAGAGCATCTTCTGCAAGAATGTGTGGCCGAGGCTGAGTTTTGTGTGAACTGCAAGGGTTCACACGCGGCATCAGCCAAAGATTGTCCCAAGTGGAAGGAGGAGAAGGAAATCCAAAGGATCAAAACGGTGGAAAATATTTCCTATCCTGAGGCCAGAAGAAAAGTGGTTCCTGTTACATCTGATCGGCGATCATACGCTTCAGTGGTGGTTGCCAAATCTACGGTTGCCACTCAGACCGACATTGAGATCCCCCTTAAATGTCCAATCAATGTTAACGACATCATCGCAGCCGGACTGGAGGCACTCCAGTCTCGAGCTAGGGGTCTGAAAGCGCCAACCACCACTTCGCCGAAGAAGACTCATCCCACCACCAACAAGGGAAGTCAGGCCACTTCTTCTAACAAAAAGACCAAAGCCCAGGATAAGAAAAGCATTTCTTCTCCTCCAAAATCTCAGGAAACGACTCAACGTCGTGCGCCTCCCGGTAAGACACTTGGGACAAAACATGCTCCCATCTTAGCCCCTGGTCACACGCCTCCAGATCTGGGGGAACCCCAGCAGAGGCGATGGAGCCGGACTTTGTTTGATCATTTTCATTTTCATTTCACTTATAACCATGGCTTCAATCATTCAGTGGAACTGTCGAGGTTTGCGGACGAACTTTGATGAAGTGAAACATCTGCTTTCATTTTACTCTCCGGTGTGCCTTTGTCTACAGGAGACGAAGCTTAAACCATCGGACCTGCTTTCAGTTCGAGGCTACAGTGCATTTCGGACAGATAACTCGTCTGGAAATATAGCCTGTGGGGGAGTTGCCATTCTCGTCCCTCACAGGGTTCCGGTATCTTCCGTCGCGGTTTCCACAACTGTGCAGGCCGTGGCGGTTCGTATTTCTATGCCTGTACCTCTTACTGTCTGCAGTGTCTATCTGCCGCCGGACGAGAACGTGAGCGTCTCGGTACTGGAGAGATTGGTTGATCAGCTGCCTTCACCCTTTCTTCTACTGGGTGACTTCAATGCCCATCATCATTTGTGGGGTAGTGTCAGCATCAGCACGAGAGGTCGTCGCATAGAGTCACTTCTGTCCTCGGCCTCTTTGTGCCTTTTTAACACCGGTGCTGACACGTACTTCCATGAACCGACACGATCCTTCAGTGCGATCGATTTGACCTTGGGATCACCATCAATTATTGCTGACTGGTCGTGGGCGGTGTGTAACGACCTCCACGGGAGCGACCACTTTCCCATTGTCCTCTCGCATCATGCGAACATGCCATCTTCTGCCTCCCGCCCTCCTCGTTGGAGGATGGAGCGTGCGAGATGGGAGGTCTTCACACCGTCAGCTTTGATATTTTCTGCAATGGTGACCCAAGAGTCAATCGACGCAGCGGTTCTTGAAGTCACAAATTGTATTCTTCAGGCAGCTGATCTTTCTATACCAAAAACATCTGCGACACTCTCCAGAAGTCCGAAACCTTGGTGGACCCCTGAATGCGCAGCGGCTAGGAAAGCTCAACATAAGGCCTGGTCTACGTTTCGGCGTTATCCAACCGATGCTAATCTCGTTACATTCAAACGAGCAAAATCCTATGCTCGGTTGGTGCGTCGACGTAGCAAGAGGGAGTCTTGGATCCAGTATGTTTCATCTCTCACTTCACGTGCCAGTTCGAAAAGTGTGTGGGACAAGATTCGTAAGATCCGGGGTAACTACAGCTCTCACCAGATCTCCATTCTCGAGAGTAACGGCTGCACATATGCTGGAGTCGGGGAGATTGCTGATTGTTTGGGAGGCGTTTGCCTCCGTGTCGAGTGACCTGGCGTATCCTTCCTCCTTTCTGAGGATTAAATCCACTGCGGAACGCCAGAGAATCTCTTTTGCGCCTTTTCTCGACACCCGATATAACTCCCCCTTCAGCATGGTTGAACTCAGGGTGGCTCTGCATCGGTCCGGCGCTACATCGGTCGGTCCCGATGGCATCCATTATGACATGCTCCGTCATCTCTCACAGTCGTCTCTCGAGAATCTCTTAATCTTGTATAATCGTATTTGGTCGGAGCACAGTTTCCCGGAATCTTGGCGAAAAGCTTTTGTTCTGCCTTTTCCCAAACCTGGCAAGGATCCTAGATCTCCCTCTAGTTATCGTCCAATTGCTCTCACTAGCTGTCTGTGTAAAGTTCTTGAACGCATGGTTAATTCCCGGTTAATTCATTTTTTAGAATATCATCAAGTACTTTCACCATCACAAAGCGGCTTTCGCCGTCATCGTTCACCTCACGATCATCTCCTGCACCTTGAGACATCTGTGCGCGAGGCGTTCGTGCGTAGGCAGCACCTGGTTTCTGTATTTTTTGATATTGAAAAAGCTTATGATCGAGCGTGGCGGCATGGTATTATCCGTGACCTCCACGCATGCGGATTGCGAGGAAATCTTCCGACATTTATTTTAAATTTTCTTCGCAATCGGGTGTTCCAGGTGCGCCTGGGTACGACGCTATCGGCAACATTCCATCAAGAACAAGGTGTTCCTCAAGGTTGCATTTTATCTGTCACATTGTTCATCCTTCGCATTAATTGTCTCCTCACAAATCTTCCTCCTGCGGTTTCGGCTACTGTCTATGTTGATGACTTGCACATTTTCTGCTCGTCATCAAGCATGCATTTTATTGAAAGGCAGTTGCAGTCAGCAATTAATCAGATCTTTAAAACGGCGAATAGCAATGGTTTCGTTCTTTCTCCCGACAAGACAGCGTGTGTCCATTTCTGCCGGAGGCGCGGCCTCCATCCTGACCCAGAGCTGTTTTTAGACCGTGCAGCCATACCAGTTTTGCCGGAGACCAAGTTCCTTGGACTGACCGTCGACCGTGCGCTTACATTCCGTGCGCACGTTCGGCGGCTCAAGATTTCCTGTCTGCGGGCTCTATCTATTCTTAAGATCCTTTCGAGAGTCTCATGGGGCGCAGACAGGATGTCTTTGATTCGCATTTACCATTCCTTAATACGGTCGAAACTGGATTATGGTTGTATCGTGTATGGCTCTGCTCGTCGTTCCGTTCTCCGGCCTTTGGACACTATTCACCATCAAGCACTGCGTCTTTGTTCGGAAGCATTTCGAACATCTCCGATTCCCAGCCTTTACGCTGATGCGAACGAACCATCGCTTGAATTACGCCGTCTGCAGCTGTCTATTCAATTCTACCTGAAACTTAGATCTCTTCCAGACCATCCTTTATACGATGCAGTTTTTCATCCCCAGCATGCTCGTTTATTCGGGAACCGGCCCTCGTGCGTTTCAACCTTCGGTCTTCGTATGGCGGCCGTAGCCCGTGATGTAGGGCTCGACTTGTCACTTGTTGGAGAGACAAGGGGCTTTGGGGACCCGCCATGGCACCCACTTGGTGTCATGGTGGATACCACCTTTACATCTTTTAATAAATCCTCAACCCCTGCGTCAGTGTACCAGCAGCTCTTCGCTGAGCACCGTGACCTACATTCTGATTACACTCCCATTTTTACTGATGGCTCCAAGATGCATGGAGTCGTTGGATCCGCGGCTGTCTGTGTAGATGACGTTTCAGTAGCGCGGATTCCAGCTGAGGCCACTGTGTTTTCAGCGGAGATGCATGCTGTGTATCTCGCCCTTCTCCATGTTCAGTCGAGTTCTCATCACCGGGCTGCGGTGTACACTGATTCCTTGAGTGTTTTGCAGGCTTTGTCATCGTTGGACTGCTGTGACCACCCTTTTCTTTTACCGTACGAAGGCTTCTTTGTTCTTTGCTCGAGGCCGGTGTCCAGATACAATTTTGTTGGATTCCCGGGCATGTTGGAATCTCGGGTAACGAGTGTGCTGATGCGGCTGCTAGATCTGCTTCCTCTTTGGTCGTCACACCCTTGCCACTGTTTCACCGGGATTTCCGCTTTCTGGTTCGCGACCATATCAAGCGAACGTGGCAAGGTCTGTGGGACCAACAGGTGGAAAATAAACTGCATCGTATTAAACCTAATCTTGAAGTCTGGAAATCCTCATATCGTCGGAACCGTAGGGAGGAAGTGGTGCTTGCTCGTCTCCGCATTGGGCATTGTCGATTCACTCACCGCTTTTTGCTGTGTGGCGACACTGCGCCGATGTGTGAGGCGTGCAACTGCCGACTCACCGTCACTCATCTTCTTTGTACCTGTGTTCGTTTTCGTGATGTACGTTTTCATTTCTTTCATTCTCATTTGTTGACCGAGGACGCCGCTACACTGCAGCGGCTCCTCAATGACCACTGTGACTCTGTTGCCGTGTTTTCATTTTTTAAAGAAATTGACTATTTTAAACGTATCTAGATTTTAGCCTTATCATCATCCTCATTTCTCAGTTTTACTGTATCAGCTAGGTTTTAATTAATTGTATCATGTTTTTTAATACTGTTTGTTCCATTATCTTTTTTAGCCCTTCTATCGTTCTCATTTTTCAGTTTTACATGATCAGTCAGATTTTAAGCTTTATACCACACTTTTAATACTATTTGTTTGTCTTGTTTCTGGCGCTCTTTGGCCAACCATGGCCCTTGCGCCATAAAAATCGAACAACCAACCAACCAACCGTATCTCCATGCCTGTGCCTCTAACCGTTTGCAGCATGTATCTGCCGCCGGATGAGGACGTGAGCGTGTCCGTTCTTGAGAGCTTAGTTGGGCAGCTGCCGTCACCTGCTCTTGTTCTGGGTGACTTCAATGCTCATAATCCATTGTGGGGTAGTGTCAGAACAGACACACGAGGCCGTAGGATCGAATCTCTTCTTTCCTCGACCTCTTTGTGCCTGTTTAACACCGGTGCTGACACTTACTTCCACGAGCCTACACGGAGTTTCAGTGCAATCGATTTATCTTTGGGTCAACCATCGGTTATGGCCGCCTGGTCGTGGACGGTGTGTGACGACCTCCATGGAAGCGACCACTTCCCAATTGTACTTAGGTATAATGTGAGCGTACCATCTTCTGCCTCCCGCCTTCCTCGTTGGAGGATGGATCGTGCCAAGTGGGAGGTCTTCACACCGTCCGCAATGATATCTTTTGCCATGGTGACCCGGGGGTCAATTGACGCAGCTGTTACTGATGTCACAACGTGTATCATTCAGGCAGCAGATCTCTCTATCCCAAAAACATCAACGACGCTCCCAAGACGTCCGAAGCCTTGGTGGAACCCCGATTGCGCAGCGGCTAGGAGAGTTCAACATAAGGCCTGGTGTACTTTTCGGCGTTATCCGACCGATGCTAATCTTGTTAAATTTAAAAGAGCAAAATCTTACGCTCGGTTGGTGCGTCGACGAAGCAAGAGGGAGTCTTGGATGAAGTACGTTTCATCTATCAATTCACGTGCCAGTTCAAAAACTGTTTGGGAAAAAATTCGTAAGATCCGGGGAAACTATAGTTCCCGCCAAATTTCAATTCTTGAGAATAACGGCTGCACGTATGCTGAAGTTGGGGAGATTGTGGATTGCTTGGGCGAAGCGTTTGCCTCAATTTCTAGTTCTCAGGCGTATCACCCGCCCTTTCAGAGGATTAAAACAACCGCGGAACGCCAGAAATTCTCCTTTGCGCCTTTTTATAACACTGAGTATAACTCCCCCTTCAGCATGGTTGAATTACGGGTGGCTCTGCATCGGTCCGGCGCAACATCTGTCGGTCCCGACGACATCCATTATGACATGATTCGTCATCTCTCGCAGTCGTCTCTCGAGAATCTGTTAGTGTTTTTCAACCGCATTTGGTTGGAGCACAGTTTCCCGGACTCTTGGCGAAGAGCTTTTGTTTTACCTTTTCCCAAGCCTGGCAAAGACCCCAAGTCTCCCTCTAGTTATCGGCCAATTGCCCTCACTAGCTGTCTGTGCAAAATCCTTGAACGAATGGTTAATTCCCGGCTAATTTATTTTCTTGAAGAACATCGAATACTGTCTCCATCACAAAGCGGCTTCCGTCGTCATCGTTCAGCTCCTGACCATCTCCTGCTCCTTGAGACGTCTGTTCGTGAGGCGTTCGTACGTAGGCAGCACCTGGTGTCTGTATTTTTTGACATTGAAAAAGCTTACGATAGAGCGTGGCGTCACGGTATCCTCCGTGACCTCCACGAGAGTGGGTTGCGGAAACCTGCCAACCTTCATTGCCAACTTTCTTCGTAACCGTGTGTTCCAGGTGCGCCTGGGTACAACGCTGTCCGCCTTTTTCCATCAAGAACAAGGCGTTCCTCAAGGCAGCATTCTTTCGGTGACTCTGTTCATCCTCCGCATTAATTGTTTGCTTAAAAATCTTCCTCCTACGGTTTCGACTACCATTTATGTTGACGACCTTCACATCTTCTGCTCGTCATCAAGCATGCATTTCATTGAAAGGCAGCTGCAGTCTGCAATTAACCAGATAGTTAAAGCGGCTAACAACAATGGTTTCGTTCTTTCTGCTGAAAAGACAGCGTGTGTACATTTCTGCCGGAGGCGTGGTCTCCACCACGATCCAGAACTCTATTTGGACCATGCAGCCATTCCAGTTTTGCCGGAAACCAAGTTCCTTGGTTTGACCGTCGACCGTGCGCTCACCTTTCGCTCGCACGTTCGACGACTCCGGACTTCCTGTCTGAGAGCTTTGTCAATCCTCAAGATCCTCGCCTCAGTCTCCTGGGGTGCAGACAGGACTTCCCTGTTCCGTATTTACCATTCTCTCATTCGGTCTAAACTGGATTATGGCTGTATGGTGTATGGCTCTGCGCGTCCTTCCGTTCTCCGGCCGTTGGATACCATCCACCATCAAGCGCTGCGTCTTTGTACAGGAGCATTTCGCACGTCACCCATTCCCAGGCTTTATGCCGACGCGAACGAACCGTCGCTTCATATACGCCGTCTGCAGCTGTCTCTTCAATTTTACCTGAAACTTAGATCTCTCTCAGAACATACTTTACACGATGCAGTTTTTCATCCCCAGCATGCTCGTTTGTTCGAGATCCGTCCCTCGTGCATCCGAACCTTCGGTCTTCGTTTGGCGGCCGTAGCTCGTGATGCAGGGCTCGACTTGTCACTCGTTGGAGAGACCAGGGGCTTTGAGAATCCCCCATGGCACCCTCTTGGTGTCATGGTTGATACCAGCTTTACATCTTTTGGACAAGTCCTCAACCCCTGCGTCAGTATACCAGCAGCTCTTCGCTGAACACCGTTACGTCAACGCAGACTTTATTCCTGTTTTCACCGATGGATCTAAGGCGGCTGGTGTCGTTGGATGCGCCGCCGTCTGCATTGACGAAGTTTCTGTTGCCCGCATTCCTGCCGAGGCCACGGTGTTTTCGGCGGAGATGCATGCTGTGTATCTTGCACTTGTTCACGTGCAGTCGAGCTCTCATCAGCGTGCTATTGTGTACACTGATTCGTTGAGTGTTGTGCAATCATTGTCATCTTTGGATTTCTCTGGCCACCCACTTCTTTTTACCGTACGGAGACTTCTTCGTTCTTTGCTCGAGGCTGATGTCCAGATTCGGTTCTGCTGGATTCCTGGGCATGTTGGGATCCCAGGGAACGAGTCTGCTGATGCTGCTGCTAGATCTGCCTCTTCTTTGGTTGTCACACCGTTGCCACTGTTCCGTGATTTTCGCTTTCTTGTTCACGATCATATCAGACGAACGTGGCGGGGTCTGTGGGACCAACAGGTGGAGAATAAACTGCACCGTGTTAAACCCATCCTTGGAGTCTGGAAATCATCGTGTCGCCGGAACCGTAGGGAAGAAGTTGTTCTTGCGCGTCTCCGCATTGGGCATTGTCGCTTCACGCATAGCTATTTGCTGTGTGGCGACGCTGCCCCAATGTGTGAGGCGTGCGACTGTTTACTCACCGTCTCTCATGTATTGTCCCCGCACGGGGATAACTGGTTTTCCAGTTATTTGGGGAGCGGCGCCCCCACGGCCCGAGCTGACCTTGTGACTGTTTGTGTTTTGATTTCGTCTTGATACGATGATACCACCGAAGGGACAGCTGTTCATCCAGCTGATGGGGAGTGGCGACCCCACGGCCCGAGCCGACAGTTGTGTTTAAAATCTTTTTCCATTTGTGGTTGTTGTTGTTGTTATCTAGCCACGCTCCCGCCTCAGTCCTGTAGGTTGCTGAGGTTGTGATTATGCGCCAGCCCTTTCCTCACACTTTCCTGTTTTTGCTTTCTTCTCCACTCCCTGTTCTTCCTTTTTCTCTATTTTCTACTCCTCTTCCCTTTCTTTTTCATTTTCTGTTCCTTCTTCGTTTCTTCGGGCTGGTTAGCTAGACCTACCTGCACGTTTGCCGTGTGCGGTGACCCGTACAGGTGGAAAAGGGGATGCTGGAGGCTGAGGTTACTGGGGGCCAGGCTATAGTTGTCACCAGTCGCCAACACTCCTCTTTGCCCCCTGCTTCACCCTAAACGGGAGGCTAGGAACTAACCTACTCCTAGTCAATCGGCTTGTCATTTCGTACGACGGGGTGAGTTTGGGGATAGTGTGGGCATGCCAAAGGGGTATTACCAAGACCCGGGAAAGTCGCGGTACTCGCTGAGCGCATGTCTGCACGATCAACATGCTATATCCGCCGCCTAACCCTAGGGCCGTGTCCTGCGCCCATGTTGGCCTGCGGACCTCCGGCTCTCCCCTGTTGGGCTCGGTAGTGGGCGGGGAAGCTGGCGGATGAATTTTTTTTCGCTTTATATATGGACTCTTTAAATATTCCCCCTTCTGTCAAACTAAAGAAATCTTTGGACACTGATCCTAACCCCACCAATAAGAAACTGCGTACTTTGCCGCCGGACACTGCCCGATTTTTTATCATCCATGCACGGGAAGAATCTCACAAGCTTGGCTCCAAATCTCCCTTCTGGATTCAAAAAGCCCTGCAAGGAGCGGTTGCGTCACCAACCAGTGTGAAGAAGTTAAAATCGGGAGATATATTGGTGGAAATGTCAAGTCCACGCCATGGTTCATTGCTCTTGGGCGTCTCCAACTTGGGTGGTGTCCCTGTGGACATCAAACCTCATCAGTCCCTGAATTCATCCAGAGGTGTCATCTCCGAGCGCGACCTCGTGGATGTTTCAGAGGAAGAATTTCTTGAGGAGCTTGCCAACCAAGGTGTCACAGCGGTTCGTCGGATCAAGTTCCGCCGAAACGGGGAGCTGGTCAACTCCAGAACAGTGATTCTGACCTTTGATCGCCCGACTCTTCCATCTTCCATCCATGCGGGCTATTTGAACTGCTCTGTGCGCCCGTACATTCCTAACCCCTTCGTTGCTACCGATGCCAAGTGTACGGGCACTCCCAGCAGTCTTGCCGTGGTGCTGCTACTTGCAATCGTTGCGGTTCACACGACCATCTTCAGTCTGACTGCTCTGCTGCAGCTGCCCATTGTGTGAACTGCAAAGGCGACCATGCTGCCAATGCCAAGAACTGTCCGAAGTGGATTGAGGAGCGGAAGATTCAGGAGGTTAAGACACTTGAACACCTGTCCTACCCTGAAGCTCGACGGAAGGTCGTTCCCGCTGCTCCAAGCGCACGCACCTACTCTTCCGTTGTGGCTCCTAAAACATCCATTGCCACTCAGACAGACATCACTATACCAAAAGACTGCCCTTTCTCTCTCGAGGATATTTATGCTGCTGGGCTGAAGGCCCTTCGACTTTCCACCACTGACAGTGTATCTTTGCCACCACAGACCAATGCTCGGGGTCCTGCATCCTCGCCCAAGCGCGCTGTTGCAGAACAGGTTTCCCGTTCTACGAGCCCTGATCCCTCGCCTGCTAGACACAAAGGCAAGGCCAAACAATCCTCAGCCACTAAATCTCAAACAAAGGTTCAAGCCGGAACGAATCAGTCCCGGTCTTCATCCTCCAGACACCCCCCAGTCCTTCCCCCGGTTACCACGCTGCCGAGGGGCACTGCAGACCAGACTGAGGAATTCATGGACTCCGAGGCCTTCTAGGCCTCTTCAGTTCATTTGACCCACGTTTCTTTCTTCCTATCTACCCTCAAATCATGGTTTCAATCGTTCAATGGAACTGTCGAGGTTTTCGGACAAAATATGACGACGTCAAACATCTGCTTTCGTCGTACTCTCCGGTGTGCCTTTGCCTCCAGGAGACAAAACTTAAACCATCAGACCTGCTCTCAGTTCGAGGCTACAGTGCATTTCGGAAAGATAATGTTTCAGGAGATATAGCTTGCGGGGGAGTTGCCATTCTTGTCCCCCACAGTGTTCCAGTTTCTCCCGTTGCGGTTTCAACATCTTTACAAGCCGTTGCGGTGCGTATCTCCATGCCTGTGCCTCTAACTGTTTGCAGCGTCTATCTGCCGCCGGATGAGGACGTGAGCGTGTCCGTTCTTGAGAGCTTAGTTGGGCAGCTGCCGTCACCTGCTCTTCTTCTGGGTGACTTCAATGCTCATAATCCATTGTGGGGTAGTGTCAGAACAGACGTACGAGGCCGTAGGATCGAATCTCTTCTGTCCTCTACCTCCCTGTGCCTTTTTAACACCGGAGCTGACACTTATTTCCACGAGCCTACACGAAGTTTCAGTGCGATCGATTTATCTTTGGGTTCACCATCAGTTATTGCTGACTGGTCGTGGACGGTGTGCAACGACCTCCATGGGAGCGACCACTTTCCAATTGTACTTGGCTATAATGAGAGCGTGCCATCTTCTGCTTCCCGCCCTCCTCGATGGAGGATGGATCGTGCCAAGTGGGAGGTCTTCACATCGTCCGCAGTGATACCTTCTGTCATGGTGACCCGAGGGTCAATCGATGCAACTGTTACTGATGTCACCACGTGTATCATTCAGGCAGCGGATCTCTCTATCCCAAAGACATCAACGACGCTCCCAAGACGTCCGAAACCTTGGTGGACCTCTGATTGCACAGCGGCTAGGAGAGCTCAACATAAGGCCTGGTGTACATTTCGGCGGTATCCAACCGATGCTAATCTCGTTGAATTTAAAAGAGCAAAATCTTACGCTCGGTTGGTGCGTCGACGAAGCAAGAGGGAGTCTTGGATAAAGTACGTTTCATCGATCAATTCACGTGCCAGTTCAAAAACTGTTTGGGAAAAAATTCGTAGGATTCGGGGAAACTGTGGTTCCCATCAGATCTCTATTCTCGAGAGTAACGGCTGCACGTATGCTGAAGTCGGGGAGATAGTGGATTGTTTGGGTAGGGCGTTTGCCTCTGTTTCCAGTTCTGAGGCGTACCCTCTCTCCTTTCAGAGGACTAGACCAGCTGCTGAGTGCCAGAGACTCTCCTTTGCGCCTTTTCATAACACCGAGTATAACTCCCCCTTCAGCATGGTTGAACTCCGAGTGGCTCTGCATCGGTCCGGTGCAACATCTGTAGGTCCCGATGGCATCCACTATGACATGATCCGTCATCTATCGCAGTCGTCTCTCGAGAATCTGTTAGTGCTTTTCAACCGCATTTGGTTGGAGCACAGTTTCCCGGACTCCTGGCGAAAAGCTTTTGTTTTACCTTTTCCCAAGCCTGGCAAAGACCCCAAGTCTCCCTCTAGTTACCGGCCAATTGCCCTCACTAGCTGTCTGTGCAAAATCCTTGAACGCATGGTTAATTCTAGGCTAATTTACTTCCTAGAAGAACATCAAATTCTGTCGCCATCACAAAGCGGCTTCCGTCGTCATCGTTCAGCTCCTGACCATCTCCTGCTCCTTGAGACGTCTGTTCGAGAGGCATTCGTGCGTAGGCAGCACCTGGTGTCTGTCTTTTTTGACATCGAAAAAGCTTACGATAGAGCGTGGCGTCACGGTATCCTCCGTGACCTCCACGAGAGTGGGTTGCGGGGAAACCTGCCAACCTTCATTGCCAACTTTCTTCGTAACCGTGTGTTCCAGGTGCGCCTGGGTACAACGCTGTCCGCCTTTTTCCATCAAGAACAAGGCGTTCCTCAAGGCAGCATTCTTTCGGTGACTCTGTTCATCCTCCGCATTAATTGTTTGCTTAAAAATCTTCCTCCTACGGTTTCGACTACCATTTATGTTGACGACCTTCACATCTTCTGCTCGTCATCAAGCATGCATTTCATTGAAAGGCAGCTGCAGTCTGCAATTAACCAGATAGTTAAAGCGGCTAACAACAATGGTTTCGTTCTTTCTGCTGAAAAGACAGCGTGTGTACATTTCTGCCGGAGGCGTGGTCTCCACCACGATCCAGAACTCTATTTGGACCATGCAGCCATTCCAGTTTTGCCGGAAACCAAGTTCCTTGGTTTGACCGTCGACCGTGCGCTCACCTTTCGCTCGCACGTTCGACGACTCCGGACTTCCTGTCTGAGAGCTTTGTCAATCCTCAAGATCCTCGCCTCAGTCTCCTGGGGTGCAGACAGGACTTCCCTGTTCCGTATTTACCATTCTCTCATTCGGTCTAAACTGGATTATGGCTGTATGGTGTATGGCTCTGCGCGTCCTTCCGTTCTCCGGCCGTTGGATACCATCCACCATCAAGCGCTGCGTCTTTGTACAGGAGCATTTCGCACGTCACCCATTCCCAGCCTTTATGCCGACGCGAACGAACCGTCGCTTCATTTACGCCGTCTGCAGCTGTCTCTTCAATTTTACCTGAAACTTAGATCTCTCTCAGAACATACTTTACACGATGCAGTTTTTCATCCCCAGCATGCTCGTTTGTTCGAGATCCGTCCCTCGTGCATCCGAACCTTCGGTCTTCGTTTGGCGGCCGTAGCTCGTGATGCAGGGCTCGACTTGTCACTCGTTGGAGAGACCAGGGGCTTTGAGGATCCCCCATGGCACCCTCTTGGTGTCATGGTTGATACCAGCTTTACATCTTTTGACAAGTCCTCAACCCCTGCGTCAGTATACCAGCAGCTCTTCGCTGAACACCGTTACGTCAACGCAGACTTTATTCCTGTTTTCACCGATGGATCTAAGGCGGCTGGTGTCGTTGGATGCGCCGCCGTCTGCATTGACGAAGTTTCTGTTGCCCGCATTCCTGCCGAGGCCACGGTGTTTTCGGCGGAGATGCATGCTGTGTATCTTGCACTTGTTCACGTGCAGTCGAGCTCTCATCAGCGTGCTATTGTGTACACTGATTCGTTGAGTGTTGTGCAATCATTGTCATCTTTGTATTTCTCTGGCCACCCACTTCTTTTTACCGTACGGAGACTTCTTCGTTCTTTGCTCGAGGCTGATGTCCAGATTCGGTTCTGCTGGATTCCTGGGCATGTTGGGATCCCAGGGAACGAGTCTGCTGATGCTGCTGCTAGATCTGCCTCTTCTTTGGTTGTCACACCGTTGCCACTGTTCCACCGTGATTTTCGCTTTCTTGTTCACGATCATATCAGACGAACGTGGCGGGGTCTGTGGGACCAACAGGTGGAGAATAAACTGCACCGTGTTAAACCCATCCTTGGAGTCTGGAAATCATCGTGTCGCCGGAACCGTAGGGAAGAAGTTGTTCTTGCGCGTCTCCGCATTGGGCATTGTCGCTTCACGCATAGCTATTTGCTGTGTGGCGACGCTGCCCCAATGTGTGAGGCGTGCGACTGTTTACTCACCGTCTCTCATGTATTGTGCAGTTGTGTTCGTTTTCGTCATCATCGGTTTCACTATTTTCAGTCTCACCTGCTGGACGAGGACGCAGCTACGCTTCAAAAGCTTTTGGGCGACCACTGCGACACTTTCGCAGTATTTTCCTTTTTAAAAGAGATTAACATTTTAAAACTTATTTAATAAAAAAAAAAAAAAAAAAAAAAAAAAAAAAAAAAGTTTTAATAAATATAATAGTAAATTAATAAAGTTATATATAAACCTGATTAACTAACTGGTCTTCACAACATCTTCCATCATCCTCTTTTCTAGCTTTTACGGAGCCTGTCTGCTCTTGATCATTTCACCCCGCTTTTAAAAATCATTGGCTGATAGTTCTATGTCTGGCGCTCTTTGGCCAAGCCTGGCCCTTGCGCCACTAAAATTAATTAACTAACTAACTAACTTTGTACGGGAGCCTTTCGTACGTCACCCATTCCCAGCCTTTATGCCGACGCGAACGAACCGTCGCTTCATTTACGCCGTCTGCAGCTGTCTCTTCAATTTTACCTGAAACTTAAATCACTCACAGACCATCCTTTATACGATGCAGTTTTCCATCCCCAGCATGCTCGTTTGTTCGAGATCCGTCCCTCGTGCATTCGAACCTTCGGTCTTCGTATGGCGGCCGTAGCTCGTGATGCAGGGCTCGACTTGTCACTCGTTGGAGAGACCAGGGGCTTTGAGGATTCTCCATGGCATCCTCTTGGTGTCATGGTCGATACCAGCTTTACATCTTTTGACAAGTCCTCAACCCCTGCGTCAGTGTACCAGCAGCTCTTCGCCGAACACCGTTACGTCAATGCAGACTTTATTCCTGTTTTCACCGATGGATCTAAGGCAGCTGGTGTCGTTGGATGCGCCGCCGTCTGCATTGACGAAGTTTCTGTTGCCCGCATTCCTGCCGAGGCCACGGTGTTTTCGGCGGAGATGCATGCTGTGTATCTTGCACTTGTTCACGTGCAGTCGAGCTCTCATCAGCGTGCTATTGTATACACTGATTCGTTGAGTGTTGTGCAATCATTGTCATCTTTGGATTTCTCTGGCCACCCACTTCTTTTTACCGTACGGAGACTTCTTCGTTCTTTGCTCGAGGCTGATGTCCAGATTCGGTTCTGCTGGATTCCTGGGCATGTTGGGATCCCAGGGAACGAGTCTGCTGATGCTGCTGCTAGATCTGCCTCTTCTTTGGTCGTCACACCCTTGCCACTGTTTCACCGTGATTTTCGCTTTCTTGTTCACGATCATATCAGACGAACGTGGCGAAGTCTGTGGGACCAACAGGTGGAGAATAAACTGCACCGTGTTAAACCCATCCTTGGAGTCTGGAAATCATCGTGTCGCCGGAACCGTAGGGAAGAAGTTGTTCTTGCGCGTCTCCGCATTGGGCATTGTCGCTTCACGCATAGCTATTTGCTGTGTGGCGACGCTGCCCCAATGTGTGAGGCGTGCGACTGTTTACTCACCGTCTCTCATGTTTTGTGCAGTTGTGTTCGTTTTCGTCAGCATCGGTTTCACTATTTTCAGTCTCATCTGCTGGACGAGGACGCAGCTACGCTTCAAAAGCTTTTGGGCGACCACTGCGACACTTTCGCAGTATTTTCCTTTCTAAAACAGATTAACGTTTTAAAACTCATTTAAAAGTTATATTATAATGGTAAATTAATAAAGTTATATATAAACCTAATAAACTAACTAGTCTTCACAACATCTTTCATCATCCTCTTTTCTAACTTTTACCAAGCCTGTCTGCTCTTAATCATTTCACCCCGCTTTTTAAAATCTTTAGCTGATAGTTCTGTGTCTGGCGCTCTTTGGCCAAGCCTGGCCCTTGCGCCACTAAAATCAATTAACTAACTAACCAATCTCATGTATTGTGCAGTTGTGTTCGTTTTCGTCATCATCGGTTTCACTATTTTCAGTCTCACCTGCTGGACGAGGACGCAGCTACGCTTCAAAAGCTTTTGGGCGACCACTGCGACACTTTCGCAGTATTTTCCTTTTTAAAAGAGATTAACATTTTAAAACTTATTTAATAAAAAAAAAAAAAAAAAAAAAAGTTTTAATAAATATAATAGTAAATTAATAAAGTTATATATAAACCTGATTAACTAACTGGTCTTCACAACATCTTCCATCATCCTCTTTTCTAGCTTTTACGGAGCCTGTCTGCTCTTGATCATTTCACCCCGCTTTTAAAAATCATTGGCTGATAGTTCTATGTCTGGCGCTCTTTGGCCAAGCCTGGCCCTTGCGCCACTAAAATTAATTAACTAACTAACTAACTAACTAACTTTTTAGAATATGGTCATAAAGCTAGGTACAATGTACCGGTGAGGTTGCTTGCTTTAGCTAAACAATTTAGTTTTAATTTCAAACGGGTATAATGCACTTAATATTATATAACTGACTTTAAACTTTAGTTACTGGTTTAAACTCGACGCGGTGCGCCAGAGGAAAAAAAATTGTTAATGCACTATGTGAGAGACTTTCGGGTAACTAGTCCTGCATATCACATGCAAAGCCATGAGGCACGAATCAGAAATGTGCAAGATAAATGTCATCATACCCTCTTTTCTTTGAGAAGCCCCGATCGTGAAACTGGGTTGCCGGCTGGTCGTAGAGTCAGCTCTCCATCTTAAGTGGTTGGATATGGACTATACTCTAAAATATTTACTACCTCATTTCTCTATCTTGGAAACATCTCTCCGAAACCGCTGAGACCTCTCTTCTGCTCAGACTGCAACTCTCCAGTGTTCCCTCTGTCGTTATCTTGGAGTCTCTGTGTAGTATCTCCTCTTAGTCTTCATTCAGTTGATAATTCTGTTTTTCCCGTGTCCGGTGTCCATCTTGGGGCGTGACGGCCCGGCCGTCCGATTCGCGTCGGGTTATGTCATTGGCCTTCACAGATAGCCCTGCTATGCCATTCGCTGGCCATCCGTTCAGTGCGGGTCACTTTCCCAAAAATTATGTCTTCTTTCAGCTGTCAACTTGTCCTCGCAACTTTTCGTTAATTGACCTCGCCTAGCTACTTAGAAGCGAAGATTGTCACGTAGGTATTTCCGGCGACGTGACTTATCTCGAATTTTGTCGCTACCCTGGACAATGCAGAGATGCTCGCAAGCGTTGCTTGAGAAAAGGGGTGACGCCCCCAAAAGGATTTAGTGCGCTCCTGCTATTCTCTTCAGCTTCTTTGAGTTTCGTGAAGAAAAAAGAACTGTGAATGTCTTCCTTTCTCTTCCTTCCCATCTGGGATTTTCATCAAGCTTCCGTGAGAAAAAAATATAATTTTCCCCTTTTCATTTGGCTTGAGTGCAATTAGGACTGATCTAATTATCAACCGAAACTTTCGGGTAGCCTGGCTCAGCTTCACCGGAAAGTAATTTTTAATCATTGATATTCTATTTTGGCAATTTAAATATTTATTTCCTACCGCTTTAGAGTAAAAATAAAAAAATAATAATAAATGAGCAAAATTATACGGATGAAATTTAAATGTTACGGGGATATAGAAAATTCCGCGGTAACACAAAGATCAAAGATTGGAATGCACGAAAACCGGTTCTCAAAAAATAAAAAAACGAGCATACTGGGGATGAAAAACTGCATCGTATAAAGGATGGCCTGGGGGAGATCGGAGTTTCAAGTAAAATTGGAGAGACAGCGTAATTAAACCGATGGTTCGTCCGCGTCGGCGAACCATCGGTTTGCCGACGCGGACGAACATCGGTTTAATGGTATTCAACGGCCGGAGAACGTAAAGACGCGCAGAGCAATACACTATACAGTCATAATCCGGTTAAGCCCGAATGAGAGAACGGTAAATACGGAATAAAGAAATCCTGTCTGCACCCCAGGAGACTGAAGCAAGGATCTCAAGGATTGACAAAGCTCTCAGACAGGAAGTCCTGAGCCGTCGAACGTGCGAGCGAAAGGTGAGCGCACGTCGACGGTCAGACCAAGAAACTTGGCCTCCGGCAAAACTGATACGGCTGCACGGTCTAAATAGAGCTCTGGGTCAAGATGGAGGCCACGCCTCAGGTAGAAATTGGCACACGCTGTCTTGTCGGGAGAAAAACGAAACCATTGTTTTTAGCCGCTTTAACAATTTGGTTAATCGCAGCCTGCAGCTGCCTTTAGAGTAAATTACATGCTTGATGACGGGCAAAAGATTTTTAAGTCGTCCACATAAACGGTAGCCGAAACCGCAGGAGGAAGATTTTCGGAAAGACAGTTAATGCGGAGGATGAACAATGTCACGATAGAATGCAGCCTTGAGGAACACTTCGTTCTCGATGGGAAAATGCAGAAAGCGTCGTACCCGGACGCACCTGGAACACACGATTACGTAGCTAGTGATGCAGGGCTCGACTTGTCCCTCATTGGAGCGACCAGTTGCTTTGAGGATACTCCATGGCACCCTGTTGGTGTCATGGTTGATACCAGCTTTGATAAGTCCTCAACCCCTGCGTCAGTGTAGCAGCAGCTCTTCGCTGAGCACCATTAGGTCAATGCAGACTTTATTCCTTTATCACCGATAGATCTAAGACGGCTGGTGTTGTGGTATCCGCCGCCGTCTGCATTGACAAAGTTTCTGTTGCCCGCATTCCTGCTGAGACCATGGTGTTTTCGTCAGAGATGCATGTTGTGTATCTTGCACTTGTTTGCGTGCGGTCGAGCTCTTATCAGCGTGCTATTGTGTCCACTGATTCGTTGAGTATTGTGCAATCTATGTCATCTTTGGATTTCACTGGCCACCCACTTCTTTTTCCGTACGAAGACTTCTTCGTTCTTTGCTCGAGGCTGGTGTCGAGATACGATTATGCTGGATTCTTCCGCATGTTGGAATTCCAGGGAACGAGTCTGCTGCTGCTGCTGCTGCTAGATCTGCTTCCTCTTTGGTCGTCACACCGTTGCCACTGCTTCACCGTGATTTACGCTTTCTTGTTCATGATCATATCAAGCCAACGTGCTAGGGTCCGTGGGACCAACAGGTGGAGAATGAAATGCACCGTATTAAATCTATCTTTGGACTCTAGAAATCATGATGTCGCAGGAACCGTAGGGAGGAGTTGTTCTTGCACGCCTCCGCATTGGGCATTGTCGTTTCACTCGTCTCTATTAGCTGTGTGGCGACACTGCCCCAATGTGTGAAACGTACGACTGCCTACCCACTGTCGCTAAATGTTTTATGTACAGTCACTCCAATATGTATCCGAGGCCGCCCCGGTGGCGCAGTGGTCTAAGGCGTTGGCCTCTGATCATTCGTCCGAAGGGGTCCGGGTTCGAATCCCGGTGAGGCATGGATGTTGTGTTTGTCTTACGGCACTGGCTCTCTCCCTTCCCTGGAACCAGTGACTCTAAATTAGGGACGGGCGACTGCTTATAGCCCATTGAGTTGCTCACGGTGGTCGTTAAACCTCCAACCAAAAAAAAAAAAATATGTATCCGAACAAAATTAAAAATGATAGATCACGTAATCCTAAAAGGGGAAGGCAACTCGTCTAAATGTTAAGATCCCGTTTCTAGCACATCATCCCACCATTTAAAAGGTGACGGCAACACGTCTGAATGTTAAGATCCAGTTATTCTCATAATATTACATTATATAGATGGTGAAGACAACCCTTCTAACGTGAAAAGTCAAGTTATTCTCACAATTTAAGGGTGAAGGCAATCCGTCTAACGTGAAAAGTCCTGTTATTCTCACAATTTCAAGGAGAAGGAAACCTGTCTAACGTGCAAAGTCCCGTTATTCTCACAATATAACAGTGAAGGCAACCCATCTGAACGTTTCCAATGGCGTTGTCACAATTATCCATCATTATGTAACACCAAAGGTTGAGAATGTGAGAAATGACACTATGATTATAGAACATATGACACCAAAGGTTGAGAATGTGAGAAATGACTTTGTAACGACTCGTAGTGTTCATGAATTTGTAAAAAGACTACGAGATATGTCACAATGATCGAAAAAACTATCCCCAGACCCTTATTATACATCACAAATGACTTGCAATTTGTAAAAACTCCCTTATTATATATAATATGTCTCCTATGGTTAAAAGACTTGCAAAAACTCTAAAACATGAACCAATAGTCAGAAACTTTAATACAAGATATAATGAATATAAATGTAGTATATGTATAAAAGAAATATTTACAACGAAATTTGTATAATACAAATTAATGATATAGAGCCACCATTTTTAATATAGGAAACTTCAATGTGATACCGTCCTTCTACATCAGATGTTTCCAGCACCGGAGTGATGGGATTTCTAACAGCCACCAAAGGAACAGTTATTCTCAGAGGGGGAACTGTAAAAATTGGTAATGGCTCCTCTGGTGCTGGTTCTTGTTGTTTTGATGGCTCACATTGCTTTGATGATTGCTTTGCTGATGTTGATGGCTCTGCGCTTTGTCAATGTCAAAAAAGACAGACACCAGGTGCTGCCTACGTACGAATGCCTCACGAACAGACGTCTCAAGGAGCGGGAGATTGTCAGGAGCTGAACGATGACGGCGGAAGCCGCTTTGTGATGGAAAAAGAATTAGATGTTCTTCTAGGAAGTAAATTAGCCTAGAATTAACCATGCGTTCAAGGATTTTGCACAGACAGCTAGTGAGGGCAATTGGCCGATAACTAGAGGGAGACTTGGATTGGGGTCTTTGCCAGGCTTGGGAAAAGGTAAAACAAAAGCATTTCGCCAGGAGTCCCGGAAACTGTGCTCCAACCAAATGCGGTTGAAAAGCACTAACAGATTCACGAGAGACGACTGCGAGAGATGACAGATCATGTCATAGTGGATACCATCGAGACCTACAGATGTTGCACCGGACCGATGCAGAGCCACCCGTAGTTCAACAATGCTGAAGGGGAGTTATGCTCGGTGTTATGAAAAGGCGCAAAGGAGAGGCTCTGGCGCTCCGCAGCGGGTCTAGTCCTCTGAAAGGAGAGAGGGTACGCCTGAGAACTAGAAACAGAGGCAAACGCCTCACCCAAACATACTACTATCTCCCCGACTTCAGCATACGTGCAGGCGTTACTCTCAAGAATAGAGATCTGATGAAAACCATAGTTTTCCCGGATCTTACGATTTGTTCCCAAACAGTTTTTGAACTGGCACCTGAATTAATAGACGAAACATAATTCATCCAAGACTCCCTCTTGCTTCGTCGACGCATCAACCGAGCGTAAGATTTAGCTCTTTTAAATTCAACAAGATTAGCATCGGTTGGATAACGCCGAAATGTACACCAGGCCTTATGTTGAGCCCCGCACGGGGATAACTGGTTTTCCAGTTATTTGGGGAGCGGCGCCCCCACGTCCCGAGCTGACCTTGTGACGGATCCATTTATATATTTCGTCTTGAACGATTATGTAACCGAAGGGACAGCTGTTCATCCAGCTGATGGGGGATGGCGTCCCCACGGCCCGAGCCAACATGTACTATATGTGATGATTTTCACATTTTTTATGTTTTTTCACTTTACATGAACCCGCCTCAGTTGTAGGTTGCTGAGGTTGTGATTATGCGCCAGCTCAGGATTTTAGTTTCTCGTTTTCTTTCCTGTCTTCTCCATTTCATGTTTCTTTCTTTGTTTTTCCGAGCTGGTTAGCTAGACCTACCTGCACGTTTGCCGTGTGTGGTGACCCGTAAGGTGGAAAAGGGGATGCTGGAGGCTGAGGTTTCTGGAGGCCTGGGTGTTGTTGTCGCCAGTTGCCAACACTCCTCTTTGCCCCCTGCTTCACCCTAAACGGGCGGCTGGGAACTAACCCACTCCTAGTCAATGAGGTCTGTGGCCGAGTGGAGCCCAGACCTCTAACGGCTTGTCGTCTCGTACGACAGGGTGAGTCTGGGGATAGGGTGGGCATGCCAAAGGGGTGTTCCCCAGGCATGGGAAAGTCTGGGTGCTCGCCGAGCGCATGTCTGCCCTATCAACTTGCTATATCCGCTTGCTATCCCTAGAGCCGTGTCCTGCGTCCACTTGGGCTTGCGGACCTCCGGTTCTCCCTTGTTGGGCTCGATTGTGGGTGGGGAAGTCGGCGGATGAATCCTTTAAATTTTTTCATGGCTCTCAATGAAATTTCCCATGAACCCAAAACTAAAAGAAGTATGGAGGAAGGTTCAGGTCCTTCCGCCAAAAAATTTGTCGCTGATGTTTCCAATGCTAGATTCTTTTTTGTGCACTCATTGGACCCTTCAAAGCCTTTGAGTGCCAAAAGTCCATTTTGGATCCATAAAGCACTGCAATCAATTGCAAGCTCTCCTAAAAGCGTCAAGAAGCTCCAGTCTGGAGATCTTCTTGTTGAGATGTCTACTGTGGCCTACAGTTCCACACTTATCACCACCAGCATGCTGCTTGAGACTCCGGTCAAAATAACACCACACGGTTACCTAAATTCATCTCGAGGTGTTGTCTCCTCTCGGGATCTTATTGATTGCACTGAGGAGGAACTTCTCGAAGAACTGAGGAGCCAACATGTTACGGGTGTGCGGCGTATTTCTTTCAGGAGGAATGGGCAGTTTGTCCCATCCTGGAACATTATCTTGACATTCAACTGCCCTTCCCTGCCTACATCCATCAAGGCAGGGTATCTCCACCTCGAGGTACGACCGTACATTCCTAACCCGTTGAGATGTTTTAGGTGCCAGTCGTACGGCCATTCTCAGCAGTCATGTAGGAGTACTCCTAGGTGTGGACGCTGTGGTGCCACAGAGCATCTACTCTCAGAATGTGTGGCCGAGGCCGAGTTTTGTGTGAACTGCAAGGGTTCACACCCAGCATCGGCCAAAGATTGTCCCAAGTGGAAGGAGGAGAAGGAAATCCAAAGGCTCAAAACGGTGGAAAATATTTCCTATCCTGAGGCCAGAAGAAGAGTGGTTCCCGTTACATCAGATCGGCGATCATACGCTTCAGTGGTGGTTGCCAAATCTACGGTTGGCATTCAGACCGACGTTCAGATCTCCCCTAACTGTCCATTCAATAAGGAGGAAATCATCGCAGCCGGACTGGAGGCACTCCGGTCGCGAGCTAGGAGTCTGAAAGCGGCACCCGCCACTTCACCGAAGCAGACTCACTCCAACACCAGCAAGGGAACTCAGTCCACTTCTTCTGGCAAAAACGCCAACACTAACACCAACACCAAGGTCAAGGATAAGAAGAGCATTTCTTCTCCTTCAAAGTCTCAGCCAAACAATCAACGGCGAGCAAATCCCGCCAAGACACTTGGGACAAAGCATTCACCAATCTTGGCCCCTGGTCACACACCACCAAATCTGGGGGAACGCTCACCAGAGGAAATGGAGGCTGACCAAGTTTAATCATTTCCTTTTTCATTTCATTTTTACCCATGGGTTCAATAATTCAGTGGAACTGCCGAGGTTTTCGCACCAGTTTTGATGACGTGAAACATCTGCTTTATTTGTACTCTCCGGTGTGCCTTTGTCTTCAGGAGACAAAGCTTAAACCATCGGACCTGCTTTCAGTTCGAGGCTACAGTGCATTTCGGACAGACCACTCGTCTGGAAATATAGCCTGTGGGGGTGTCGCTATTCTCGTCCCTCACAGGGTTCCGGTATCTTCCGTCGCGGTTTCCACAACTGTGCAGGCCGTGGCGGTTCGTATTTCTATGCCTGTGCCTCTTACTGTTTGCAGTGTTTATCTACCACCGGATGAGGATGTTAGCGTCTCTGTTCTGGAGAGCTTGATTGATCAGCTGCCCTCTCCCTTCCTTCTTTTGGGTGACTTTAATGCTCATCATCCTTTGTGGGGTAGTGTCAGCGCCAGCGCTAGAGGTCGTCGCATAGAGTCTCTTCTGTGCTCGGCCTCTGTGTGCCTTTTAAACACCGGTGCTGACACTTACTTCCATGAGCCGACAAGATCTTTCAGTGCGATCGATTTGACCTTGGGTTCACCATCGATCATTGCTGACTGGTCGTGGACGGTGTGTAAGGATCTCCACGGGAGCGACCACTTCCCAATCGTCCTCTGGCACCATGCAAACGTGCCATATTCTGCCTCCCGCCCACCTCGATGGAGGATGGATTGTGCCAGATGGGAGGTCTTCACATCGTCCGCGGTGATATCTTCTGAAATGGTGACCCAAGAGTCAATCGACGCAGCTGTACTTAAAGTCACAACTTGTATTCTTCAGGCAGCTGATCTTTCAATTCGTAAGACATCTACGAAGCTCCCCAGAATTCCGAAACCTTGGTGGAACCCTAAATGCGCAGCGGCTAGGAGAGCTCAACACAAGGCCTGGTCTACTTTTCGGCGTTATCCAACCGAGGCTAATCTCGTTGCTTTTAAACGTGCTAAATCCTATGCTCGGTTGGTGCGTCGACGTAGCAAGAGGGAGTCTTGGATCCAGTATGTATCATCTCTTACCTCACGTGCCAATTCGAAAACTGTGTGGGAAAGGATTCGTAAGATCCGGGGAACCTACAGTTCACACCAGATTGCCATTCTCGAGAGTAACGGCTGCACATATGCTGACGTCGGGGGGATTGCAGATTGTTTGGGGAGGCGTTTGCCTCCGTTTCGAGTGATCTGGCGTATCCGGCCTCCTTTCATAGGATTCAGTCCTCCGCGGAACGCCAGAGAATCTCTTTTGCGCCGTATACCGACACTGGTTATAACTCCCCCTTCAGCATGTGTGAACTTCGGGTGGCTCTGCATCGGTCCGGGGCTACTTCTGTCGGTCCCGATGACATCCACTACGACATGCTCCGTCATCTTTCCCAGTCGTCTCTCGAGAACCTTTTAATCTTATACAACCGCATCTGGTTAGAACACAGTTTCCCGGAGTCTTGGCGAAAGGCTTTTGTTCTACCTTTTCCGAAGCCTGGCAAGGATCCTAAGTCTCCCTCTAGTTATCGCCCAATTGCTCTCACTAGCTGTCTGTGTAAAGTTCTCGAACGCATGGTTAACTCACGATTAATTCATTTTTTAGAACATCATCAATTACTTTCACTATCACAAAGCGGTTTTCGGCGTCATCGTTCACCTCACGATCATCTCCTGCACCTTGAGACATCTGTGCGCGAGGCGTTCGTGCGTAGGCAGCACCTGGTTTCTGTATTCTTTGACATCGAGAAAGCCTATGATCGTGCGTGGCGGCACGGGATTATCCGTGACCTCCACGCATGCGGATTGCGAGGGAATCTTCCGACCTTTATTGTAAATTTTCTTCGCAATCGGGTGTTCCAGGTGCGCCTGGGTACGACGCTATCTGCAACATTCCATCAAGAACAAGGTGTTCCTCAAGGTTGCATTTTATCTGTCACATTGTTCATCCTTCGCATTAATTGTCTCCTCACAAATCTTCCTCCTGCGGTTTCGGCTACTGTGTATGTCGATGACTTGCACATCTTCTGCTCGTCATCGAGCATGCGTTTCATTGAAAGGCAGTTGCAGTCTAGTATTAATCAGATTTTTAAAGCGGCAAATAGCAATGGTTTCGTTCTTTCTCCCGACAAGACAGCGTGTGTTCATTTCTGCCGGAGGCGTGGCCTCCATCCTGACCCCGAGCTGTATTTGGACCGTGCAGCCATTCCAGTTTTGCCGGAGACCAAGTTCCTTGGACTAACCGTCGACCGTGCGCTTACGTTCCGTGTGCACGTTCGGCGGCTCAAGATTTCCTGTCTGCGTGCTCTTTCTATTCTAAAAATCCTTTCGAGAGTTTCGTGGGGCGCAGACAGGATCTCTTTGTTTCGCATTTACCACTCCTTAATTCGGTCGAAACTGGATTACGGCTGTATCGTGTATGGCTCGGCTCGTCCTTCCGTTCTCCGGCCTTTGGACGCTGTTCATCATCAGGCACTGCGTCTTTGTACGGGAGCATTTCGAACATCTCCGATTCCCAGCCTTTACGCTGATGCGAACGAACCATCGCTTGAATTACGCCGTCTGCAGCTGTCTGTCCACTTTTACTTAAAACTTCGGTCTCTTCCAGACCATCCTTTGTACGGTGCAGTTTTCCATCCTCAGCATGCTCGTTTATTTGCGAACCGGCCCTCGTGCGTTCCAACCTTCGGTCTTCGTATGGCGGCCGTAGCTCGTGATGCAGGGCTCGACTTGTCGCTTGTTGCAGCGATCAGGGGCTTTGGGGATCCTCCATGGCACCCACTTGGTGTCATGGTTGATACCACCTTTACGTCTTTCGACAAATCCTCAACCCCTGCGTCAGTGTACCAGCAGCTCTTCGCTGAGCATCGTGCCCTCAAATCTGAATACACTCCCATTTTCACTGATGTCTCCAAGATGCTTGGAGTCGTTGGATCCGCAGCTGTCTGTGTTGATGACGTGTTAGTAGCGCGGATCCCAGCTGGGGCCACGGTGTTTTCGGCGGAGATGCATGCTGTGTATCTTGCACTTCTTCATGTTCAGTCGAGTTCTCATCATAGTGCTATGGTCTATACGGATTCATTAAGTGTCCTGCAGTCTTTGTCATCGCTGGACTATTGTAATCATCCTTTTCTTTTGAACGTACGAGGGCTTCTTCGTTCCTTGCTCGAGGCCGGTGTCCAGATTCAATTCGTCTGGATTCCTGGGCATGTTGGAATCTCGGGTAACGAGTGTGCTGATGCGGCCGCTAGATCTGCTTCCTCTTTGGTCGTCACACCCTTGCCACTCTTTCATCGCGATTTTCGATTTCTTGTTCGTGATCATATCAAACGAACGTGGCGGGGTCTGTGGGATCAACAGGTTGAAAATAAACTGCATCGTATAAAACCTATTCTCGAAATCTGGAACTCCTCATCTCGTCGGAACCGTAGGGAGGAAGTGGTGCTTGCGCGTCTCCGCATTGGGCATTGTCGTTTCACTCACCGCTTTTTGCTGTGTGGCGACACTGCGCCGATGTGTGAGACGTGCAACTGCCGACTCACCGTCACTCATCTTTTGTGTACCTGTGTTCGTTTTCGTGATGTACGTTTTCATTTCTTTCATTCTCATTTGTTGAACGAGGACGCCGCTACACTGCAGCGGCTCCTCAATGACCACTGCAATCCTGTTGTTGTTTTTTCATTTTTTAAGCAAATTGACTATTTTAAACGTATCTAGATTTTAGCCCTATCATTATACTCATTTTTCAGTTTTACTGAATCAGCTAGATTTTAATATTTGTATCATGTTTTTAGTACTGTTTGTTTCATTATCTTTTTTAGCCCTTTCATCGTTCTCATTCTTCAGTTTTATTTGATCAGCCATATTTTAAGCTTCATCGCACGTTTTTAATACTGTTTGTTTGTCTGTCTGTCTTGTAGTTTTTACCGTATTCATTTCCATCTTTCACTTTTACCGCTTCATCCTGTTTTTAGCCTTGTGTACTTATTTTATTGATTTTGTTCTCTTTTGATGTCTTTTGTTTGGCGCTCTTTGGCCAACCATGGCCCTTGCGCCAATAAAATCAATGAACCAACCAACCTTATGTTGAGCTCTCCTAGCCGCTGTGCAATCAAGGCTCCACAAAGGCTTCGGACGTCTTAGGAGCGTCGCTGATGTCTTTGGGATAGAGAGATCCGCTGCCTGAATGATACACGTGGTGACATCAGTAACAGCTGCATCGATTGACCCCGGGACACCATGACAGAAGGTATCACTGCGGACGATGTGAAGACCTCCAACTTGGCACGATCCATCCTCCATCGAGGAGGGCGGGAAGCAAAAGATGGCACGCTCTCATTATAGCCAAGTACAATTGAGAAGTGGTCGCTCCCATGGAGGTCGTTACACACCGTCCACGACCAGTCGGCAATAACTGATGGTGAACCCAAAGATAAATCGATCGCACTGAAACTTCGTGTAGGCTCGTGGAAATAAGTGTCAGCACCGGTGTTAAAAAGGCACAGGGAGGTCGAGGACAGAAGAGATTCGATCCTACGGCCTCGTACGTCTGTTCTGACACTACCCCACAATGGATTATGAGCATTGAAGTGGCCCAGAAGAAGAGCGGGTAACGGCAGCTGAACAACTAAGCTTTCAAGAACGGAGACGCTCACGTCCTCATCCGGCGGCAGATAGACGCTGCAGACAGTTAGAGGAACTGGCATGGAGATACGCACCGCCACGGCCTGTAAAGGTGTTGAGACCGCAATGGGAGAAACTGGAACTCTGTGGGGGACAAGAATAACGACTCCCCCACAGGCTATATCTCCTGAGACATTATCTTTTCGAAATGCGCTGTAGCCTCGAACTGAAAGCAGGTCTGTTTGTTTGAGTTTTGTTTCCTGGAGGCAAAGGCACACCGGAGAGTACGACGAAAGCAGATGTTTGACGTCGTCATATTTTGTCCGAAAACCTCGACAGTTCCACTGAACGATTAAAAGGATGATTAGAGGGCTAGATAGAAAGAAAGAAACGAGGGAGGGTCAAATGAACTGACCAGGCCTAGAAGGCCTCGGAGTCCATAAATTCCTCAGTCTGGTCTACAGTGCCCCTCGGTAGCGTGGTAACCGGGGGAGGACTGGGGGGGGGTGTCTCGAGGATGAAGACCGGGACTGATTCGTTCCGGCTTGAACCTTTGTTTGAGATTGAGTGGCTGAGGATTGTTTGGTCTTGCCTTTGTGTCTAGCAGGCGAGGGATCAGAGCTCGTAGAACGGGAAACCTGATCTGCAGCGGCGCGCTTGGGCGAGGATGCAGGACCCTGAGCATTGGTCTGTGGTGGCAAAGATAACCTATCAGTGGTGGAAAGTCGAAGGGCCTTCAGCCCGGCAGCATAAATATCCTCGAGAGAGAAAGGGCAGTCTTTTGGTACAGTGATGTCTGTCTGAGTGGCAATGGATGTTTTAGGAGCCACAACGGAAGCGTAGGTGCGTCCGCCTGGAGCAGCGGGAACGACCTTCCGTCGAGCTTCAAGGTAGGACAGGTGTTCAAGTGTCTTAACCTCCTGAATCCTCCGCTCCTCAATCCACTTCGGACAGTTCTTGGCATTGGCATCATGGTCGCCTTTGCAGTTCACACAATGGGCAGCTGCAGCAGAGCAGTCAGATTGAAGATGGTCGTGTGAACCGCAACGATTGCAAGTAGCAGCACCACGGCAAGTCTGCTGGGAGTGCCCGTACACTTGGCATCGATAGCAACGAAGAGGGTTTAGAATTAACGGGCGCACAGGGCAGTTCAAATAGCCCGCATGGATGGAAGATGGAAGAGTCAGGCGATCAAAGGTCAGAATCACTGTTCTGGAGTTGACCAGCTCCCCGTTTCGGCGGAACTTAACGCGACGAACCGCTGTGACACCTTCGTTGGCAAGCTCCCCAAGAAATTCTTCCTCTGAAACATCCACGAGGTCGCTCTCGGAGATGACACCTCTGGATGAATTCAGAGACTGATGAGGTTTGATGTCTACAGGGACACCACCCAAGTTGGAGACACCCAAGAGCAATGAACCATGGCGTGGACTTGACATTTCCACCAATATATCTCCCGATTTTAACTTCTAACACACTGGTTGGTGACGCAACCGCTCCTTGCAGGGCTTTCTGAATCCAGAAGGCAGATTTGGAGCCAAGCTTGTGAGATTCTTCCCGTGCATGGATGATAAAAAATCTGGCAGTGTCAGGCGGCAAAGTACGCAGTTTCTTATTAGTGGGGTTAGGATCCGTGTCCAAAGATTTCTTTAGTTTGACAGAATGGGGAATAGTTAAAGAATCCATAAATAATGGGAAAAAAATTCATCCGCCAGCTTTCCATGCTTCTCTTACGTTGAACGGTAAAGAGTATTTAATGTTTGATAAGCATTTGATTGTCATCCTCAGAAACGATACGGTTGAAAATTATAAACACGCGATGCGTTTCTTTCGTCCTTTATTTACCAAGGGATCCCATCAAAGGTGCGTAAGTATTAAACAACAAAGCGATGCTCGTCACGCAGTCGTTAATTTACGTGTACGATAAGACACGCCAAGGGTTCCGTCTAAACGAGACTAAACAGTTGCATAGAGAATATCCACAAGTATTTTGTTGAAAGGATATAATTTATTAACCATCCGCTTCCACCCTAGGAACTATAAGAGATGATTAATATGAGCTTAAAAAAATATATATATTTTAATAATTATTCAAACAATGGTGGACGTGGGTGGGTAAATATATAAATATATAACATATAGTAAGCTTTTTCCATAATATGAATAATTTTGCTTGATGTGATGTTAGGATGAATAACAGTTTAATAATTATGCTTGATGTGACGTTAGGATGAATAACAGTTTAATAATTATGCTTGATGTAACGTTAGGATGAATAACAGTTTAATAATTATGCTTGATGTGGCGTTAGGATGAATAACAGTTTAATAATTATGCTTGATGTGACGTTAGGATGAATAACAGTTTAATAATTATGCTTGATGTGACGTTAGGATGAATAACAGTTTAATAATTATGCTTGATGTGACGTTAGGATGAATAACAGTTTAATAATTATGCTTGATGTGACGTTAGGATGAATAACAGTTTAATAATTATGCTTGATGTGACGTTAGGATGAATAACAGTTTAATAATTATGCTTGATGTGACGTTAGGATGAATAACAGTTTAATAATTATGCTTGATGTGACGTTGGGATGAATAACAGTTTAATAATTATGCTTGATGTGACGTTGGGATGAATAACAGTTTAATAATTATGCTTGATGTGACGTTAGGATGAATAACAGTTTAATAATTATGCTTGATGTGACGTTAGGATGAATAACAGTTTAATAATTATGCTTGATGTGACGTTAGGATGAAAACAGTTTAATAATTATGCTTGATGTGACGTTAGGATGAATCTTACCAATGGAAAAATGTTATAATTATACAAAATATGATACCACCAATGGAGAAATGTAAAATCATACAGGATATGTCATTCCCAATAAGAAAAACTTGAACACCGGATGTGACAAACAAAAGAAAGTTGGGTGATTACACCGGATGCGACGAATTAATAAGAGAAAGTTCTAGAATGAAATAGAATGTCACGTGACCAAACGAAGTTATAAAAGCGCGAGTTACTTAGTCTTTGTGGCAAACAATCATGTCTGAAGAAATTATTTGGGAACCTGATTTAGAAGCATTCACAGATGAGAATCCGTTTCCACGGCTAGTCGTTGATTTGGATAAACCTGAGGACATTGATAATGCTGTGGGCATGGAGAAATCTTCTCATACAATAAATCCATACAATCTTCGCAGCCCGAAGTATAATCCTCGCGACGACGCAAAGATTCCGTATCGTAAAAGAAAAATACCACGGTGCCAATTATACGAGTGCTACGTCAAAATAAAGAATGTAAAAATGGAAAGTACACCCAGCACAAGTCGGCAGATGGAAAGTATACCCAGCACAAGTCGGCAGATGGAAAGTATACCCAGCACAAGTCGGCAGATGGAAAGTAATCATTCTGACTGTCCACCCGTTTTAAATCTTGAAACTTTGCAGTTTTCTGTTCAAAACTACGAATCTTTAGAGCCTCCTGTTCTAAGATGTGAACGTGATCCCATAAACTGTCCCAGTAAACTTTTAAAAGATTCTGAAATTGATCTAAGTAACCTGGCTGATGCTTTAAGATCCGCTATTTCATTTTCCCCGTTATTAACCAGGATATCGTCGGATCAATATTATTTTCAACAGGTCAGTCTGTTATTGCAGTTTTACGAAAAGAAAAGAATTCAGTTGACAAAAATGAACGAGAGTATGCTGAACAACAAGCTCCGCCACAAAAAATACGACAACCACAACAAGCTCCACCACAACAAGCTCCACTACAACAAGCTCCACCACAACAAGCTCCACTACAACAAGCTCCACTACAACAAGCTCCACTACAACAAGCTCCACCACAACAAGCTCCGCCACAAGAAGCTCCGCCACAACAACATCAACTACAACAACATCAACTACAACAACGTTCTCAATTTACAAAACTAGATTTAGAAATAAACTTGAATAAGTTAAAAACAGAAAAAAATCTGAATTATGAAAAATGCATGACGTTTAAAATGATGATTTCATTTTTAAGATTTGTTTTCAAGTATCAATCTAAAATTAATTACAAAGATTTTACAGAATTTAAGAACAGACGTAAAAAATTTGTTGATCTGTATGAAAAACTTGAAGAATATTATAACAAGTACATTGACATGCACGAAAAATGCATTGCCTTCCATACTGCTTCTAATATTCAAAAATATGAGTTGCGACGTATGATTGAGCATCAACAGGCTGAAATCAATAGTTTGAAAGATCAGGTGAAAATTAAACTACAAGAATGTCAAAAATCTTTTGATATGTGGAATGATTTGGTAAAAAAGTTTCACAAACTGGATAATTTCACTGTGCCTCCAGTTTTTGATGTCACATATAAGCCTTTCAAGAGTTTGTAATCATTTTTTGTACAACCTAATATTGTACTTATGAATAAACATGTAACTGAATATTACTCAATTATTTTTAAGAAACTGAATATTACTTAATCATTTAAAATATTATAATCGATCTTGTACATCAAAATATATTGTGTCATGATATGTAACCTTTTATATTGCATAGTAAATATAAAAACAGAATGAGTTTTGATTTCTTTTCAATAAAAATTTATTGAATATCACGATTGATGAAAACAGAAATGTGATGAGATTAATTAATCATTTGGTTCGCGATCAGAAAACTGGTAAATATTTTTTTCCTATTATAAGGATAACAAGGGGTCACTTCAATAAATATTTCCGTATGGAACATAGCAACAAATATTGAATTTTCATTGGTACGTCAAGTGTAACGATAAAATCTAGTTGACATCATTATAAAACAAAAAATTCGATGAAAAAACACAAAAAATTGCTCATTAGATTTAAAAATTCAGGATTATAAAATTTAATGTTCAATAGATACTAATTAAAAATTATTTAAAATATCTTCAAATGTTGAGTTATAGTTTGAATATTTCATACAACGTCTTTCCATTTTTTCAATATCATCTGACGATAAATCTGTCAGCAGCAAATATTGAAGACTCGTGCGACATTGATCACTGAAGCGATGAAAGATTTCCGTCTTTAGCACGATTTAATATGATTAAAAGATGAGAAATACATACAATTAAAAAACATGAGCACTTTCGAGGCAGCCGCTGCCTCGAAAGTGCTCATGTTTTTTATTGTATGTATTTCTCATCTTTTAATCATATTAAATCGTGCTAAAGACGGAAATCTTTCATCGCTTCAGTGATAAATCTGTCATTGTTGAAGCATCTTTACAATCTTCTTTACATACGTATCTTAAAAAAATATTAATATCAGTAATATCAAGAATCCCAAATATTTCTTCACAGGTTTTTGGTGAGAAAATGGGGGACGTCATATTTTGGAGTATCTCGTGTGGAGTGTGTGATGTTGGATCACGGAATATCTCGTGTGGAGTATGTGATGTTGGATCTTGGAATGTCGCCTGTAGAGTGTGTGATGTTGAAATTGTCTCATTCATATAATCTAGGTCATCTGGATCTTGAAATATCTCCTGGGGAGTGTGTGATGTTGGATCTTGGAATATCTCTTGTGGAGTGTGTGATGTTGGATTTTGTATTATCTCATGTAGAGTGTGTGATGCCGCCCAAGGCGCTGTCTAAGGCGCTGGTCTAAGGCGCTGGCCTCTGATCATTCGTCCGTAAGGGGTCCGGGTTCGAATCCCGGTGAGGCATGGATGTTGTGTTTGTCTTACGGCACTGGCTCTCTCCCTTCCCTGGAACCAGTGACCCTAAATTAGGGACGGGCGACTGCTTATAGCCCATTGAGTTGCTCATGGTGGTCGTTAAACCTCCAATCAAAAAAAAAAAAAAAAGAGTGTGTGATGTTGGATTTGTCTCATTGGGGCCTAGCTAATCTGGATTTTGTATTATCTCATGTAGAGTGTGTGATTTTGGATTTGTCCCATTGGGGCCTAGGTCATCTGGATTTTGTATTATCTCATGTAGAGTGTGTGATGTTGAATTTGTCTCATTGGGACCTAGGAATGTATCATGTAGAATTTGTGTTTTTCATTAGCATTTTCTGGTGTCACATATGGAGCGTATATTGTGTTATTGGAATCTTGTGATGTCTCATCTGTATAACACCCTATTTTTGATGTATCACTTGGAACTCGTGATGTGTTATCAACGAGGAAAAATGTTTCAGTTGTTTTACTTGGATTTTGTGTTGTGTCACTTGGATTTTGTGTTGTGTCCTGGTGATTTTGTCTTGTGTCCTGTGGATTTTGTGTTGTTTCGTCAAATTCAGTTTTCACGACCGTTTGTAATGTTTCATCAGGTTCAATTTTTATACATTTCTCGTCAGGTTCAGTTTTTATACGTTTAAGACTGTTTTCTAGTTCACATCATTTACGTTTTTGATGACGGAGAATTGCTGGATGGTTGATTTACACTGGATGACTGAGAATTGCTGGATGGTTGATTTACACTGGATGGCTGAGAATTGCTGGATGGTTGATTTACACTGGATGACTGAGAATTGCTGGATGGTTGATTTACACCGGATGACTGAGAATTGCCGGATGGTTGATTTACATTTAACAATTCTTCATTTGATAGTTGAGAACTGCTGGATGGTTGATTTACATTTAACAATTCTTCATTTGATAGTTGAGAACTGCTGGATGGTTAATTTACATTTAACAATTCTTCATTTGATAGTTGAGAACTGCTGGATGGTTGATTTACATTTAACAATTCTTCATTTGATAGTTGAGAACTGCTGGATGGTTGTGAAGCATCGAATATTTGTTTTTACCAATCAAAAACACACTTCCATTGTGTATAAAAAAATACTCAGTTCCTGGATTAATCACATGTAGATTTGTGGAAACGATTTTATCGAAACATTTTTCAACATATTCTTTAGGAGGAATTGAAGATTCAGGTCGTTCCAGTGTCACCACGGCGGGAACTTGAGGGGCATAGATTTTGTTAGCGATTTTCGATCATCTAGATTGGCAACAATGACATTGGGATGCCTAGTATAGGCGACCCAGTCTCATCGTTGGGACTTAAAAGCGTTGTGTTTCATATGAGCTCGTACGAGGTTGTCGCAAGAACTCATATGCCGCAAAGAAATTAAATTTAAAAAGAACTAACATTTCGGTTATATGTTTGAATAGGGGTTTCTGTAAAGGAAGAAAACTATGGCTTATTTTAAACTAATACACAGACACTCGTACCCATTTGCAGAGCAGCGTGAAGAAAAACACATTGATTTAAGAAACAAATATAAAATTGATTTACTGTATAATGCTTAATTTTAGAACAATTTAAATGGTGGGACCGGTTTAAATTATAACACATCTGTACGAAAGGAAGTTATGGTTTACTTGAGAAAATGTAAAAACACCAATATCCCTAACAATCCAACCAGTACGGGGTGAGCAATAAGGTTTCATTTCTAAAACTTAACTGAATACTCAGCATGCAAGGGATTGAAATAGTTGGATGATGTCTTACCCTATATGGAACTTCTGCTGGGCTCATCGATCCGGCGGTTGAGGAAAACGCTGGTTGTCTGGTGGCCGTGGGTGGTTTTTGGCTGGTATCCTCCGTGGATAAAAACACAGCCGAAATTTATCTCAGAACTTTACTGTTCAACAGTTCTTGATTTCAAGTCGACGGACTTCTGGAACTCCGCACAGTTTGGCATTTCTTTGCCTACCGCTGGCTCTTCCGACCAAAATTACTGTGACTCTCTCCGTCTATCTCTTTCTCTCCTAAGTTTTTTATCTCGTGTATTTTTTTCTCTCTCGGTGAAATTTTAAGTTTCTGCTTTTATTTTAGTTTTCGCTTTCCCTTATCGCCCTGCGGCTAGGCATGTCCTTACCTCGAGAAAACGTCCCTTGCACCACCCACCGCACGGGGATAACTGGTTTTCCAGTTATTTGGGGAGCGGCGCCCCCACGGCCCGAGCTGACCTTGTGGCTGTTTCTGTTTTGATTTCGTCTCGATACGATGATACCACCGAAGGGACAGCTGTTCATCCAGCTGATGGGGAGTGGCGACCCCACGGCCCGAGCCGACAGTAGTGTTTAAAATCTTTTTCCATTTGTGGTTGTTGTTGTTGTTATCTCGCCACGCTCCCGCCTCAGTCCTGTAGGTTGCTGAGGTTGTGATTATGCGCCAGCCCTTTCCTCTCACTTTCCTGTTTTTGCTTTCTTCTCCACTCCCTTTTTCTCTATTTTCTACTCCTCTTCCTTTTCTTTTTCATTTTCTGTTCCCTCTTCGTTTCTTCGGGCTGGTTAGCTAGACCTACCTGCACGTTTGCCGTGTGCGGTGACCCGTACAGGTGGAAAAGGGGATGCTGGAGGCTGAGGTTACTGGGGGCCAGGCTATAGTTGTCACCAGTCGCCAACACTCCTCTTTGCCCCCTGCTTCACCCTAAACGGGAGGCTAGGAACTAACCTACTCCTAGTCAATCGGCTTGTCATTTCGTACGACGGGGTGAGTTTGGGGATAGTGTGGGCATGCCAAAGGGGTATTACCAAGACCCGGGAAAGTCGCGGTACTCGCTGAGCGCATGTCTGCACGATCAACATGCTATATCCGCCGCCTAACCCTAGGGCCGTGTCCTGCGCCCATGTTGGCCTGCGGACCTCCGGCTCTCCCCTGTTGGGCTCGGTAGTGGGCGGGGAAGCTGGCGGATGAATTTTTCGCATTATATATGGATTCTTCAACTATTCCCCCTTCTGTCAAACTAAAGAAATCTTTGGACACGGATCCTAACCCCACCAATAAGAAACTGCGTACTTTGCCGCCGGACACTGCCCGATTTTTTATCATCCATGCACGGGAAGAATCTCACAAGCTTGGCTCCAAATCTCCCTTCTGGATTCAAAAAGCCCTGCAAGGAGCGGTTGCGTCACCAACTAGTGTGAAGAAGTTAAAATCGGGAGATATATTGGTGGAAATGTCAAGTCCACGCCATGGTTCATTGCTCTTGGGAGTCTCCAACTTGGGTGGTGTCCCTGTGGACATCAAACCTCATCAGTCCCTGAATTCATCCAGAGGTGTCATCTCCGAGCGCGACCTCGTGGATGTTTCAGAGGAAGAATTTCTGGAGGAGCTTGCCAACCAAGGTGTCACAGCGGTTCGTCGGATCAAGTTCCGCCGAAACGGGGAGCTGGTCAACTCCAGAACAGTGATTCTGACCTTTGATCGCCCGACTCTTCCATCTTCCATCCATGCGGGCTATTTGAACTGCTCTGTGCGCCCGTACATTCCTAACCCCCTTCGTTGCTACCGATGCCAAGTGTACGGGCACTCCCAGCAGTCTTGCCGTGGTGCTGCTACTTGCAATCGTTGCGGTTCACACGACCATCTTCAGTCTGACTGCTCTGCTGCAGCTGCCCATTGTGTGAACTGCAAAGGCGACCATGCTGCCAATGCCAAGAACTGTCCGAAGTGGATTGAGGAGCGGAAGATTCAGGAGGTTAAGACACTTGAACACCTGTCCTACCCTGAAGCTCGACGGAAGGTCGTTCCCGCTGCTCCAAGCGCACGCACCTACTCTTCCGCTGTGGCTCCTAAAACATCCATTGCCACTCAGACAGACATCACTATACCAAAAGACTGCCCTTTCTCTCTCGAGGATATTTATGCTGCTGGGCTGAAGGCCCTTCGACTTTCCACCACTGACAGTTTATCTTTGCCACCACAGACCAATGCTCGGGGTCCTGCATCCTCGCCCAAGCGCGCTGTTGCAGAACAGGTTTCCCGTTCTACGAGCCCTGATCCCTCGCCTGCTAGACACAAAGGCAAGGCCAAACAATCCTCAGCCACTAAATCTCAAACAAAGGTTCAAGCCGGAACGAATCAGTCCCGGTCTTCATCCTCCAGACACCCCCAGTCCTTCCCCCGGTTACCACGCTGCCGAGGGACACTGCAGACCAGACTGAGGAATTCATGGACTCCGAGGCCTTCTAGGCCTCTTCAGTTCATTTGACCCACGTTTCTTTCTTCCTATCTACCCCTCAAATCATGGTTTCAATCGTTCAATGGAACTGTCGAGGTTTTCGGACAAAATATGACGACGTCAAACATCTGCTTTCGTCGTACTCTCCGGTGTGCCTTTGCCTCCAGGAGACAAAACTTAAACCATCAGACCTGCTCTCAGTTCGAGGCTACAGTGCATTTCAGAAAGATAATGTTTCAGGAGATATAGCTTGCGGGGGAGTTGCCATTCTTGTCCCCCACAGTGTTCCAGTTTCTCCCGTTGCGGTCTCAACATCTTTACAAGCCGTTGCGGTGCGTATCTCCATGCCTGTGCCTCTAACTGTTTGCAGCGTCTATCTGCCGCCGGATGAGGACGTGAGCGTGTCCGTTCTTGAGAGCTTAGTTGGGCAGCTGCCGTCACCTGCTCTTCTTCTGGGTGACTTCAATGCTCATAATCCATTGTGGGGTAGTGTCAGAACAGACGTACGAGGCCGTAGGATCGAATCTCTTCTGTCCTCGACCTCCCTGTGCCTTTTTAACACCGGAGCTGACACTTATTTCCACGAGCCTACACGAAGTTTCAGTGCGATCGATTTATCTTTGGGTTCACCATCAGTTATTGCTGACTGGTCGTGGACGGTGTGCAACGACCTCCATGGGAGCGACCACTTTCCAATTGTACTTGGCTATAATGAGAGCGTGCCATCTTCTGCCTCCCGCCCTCCTCGATGGAGGATGGATCGTGCCAAGTGGGAGGTCTTCACATCGTCCGCAGTGATACCTTCTGTCATGGTGACCCGAGGGTCAATCGATGCAACTGTTACTGATGTCACCACGTGTATCATTCAGGCAGCGGATCTCTCTATCCCAAAGACATCAACGACGCTCCCAAGACGTCCGAAACCTTGGTGGACCTCTGATTGCACAGCGGCTAGGAGAGCTCAACATAAGGCCTGGTGTACATTTCGGCGGTATCCAACCGATGCTAATCTCGTTGAATTTAAAAGAGCAAAATCTTACGCTCGGTTGGTGCGTCGACGAAGCAAGAGGGAGTCTTGGATAAAGTACGTTTCATCGATCAATTCACGTGCCAGTTCAAAAACTGTTTGGGAAAAAATTCGTAGGATTCGGGGAAACTGTGGTTCCCATCAGATCTCTATTCTCGAGAGTAACGGCTGCACGTATGCTGAAGTCGGGGAGATAGTGGATTGTTTGGGTAGGGCGTTTGCCTCTGTTTCCAGTTCTGAGGCGTACCCTCTCTCCTTTCAGAGGACTAGACCAGCTGCTGAGTGCCAGAGACTCTCCTTTGCGCCTTTTCATAACACCGAGTATAACTCCCCCTTCAGCATGGTTGAACTCCGAGTGGCTCTGCATCGGTCCGGTGCAACATCTGTAGGTCCCGATGGCATCCACTATGACATGATCCGTCATCTATCACAGTCGTCTCTCGAGAATCTGTTAGTGCTTTTCAACCGCATTTGGTTGGAGCACAGTTTCCCGGACTCCTGGCGAAAAGCTTTTGTTTTACCTTTTCCCAAGCCTGGCAAAGACCCCAAGTCCCCCTCTAGTTACCGGCCAATTGCCCTCACTAGCTGTCTGTGCAAAATCCTTGAACGCATGGTTAATTCTAGGCTAATTTACTTCCTAGAAGAACATCAAATTCTGTCGCCATCACAAAGCGGCTTCCGTCGTCATCGTTCAGCTCCTGACCATCTCCTGCTCCTTGAGACGTCTGTTCGAGAGGCATTCGTGCGTAGGCAGCACCTGGTGTCTGTCTTTTTTGACATCGAAAAAGCTTACGATAGAGCGTGGCGTCACGGTATCCTCCGTGACCTCCACGAGAATGGGTTGCGGGGAAACCTGCCAACCTTCATTGCCAACTTTCTTCGTAACCGTGTGTTCCAGGTGCGCCTCGGTACAACGCTCTCTGCCTTCTTCCATCAAGAACAAGGTGTTCCTCAAGGCAGCATTCTTTCGGTGACTCTTTTCATCCTCCGCATTAATTGTTTGCTTAAAAATCTTCCTCCTACGGTTTCGACTACCATTTATGTTGACGACCTTCACATCTTCTGCTCGTCATCAAGCATGCATTTCATTGAAAGGCAGCTGCAGTCTGCAATTAACCAGATAGTTAAAGCGGCGAACAACAATGGTTTCGTTCTTTCTGCTGAAAAGACAGCGTGTGTCCATTTCTGCCGGAGGCGTGGCCTCCACCCCGATCCAGAACTCTATTTGGACCATGCAGCCATTCCAGTTTTGCCGGAAACCAAGTTCCTTGGTTTGACCGTCGACCGTGCGCTCACCTTTCGCTCGCACGTTCGACGACTCCGCACTTCCTGTCTGAGAGCTTTGTCCATCCTCAAGATCCTCGCCTCAGTCTCCTGGGGTGCAGACAGGACTTCCTTGTTCCGTATTTACCATTCTCTCATTCGGTCTAAACTGGATTATGGCTGTATGGTGTATGGCTCTGCGCGTCCTTCCGTTCTCCGGCCGTTGGATACCATCCACCATCAAGCGCTGCGTCTTTGTACGGGAGCCTTTCGTACGTCACCCATTCCCAGCCTTTATGCCGACGCGAACGAACCGTCGCTTCATTTACGCCGTCTGCAGCTGTCTCTTCAATTTTACCTGAAACTTAAATCACTCACAGACCATCCTTTATACGATGCAGTTTTTCATCCCCAGCATGCTCGTTTGTTCGAGATCCGTCCCTCGTGCATTCGAACCTTCGGTCTTCGTATGGCGGCCGTAGCTCGTGATGCAGGGCTCGACTTGTCACTCGTTGGAGAGACCAGGGGCTTTGAGGATTCTCCATGGCATCCTCTTGGTGTCATGGTCGATACCAGCTTTACATCTTTTGACAAGTCCTCAACCCCTGCGTCAGTGTACCAGCAGCTCTTCGCCGAACACCGTTACGTCAATGCAGACTTTATTCCTGTTTTCACCGATGGATCTAAGGCAGCTGGTGTCGTTGGATGCGCCGCCGTCTGCATTGACGAAGTTTCTGTTGCCCGCATTCCTGCCGAGGCCACGGTGTTTTCGGCGGAGATGCATGCTGTGTATCTTGCACTTGTTCACGTGCAGTCGAGCTCTCATCAGCGTGCTATTGTGTACACTGATTCGTTGAGTGTTGTGCAATCATTGTCATCTTTGGATTTCTCTGGCCACCCACTTCTTTTTACCGTACGGAGACTTCTTCGTTCTTTGCTCGAGGCTGATGTCCAGATTCGGTTCTGCTGGATTCCTGGGCATGTTGGGATCCCAGGGAACGAGTCTGCTGATGCTGCTGCTAGATCTGCCTCTTCTTTGGTCGTCACACCCTTGCCACTGTTTCACCGTGATTTTCGCTTTCTTGTTCACGATCATATCAGACGAACGTGGCGAAGTCTGTGGGACCAACAGGTGGAGAATAAACTGCACCGTGTTAAACCCATCCTTGGAGTCTGGAAATCATCGTGTCGCCGGAACCGTAGGGAAGAAGTTGTTCTTGCGCGTCTCCGCATTGGGCATTGTCGCTTCACGCATAGCTATTTGCTGTGTGGCGACGCTGCCCCAATGTGTGAGGCGTGCGACTGTTTACTCACCGTCTCTCATGTTTTGTGCAGTTGTGTTCGTTTTCGTCAGCATCGGTTTCACTATTTTCAGTCTCATCTTCTGGACGAGGACGCAGCTACGCTTCAAAAGCTTTTGGGCGACCACTGCGACACTTTCGCAGTATTTTCCTTTCTAAAACAGATTAACGTTTTAAAACTCATTTAAAAAAAAAAAAAAAAAAAAAAAAAAAAAAAAAAAAAAAAAAAAAATAAAAAAAAAAAAATAAAATAAAAGTTATATTATAATGGTAAATTAATAAAGTTATATATAAACCTAATAAACTAACTAGTCTTCACAACATCTTTCATCATCCTCTTTTCTAACTTTTACCAAGCCTGTCTGCTCTTAATCATTTCACCCCGCTTTTTAAAATCTTTAGCTGATAGTTCTGTGTCTGGCGCTCTTTGGCCAAGCCTGGCCCTTGCGCCACTAAAATCAATTAACTAACTAACTAACGTCCCTTGCACCACCATTGGTTCTGGCTTCCCCCCCCCCCTCGTACGCAAGTGGACCGCTTGTCCAGTTGCGGCTGGCCAGTGGCTACTTTGGGGCAGATGTTCCCTTGGCCTGCTGACCATCTGCTGAGCAAAGCCCTTTAAAAATTTATTTGGCCGTAACTGTCACCCCGTTGTTGGGTTCTCTTATAGCAGACTCCGAGCAAACCCTTTTTAAAACTTGAAAATTGCTCGAAGTCACGTTTGCCCGACTGAAATATGTTCTCCGACAACGCTCTTGGGTGACATTTATTGCCTAGCCTTAGCTTCTTACCGCTTTAAGATTTCTTTCTTAAATTTTCGTCGTGTAGCCACCGCAACGCCATTGTTGTTACGGAAGCATTATGCAATTCGCAATGCTGTTGCTTCTCACATGCCGGGAATGGAAGAAAATGCCTTTCGCCTAGTTTACGAAATTTTGCACCTGGCCTGGCGCTTGCAATTTAGATCTCCTTTCCCCCGCGGAAGGGAAAATGGGGAAAAGAGAAAAAAAGAACCCAGCGACTCCCTATGCGGCCTGGGTTGGGATGATAGTTCGTGCACCTAATTAAAAATTACTCCAATTAAGCAGTCACGTAATTAATTATGTTAATTAACATAATTAAAAACAATTAAATTGGAATTTGAATCCCGAATTTGAGAATTTCTATACTGAAAGCAATGTGCCCGAAATTAGAATAATTGTCGCGGTAACACCAGAAAATATTGTTCAACATTCAAATATGCCTTTATCAGTTAAACTTGTATACAGAAATTGGTGTTAGCCGGTTGTAAATCTTCAAAACATGTTGCGTTCCAGAGGCAACTTTTTGTATTCACACGGTAAAATGCTTGGTTACGTGGGCGAAGCGCACGTGGGCAAAGCGTACCGTGGGCGAAGCGTACAGCATGTTTGGAAGGTAGGGAGGAGGGAGAAATTTTGAGGATTCTTTCGTAACTCATACAAGTTGGTTTTATGGCCACAGTTTACAGTTCGCATTTATAGCTATAAAAAAAAATTTTACCAGAAGGAATCTATGAAAGTAAAAAAATCATTTGAGCTGTTTAATTTTATTTTATTACTTTTTTTTTTATTTGAAATTCATTTATAACGCATACGAAAATACAGAAAAATTAAGTGAAATACAATTGGAGCCGTCATTCAATTTACAAAGTACATAATAACAAAATTGTACATGTTTGTTTTGAAAATGTGATTTTCAATTGTATTTTACTGCAAACTTTCCCCCACAGTTTTTCCCCAGTCTTGTGACTGGGCAATGCCTTATTTAGCATTGGTTCACCACTAAATTAATCTATCTTTGTTGCATAGCTTAAAGCTGTTAAGCATTTTCGCAGGTTTTGTGTTTTTTCAAACTCCGTTATAATATTATTTATTCTTTCGTCTGATTTTATGTAAACTTTTCTCCTTTTTCCAACAGTTTCTCCTAATTCTTTAGACTTTAGCAAAAACGAGACATATTCGGATTCCTCTTTAAGGGTCTTAATTTAAAAATGAACATTTGGTTGCTTTTTGCCAATAATTCTATTTAATTTCGAATTCCAACCTTCTACTGCATTATTTGTCCTATGGCGCTGACCATGAACATTCCAGATCTCGACAGGAATAATAGAATTATCCATCCATTGTTCAACGAAATAATCAAGAAATGTGGATAACTTACCGTTTTTTGGAGTATCTTCCATTATGATAAGCCATGCATCTTCTACATTTGAAAGTGGTATGTAGGCTAATGCCGAACACATTTTGCATATCTTCCTTATCTCTTCATTTGATTTATATTCCGTCACGAGTCCTACTTCCTGGATTTTTCGCCACAAGCATTGATTGTAGTGAAAATTACAACCAGATATTGTTGTTTGAGAGAAGATCATTTTTATTGCTGAAATTGCTGCTACTTCAAAATCTACTTTTATAACTTTTGGTGTCCATTCTGGGCACCAACTTTTTAATTCGCTAAACAAAGCATAATATGTTTCTTCTCGTTTATCGGGTACTAATGCAAATATCACACCCCGCACGGGGATAACTGGTTTTCCAGTTATTTGGGGAGCGGCGCCCCCACGGCCCGAGCTGACCTTGTGACGGTTTTTTGCTTTTTTGTTTTTGCGCTTATACGTTACCGCAGGGACAGCTGTTCATCCAGCTGATGGGGAGTAGCGACCCCACGGCCCTAGCCGACTTGTTATGTTTGATTCTTCCCGTTACAACTTTGTGTTGCCACCACCTTGACAGCACCCGCCTCAGTTGTTGGTTGCTGAGGTTGTGATTATGCGCCAGCCCTTTCCTTTCCTCTGGCTTTCCTCTCCCTTTCCTGTTTTTACTTTCTTCTCCACTACCTGTTCTTCTTTTCTACTCCATTTTCTACTCGACTTGCTTCTCCATTTTCTGTTCCTCTCTTGTTTTTCCGGGCTGGTTTGCTAGACCTACCTGCACGTTTGCCGTGTGCGGTGACCCGTAAGGTGGAAAAGGGGATGCTGGAGGCTGAGGTTTCTGGTGGCCAGGTTGTTGTTGTCGCCAGTCGCCAACACTCCTCTTTGCCCCCTGCTTCACCCTAAACGGGTGGCTAGGAACTAACCCACTCCTAGTCAATCGGCTTGTTGTTTCGTACAACAGGGTGAGTTTGGGGATAGTGCGGACATGCCAAAGGGGTGTTACCGAGACCTGGGAAAGTCTCGGTACTCGCTGAGCGCATGTCTGCGCTATCAACATGCTATATCCGTTGCTTAACCCTAGAGTCGTGTCCTGCGTCCAATTGGGCTTGCGGACCTCCGGCTCTCCCCTGTAGGGCTCGGTTGTGGGCGGGGAAATCGGCGGACGAACTTTTCACTTCTCTTCATGGCTAACCAAAAAATTTCCCAAGAACTTCAAACAAAGCGGCTCATTGAGGAAGGGTCACCCCCTCCCAACAAGAAACCTACACCTGATTCTGCCAATGTTCGGTTCTTTTGCATCCACTCCTTGGACGCTTCAAACCCATTAAACACCAGAAGCCCCTTCTGGATAAATAAAGCATTGCAATCAATTGCCAGCTCTCCTAAGAGCGTTAAGAAGCTCCAATCTGGAGATCTTCTTGTCGAGATGTCGAGTCCCAGATATGCTACAGTGCTTTTAAACACCACCTCTTTTTTAGATTGTCCAGTAAAAGTTACCCCTCACGGCTACCTCAATTCCTCACGAGGTGTTATCTCTTCTCAAGACCTTCTGGAGTGCAGTGACCAAGAACTTCTGGAGGAACTGAAAGACCAACAAGTGAGTGGAGTCCGGCGCATCCTATTTCGGCGAAATGGCCAATCTGTCCCATCTCGAAACATCATACTGACCTTTAACACCCCATCCCTGCCAACTTCAATCAAGGCAGGGTATCTACACCTTGAAGTGCGCCCCTTCATACCAAGTCCTCTACGATGCTTCAAATGCCAAGCATATGGTCACTCCCAGCAGTCTTGCAGGAGCACTGCTCGGTGTGGGCGTTGTACTGCAACCGACCATACTTTGCAAGATTGCCATGCCGAAGCCGAGCTGTGCTTCAACTGCAAGGGATCTCATGCAGCATCATCGAGAGACTGTCCAAAGTGGAAAGAGGAAAAAGAGATCCAACGCATTAAGACCGTTGAGGGAATCTCCTACCCAGAGGCCAGAAGAAAGGTCGCTCCAAACCAATCAAATCGGCGATCATATGCATCAGCGGTTGTTGCAAGGACTACAGTCGGTACCCAGACTGATAGCCAAATCCCAGTGAATTGTCCCTACAAGCTAGACGACATCATAGCTGCTGGTCTGGCAGCACTACAATCCCGAGCTAGGGACGCGAAAGCTCCAACAACCACTGTGCCTAAACCTGCTGCAACTAACACCAGCACCACCGGGACTTCAACAACCCCGGGAGGAAAGAGAAAGGAAAAAGAAAAGGAGAAGAAATCTCCAAACTCCCATCATAAGAACCAGGATCGGGCAAGATCATCTGCGACACAGGAACCAAAATACCGCCCCATTTTACCACCAGAGACTACAGGACGTCGGACAAAACAGTCCCAAGCGCAAATGGACATTGCAGACGAAATGATGGAATCGGACAACTTTTAGTTGTCCCAGTTTTTCTCGGGTTTTGTTTTTCGTTTTTTCTTTTTCTCGGGTTTTGTTTTTCGTTTTTTCTTTTTCTCATTCACCACAATTCAAACCATAGATAAAATCGTTCAGTGGAACTGTCGAGGCTTTCGAACAAGACATGACGACGTGAAACATCTGCTTTCGTCATACTCTCCGGTGTGCCTTTGCCTCCAGGAAACAAAACTTAAACCATCAGACCTCCTTTCAGTTCGAGGCTACAGTGCATTTCGGAAAGATAATGTTTCAGGAGATATAGCTTGCGGGGGAGTTGCCATCCTTGTCCCCCACAGTGTTCCAGTTTCTCCCGTTGCGGTCTCAACATCTTTACAAGCCGTTGCGGTGCGTATCTCCATGCCTGTGCCTCTAACTGTTTGCAGCGTCTATCTGCCGCCGGATGAGGACGTGAGCGTGTCCGTTCTTGAGAGCTTAGTTGGGCAGCTGCCGTCACCTGCTCTTCTTCTGGGTGACTTCAATGCTCATAATCCATTGTGGGGTAGTGTCAGAACAGACACACGAGGCCGTAGGATCGAATCTCTTCTTTCCTCGACCTCTTTGTGCCTGTTTAACACCGGCGCTGACACTTACTTCCACGAGCCTACACGAAGTTTCAGTGCAATCGATTTATCTTTGGGTCAACCATCGGTTATGGCCGACTGGTCGTGGACGGTGTGTGACGACCTCCATGGAAGCGACCACTTCCCAATTGTACTTAGGTATAATGTGAGCGTACCATCTTCTGCCTCCCGCCCTCCTCGTTGGAGGATGGATCGTGCCAAGTGGGAGGTCTTCACACCGTCCGCAATGATATCTTTTGCCATGGTGACCCGGGGGTCAATTGACGCAGCTGTTACTGATGTCACAACGTGTATCATTCAGGCAGCAGATCTCTCTATCCCAAAAACATCAACGACGCTCCCAAGACGTCCGAAGCCTTGGTGGAACCCTGATTGCGCAGCGGCTAGGAGAGTTCAACATAAGGCCTGGTGTACTTTTCGGCGTTATCCGACCGATGCTAATCTTGTTAAATTTAAAAGAGCAAAATCTTACGCTCGGTTGGTGCGTCGACGAAGCAAGAGGGAGTCTTGGATGAAGTACGTTTCATCTATCAATTCACGTGCCAGTTCAAAAAACTGTTTGGGAAAAAATTCGTAAGATCCGGGGAAACTATAGTTCCCGCCAAATTTCAATTCTTGAGAATAACGGCTGCACGTATGCTGAAGTTGGGGAGATTGTGGATTGCTTGGGCGAAGCGTTTGCCTCAGTTTCTAGTTCTCAGGCGTATCTCCCGTCCTTTCAGAGGATTAAAACAACCGCGGAACGCCAGAAAATCTCCTTTGCGCCTTTTTATAACACTGAGTATAACTCCCCTTCAGCATGGTTGAACTACGGGTGGCTCTGCATCGGTCTGGCGCAACATCTGTCGGCCCTGACGGCATCCACTATGACATGATCCGTCATCTCTCGCAGTCGTCTCTCGAGAATCTATTAGTGCTTTTCAACCGTATTTGGTTGGAGCACAGTTTCCCGGACTCTTGGCGAAGAGCTTTTGTTTTACCTTTTCCCAAGCCTGGCAAAGACCCCAAGTCTCCCTCTAGTTATCGGCCAATTGCCCTCACTAGCTGTCTGTGCAAAATCCTTGAACGAATGGTTAATTCCCGGCTAATTTATTTTCTTGAAGAACATCGAATACTGTCTCCATCACAAAGCGGCTTCCGTCGTCATCGTTCAGCTCCTGACCATCTCCTGCTCCTTGAGACATCTGTTCGTGAGGCGTTCGTACGTAGGCAGCACCTGGTGTCTGTATTTTTTGACATCGAAAAAGCTTACGATAGAGCGTGGCGTCACGGTATCCTCCGTGACCTCCACGAGAGTGGGTTGCGGGGAAACCTGCCAACCTTCATTGCCAACTTTCTTCGTAACCGTGTGTTCCAGGTGCGCCTGGGTACAACGCTGTCCACCTTTTTCCATCAAGAACATGGCGTTCCTCAAGGCAGCATTCTTTCGGTGACTCTGTTCATCCTCCGCATTAATTGTTTACTCAAAAATCTTCCTCCTACGGTTTCGGCTACCATTTATGTTGACGACCTTCACATCTTCTGTTCGTCATCCAGCATGCGTTTCGTTGAAAGGCAGTTGCAGTCTGCAATTACCCAGATTGTTAAAGCCGCTAACAATAATGGGTTTGTTCTTTCTCCCGACAAGACAGCCTGTGTCCATTTCTGCCGGAGGCGTGGCCTCCATCCTGATCCAGAGCTCTATTTGGACCGTGCAGCCATTCCAGTTTTGCCGGAAACCAAGTTCCTTGGTTTGACCGTTGACCGTGCTCTCACCTTTCGCTCGCACGTTCGACGGCTAAGGACTTCCTGTCTGAGAGCCTTGTCAATCCTTAAGATCCTTGCCTCAGTCTCCTGGGGTGCAGACAGGACTTCTTTGTTCCGTATTTACCATTCTCTCATTCGGTCTAAGCTGGATTATGGCTGTATGGTGTATGGCTCTGCGCGTCCTACCGTTCTCCGGCCGTTGGATACCATCCACCATCAAGCGCTGCGTCTTTGTACGGGAGCCTTTCGTACGTCACCCACTCCCAGCCTTTATGCCGACGCGAACGAACCGTCGCTTCATTTACGCCGTGTGCAGCTGTCTCTTCAGTTTTACCTGAAACTTAAATCACTCACAGACCATCCTTTATACGATGCAGTTTTTCATCCCCAGCATGCTCGTTTGTTCGAGATCCGTCCCTCGTGCATTCGAACCTTCGGTCTTCGTATGGCGGCCGTAGCTCGTGATGCAGGGCTCGACTTGTCACTCGTTGGAGAGACCAGGGGCTTTGAAGATCCCCCATGGCATCCTCTTGGTGTCATGGTTGATACCAGCTTTACCTCTTTTGACAAGTACTCAACCCCTGCGTCAGTGTACCAGCAGCTCTTCGCTGAACACCGTTACGTCAATGCAGACTTTATTCCTGTTTTCACCGATGGATCTAAGGCGGCTGGTGTAGTTGGATCCGCCGCCGTCTGCGTTGACGAAGTTTCTGTTGCCCGCATTCCTCCTGAGGCCACGGTGTTTTCGGCGGAGATGCATGCTGTGTATCTTGCACTTGTTCACGTGCAGTCGAGCTCTCATCAGCGTGCTATTGTGTACACTGATTCGTTGAGTGTTGTGCAATCATTGTCATCTTTGGATTTCACTGGCCACCCCTTCTTTTTACCGTACGGAGACTTCTTCGTTCTTTGTTCGAGGCTGATGTCCAGATTCGGTTCTGCTGGATTCCTGGGCATGTTGGGATCCCAGGGAACGAGTCTGCTGATGCTGCTGCTAGATCTGCCTCCTCTTTGGTTGTCACACCGTTGCCACTGTTCCACCGTGATTTTCGCTTTCTTGTTCACGATCATATCAGACGAACGTGGCGGGGTCTGTGGGACCAACAGGTGGAGAATAAACTGCACCGTGTTAAACCCATCCTTGGAGTCTGGAAATCATCGTGTCGCCGGAACCGTAGGGAAGAAGTTGTTCTTGCGCGTCTCCGCATTGGGCATTGTCGCTTCACGCATAGCTATTTGCTGTGTGGCGACGCTGCCCCAATGTGTGAGGCGTGCGACTGTTTACTCACCATCTCTCATGTTTTATGTAGTTGTGTTCGGTTTTGTAATAATCGGTTTGACTATTTTCAATCTCATCTGCTGGACGAGGACGCAGCTACGCTTCAAAAACTTTTGGGCGACCACTGCGACACTTTCGCAGTATTTTCCTTTTTAAAACAGATTAACTTTTTAAAACTTATTTAAAAAAAAAAAAAAAAAAAGTTATATAATAAATATAATAGTAAACTAATAAAGTTATATATAAACCTAATTAACTAACTAGTCTTCACATCTTTCATCATCCTCTTTTCTAACTTTTACTAAGCCCGTCTGCTCTTAATCATTCTCCACGCTTTTAAAAATCTTTAGCTGATAGTTCTGTGTCTGGCGCTCTTTGGCCAAACCTGGCCCTTGCGCCACTAAAATCAATTAACTAACTAACTAACCAAATATCACAGGATAAACATTTGTTTCAAGTGCCGTGCTTCCACAATCAACATGCACAGTATGCAATTGTGTGAACTGTTTCGGACAACTCTTGAATGTTCCATCAAAAAAAAAGGTGTCTCCACTTGTCAAAAGATGTTTAACGTTTTCACCTGCGAACACGAGAATTCTTTTCCCATAATTATTTGTAAAATCCAATCGAAGAAAACTTTCGTCGTTCGATAGGTGAAGAACATTTTCAGGAAATACAATATCATTACTTTCTGTAGGGTTTTGAGTACTTCCTAATACTTTTCTTCTTTCTGCACACAGTGAAGTTTTGGCATTTCCATATATTGGTACTTCAGTTACTAGGTCATATCCTCTTGAATAAATATTTCTCATTTCTTCTAGAAAAATCCTATGCACTGGTACTGAAACTTCGTCTCTAACTCTTTTTCTACAGATATCCATTGTCTTTTTTACCTCTATTTCTGCAATATTTGGCACACAAGAATGATCCGTTCGACTTATTATTTCATATTTAAAATTCGTTTTAATACTTCCCCTGCATCTGTTCTTTTTCTCTTTTGTACATAGCCAACTGATACATTCTTTGCTTTTTCTATGCAATCGGTGTTGGTAGCCATCTGCTATCAAACAAGGTTTTCCATTTCTAGTTGATAACAATTCACCAGATTCCATGACAATATAATATGTTCTTCTGAAGGAAATAATTACAAACACTTCAAATCGCAGCGCACAAATGAGCGCACACTGAAACGGACCCGGCTAATGACAACCCCAATTGTACGTGTTTGTTACACGTGTTCACCAGCCCTGGAGGCGGCCCGGCCCGCACGTGCAAGGGGGATGGCAACCAGGGGGATAACCCAACCGACGAAGAAGTGTACGCTTCGCCCACGTACGCTACACATACTCCACCAAATGCTTAGACGCATAAAATTTTCCACCATCAATAATACATCCGATATCTCTAGTTGAAGACATTAATGCACCATAAAATGAAAGTAACCTTCCTTCTCTAATCGATTTGTTGCATGTCAGTATTTCTCTTCTAATATACTCTTTTGTTAAGCAAAAATTTGGTTGCGTCACAAGTGTGAATCCATAATCACAAGGAAGGGCTTTGATTTTTACAGATGCCTGAATTAAATTCATTTTGATAAGTGCAATTTATCAAAAGAAGACTGCTGTTTTGTAGAATTTTTAACATATTATTATTATTATTATTATTATTTCGTTCTCATTTCATGTACCAATAAGCCGCCCCGGTGGCGCAGTGGTCTAAGCGATGGCCTCTGATCAATCGTCCGAACGGGGTCCGGGTTCAAATCCCGGTGAGGCATGGATGTTGTGTTTGTCTTTCGGCACTGGCTCTCTCCCTTCCCTGGAACCAGTGACCCTAAATTAGGGACGGGCGACTGCTTGTAGCCCATTGAGTTGCTCACGGTGGTCGCTAAACCTCCAACAAAAAAAAAAAAAAAAAATGTACCAATAAGCAAATGGAGGAGTCATTTCCGGCCACGCCCCATTATTCCGTTCTCATTTCTTGTACCAATAAGTAGATGGATGAGTCATTTCCATCGATTGCTCCGTTCTCATTTGCTGTACGAATAAGCAGATGGATTTCCTGTAATAAAAATAATCTTCTCTTCAAAATCTTACCCTTTGGATCTAGTAGAAGTTGGTACCCAATGGCAGCCCATCCAGACAGCCGTTCAGTCAAGTTAATATGCCTAGATACGATACGCATTCACCTAGAAAGTCTTAACGTTTCTATGAGTGATATCGGAGAATCGGGAAAATCAATAAATATAAAACTCAATCATGTAACTTACAAAGTAAAAAAAGACTATCCCACATTTCTTAAAAGATGGAAACGTATTTGTGCAACAACATTACTATACAGAGATTGCTTTTACCATATCTTTTCTGGGAAAATATTGATATGCTTCGAAGAGACTTCAATTGGTCCATAGAGGAAATTCGCTCCTTTCAAAATGCATACAAGTGTACGGATAACATTTTTAACGTACAAGACTTGATTTACTATCTGTTTTGTTGCGGTAACATAAATTATTCAATTTGTAACAACGATAATTATAGCTCTTGTTCCAGTGGAGATTCATCCGCAGAATATTGAGAAGATTCTTACTCGTATGATTCGTGCTCAAATGACGCGTTGTGTTCATGTGACGATTATGGCACAAGACAAACTGTAAAATTTGGCCGAAACAGACTACACTTATATTCCTTTCCAATAAAAAATAGCTACAAATTAATGTTTGAAGTTCCCAATTGGTCATATGACGGAAACCCTACATGTTTTAGCCCTGATTTCGTTGGAAATTTATATCAAAAGACAGGAACACTCATAAGCCTCATTGAATATTTGTGTAAGGTATTAAAAGATGAATTTGTTTGTGGAGTCACTTTCCAAAAATATAAAAAAGGTAAATCGTATTCTATAGTTGATCAACTTCTTCTGCGTTTGGTTAATTCGCGGAAGACTCTGAACCAATTCAGAGAAGATACCGATGTTGAATATATTTCATGTCGTAAGACGGTAGCAGCTAGTGTACACTCACTCGAACGCTCGCTAAACAATCCTATGGTCATAGCACAATTCGGGATGAACAAGCTTGCAAGTAGGGTGAGTGTTTCCAAAGTGCTAGAAAGGACCATTGTGTTCATAGCACGCTGCGAACGATGACCTGTTGTTGAAAAAGTCAACATGTCACGGTATCTAGATAGATTTTCTAAAAGTTATCCATGAGTTATCATGTATATTACCCCTTTCGTGGGGTCATTTTATTCAATATCACCCCTTTATGGGGTCATTTTACGCAATATCACCCTTTCATGGGGTCAGTTTATGCAATATCACCCTTTCATGGGGTCATTTTATGTATATCACCCTTTCATGGGGTCATTTTATGTAATATCACCCTTACATGGGGTCATTTTATGTAATATCACCCTTACATGGGGACATTTTATGCAATATCACCATTTCGTGGGGTCTTTTTATGTAATATTACCCTTACATGGGGTCATTTTATGCAATATCACCATTTCGTGGGGTCATTTTATGCAATATCACCCTTACATGGGGTCATTTTATGCAATATCACCCTTACATGGGGTCCTTTTTATCCAAAAATTGGATGTGGAATAAATAGGCCTTATGATTTATTCATAGGGGAACTCTGCCCATTTGAAAGGGAGAAACGCGCCGTAAATCGTACCTCTTGTGTGGCGTGGAAACCGACTTAAGTTATATATTTTTTTATAATGTGTATTTTTTAATAAATCACATGTAAAATTATTATTTCTTTTTCTTTTTACAGGTGCTGTCATGGAACTCCGTGTTCAACTAAATTCAGCAGAAGTAGACGAATATGTCAATTCATTGCGAGCAGTCACGTCACAAATGATGAAGAGCAAGAACATTGCCGATACGAAATTGGGCCCCAATGTGTGAGGCGTGCGACTGTTTACTCACCATCTCTCATGTTTTATGTAGTTGTGTTCGGTTTTGTAATAATCGGTTTCACTATTTTCAGTCTCATCTGCTGGACGAGGACGCAGCTACGCTTCAAAAACTTTTGGGCGACCACTGCGACACTTTCGCAGTATTTTCCTTTTTAAAACAGATTAACTTTTTAAAACTCATTTAAAAAAAAAAAAAAAAAAGTTATATAATAAATATAATAGTAAACTAATAAAGTTATATATAAACCTAATTAACTAACTAGTCTTCACATCTTTCATCATCCTCTTTTCTAACTTTTACTAAGCCCGTCTGCTCTTAATCATTCTCCACGCTTTTAAAAATCTTTAACTGATAGTTCTGTGTCTGGCGCTCTTTGACCAAACCTGGCCCTTGCGCCACTAAAATCAATTAACTAACTAACTAACTAACTACGAAATTGGATTATGACACTAATGTGCGTTTTATATTACAAGAAATGTCAAGCACTCGTTATGCTAAGGATAAATTTAATCAGCAAAACTTAAACAGTATAAATAAGGATTTTACTTGTAAGATATTGAGTGTAATACAAGATCTTAAGGAAGATTCTCAAGAAGCTAACATTCAGACTACAGTGCGAAAAACGATTGAAGAGATGACCATTCCAGGTTATTTGAAAAGTATTTTTCCAAGTCCTGTTGTGGATCCTGATTGTACAAACCCGCACGGGGATAACTGGTTTTCCAGTTATTTGGGGAGCGGCGCCCCCACGGCCCGAGCTGACCTTGTGGCGGTTTTTTTGCTTTTTTGTATTTGCGCTTATACGTTACCGCAGGGACAGCTGTTCATCCAGCTGATGGGGAGTAGCGACCCCACGGCCCCAGCCGACTTGTTATGTTTAATTCTACCCGTTACAACTTTGTGTTGCCACCACCTTGACAGCACCCGCCTCAGTTGTTGGTTGCTGAGGTTGTGATTATGCGCCAGCCCTTTCCTTTCCTCTCGCTTTCCTCTCCCTTTCCTGTTTTTACTTTCTTCTCCACTACCTGTTCTTCTTTTCTACTCCATTTTCTACTCGACTTGCTTCTCCATTTTCTGTGGCCCCGCACGGGGATAACTGGTTTTCCAGTTATTTGGGGAGCGGCGCCCCCACGGCCCGAGCTGACCTTGTGACTGTTTCTGTTTTGATTTCGTCTTGATACGATGATACCACCGAAGGGACAGCTGTTCATCCAGCTGATGGGGAGTGGCGACCCCACGGCCCGAGCCGACAGTAGTGTTTAAAATCTTTTTCCATTTGTGGTTGTTGTTGTTGTTATCTCGCCACGCTCCCGCCTCAGTCCTGTAGGTTGCTGAGGTTGTGATTATGCGCCAGCCCTTTCCTCTCACTTTCCTGTTTTTGCTTTCTTCTCCACTCCCTGTTCTTCCTTTTTCTCTATTTTCTACTCCTCTTCCCTTTCTTTTTCATTTTCTGTTCCTTCTTCGTTTCTTCGGGCTGGTTAGCTAGACCTACCTGCACGTTTGCCGTGTGCGGTGACCCGTACAGGTGGAAAAGGGGATGCTGGAGGCTGAGGTTACTGGGGGCCAGGCTATAGTTGTCACCAGTCGCCAACACTCCTCTTTGCCCCCTGCTTCACCCTAAACGGGAGGCTAGGAACTAACCTACTCCTAGTCAATCGGCTTGTCATTTCGTACGACGGGGTGAGTTTGGGGATAGTGTGGGCATGCCAAAGGGGTATTACCAAGACCCGGGAAAGTCGCGGTACTCGCTGAGCGCATGTCTGCACGATCAACATGCTATATCCGCCGCCTAACCCTAGGGCCGTGTCCTGCGCCCATGTTGGCCTGCGGACCTCCGGCTCTCCCCTGTTGGGCTCGGTAGTGGGCGGGGAAGCTGGCGGATGAATTTTTTCGCATTTTATATGGATTCTTTAAATATTCCCCCTTCTGTCAAACTAAAGAAATCTTTGGACACGGATCCTAACCCCACCAATAAGAAACTGCGTACTTTGCCGCCGGACACTGCCCGATTTTTTATCATCCATGCACGGGAAGAATCTCACAAGCTTGGCTCCAAATCTCCCTTCTGGATTCAAAAGCCCTGCAAGGAGCGGTTGCGTCACCAACCAGTGTGAAGAAGTTAAAATCGGGAGATATATTGGTGGAAATGTCAAGTCCACGCCATGGTTCATTGCTCTTGGGCGTCTCCAACTTGGGTGGTGTCCCTGTGGACATCAAACCTCATCAGTCCCTGAATTCATCCAGAGGTGTCATCTCCGAGCGCGACCTCGTGGATGTTTCAGAGGAAGAATTTCTTGAGGAGCTTGCCAACCAAGGTGTCACAGCGGTTCGTCGCATCAAGTTCCGCCGAAACGGGGAGCTGGTCAACTCCAGAACAGTGATTCTGACCTTTGATCGCCCGACTCTTCCATCTTCCATCCATGCGGGCTATTTGAACTGCTCTGTGCGCCCGTACATTCCTAACCCTCTTCGTTGCTACCGATGCCAAGTGTACGGGCACTCCCAGCAGTCTTGCCGTGGTGCTGCTACTTGCAATCGTTGCGGTTCACACGACCATCTTCAGTCTGACTGCTCTGCTGCAGCTGCCCATTGTGTGAACTGCAAAGGCGACCATGCTGCCAATGCCAAGAACTGTCCGAAGTGGATTGAGGAGCGGAGGATTCAGGAGGTTAAGACACTTGAACACCTGTCCTACCCTGAAGCTCGACGGAAGGTCGTTCCCGCTGCTCCAAGCGCACGCACCTACTCTTCCGTTGTGGCTCCTAAAACATCCATAGCCACTCAGACAGACATCACTATACCAAAAGACTGCCCTTTCTCTCTCGAGGATATTTATGCTGCTGGGCTGAAGGCCCTTCGACTTTCCACCACTGACAGTTTATCTTTGCCACCACAGACCAATGCTCGGGGTCCTGCATCCTCGCCCAAGCGCGCTGTTGCAGAACAGGTTTCCCGTTCTACGAGCCCTGATCCCTCGCCTGCTAGACACAAAGGCAAGACCAAACAAACCTCAGCCACACAATCTCAAACAAAGGTTCAAGCCGGAACGAAGCAGTCCCGGTCTTCATCCTCAAGACACCCACCTGTCCTTCCCCCGGTTACCACGCCGGCGAGGGGCACTGCAGACCAGACAGAGGAATTTATGGACTCCGAGGCCTTCTAGGCCTGGTCAGTTCATTTGATCCACGTTTCTTTCTTTCTATCTACCCCTCAAATCATGGTTTCAATCGTTCAATGGAACTGTCGAGGTTTTCGGACAAAATATGATGACGTCAAACATCTGCTTTCGTCGTACTCTCCGGTGTGCCTTTGCCTCCAGGAGACAAAACTTAAACCATCAGACCTGCTCTCAGTTCGAGGCTACAGTGCATTTCGGAAAGATAATGTTTCAGGAGATATAGCTTGCGGGGGAGTTGCCATTCTTGTCCCCCACAGTGTTCCAGTTTCCCCCGTTGCGGTCTCAACATCTTTACAAGCCGTTGCGGTGCGTATCTCCATGCCTGTGCCTCTAACTGTTTGCAGCGTCTATCTGCCGCCGGATGAGGACGTGAGCATGTCTGTTCTTGAGAGCTTAGTTGAGCAGCTGCTGCCACCTGCTCTTCTTCTGGGTGACTTCAATGCTCATAATCCATTGTGGGGTAGTGTCAGAACAGACACACGAGGCCGTAGGATCGAATCTCTTCTTTCCTCGACCTCTTTGTGCCTGTTTAACACCGGTGCTGACACTTATTTCCACGAGCCTACAAGAAGTTTCAGTGCGATCGATTTATCTTTGGGTTCACCATCGGTTACTGCTGACTGGTCGTGGACGGTGTGCAACGACCTCCATGGGAGCGACCACTTCCCAATTGTACTTGGCTATAATGAGAGCGTGCCATCTTCTGCTTCCCGCCCTCCTCGATGGAGGATGGATCGTGCCAAGTGGGAGGTCTTCACATCGTCCGCAGTGATACCTTCTGTCATGGTGACCCGAGGGTCAATCGATGCAACTGTTACTGATGTCACCACGTGTATCATACAGGCAGCGGATCTCTCTATCCCAAAGACATCAACGACGCTCCCAAGACGTCCGAAACCTTGGTGGACCTCTGATTGCACAGCGGCTAGGAGAGCTCAACATAAGGCCTGGTGTACATTTCGGCGGTATCCAACCGATGCTAATCTCGTTGAATTTAAAAGAGCAAAATCTTACGCTCGGTTGGTGCGTCGACGAAGCAAGAGGGAGTCTTGGATAAAGTACGTTTCATCGATCAATTCACGTGCCAGTTCAAAAACTGTTTGGGAAAAAATTCGTAGGATTCGGGGAAACTGTGGTTCCCATCAGATCTCTATTCTCGAGAGTAACGGCTGCACGTATGCTGAAGTCGGGGAGATAGTGGATTGTTTGGGTAGGGCGTTTGCCTCTGTTTCCAGTTCTGAGGCGTACCCTCTCTCCTTTCAGAGGACTAGACCTGCTGCTGAGTGCCAGAGACTCTCCTTTGCGCCTTTTCATAACACCGAGTATAACTCCCCCTTCAGCATGGTTGAACTCCGAGTGGCTCTGCATCGGTCCGGTGCAACATCTGTAGGTCCCGATGGCATCCACTATGACATGATCCGTCATCTATCACAGTCGTCTCTCGAGAATCTGTTAGTGCTTTTCAACCGCATTTGGTTGGAGCACAGTTTCCCGGACTCCTGGCGAAAAGCTTTTGTTTTACCTTTTCCCAAGCCTGGCAAAGACCCCAAGTCTCCCTCTAGTTACCGGCCAATTGCCCTCACTAGCTGTCTGTGCAAAATCCTTGAACGCATGGTTAATTCTAGGCTAATTTACTTCCTAGAAGAACATCAAATTCTGTCGCCATCACAAAGCGGCTTCCGTCGTCATCGTTCAGCTCCTGACCATCTCCTGCTCCTTGAGACGTCTGTTCGAGAGGCATTCGTGCGTAGGCAGCACCTGGTGTCTGTCTTTTTTGACATCGAAAAAGCTTACGATAGAGCGTGGCGTCACGGTATCCTCCGTGACCTCCACGAGAATGGGTTGCGGGGAAACCTGCCAACCTTCATTGCCAACTTTCTTCGTAACCGTGTGTTCCAGGTGCGCCTCGGTACAACGCTCTCTGCCTTCTTCCATCAAGAACAAGGTGTTCCTCAAGGCAGCATTCTTTCGGTGACTCTTTTCATCCTCCGCATTAATTGTTTGCTTAAAAATCTTCCTCGTACGGTTTCGACTACCATTTATGTTGACGACCTTCACATCTTCTGCTCGTCATCAAGCATGCATTTCATTGAAAGGCAGCTGCAGTCTGCAATTAACCAGATAGTTAAAGCGGCTAACAACAATGGTTTCGTTCTTTCTGCTGAAAAGACAGCGTGTGTCCATTTCTGCCGGAGGCGTGGCCTCCACCCCGATCCAGAACTCTATTTGGACCATGCAGCCATTCCAGTTTTGCCGGAAACCAAGTTCCTTGGTTTGACCGTCGACCGTGCGCTCACCTTTCGCTCGCACGTTCGACGACTCCGCACTTCCTGTCTGAGAGCTTTGTCCATCCTCAAGATCCTCGCCTCAGTCTCCTGGGGTGCAGACAGGACTTCCTTGTTCCGTATTTACCATTCTCTCATTCGGTCTAAACTGGATTATGGCTGTATGGTGTATGGCTCTGCGCGTCCTTCCGTTCTCCGGCCGTTGGATACCATCCACCATCAAGCGCTGCGTCTTTGTACGGGAGCCTTTCGTACGTCACCCATTCCCAGCCTTTATGCCGACGCGAACGAACCGTCGCTTCATTTACGCCGTCTGCAGCTGTCTCTTCAATTTTACCTGAAACTTAAATCACTCACAGACCATCCTTTATACGATGCAGTTTTTCATCCCCAGCATGCTCGTTTGTTCGAGATCCGTCCCTCGTGCATTCGAACCTTCGGTCTTCGTATGGCGGCCGTAGCTCGTGATGCAGGGCTCGACTTGTCACTCGTTGGAGAGACCAGGGGCTTTGAGGATTCTCCATGGCATCCTCTTGGTGTCATGGTCGATACCAGCTTTACATCTTTTGACAAGTCCTCAACCCCTGCGTCAGTGTACCAGCAGCTCTTCGCCGAACACCGTTACGTCAATGCAGACTTTATTCCTGTTTTCACCGATGGATCTAAGGCAGCTGGTGTCGTTGGATGCGCCGCCGTCTGCATTGACGAAGTTTCTGTTGCCCGCATTCCTGCCGAGGCCACGGTGTTTTCGGCGGAGATGCATGCTGTGTATCTTGCACTTGTTCACGTGCAGTCGAGCTCTCATCAGCGTGCTATTGTGTACACTGATTCGTTGAGTGTTGTGCAATCATTGTCATCTTTGGATTTCTCTGGCCACCCACTTCTTTTTACCGTACGGAGACTTCTTCGTTCTTTGCTCGAGGCTGATGTCCAGATTCGGTTCTGCTGGATTCCTGGGCATGTTGGGATCCCAGGGAACGAGTCTGCTGATGCTGCTGCTAGATCTGCCTCTTCTTTGGTCGTCACACCCTTGCCACTGTTTCACCGTGAATTTCGCTTTCTTGTTCACGATCATATCAGACGAACGTGGCGAAGTCTGTGGGACCAACAGGTGGAGAATAAACTGCACCGTGTTAAACCCATCCTTGGAGTCTGGAAATCATCGTGTCGCCGGAACCGTAGGGAAGAAGTTGTTCTTGCGCGTCTCCGCATTGGGCATTGTCGCTTCACGCATAGCTATTTGCTGTGTGGCGACGCTGCCCCAATGTGTGAGGCGTGCGACTGTTTACTCACCGTCTCTCATGTTTTGTGCAGTTGTGTTCGTTTTCGTCAGCATCGGTTTCACTATTTTCAGTCTCATCTGCTGGACGAGGACGCAGCTACGCTTCAAAAGCTTTTGGGCGACCACTGCGACACTTTCGCAGTATTTTCCTTTCTAAAACAAATTAACGTTTTAAAACTCATTTAAAAAAAAAAAAAAAAAAAAAAAATAAAAAAAAATAAAATAAAAGTTATATTATAATGGTAAATTAATAAAGTTATATATAAACCTAATAAACTAACTAGTCCTCACAACATCTGTCATCATCCTCTTTTCTAACTTTTACCAAGCCTGTCTGCTCTTAATCATTTCACCCCGCTTTTTAAAATCTTTAGCTGATAGTTCTGTGTCTGGCGCTCTTTGGCCAAGCCTGGCCCTTGCGCCACTAAAATCAATTAACTAACTAACTAACTAACCATTTTCTGTTCCTCTCTTGTTTTTCCGGGCTGGTTTTGCTAGACCTACCTGCACGTTTGCCGTGTGCGGTGACCCGTAAGGTGGAAAAGGGGATGCTGGAGGCTGAGGTTTCTGGTGGCCAGGTTGTTGTTGTCGCCAGTCGCCAACACTCCTCTTTGCCCCCTGCTTCACCCTAAACGGGCGGCTAGGAACTAACCCATTCCTAGTCAATCGGCTTGTTGTTTCGTACAACAGGGTGAGTTTGGGGATAGTGCGGGCATGCCAAAGGAGTGTTACCGAGACCTGGGAAAGTCTCGGTACTCGCTGAGCGCTTGTCTGCACTGTCAACATGCTATATCCGTTGCTTAACCCTAGAGTCGTGTCCTGCGTCCAATTGGGCTTGCGGACCTCCGGCTCTCCCCTGTTGGGCTCGGTTGTGGGCGGGGAAATCGGCGGACGAACTTTTTACTTCTTTTCATGGATAACAAAAAAATTTCCCAAGAACTTCAAACAAAGCGGCCCATTGAGGAAGGGTCACCCCCTCCCAACAAGAAACCTACACCTGATTCTGCCAATGTTCGGTTCTTTTGCATCCACTCCTTGGACGCTTCAAACCCATTAAACAGCAGAAGCCCCTTCTGGATAAATAAAGCATTGCAATCAATTGCCAGCTCTCCTAAGAGCGTTAAGAAGCTCCAATCTGGAGATCTTCTTGTCGAGATGTCGAGTCCCAGATATGCTACAGTGCTTTTAAACACCACCTCTTTTTTAAATTGTCCAGTAAAAGTTACCCCTCACGGCTACCTCAATTCCTCACGAGGTGTTATCTCTTCTCAAGACCTTCTGGAGTGCAGTGACCAAGAACTTCTGGAGGAACTGAGAGACCAACAAGTGAGTGGAGTCCGGCGCATCCTATTTCGGCGAAATGGCCAATCTGTCCCATCTCGAAACATCATACTGACCTTTAACACCCCATCCCTGCCAACTTCAATCAAGGCAGGGTATCTACACCTTGAAGTGCGCCCCTTCATACCAAGTCCTCTACGATGCTTCAAATGCCAAGCATATGGTCACTCCCAGCAGTCTTGCAGGAGCACTGCTCGGTGTGGGCGTTGTACTGCAACCGACCATACTTTGCAAGATTGCCATGCCGAAGCCGAGCTGTGCTTCAACTGCAAGGGATCTCATGCAGCATCATCGAGAGAATGTCCAAAGTGGAAAGAGGAAACAGAGATCCAACGCATTAAGACCGTCGAGGGAATCTCCTACCCAGAGGCCAGAAGAAAGGTCGCTCCAAACCAATCAAATCGGCGATCCTATGCATCAGCGGTTGTTGCAAGGACTACAGTCGGTACCCAGACTGATAGCCAAATCCCAGTGAATTGTCCATACAAGCTAGATGACATCATAGCTGCTGGTCTGGCAGCACTACAATCCCGAGCTAGGGACGCGAAAGCTCCAACAACCACTGTGCCTAAACCTGCTGCAACTAACACCAGCACCACCGGGACTTCAACAACCCCGGGAGGAAAGAGAAAGGAAAAGAAAAGGAGAAGAAATCTCCAAACTCCCATCATAAGAACCAGGATCGGGCCAGATCATCTGCGACACAGGAACCAAAATACCGCCCCATTTTACCACCAGAGACTACAGGGCGTCGGACAAAACAGTCCCAAGCGCAAATGGACATTGCAGACGAAATGATGGAATCGGACAACTTTTAGTTGTCACAGTTTTTCTCGGGTTTTGTTTTTCGTTTTTTCTTTTACTCATTCACCACAATTCAAACCATGGATCAAATCGTTCAGTGGAACTGTCGAGGCTTTCGGACAAGACATGACGACGTGAAACATCTGCTTTCGTCATACTCTCCGGTGTGCCTTTGCCTCCAGGAGACAAAACTTAAACCATCAGACCTCCTTTCAGTTCGAGGCTACAGTGCATTTCGGAAAGATAATGTTTCAGGAGATAGAGCTTGCGGGGGAGTTGCCATCCTTGTCCCCCACAGTGTTCCAGTTTCTCGTGTTGCGGTCTCAACATCTTTACAAGCCGTTGCGGTGCGTATCTCCATGCCTGTGCCTTTAACTGTTTGCAGCGTCTATCTGCCGCCGGATGAGGACGTGAGCGTGTCCGTTCTTGAGAGCTTAGTTGGGCAGCTGCCGTCACCTGCTCTTCTTCTGGGTGACTTCAATGCTCATAATCCATTGTGGGGTAGTGTCAGAACAGACACACGAGGCCGTAGGATCGAATCTCTTCTTTCCTCGACCTCTTTGTGCCTGTTTAACACCGGTGCTGACACTTACTTCCACGAGCCTACACGAAGTTTCAGTGCAATCGATTTATCTTTGGGTCAACCATCGGTTATGGCCGACTGGTCGTGGACGGTGTGTGACGACCTCCATGGAAGCGACCACTTCCCAATTGTACTTAGGTATAATGTGAGCGTACCATCTTCTGCCTCCCGCCCTCCTCGTTGGATGATGGATCGTGCCAAGTGGGAGGTCTTCACACCGTCTGCAGTAATATCTTTTGCCATGGTGACCCGGGGGTCAATTGACGCAGCTGTTACTGATGTCACAACGTGTATCATTCAGGCAGCAGATCTCTCTATCCCCAAAACATCAACGACGCTCCCAAGACGTCCGAAGCCTTGGTGGAACCCTGATTGCGCAGCGGCTAGGAGAGTTCAACATAAGGCCTGGTGTACTTTTCGGCGTTATCCGACGGATGCTAATCTTGTTAAATTTAAAAGAGCAAAATCTTACGCTCGGTTGGTGCGTCGACGAAGCAAGAGGGAGTCTTGGATGAAGTACGTTTCATCTATCAATTCACGTGCCAGTTCAAAAACTGTTTGGGAAAAAATTCGTAAGATCCGGGGAAACTATAGTTCACGCCAAATTTCAATTCTTGAGAATAACGGCTGCACATATGCTGAAGTTGGGGAGATTGTGGATTGCTTGGGCGAAGCGTTTGCTTCAGTTTCTAGTTCTCAGGCGTATCTCCCGTCCTTTCAGAGGATTAAAACAACAGCGGAACGCCAGAAAATCTCCTTTGCACCTTTTTATAACACTGAGTATAACTCCCCCTTCAGCATGGTTGAACTACGGGTGGCTCTGCATCGGTCCGGCGCAACATCTGTCGGTCCCGACGGCATCCACTATGACATGATTCGTCATCTCTCGCAGTCGTCTCTCGAGAATCTGTTAGTGCTTTTCAACCGTATTTGGTTGGAGCACAGTTTCCCGGACTCTTGGCGAAGAGCTTTTGTTTTACCTTTTCCCAAGCCTGGCAAAGACCCCAGGTCTCCCTCTAGTTATCGGCCAATTGCCCTCACTAGCTGTCTGTGCAAAATCCTTGAACGCATGGTTAATTCTAGGCTAATTTACTTCCTAGAAGAACATCAAATTCTGTCGCCATCACAAAGCGGCTTCCGTCGTCATCGTTCAGCTCCTGACCATCTCCTGCTCCTTGAGACGTCTGTTCGAGAGGCATTCGTGCGTAGGCAGCACCTGGTGTCTGTCTTTTTTGACATCGAAAAAGCTTACGATAGAGCGTGGCGTCACGGTATCCTCCGTGACCTCCACGAGAGTGGGTTGCGGGGAAACCTGCCAACCTTCATTGCCAACTTCCTTCGTAACCGTGTGTTCCAGGTGCGCCTGGGTACAACGCTCTCTGCCTTCTTCCATCAAGAACATGGTGTTCCTCAAGGCAGCATTCTTTCGGTGACTCTGTTCATCCTCCGCATTAATTGTTTGCTTAAAAATCTTCCTCCTACGGTTTCGACTACCATTTATGTTGACGACCTTCACATCTTCTGCTCGTCATCAAGCATGCATTTCATTGAAAGGCAGCTGCAGTCTGCAATTAACCAGATAGTTAAAGCGGCTAACAACAATGGTTTCGTTCTTTCTGCTGAAAAGACAGCGTGTGTCCATTTCTGCCGGAGGCGTGGCCTCCACCCCGATCCAGAACTCTATTTGGACCATGCTGCCATTCCAGTTTTGCCGGAAACCAAGTTCCTTGGTTTGACCGTCGACCGTGCGCTCACCTTTCGCTCGCACGTTCGACGACTCCGCACTTCCTGTCTGAGAGCTTTGTCCATCCTCAAGATCCTCGCCTCAGTCTCCTGGGGTGCAGACAGGACTTCCTTGTTCCGTATTTACCATTCTCTCATTCGGTCTAAACTGGATTATGGCTGTATGGTGTATGGCTCTGCGCGTCCTTCCGTTCTCCGGCCGTTGGATACCATCCACCATCAAGCGCTGCGTCTTTGTACGGGAGCATTTCGCACGTCACCCATTCCCAGCCTTTATGCCGACGCGAACGAACCGTCGCTTCATTTACGCCGTCTGCAGCTGTCTCTTCAATTTTACCTGAAACTTAGATCTCTCTCAGAACATACTTTACACGATGCAGTTTTTCATCCCCAGCATGCTCGTTTGTTCGAGACCCGTCCCTCGTGCATTCGAACCTTCGGTCTTCGTATGGCGGCCGTAGCTCGTGATGCAGGGCTCGACTTGTCACTCGTTGGAGAGACCAGGGGCTTTGAGGATCCCCCATGGCACCCTCTTGGTGTCATGGTTGATACCAGCTTTACATCTTTTGACAAGTCCTCAACCCCTGCGTCAGTGTACCAGCAGCTCTTCGCCGAACACCGTTACGTCAATGCAGACTTTATTCCTGTTTTCACCGATGGATCTAAGGCGGCTGGTGTCGTTGGATGCGCCGCCGTCTGCATTGACGAAGTTTCTGTTGCCCGCATTCCTGCCGAGGCCACGGTGTTTTCGGCGGAGATGCATGCTGTGTATCTTGCACTTGTTCACGTGCAGTCGAGCTCTCATCAGCGTGCTATTGTGTACACTGATTCGTTGAGTGTTGTGCAATCATTGTCATCTTTGGATTTCTCTGGCCACCCACTTCTTTTTACCGTACGGAGACTTCTTCGTTCTTTGCTCGAGGCTGATGTCCAGATTCGGTTCTGCTGGATTCCTGGGCATGTTGGGATCCCAGGGAACGAGTCTGCTGACGCTGCTGCTAGATCTGCCTCTTCTTTGGTCGTCACACCCTTGCCACTGTTCCACCGTGATTTTCGCTTTCTTGTTCACGATCATATCAGACGAACGTGGCGAAGTCTGTGGGACCAACAGGTGGAGAATAAACTGCACCGTGTTAAACCCATCCTTGGAGTCTGGAAATCATCGTGTCGCCGGAACCGTAGGGAAGAAGTTGTTCTTGCGTGTCTCCGCATTGGGCATTGTCGCTTCACGCATAGCTATTTGCTGTGTGGCGACGCTGCCCCAATGTGTGAGGCGTGCAACTGTTTACTCACCGTCTCTCATGTTTTGTGCAGTTGTGTTCGTTTTCGTCATCATCGGTTTCACTATTTTCAGTCTCATCTGCTGGACGAGGACGCAGGTACACTACAGAAGCTTTTGGGCGACCACTGCGACACTTTCGCAGTATTTTCCTTTTTGAAAGAGATTAACGTTTTAAAACTTATTTAAAAAAAAAAAAAAAAGTTATAATAAATATAATAGTAAATTAATAAAGTTATATATAAACCTAATTAACTAACTAGTCTTCACAACATCTTTCATCATCCTCTTTTCTAACTTTTACAAAGCCTGTCTGCTCTTAATCATTTCACCCCGTTTTTAAAAATCATTGGCTGATAGTTCTATGTCTGGCGCTCTTTGGCCAAGCCTGGCCCTTGCGCCACTAAAATCAATTAACTAACTAACTAACTAACTGAGGGAATCTCCTACCCAGAGGCCAGAAGAAAGGTCGCCCCAAACCAATCAAATCGGCGATCCTATGCATCAGCGGTTGTTGCAAGGACTACAGTCGGTACCCAGACTGATAGCCAAATCCCAGTGAATTGTCCCTACAAGCTAGACGACATCATAGCTGCTGGTCTGGCAGCACTACAATCCCGAGCTAGGGACGCGAAAGCTCCAACAACCACTGTGCCTAAACCTGCTGCAACTAACACCAGCACCACCGGAACTTCAACAACCCCGGGAGGAAAGAGAAAGGAAAAAGAAAAGGAGAAGAAATCTCCAAACTCCCATCATAAGAACCAGGATCGGGCAAGATCATCTGCGACACAGGAACCAAAATACCGCCCCATTTTACCACCAGAGACTACAGGGCGTCGGACAAAACAGTCCCAAGCGCAAATGGACATTGCAGACGAAATGATGGAATCGGACAACTTTTAGTTGTCACAGTTTTTCTCGGGTTTTGTTTTTCGTTTTTTCTTTTTCTCATTCACCACAATTCAAACCATGGATCAAATCGTTCAGTGGAACTGTCGAGGCTTTCGAACAAGACATGACGACGTGAAACATCTGCTTTCGTCATACTCTCCGGTGTGCCTTTGCCTCCAGGAGACAAAACTTAAACCATCAGACCTCCTTTCAGTTCGAGGCTACAGTGCATTTCGGAAAGATAATGTTTCAGGAGATATTGCTTGCGGGGGAGTTGCCATCCTTGTCCCCCACAATGTTCCAGTTTCTCCCGTTGCGGTCTCAACATCTTTACAAGCCGTTGCGGTGCGTATCTCCATGCCTGTGCCTCTAACCGTTTGCAGCATCTATCTGCCGCCGGATGAGGACGTGAGCGTGTCCGTTCTTGAGAGCTTAGTTGGGCAGCTGCCGTCACCTGCTCTTGTTCTGGGTGACTTCAATGCTCATAATCCATTGTGGGGTAGTGTCAGAACAGACACACGAGGCCGTAGGATCGAATCTCTTCTTTCCTCGACCTCTTTGTGCCTGTTTAACACCGGTGCTGACACTTACTTCCACGAGCCTATTCCCCCGCACGGGGATAACTGGTTTTCCAGTTATTTGGGGAGCGGCGCCCCCACGGCCCGAGCTGACCTTGTGACGGATCATTTTGTCATTTCGTCTTGAACGATTACATCACCGAAGGGACAGCTGTTCATCCAGCTGATGGGGAGTGGCGACCCCACGGCCCGAGCCGACAGTAGTGTTTAAAATCTTTTTCCATTTGTGATTGTTGTTGTTGTTACCTCGCCACGCTCCCGCCTCAGTCCTGTGGGTTGCTGAGGTTGTGATTATGCGCCAGCCCTTTCCTCACTTTCCTGTCTTTGCTTTCTTCTCCACTCCCTGTTCTTCCTTTTTCTCTATTTTCTACTCCTCTTCCCTTACTTTTTCATTTTCTGTTCCTTCTTCGTTTCTTCGGGCTGGTTAGCTAGACCTACCTGCACGTTTGCCGTGTGCGGTGACCCGTACAGGTGGAAAAGGGGATGCTGGAGGCTGAGGTTACTGGGGGCCAGGCTATAGTTGTCACCAGTCGCCAACACTCCTCTTTGCCCCCTGCTTCACCCTAAACGGGAGGCTAGGAACCAACCTACTCCTAGTCAATCGGCTTGTCATTTCGTACGACGGGGTGAGTTTGGGGATAGTGTGGGCATGCCAAAGGGGTATTACCAAGACCCGGGAAAGTCGAGGTACTCGCTGAGCGCATGTCTGCACGATCAACATGCTATATCCGCCGCCTAACCCTAGGGCCGTGTCCTGCGCCCATGTTGGCCTGCGGACCTCCGGCTCTCCCCTGTTGGGCTCGGTAGTGGGCGGGGAAGCTGGCGGATGAATTTTTTCGCCTTATATATGGATTCTTCAAATATTCCCCCTTCTGTCAAACTAAAGAAATCTTTGGACACGGATCCTAACCATACCAATAAGAAACTGCGTACTTTGCCGCCGGACACTGCCCGATTTTTTATCATCCATGCCCGGGAAGATTCTCACAAGCTTGGCTCCAAATCTCCCTTCTGGATTCAAAAAGCCCTACAAGGAGCGGTTGCGTCACCAACCAGTGTGAAGAAGTTAAAATCGGGAGATATATTGGTGGAAATGTCAAGTCCACGCCATGGTTCATTACTCTTGGGCGTCTCCAACTTGGGTGGTGTCCCTGTGGACATCAAACCTCATCAGTCCCTGAATTCATCCAGAGGTGTCATCTCCGAGCGCGACCTCGTGGATGTTTCAGAGGAAGAATTTCTTGAGGAGCTTGCCAACCAAGGTGTCACAGCGGTTCGTCGGATCAAGTTCCGCCGAAACGGGGAGCTGGTCAACTCCAGAACAGTGATTCTGACCTTTGATCGCCCGACTCTTCCATCTTCCATCCATGCGGGCTATTTGAACTGCTCTGTGCGCCCGTACATTCCTAACCCCTTCGTTGCTACCGATGCCAAGTGTACGGGCACTCCCAGCAGTCTTGCCGTGGTGCTGCTACTTGCAATCGTTGCGGTTCACACGACCATCTTCAATCTGACTGCTCTGCTGCAGCTGCCCATTGTGTGAACTGCAAAGGCGACCATGCTGCCAATGCCAAGAACTGTCCGAAGTGGATTGAGGAGCGGAAGATTCAGGAGGTTAAGACACTTGAACACCTGTCCTACCCTGAAGCTCGACGGAAGGTCGTTCCCGCAGCTCCAAGCGCACGCACCTACTCTTCCGTTGTAGCTCCTAAAACATCCATTGCCACTCAGACAGACATCACTATACCAAAAGACTGCCCTTTCTCTCTCGAGGATATTTATGCTGCTGGGCTGAAGGCCCTTCGACTTTCCACCACTGACAGTCTATCTTTGCCACCACAGACCAATGCTCGGGGTCCTGCATCCTCGCCCAAGCGCGCTGTTGCAGAACAGGTTTCCCGTTCTACGAGCCCTGATCCCTCGCCTGCTAGACACAAAGGCAAGGCCAAACAATCCTCAGCCACTAAATCTCAAACAAAGGCTCAAGCCGGAACGAATCAGTCCCGGTCTTCATCCTCCAGACACCCCCCAGTCCTTCCCCCGGTTACCACGCTGCCGAGGGGCACTGCAGACCAGACTGAGGAATTCATGGACTCCGAGGCCTTCTAGGCCTCTTCAGTTCATTTGACCCACGTTTCTTTCTTTCTATCTACCCCTCAAATCATGGTTTCAGTCGTTCAATGGAACTGTCGAGGTTTTCGGACAAAATATGACGACGTCAAACATCTGCTTTCGTCGTACTCTCCGGTGTGCCTTTGCCTCCAGGAGACAAAACTTAAACCATCAGACCTGCTCTCGGTTCGAGGCTACAGTGCATTTCGGAAAGATAATGTTTCAGGAGATATAGCTTGCGGGGGAGTTGCCATTCTTGTCCCCCACAGTGTTCCAGTTTCTCCCGTTGCGGTCTCAACATCTTTACAAGCCGTTGCGGTGCGTATCTCCATGCCTGTGCCTCTAACCGTTTGCAGCGTCTATCTGCCGCCGGATGAGGACGTGAGCGTGTCCGTTCTTGAGAGCTTAGTTGGGCAGCTGCCGTCACCTGCTCTTCTTCTGGGTGACTTCAATGCTCATAATCCATTGTGGGGTAGTGTCAGAACAGACGTACGAGGCCGTAGGATCGAATCTCTTCTGTCCTCGACCTCCCTGTGCCTTTTTAACACCGGAGCTGACACTTATTTCCACGAGCCTACACGAAGTTTCAGTGCGATCGATTTATCTTTGGGTTCACCATCGGTTATTGCTGACTGGTCGTGGACGGTGTGCAACGACCTCCATGGGAGCGACCACTTTCCAATTGTACTTGGCTATAATGAGAGCGTGCCATCTTCTGCTTCCCGCCCTCCTCGATGGAGGATGGATCGTGCCAAGTGGGAGGTCTTCACATCGTCCGCAGTGATACCTTCTGTCATGGTGACCCGAGGGTCAATCGATGCAACTGTTACTGATGTCACCACGTGTATCATTCAGGCAGCGGATCTCTCTATCCCAAAGACATCAACGACGCTCCCAAGACGTCCGAAACCTTGGTGGACCTCTGATTGCACAGCGGCTAGGAGAGCTCAACATAAGGCCTGGTGTACATTTCGGCGGTATCCAACCGATGCTAATCTCGTTGAATTTAAAAGAGCAAAATCTTACGCTCGGTTGGTGCGTCGACGAAGCAAGAGGGAGTCTTGGATAAAGTACGTTTCATCGATCAATTCACGTGCCAGTTCAAAAACTGTTTGGGAAAAAATTCGTAGGATTCGGGGAAACTGTGGTTCCCATCAGATCTCTATTCTCGAGAGTAACGGCTGCACGTATGCTGAAGTCGGGGAGATAGTGGATTGTTTGGGTAGGGCGTTTGCCTCTGTTTCCAGTTCTGAGGCGTACCCTCTCTCCTTTCAGAGGACTAGACCAGCTGCTGAGCGCCAGAGACTCTCCTTTGCGCCTTTTCATAACGCCGAGTATAACTCCCCCTTCAGCATGGTTGAACTCCGAGTGGCTCTGCATCGGTCCGGTGCAACATCTGTAGGTCCCGATGGCATCCACTATGACATGATCCGTCATCTATCGCAGTCGTCTCTCGAGAATCTGTTAGTGCTTTTCAACCGCATTTGGTTGGAGCACAGTTTCCCGGACTCCTGGCGAAAAGCTTTTGTTTTACCTTTTCCCAAGCCTGGCAAAGACCCCAAGTCTCCCTCTAGTTACCGGCCAATTGCCCTCACTAGCTGTCTGTGCAAAATCCTTGAACGCATGGTTAATTCTAGGCTAATTTACTTCCTAGAAGAACATCAAATTCTGTCGCCATCACAAAGCGGCTTCCGTCGTCATCGTTCAGCTCCTGACCATCTCCTGCTCCTTGAGACGTCTGTTCGAGAGGCATTCGTGCGTAGGCAGCACCTGGTGTCTGTCTTTTTTGACATCGAAAAAGCTTACGATAGAGCGTGGCGTCACGGTATCCTCCGTGACCTCCACGAGAGTGGGTTGCGGGGAAACCTGCCAACCTTCATTGCCAACTTTCTTCGTAACCGTGTGTTCCAGGTGCGCCTGGGTACAACACTCTCTGCCTTCTTCCATCAAGAACAAGGTGTTCCTCAAGGCAGCATTCTTTCGGTGACTCTATTCATCCTCCGCATTAATTGTTTGCTTAAAAATCTTCCTCCTACGGTTTCGACTACCATTTATGTTGACGACCTTCACATCTTCTGCTCGTCATCAAGCATGCATTTCATTGAAAGGCAGCTGCAGTCTGCAATTAACCAGATAGTTAAAGCGGCTAACAACAATGGTTTCGTTCTTTCTGCTGAAAAGACAGCGTGTGTCCATTTCTGCCGGAGGCGTGGCCTCCACCCCGATCCAGAGCTCTATTTGGACCATGCAGCCATTCCGGTTTTGCCGGAAACCAAGTTCCTTGGTTTGACCGTCGACCGTGCGCTCACCTTTCGCTCGCACGTTCGACGACTCCGCACTTCCTGTCTGAGAGCTTTGTCAATCCTCAAGATCATCGCCTCAGTCTCCTGGGGTGCAGACAGGACTTCCTTGTTCCGTATTTACCATTCTCTCATTCGGTCTAAACTGGATTATGGCTGTATGGTGTATGGCTCTGCGCGTCCTTCCGTTCTCCGGCCGTTGGATACCATCCACCATCAAGCGCTGCGTCTTTGTACAGGAGCATTTCGCACGTCACCCATTCCCAGCCTTTATGCCGACGCGAACGAACCGTCGCTACATTTACGCCGTCTGCAGCTGTCTCTTCAATTTTACCTGAAACTAAGATCTCTCTCAGAACATACTTTACACGATGCAGTTTTTCATCCCCAGCATGCTCGTTTGTTCGAGATCCGTCCCTCGTGCATTCGAACCTTCGGTCTTCGTTTGGCGGCCGTAGCTCGTGATGCAGGGCTCGACTTGTCACTCGTTGGAGAGACCAGGGGCTTTGAGGATCCCCCATGGCACCCTCTTGGTGTCATGGTTGATACCAGCTTTACATCTTTTGACAAGTCCTCAACCCCTGCGTCAGTGTACCAGCAGCTCTTCGCCGAACACCGTTACGTCAATGCAGACTTTATTCCTGTTTTCACCGATGGATCTAAGGCGGCTGGTGTCGTTGGATGCGCCGCCGTCTGCATTGACGAAGTTTCTGTTGCCCGCATTCCTGCCGAGGCCACGGTGTTTTCGGCGGAGATGCATGCTGTGTATCTTGCACTTGTTCACGTGCAGTCGAGCTCTCATCAGCGTGCTATTGTGTACACTGATTCGTTGAGTGTTGTGCAATCATTGTCATCTTTGGATTTCTCTGGCCACCCACTTCTTTTTACCGTACGGAGACTTCTTCGTTCTTTGCTCGAGGCTGATGTCCAGATTCGGTTCTGCTGGATTCCTGGGCATGTTGGGATCCCAGGGAACGAGTCTGCTGATGCTGCTGCTAGATCTGCCTCTTCTTTGGTCGTCACACCGTTGCCACTGTTCCACCGTGATTTTCGCTTTCTTGTTCACGATCATATCAGACGAACGTGGCGAAGTCTGTGGGACCAACAGGTGGAGAATAAACTGCACCGTGTTAAACCCATCCTTGGAGTCTGGAAATCATCGTGTCGCCGGAACCGTGGGGAAGAAGTTGTTCTTGCGCGTCTCCGCATTGGGCATTGTCGCTTCACGCATAGCTATTTGCTGTGTGGCGACGCTGCCCCAATGTGTGAGGCGTGCGACTGTTTACTCACCGTCTCTCATGTTTTGTGCAGTTGTGTTCGTTTTCGTCATCATCGGTTTCACTATTTTCAGTCTCATCTGCTGGACGAGGACGCAGCTACGCTTCAAAAGCTTTTGGGCGACCACTGCGACACTTTCGCAGTATTTTCCTTTTAAAACAGATTAACGTTTTAAAACTTATTTAAAAAAAAAAAAAAAAAAAAAAAAAAAAAAAAGTTATATTATAATGGTAAATTAATAAAGTTATATATAAACCTAATAAACTAACTAGTCTTCACAACATCTTTCATCATCCTCTTTTCTAACTTTTACCAAGCCTGTCTGCTCTTAATCATTTCACCCCGCTTTTTAAAATCTTTAGCTGATAGTTCTGTGTCTGGCGCTCTTTGGCCAAGCCTGGCCCTTGCGCCACTAAAATCAATTAACTAACTAACTAACTACACGAAGTTTCAGTGCAATCGATTTATCTTTGGGTCAACCATCGGTTATGGCCGCCTGGTCGTGGACGGTGTGTGACGACCTCCATGGAAGCGACCACTTCCCAATTGTACTTAGGTATAATGTGAGCGTACCATCTTCTGCCTCCCGCCCTCCTCGTTGGAGGATGGATCGTGCCAAGTGGGAGGTCTTCACACCGTCCGCAATGATATCTTTTGCCATGGTGACCCGGGGGTCAATTGACGCAGCTGTTACTGATGTCACAAGGTGTATCATTCAGGCAGCAGATCTCTCTATCCCAAAAACATCAACGACGCTCCCAAGACGTCCGAAGCCTTGGTGGAACCCTGATTGCGCAGCGGCTAGGAGAGTTCAACATAAGGCCTGGTGTACTTTTCGGCGTTATCCGACCGATGCTAATCTTGTTAAATTTAAAAGAGCAAAATCTTACGCTCGGTTGGTGCGTCGACGAAGCAAGAGGGAGTCTTGGATGAAGTACGTTTCATCTATCAATTCACGTGCCAGTTCAAAAACTGTTTGGGAGAAAATTCGTAAGATCCGGGGGAAACTATAGTTCCCGCCAAATTTCAATTCTTGAGAATAACGGCTGCACGTATGCTGAAGTTGGGGAGATTGTGGATTGCTTGGGCGAAGCGTTCGCCTCAATTTCTAGTTCTCAGGCGTATCTCCCGCCCTTTCAGAGGATTAAAAGAACCGCGGAACGCCAGAAAATCTCCTTTGCGCCTTTTTATAACACTCAGTATAACTCCCCCTTCAGCATGGTTGAATTACGGGTGGCTCTGCATCGGTCCGGCGCAACATCTGTCGGTCCCGACGACATCCACTATGACATGATTCGTCATCTCTCGCAGTCGTATCTCGAGAATCTGTTAGTGCTTTTCAACCGTATTTGGTTGGAGCACAGTTTCCCGGACTCTTGGCGAAGAGCTTTTGTTTTACCTTTTCCCAAGCCTGGCAAAGACCCCAAGTCTCCCTCTAGTTATCGGCCAATTGCCCTCACTAGCTGTCTGTGCAAAATCCTTGAACGAATGGTTAATTCCCGGCTAATTTATTTTCTTGAAGAACATCGAATACTGTCTCCATCACAAAGCGGCTTCCGTCGTCATCGTTCAGCTCCTGACCATCTCCTGCTCCTTGAGACGTCTGTTCGTGAGGCGTTCGTACGTAGGCAGCACCTGGTGTCTGTATTTTTTGACATCGAAAAAGCTTACGATAGAGCGTGGCGTCACGGTATCCTCCGTGACCTCCACGAGAGTGGGTTGCGGGGAAACCTGCCAACCTTCATTGCCAACTTTCTTCGTAACCGTGTGTTCCAGGTGCGCCTGGGTACAACGCTGTCCGCCTTTTTCCATCAAGAACAAGGCGTTCCTCAAGGCAGCATTCTTTCGGTGACTCTGTTCATCCTCCGCATTAATTGTTTACTCAAAAATCTTCCTCCTACGGTTTCGGCTACCATTTATGTTGACGACCTTCACATCTTCTGTTCGTCATCCAGCATGCATTTCGTTGAAAGGCAGCTGCAGTCTGCAATTACCCAGATTGTTAAAGCGGCTAACAATAATGGATTTGTTCTTTCTCCCGACAAGACAGCCTGTGTCCATTTCTGCCGGAGGCGTGGCCTCCATCCTGATCCAGAGCTCTATTTGGACCGTGCAGCCATTCCAGTTTTGCCGGAAACCAAGTTCCTTGGTTTGACCGTTGACCGTGCTCTCACCTTTCGCTCGCACGTTCGACGGCTAAGGACTTCCTGTCTGAGAGCCTTGTCAATCCTTAAGATCCTAGCCTCAGTCTCCTGGGGTGCTGACAGGACTTCTTTGTTCCGTATTTACCATTCTCTCATTCGGTCTAAGCTGGATTATGGCTGTATGGTGTATGGCTCTGCGCGTCCTACCGTTCTCCGGCCGTTGGATACCATCCACCATCAAGCGCTGCGTCTTTGTACGGGAGCCTTTCGTACGTCACCCATTCCCAGCCTTTATGCCGACGCGAACGAACCGTCGCTTCATTTACGCCGTCTGCAGCTGTCTCTTCAGTTTTACCTGAAACTTAAATCACTCACAGACCATCCTTTATACGATGCAGTTTTTCATCCCCAGCATGCTCGTTTGTTCGAGATCCGTCCCTCGTGCATTCGAACCTTCGGTCTTCGTATGGCGGCCGTAGCTCGTGATGCAGGGCTCGACTTGTCACTCGTTGGAGAGACCAGGGGCTTTGAGGATCCCCCATGGCATCCTCTTGGTGTCATGGTTGATACCAGCTTTACATCTTTTGACAAGTCCTCAACCCCTGCGTCAGTGTACCAGCAGCTCTTCGCTGAACATCGTTACGTCAATGCAGACTTTATTCCTGTTTTCACCGATGGATCTAAGGCGGCTGGTGTTGTTGGATCCGCCGCCGTCTGCGTTGACGAAGTTTCTGTTGCCCGCATTCCTCCTGAGGCCACGGTGTTTTCGGCGGAGATGCATGCTGTGTATCTTGCACTTGTTCACGTGCAGTCGAGCTCTCATCAGCGTGCTATTGTGTACACTGATTCGTTGAGTGTTGTGCAATCATTGTCATCTTTGGATTTCACTGGCCACCCCCTTCTTTTTACCGTACGGAGACTTCTTCGTTCTTTGTTCGAGGCTGATGTCCAGATTCGGTTCTGCTGGATTCCTGGGCATGTTGGGATCCCAGGGAACGAGTGTGCTGATGCTGCTGCTAGATCTGCCTCCTCTTTGGTTGTCACACCGTTGCCACTGTTCTACTGTGATTTTCGCTTTCTTGTTCACGATCATATCAGACGAACGTGGCGGGGTCTGTGGGACCAACAGGTGGAGAATAAACTGCACCGTGTTAAACCCATCCTTGGAGTCTGGAAATCATCGTGTCGCCGGAACCGTAGGGAAGAAGTTGTTCTTGCGCGTCTCCGCATTGGGCATTGTCGCTTCACGCATAGCTATTTGCTGTGTGGCGACGCTGCCCCAATGTGTGAGGCGTGCGACTGTTTACTCACCATCTCTCATGTTTTATGTAGTTGTGTTCGGTTTTGTAATCATCGGTTTCACTATTTTCAGTCTCATCTGCTGGACGAGGACGCAGCTACGCTTCAAAAACTTTTGGGCGACCACTGCGACACTTTCGCAGTATTTTCCTTTTAAAACAGATTAACTTTTTAAAACTTATTTAAAAAAAAAAAAAAAAAAAAAAAGTTATATAATAAATATAATAGTAAACTAATAAAGTTATATATAAACCTAATTAACTAACTAGTCTTCACATCTTTCATCATCCTCTTTTCTAACTTTTACTAAGCCCGTCTGCTCTTAATCATTCTCCACGCTTTTAAAAATCTTTAGCTGATAGTTCTGTGTCTGGCGCTCTTTGGCCAAACCTGGCCCTTGCGCCACTGAAATCAATTAACTAACTAACTAACTAACTGATTGTACAACAGGATCAAGACCACAATCAAGACCATATTTTAAAAAGTTTTTGTTAAAAGGACCCCCTCTTTCGGTGTCAGATAATGAATGTCTTGATGCGTTGAACGCTTGCGGAATCGAATGTGTTCGCGTCTGTAGAATGCGGCATCCTTTGAAGATATATTTAACTAAATTTTTTATGTTACACAGTTATTCAGTTCCTCGAATCACTCAACTTTTGAATTATGATGTTAGAATGGAAAAGTTTTCAAAACCTTATTGGAGAGAAACTTTTTGTAGAAAACGTACATCATCATCTGATGAGAATGTAACAAAACGTGTAAAGGTTGATGCATAAAATAAATATACATTTGTTCACTTGGAAAAAGCGTGTTATTTTCTTGTTTTTGTTTAAATACCCGCGTTCTGTTTATCGAGAATGATATCTTTGCTTATGTTATAAAGATATAATTTCTTCGAGAATGATACATTTGCATATGTTATAAAGATATCATTTTATCGAGAATGATACCTTTGCTTATGTTATAAAGATAAATTATTTTCCTGTTAAAGGTACCTTTGCTTATGTTATGGTTCGTTTATTTTATTTGATTCTACAAGATGTATCGAGAGTCAATAGATCACACGATAAAGAATAAAAAATCAATATAGCAGTTCAAATTAGTTTACTGATTACTAGATTTCACGAGCCAATTTCCACGATTTCTCCAATATTGAGAGATCGTATGATAAAGAATGAAAAATTAATTTAGTTTTCTCACATCCACATTATATAGTACAGAATTTTTGCAGCACCGTTTTCTAAAATGAGTAAGCAAGATCAAATATTCACTTGTGAGTTCAATCACAGCCAGGAAAGATTCCTGAAGATGGATTACTCACGAGGCAATTTAAAAAGAGGATAAAAGTCGTAATCCCAGTATGGTGCATGTTCTTCATTTAGAATATAACACTCTGGGGGAAGCTCATCCCAGGTATTATTATCTGATAGATCATCATCACTTTGTTCTTCTTCTTCTTGATCATCTAATTGATTATCTGAAAAAGACCAAATATCTACTCCTTCAACTTCTTCTTCCATATACTTTGGTCGACACATGATGTATGAATATGGTAATGCAGAAAAGGAAATCCAGAAAGAGAAGGTAGTCAAGTGTAGAATAATAATATCTTCCTCCGTTTAAATATCCGCATTATGTTATTATTTTTATCGACAAATGACGTTATAGTTATTTTTATTGAGAATGAATTTCAAAATGTGCAACATATCCGCTTTGAAGAAAAATAAGGCATCGAGACAACTTTTGTCCATTGGTTGGGATACAACGTGATACATGCAACGAAACCAATGGTTAACATGACTTTTCAAAACAAATGGAGAAGAGAATCCCAAAATACGGGATTCTCTTCTGCATTTTTTTATTTTTATTGCCACTAATATATTTACAAATGTGATTTGATTCATACAATATGAGATGTGAGGTTAAAATATAATATGATTTAACAAAAGATTACGATATTTGACAACACACAGCGATATTTACACAACACACGATACGTTTTGACACATTTCAAAGATTTTTTTTACATGTATACCTGGCAGTCCTTTTTAATTTTCTTCAGGAGCGGGAGTACTTCATCTTGAATGGAAACGACGCCCAAGCATCTTGAATAGATAGGAACCGGGCAACGGCAGCTCACTAGGTATTCAGCCATTAAAAATGTCCCGTCCATCAGACCTTGGACAGCTTGTTCCATGGATATTGTTTCAGATCCGTAACTCACAAGGACTTGCACCTCTCCTGAGCTTTTTGGAGGAACATCATTAAGCATAACGCAATACACCTTGTCCTCCAGGATGCTCTTGAGGTACTCCAGTTCATGTTGTCCCTGTGTTAGCATTTTTCTTCCGGTTTGGAGACATAAATGAAGTTAAGATGCTTTGTATCTCCTAGGCCACATTTAAGTGAGCATACCACTCGATTTCTTTTAATGAGGGAGAAGCACATCTTGGCAGAGTCGGTTGGCTGGCAAAACTGAGTAGCTGGGGCTGGGTTGGCTGGCGAAACTTAGGCTGAAGCTAAGACTGAGTTGGCTTGCAAAGTTATTGGTTGGAAGTTGATTTAGCCAAGTGAGAAGACAAGAAATGTCACGCTCTTTTATATAACAAGTCACATCCGGTTATGAAACCGGATGTTTATTCCATTTTTTATACTTCCTACACTCTTTCCTGTCTTGATTCTCACAAACTAAACCAATGGTCAACAATACTTTTAAAAAAAATCCAAATATGGGCTTTTTTTTCGTCAGGATCAAGTTATCCCAAGTCTTTATTGCCAACATAAAAACTGAACCAATGGTTAGCTGAACTTATAAAAAAAATAGGGAAGAGAATCTCAAATACGAGATTTCCCCATTTTTTCAGTCTTTATTGCTAATATACATGGTGAACCAATGGTTAGCTAGACTTGTAAAAAAAATGGTGAAGAGAATCTCAAAACGAGATTCTCTTCCCCATTTTTCAGTCTTTATTGCTATTTTCAAAATATATACATTATAAAACCGGTTTAAAACAATTATTTACATATACAACACTTATTTACAAAGATATTTACAATACTTATTCACAAAATATGTACAATATGAATGAAAAACAGTCTTTACATCTGCAAAATGCAGTCGTCGTTCAGGTTTCTTAAACACGGGAGCACTTCTTTTTCCACCGATACCACACCAAGGTATCTGTTGCGTTGGGGAACGGGATTTTCGTAAGTAACAGTATACTCCGCCATTAAGAGAGTCCCATCTAACAGTCCCTGTATGGCGTCTCCTTTGCTGAGGTAATCCGGAGGAAAGCTGAGATGAGCTTGCACGTGGCCGAAGCTGTCTGCGGGTACATTATTCAAAAGGAGAGACATGACCCGGTTTGGAAGGATGTTGTTTAAGTGATCGGAGTCACTCTCTCCTTGATGGAACACCTTTTCACCGAATTTTTCAATGCGCACGATGTTTAGGTGGGAACTTTCTGTAATGCTGCACTGGAAAGTGCAGATTGCTCCGTTTTCCTTTACTAAGGAGAAGCACATGACGTAATGTGGTGGGGTTGGCTTAGATGGGGCTGGCTGGCGAGAGAGAAGTGGAAACTTGGCGTGGAAACTGGCGAGGTTGGCTGGCAAAGTTGGCTCCCGAGAGAGATGCGGAGATTAGCTCGCTTAGCTGGCTGCCGAGAGAGATGCGGAGATTAGCTCGCTTAGCTGGCTGCCGAGAGAGATGCGGAGATTAGCTCGCTTAGCTGGCTGCCGAGAGAGATGCGGAGATTAGCTCGCTTAGCTGGCTGCCGAGAGAGATGCGGAGATTAGCTCGCTTAGCTGGCTGCCGAGAGAGATGCGGAGATTAGCTCGCTTAGCTGGATGCGGAGATTAGCTCGCTTAGCTGGCTGCCGAGAGAGATGCGGAGATTAGCTTAGCTGGCTGGCGAGAGAGCCCCGGAGATTCACGAGGTTGGCTGGCTTAACTGGAGTCTGGCAAGAGATCTGGACAGTGGCGAGGTTGGCTAGCAAAGTGCTGAGAAATGTTCATTTCTCGCTCTTTTATACGCAAACCATATCCTGTTATGAAACAGGATGCTGATATCTTGCATCATGATCTATTTATATCCTATTTCTGAGAATTTCCAACATGAGTTTCCTTTTTCTATTCCCTTAGGATTTATTTCATACTTTATTTCATAACGGGACAGTCCCTCTTCAAAGATTCCACAATTTCAACTATCTCATCTGGTAATAAATCTTCTTTTGGCTCCTCCAATAGTTGTTCAATCTCTTCCTGTGTTACATATTTGAGTTGTCTCTTGTCGCAAAGGAATTGCTCTTCGTCTAGACAGCCCAACTCCCTCACCATTCTGTCCAGAGTGTCTATAATCTCATTCGGTTCTTCTTGTAGCGTTAATATCTCTTGCAATAATTGATTCAATCTCTGTATCAGGCAATTGGGTAGCGGATATATTATTTCAAAAATACCACTTTGCTGCAACGCTATTATTTCATCCATGAGCCGATTGGATTCCTCTAGCAGATTATTCTATTGTTGTCGCATGATGGTTTTCTGTCAAGATGAGATAGAAAGAGATAAAATGAGAGAGAATGTTGGATCACGCCTCCAGTTTTATAGTTATCGGGTTTCATAACTTCTTGTTGACGTCATAAAAGGTTTAAGTGAATCTATTTTTATCATATCACATTTGATATGCGACATAATATCATTCATACAAAAGATTTCCTTCCTAAGGATGCTATTGGAAAACATTTACTGAAAAAACATTCATCCCAATGGTTTAATCGAATTCTATTACGCATCCCGTGTTCCATAGAGCGAACTTGTTGTTGTTTTGTTTTCCGCTTCACCATCATGAGTAACATGAGATGTGCACGTGAAGGATATCCTGTCGAGTGAATATAAAAGGAGTGAGCGCGCGCTCATGACTTCATTTCACTCTGCCAATAATATGTATGCGTTGAGACAATTGAAACGTAAATGTCATGAAAATATGGATCATGGGTTCCCTGCAAAGCCGGGAACTGTTGAATACGACAAGAAATTTGTACCCGAGAAAAAAGGGGAAGAGGAGGAGAACGAGTAGGAAGAGCGGGAACAACGGACGCTGTCGCCGTGATGTGAGAGTTCTCCTAACGACGGATGAAAGACTTGAGAACTCGCCGCCTCCAGAGCCGGAATATTCGTCAACGGAGCCGTCTGCGGAGCCATCAACGGAATATTCGTCAACGGGGCCATCAACGGAATATTCGTCAACGGGGCCGTTACCAGAACAGCCAGAGTCTTCAACATCAGCAGAGCCACCAACATCAGCAGAGCCACCAACATCAGCAGAGCCTTCAACATCATTATGATAGAGCGTGGCGCCACGGTATCCTCCGTGACCTCCACGAGAGTGGGTTGCGGGGAAACCTGCCAACTTTCTTCGTGTTCCAGGTGCGCCTGGGTACAACGCTCTCTGCCTTTTTCCATCAAGAACAAGGTGTTCCTCAAGGCAGCATTCTTTCGGTGAATCTGTTCATCCTCCGCATTAATTGTTTACTCAAAAATCTTCCTCCTGCGGTTTCGGCTACCATTTATGTTGACGACCTTCACATCTTCTGCTCGTCATCAAGCATGCATTTCATTGAAAGGCAGCTGCAGTCTGCAATTAACCAGATAGTTAAAGCGGCTAACAACAATGGTTTCGTTCTTTCTGCTGAAAAGACAGCGTGTGTCCATTTCTGCCGGAGACGTGGCCTCCATCCCGATCCAGAGCTCTATTTGGACCATGCAGCCATTCCAGTTTTGCCGGAAACCAAGTTCCTTGGTTTGACCGTGGACCGTGCGCTCACCTTTCGCTCGCACGTTCGACGGCTAAGGACTTCCTGTCTCAGAGCTTTGTCAGTCCTTAAGATCCTTGCCTCAGTCTCATGGGGTGCAGACAGGACTTCCTTGTTCCGTATTTACCATTCTCTCATTCGGTCTAAACTGGATTATGGCTGTATGGTGTATGGTTCTGCGCGTGCTTCCGTTCTGCGGCCATTGGATACCATCTACCATCAAGCGCTGCGTCTTTGTACGGGAGCATTTCGCACGTCACCCATTCCCAGCCTTTATGCCGACGCGAACGAACCGTCGCTTCATTTACGACGTCTGCAGCTGTCTCTTCAATTTTACCTGAAACTCAAATCTCTCCCAGACCATTCTTTATACGATGCAGTTTTTCATCCCCAACATGCTCGTTTGTTTGAGATCCGTCCCTCGTGCATTCGAACCTTCGGTCTTCGTATGGCGGTCGTAGCTCGTGATGCAGGGCTCGACTTGTCACTCGTTGGAGAGACCAAGGGCTTTGAGAATCCCCCTGGCACCCTCTTGATGTCATGGTTGATACCAGCTTTACATCTTTTGATAAGTCCTCAACTCCTCCGTTAGTGTACCAGCAGCTCCTCGCTGAACACCCTTACGTCCATGCAGACTTTATTCCTGTTTTCACCGATGGATCTAAGGCGGCTGGCGTTGGATCCGCCGCCGTCTGAGTTGACGAAGTTTCTGTTGCCCGCATTCCTGCCGAGGCCACGGTGTTTTCGGCGGAGATGCGTGCTGTGTACCTCGCACTTGTTCCCTTTGTAGTCGAGCTCTCAACAGCGTGGTATTGTGTACACTGATTCGTTGAGTGTTGTGCAATCATTGTCATCTTTGGATTTCACTGGCCACCCCCTTCTTTTTACCGTACGGGGACTTCTTCGTTCTTTGCTCGAGGCTGATGTTCAGATACGGTTCTGCTGGATTCCTGGGCATGTTGGGATCCCAGGGAACGAGTCGGCTGATGCTGCTGCTAGATCTGCCTCCTCTTTGGTTGTTACACCCTTGCCACTGTTTCACCGTGATTTTCGTTTTCTAGTTCACGATCATATCAGGCGAACGTGGTGGGGTCAGTGGGACTAACAGGTGGAGAATAAACTTCACCGTATTAAACCTATCCTTGGAGTCTGGAAATCATCGTGTCGCCGGAACCGTAGGGAAGAAGTCGTTCTTGCGCGTCTCCGCATTGGGCATTGTCCCTTCACCCATGGCTATTTGCTGTGTGGCGACACTGCCCCGATCTGTGAGACGTGCGACTGTTTACTCACCGTCTCTCATGTTTTGTGTAGTTGTGTTCGTTGTCGTTATCATCGGTTTCACTATTTTCAGTCTCATCTGCTGGACGACGGCGCAGCTACGCTTCAAAAGCTTTTGGGCGACCACTGCGACACTTTCGCAGTTTTTTCCTTTTTAAAACAGATTGACGTTTTAAAACTTATTTAAGATATATATATATATATATAAACCTAATTAACTAACTAGTCTTCACACCTTTCATCATTCTCTTTTCTAAACTTTACCAAGTCTGTCTGCTCTTAATCACCTCACCCCGCTTTTAAAAATCTTAAACTGACTGTTCTGTGCCTGACGCTCTTTGGCCAAACCTGGCCCTTGCGCCATTAAAATCAACTAACTAACTAACCAAACCGAGCGTATTCCACTCGTCCTTGATGCAACGCAAACGATCAAACATCCACATGTGCCAATCTGAAAACAGGACAAGATTTCCTTTCTCCGTAACGTACATACTATTGACGTGATGCGGAATCTGATGATCACCAAAATCTAAAATGTCTTCCAAACGGTGTACGTATCCCACATTCTTCTTGACGACAAATATTTTCATCGTTCCATCGCGTGTTGAGACGACCAAAGAGCCGTTTATCAGAGCAATGGAATGAAAATCGTACGTACGGTTCTTGGCGTACAAATGTTTTAAGGTGGCACGATCGATTGGAGGTAATACTGTGTGCGTTTGCGATGATAAAACGGGTCTCATGATGGATTCTTCGTCGTTGGAATGGTGCAATCCCAACGAATGACCAATTTCGTGCTTTAAAATCTTTTCCAAAAAAGTCGCATTTCTCAAACTGGCTTCGTAATCGTCAATGTCCACGTGAATTTCGGCGCACTGCCTAGTGACGCAGTATTTGGGAGCAAACGCGTGCGCTTGGATAAGACCTTCGCCGTCAAATGGAAACCCGTCTCCGTGAATCCCGTTCTCAAATCCTATGCGGATATCGGCTATCCAAGCTTGATTAAAATGAAACCCCGTATCGTTTTCCCAAAAGGTAAATGCGTTCTCGATGCTATGTAAAACGTCTTCGGAATTATTTAACGGATAATATGTCAATGAACACGATAGATTTTGCCTTGGCCACAAAGTATCGCTGCTATAAAGACACACGTTATTGGTAGAGACTGCGTAAAATAAAACACTTGCCAATAAAAGGAAAGGTATCATGTTTTGCTTATTTGTTCATTGGGATCGTCTATTGATTTTTTATACTTTGGGTCGTCTAGACTATTTCCGGTGCATCGTTTCAACGTGCGTTTACAAACAGGAAGTTCCGGAAATGGCGTTTCCGCTTGAGGATTCCGCTAGAGAACGCATATAAAGGTTTACATTCATCACGGAGCATCATTTCCTTCTAGAACTCTTGTGATGTCTCATTTGGGGAATTCTTAGTTTGCAGTGGTTCCTCGCACGGCGCAAGAAACGGCACTTCAAATGAAGCTAGCTGAGCAAAATATGATTGCTAAATCGTTATCTGGACAAAATATGATGCCGGTTCATCCGCAGCTCCATCATCCGCAATTCTGTCAACAGAAACCAGAGTTCCATCATTCGAAATTCCATCAGCAAACTCCAGAATTCCATCAGCAAACTCCAGAATTCCATCAGCAAACTCCAGAATTCCATCAGCAGAATCCAATTCTTCATGGACTGTCAATGACCACGATATATGCTCAGATATCGATTCAGCAGACGGTATCTACTCAAGTGTCTTCATTTGCCGTTTCTCAGAACGCTACAATGTCAACAATGTTTCAATGCGGCTATTTTCAGCTGGAAAAAGAGAAAAATGTGTTGTCTTACAAGAGCGTACATCATCATCCAGCCTAAAAGAAAAATCCACAATGTAAAACTCTTTCCTTTGACACGAATATTAAGCAACAACTCTTTGTGCTCAACTCAAAAATTAATCACAGGATGGATTATATCAATGTTTTGCTTAAAAAGAAACCGTATGATGTAAACAAAGTGAAGAAGCATTACGATGCAGTGAAACATATTATGGAAGAGGTAAACATGTCTCTGAAAAAAAACTTTTAATGTCAAAAATACTCTGTTAATGTCTTCAAGACTATACAATTTTACTGACTCTGCTGACTGAAGACAATATAATGCTTTAAAATATACTAATGTGTTTAAAATGCTATGTTTAATATGATATTATGCCTTAAAATGTTATTAATTATGTTTAACACAATATGTGCAATATGTAATCCCATTTTCAATAAAGATTATAAAAAAAACGGGGAACCTTTAAGGTTCTCTTTTCCCCGTTTTTTTTTTTTTTACAATCTCTTATAACCATTGGTTCCAATAAAAGTAATGTCATAATATTCATTCAAGTCTCTTTATTGATACACTTTTGAAGAAGTCGGTTTCTTTTTTAAAAAATTGTTTTAGAAATCAAGGTAACCAAACATAATGGAACAAACGGAATCACTTGAGACAAAGATGGATCGTGAGATAGGGAAACTTGAAATCCTGGCGTCTTTAAAAGAAGAGGAACAATCCTTGATGAAAGAGCTTGATCAATTGATACATTTTATAAAGGGAGATATTGAAGGGTTCCCTTTGATACCCTTATTAGAAACATTAATTTCCACCAATGACAAGAAATATAGACAATTGGAGCAGAATGTAAAAAGCGCGTTACAGATATGTAAAAAATTAGTGCGACTGAAACAAAAAGAACAGGTTTTAAGTCAAAATACTGACGATTACGTCTTTCTGTAATAGAAGAAGTGGAACATCAAGTGGGAAAAGGTTTAGTAGATTCTAACATGCAAGAATTTGAGGAAATCAAGCTGTTTAATTCCATAATTGAGAAATAAAAAATAAAAATAGAGGATGACGAAGATGATGACAAATATTGTCCATTAAAAATAAAAATAAAAGTAGAAAAGAATGATGATGTAACGATATGTTCCCCATTAAAAGGAGAAAAGGATGACGATGTAACGATATGTTCCCCATTAAAAGTAGAAAAGGATGACGTGACGATATGTTCCCCATTAAAAGTAGAAAAGGATGACGACGTAACGATATGTTCCCCATTAAAAGTAGAAAAGGAACCTGAAATATATCTTTGTTGTAAAGATTGTATGAAAAACGATTCAGACGTTATATTTTTACCCTCGTTGCTGGCAATTTGTACCAAATGCAAGAAACCCATTAAGCCCTTTATAAAAATGCACTTTTAAACAACGTGATTGAACTAAATTTATGAAATCTTCTTTTCAATGAGACGTGACCTAGATTCAAAACATATATAAATGTTCACACTGGCGATGTGGTTACAATTCCCACGTCTGGAACACACTCTATTCAGACGAGCTTAAAAAAAGCACTGACAAAAATGTAGTCGAATGAAAAACAGCACCACAGTCCCTCCAATATGTAACCGAACAAAAATAAAAAATCTGGATATCACGTGATAGGTATTTTAACTCTGGAAGGCAATTCGTCTGGAACACATTCTATTCAGACGAGCTAAAAAAACCATTGAGAAAAATCTTATGAAAGAGGATTTAGTCGACTGTAAAACAGCACCACAGTCTCTCCAATATGTATCCGAACAAAAATAAAAAATCTGGATATCACACGATACGTATTTTGACTTTGTACACCCCCTCCAAAATGTATTCGAACAAAAATAACGAATCTCCCCAGATTGTGGAAAAAGGGGATCGTATTCTTGAAAAAAGTGAATCAATTGACGGGATTTAAGGATACAACAGCGTTGAAGTAATTCACTCACACAGTCACTCCAATATGTATCCGAACAAAATTAAAAATGATAGATCACGTGATCCTAAAATGGGAAGGCAACTTGTCTAACGTGAAAAGTCCCGTTACTAGCACCTTATCCCACCATTTAAAAAGGTGAAGGTAACCGGTCTAAAAGTTAAGATCCCGTTATTCTCACAATATAACATTATATAAATGGTGAAGGCAACCCGTCTAATGTGAAAAGTCCCGTTATTCTCACAATATGAAGGAGAAGGCAACCTGTCTAATGTGAAAAGTCCCGTTATTCTCACAATTTCAAGGGGAAGCAACTCATCTGAACGTAAAGATCCCGTTATTCTCACAATTTAAAGGGTGAAGGCAACCCGACCAACGTGAAAAGTCCCGTTATTCTCACAATATGAAGGAGAAGGCAACCCGTCTGAACGTTTCCATTGGCGTTGTCACAATTATCATATATATTTTGTAAATATATTGGCAATAAAGACAAAAAAATGGAGAAGAGAGTCCCGTATTTTGGGATTCTCTTCTCCATTTTTTTTTAAAAGTCTTGTTAACCATTGGTTTCGTTGCACGTATCATGTTATATTCCCATTTTTGTTAACCATTGGATAAAAGTTGCCACGATGCCTTATTTTCCTTCAAACCGGATATGTTGCACAACATGTTGAAATTCATTCTCCATAACGTCATTTCTCGATAAAAAAAATAACAACAGAATGAGGGTATTTAAACGCAGGAAGACAGAAGATGATTATTATTCTACACTTGACACCCTTTTTCTCTTTCTACATTGTCCATCATGTGTCGACCAAAATACATAGAAGAAGAAGTTGAAAGCATTACAGAGTTTTCCTTCTGGGAAGAGGATGATTTTTTACAAGATTGGAATGAAGATGAGGATCCTCAGGATGATATTTGGAATCTACCGAACGATATTGATTACTGGAATCAACTCGTAGCAGAATATTACCAAACAAGTGAAGGCATGGAACCTTACTGGGATTACGATTTTTACCCGCCATATAATCTGCCTCGAGAATAGAATAACGCATATCAGATGACTCAACGCGTTCACTTTACACATGGCATTACGAATTCAATTGTCAAATCAATGCTTTTAAAAAAATCCAAAGACTGTTCTCCCATATTCTCAAAATTAAAAACGCTTGATACAAACTGAGCTCATGGATTCTCAAAGTTAAAAGGAAGTGAAGTTTCGATAAAAAAAAATGACGGTCAAAAAGAGAAATTTCCTAGATGTGATACTGAAAAATTGGTCTTCATTCATTTTTTTTATCGATGCGGATGTAATAAATCTTTTGTGTGTCATCAATAAACTAATTTGATTTGTTAAATTGATTTTTCACCTTTTATCGATGCGGATGTAATAAATCTTTTGTGTGTCATCAATAAACTAATTTGATTTGTTAAATTGATTTTTCACCTTTTATCGAGTGATTTATTGACTCTCGATATATATACGTAGGAGTTTAAATATTGACTTTACCCTCTTGATGAATAAAATAGGAGGTCTTCGGGGAAGAGGATCATTTTTTACAAGATTGGAATGAAGATGAGGATCCTCAGGATGATACTTGGAATCTACCGAACGATATTGATTACTGGAATCAACTCGTAGCAGAATATTACCTAACAAGCGAAGGCATGAAAACTTACTGGGTTACGATTTTTACCCGCCGTATAATCTGCCTCGAGAATAGAATAACGCAACGTAACGAGAATTAAGCAATCTTATATTTGTTTGTCTGCTGACGTCACCAATGTACAAGTCGCGCCATTTATTAATAGACTGAATATTACGCAAAGAAAAATGATTAATTTTTAATATAATTATGGTTATGTTTCAGCAATTATTAAGTACCAATTACAGTAATAACATTAATAATCTTTGAAAACTGACGAAAATAGCATTTATGAATATCGTTATCGAATCAATTTGTGAATATCGTTATCGAATCCATTTGTGTTATCGAACCTGAATTTCTGTTTGTATAATGCCGATCTGTTGCTAAAGGCATTTTTAGAATCATATAATATAAAAATAAGATATATTTACACTCATAAACACAATAAATACTCATAAACAAATAAAGAACACAATAAATGCAAAACATATAAAGGTAAGTGTTTTTAATCCTGTGACTGTTATTTCGTATCTTAGGTAACTATGTGAAATATAGAATAATCCAATTAAGTCGGTATGTTAGTAAATCTTCAAAACTATAAGTCAGTATGTTAGTAAATCTTCAAATGTAATCTTCAAAAGTATAAGTCAGTATGTTAGTAATCTTCAAAAGTATAAGTCAGTATGTTAGTAATCTTCAAAAGTATAAGTCAGTATGTTAGTATCTTCAAAAGTATAAGTCAGTATGTTAGTATCTTCAAAAGTATAAGTCAGTATGTTAGTATCTTCAAAAGTATAAGTCAGTATGTTAGTATCTTCAAAAGTATAAGTCAGTATGTTAGTATCTTCAAAAGTATAAGTCAGTATGTTAGTATCTTCAAAAGTATTTATCCCTTACCACTGAAAGAGTATACTAGTCAGTATTACATACAGCACACAAGATCTAATCTTTTTCTCAAGCAGATACCTCATGATTTCCTTGACCTATAAATAGTATATTCCAATAATGAAGATATTTTGATCTCTCAAGACACTTCAAACTGAAACAATATATATATTTTAATTAATTTCCACCTAATATTTATCGTGTTGACAGTGTTTGAAGATATTTTGATCTCTCAAGACACTTTAAAGAAAGTAAACAACAAAAAGGCTTTAAAATCAATATAATGGTTTTATTATACATGATTGAAGATATGAATATATCTCTCTCTGCAGGTATTGGAAATTTCTCTCTAAAAAAGATAGTCATTCAAAAAGGGGAATAGTCATCATAATTTTGTCCTATTTCGTTGCATTCCATCAACTTCACTCATTGTCCTATTTCGTTGTAGAAAGGAATCTATTAGCTCCACTCATTGTCCTATTTCGTTGCAGAAAGGAATCTATTAGCTCCACTCATTGTCCTATTTCGTTGCAGAAAGGAATCTATTAGCTCCACTCATTGTCCTATTTCGTTGCAGAAAGGAATCTATTAGCTCCACTCATTGTCTGGATTCCATCAGCTCCACTCATTGTCCTATTTCGTTGCAGAAAGGAATCTATTAGCTCCACTCATTGTCCTATTTGGAAATAAATAAAACTTTTAAATGAAAGAAAAATGCTTATTTCAGATTAAAGTAACTTCAAAGTAATTTTTAGTTCATAAATGATATGTCATTGTAACAATGATAACAAAGTCATTTTTGACCCTTGTAATTAAAAAAATTACTAATAGGTCAAAATCAGTTGGTTTCTGTAATAACGAGCTTAAGCTGATGACCTCCGTTACTTCATTTTGATAAAATAATTGTGTGAGATATTTCAAATAATAATGACTTTTGAGAATGATTATCACATGCTAGCAACAATATGAGGCTGTTAAGTGTCAACTGAAAGTAAATAATGAGTTTACTGGCATATCATTTGAAAATAACACTTTTAAAATGAAAGAAAAATGCTTATTTCAGATTAAAGTAACTTCAAAGTAATTTTTAGTTTCAAAAATGATATGTCACATTGTAACAATGATAAAGTCATTTTGACCCTTGCAATTAAAAAAAATTACTAATAGGTCAAAATCAGTTGGTTTCTATAATAACGAGCTTGAGCTGACGACCTCCGTTACTTCATTTTGATAAAAAAACTATGAGATATTTCAAATAATAATGACTTTTGAGAATGGTTATCACATGCTAGCAACAATATGAGGCTGTTAAGTGTCAACTGAAAGTAAATAATGAGTTTACTGGCATATCATTTGAAAATGAAGATATTCTAACATTCGAGATTGATCTAAAAAGCAGTTGGTTTCTTTAATAACGAGCTTAAGCTGATGACCTCCGTTACTTCATTTTGATAAAAGAATTGTGTGAGATATTTCAAATAATAATGACTTTTGAGAATGGTTATCACATGCTAGCAACAATATGGGGCTGTTAAGTGTCTTTTGAAAATGAAAATATTCTAACATTCGAGATTGATCCAATAATCAGTTGGTTTCTATAATAACGAGCTTGAGCGAATGACCTCCGTTACTTCATTTTGATAAAAAACTGTAATATTTCAAATAATAATGCCTTTGTTTAAAATGAAAGAAAAATGCTTATTTCAGATTAAAGTAACTTCAAAGTAATTTTTAATTTTAAAAAGTGATATGTCACATTGTAACAATGATAACAAAGTCATTTTGACCCTTTCAATTAAAAAAAAATTACTAATAGGTCAAAACCAGTTGGTTTCTATAATAAGGAGCTTCAGCTGACGATTTACTAATGAATGGCTATTTTGGAATTTTGAATTTCCATGGTCCCGCACGGGGATAACTGGTTTTCCAGTTATTTGGGGAGCGGCGCCCCCACGGCCCGAGCTGACCTTGTGACGGTTTTTTGCTTTTTTGTATTTGCGCTTATACGTTACCGCAGGGACAGCTGTTCATCCAGCTGATGGGGAGTAGCGACCCCACGACCCCAGCCGACTTGTTTTGTTTGATTCTACCCGTTACAACTTTGTGTTGCCACCACCTTGACAGCACCCGCCTCAGTTGTTGGTTGCTGAGGTTGTGATTATGCGCCAGCCCTTTCCTTTCCTCTGGCTTTCCTCTCCCTTTCCTGTTTTTACTTTCTTCTCCACTACCTGTTCTTCTTTTCTACTCCATTTTCTACTCGACTTGCTTCTCCATTTTCTGTTCCTCTCTTGTTTTTCCGGGCTGGTTTGCTAGACCTACCTGCACGTTTGCCGTGTGCGGTGACCCGTAAGGTGGAAAAGGGGATGCTGGAGGCTGAGGTTTCTGGTGGCCAGGTTGTTGTTGTCGCCAGTCGCCAACACTCCTCTTTGCCCCCTGCTTCACCCTAAACGGGCGGCTAGGAACTAACCCACTCCTAGTCAATCGGCTTGTTGTTTCGTACAACAGGGTGAGTTTGGGGATAGTGCGGACATGCCAAAGGGTGTCACCGAGACCTGGGAAAGTCTCGGTACTCGCTGAGCGCATGTCTGCACTATCAACATGCTATATCCGGTGCTTAACCCTAGAGTCGTGTCCTGCGTCCAATTGGGCTTGCGGACCTCCGGCTCTCCCCTGTTGGGCTCGGTTGTGGGCGGGGAAATCGGCGGACGAACTTTTCACTTCTATTCATGGCTAACCAAAAAATTTCCCAAGAACTTCAAACAAAGCGGCCCATTGAGGAAGGGTCACCCCCTCCCAACAAGAAACCTACACCTGATTCTGCCAATGTTCGGTTCTTTTGCATCCACTCCTTGGACGCTTCAAACCCATTAAACACCAGAAGCCCCTTCTGGATAAATAAAGCATTGCAATCAATTGCCAGCTCTCCTAAGAGCGTTAAGAAGCTCCAATCTGGAGATCTTCTTGTCGAGATGTCGAGTCCCAGATATGCTACAATGCTTTTAAACACCACCTCTTTTTTAGATTGTCCAGTAAAAGTTACCCCTCACGGCTACCTCAATTCCTCACGAGGTGTTATCTCTTCTCAAGACCTTCTGGAGTGCAGTGACCAAGAACTTCTGGAGGAACTGAAAGACCAACAAGTGAGTGGAGTCCGGCGCATCCTATTTCGGCGAAATGGCCAATCTGTCCCATCTCGAAACATCATACTGACCTTTAACACCCCATCCCTGCCAACTTCAATCAAGGCAGGGTATCTACACCTTGAAGTGCGCCCCTTCATACCAAGTCCTCTACGATGCTTCAAATGTCAAGCATATGGTCACTCCCAGCAGTCTTGCAGGAGCACTGCTCGGTGTGGGCGTTGTACTGCAACCGACCATACTTTGCAAGATTGCCATGCCGAAGCAGAGCTGTGCTTCAACTGCAAGGGATCTCATGCAGCATCATCGAGAGACTGTCCAAAGTGGAAAGAGGAAAAAGAGATCCAACGCATTAAGACCGTTGAGGGAATCTCCTACCCAGAGGCCAGAAGAAAGGTCGCTCCAAACCAATCAAATCGGCGATCCTATGCATCAGCGGTTGTTGCAAGGACTACAGTCGGTACCCAGACTGATAGCCAAATCCCAGTGAATTGTCCCTACAAGCTAGACGACATCATAGCTGCTGGTCTGGCAGCACTACAATCCCGAGCTAGGGACGCGAAAGCTCCAACAACCACTGTGCCTAAACCTGCTGCAACTAACACCAGCACCACCGGGACTTCAACAACCCCGGGAGGAAAGAGAAAGGAAAAAGAAAAGGAGAAGAAATCTCCAAACTCCCATCATAAGAACCAGGATCGGGCAAGATCATCTGCGACACAGGAACCAAAATACCGCCCCATTTTACCACCAGAGACTACAGGGCGTCGGACAAAACAGTCCCAAGCGCAAATGGACATTGCAGACGAAATGATGGAATCGGACAACTTTTAGTTGTCCCAGTTTTTCTCGGGTTTTGTTTTTCATTTTTTCTTTTTCTCATTCACCACAATTCAAACCATGGATAAAATCGTTCAGTGGAACTGTCGAGGCTTTCGGACAAAACATGACGACGTGAAACATCTGCTTTCGTCATACTCTCCGGTGTGCCTTTGCCTCCAGGAGACAAAACTTAAACCATCAGACCTCCTTTCAGTTCGAGGCTACAGTGCATTTCGGAAAGATAATGTTTCAGGAGATATAGCTTGCGGGGGAGTTGCCATCCTTGTCCCCCACAGTGTTCCAGTTTCTCCCTGTTGCGGTCTCAACATCTTTACAAGCCGTTGCTGTGCGTATCTCCATGCCTGTGCCTCTAACTGTTTGCAGCGTCTATCTGCCGCCGGATGAGGACGTGAGCGTGTCCGTTCTTGAGAGCTTAGTTGGGCAGCTGCCGTCACCTGCTCTTCTTCTGGGTGACTTCAATGCTCATAATCCTTTGTGGGGTAGTGTCAGAACAGACACACGAGGCCGTAGGATCGAATCTCTTCTTTCTTCGACCTCTTTGTGCCTGTTTAACACCGGTGCTGACACTTACTTCCACGAGCCTACACGAAGTTTCAGTGCAATCGATTTATCTTTGGGTCAACCATCGGTTATGGCCGACTGGTCGTGGACGGTGTGTGACGACCTCCATGGAAGCGACCACTTCCCAATTGTACTTAGGTATAATGTGAGCGTACCATCTTCTGCCTCCCGCCCTCCTCGTTGGAGGATGGATCGTGCCAAGTGGGAGGTCTTCACACCGTTCGCAATGATATCTTCTGCCATGGTGACCCGGGGGTCAATTGACGCAGCTGTTACTGATGTCACAACGTGTATCATTCAGGCAGCAGATCTCTCTATCCCAAAAACATCAACGACGCTCCCAAGACGTCCGAAGCCTTGGTGGAACCCTGATTGCGCAGCAGCTAGGAGAGTTCAACATAAGGCCTGGTGTACTTTTCGGCGTTATCCGACCGATGCTAATCTTGTTAAATTTAAAAGAGCAAAATCTTACGCTCGGTTGGTGCGTCGACGAAGCAAGAGGGAGTCTTGGATGAAGTACGTTTCATCTATCAATTCACGTGCCAGTTCAAAAACTGTTTGGGAAAAAATTCGTAAGATTCGGGGAAACTATAGTTCCCGCCAAATTTCAATTCTTGAGAATAACGGCTGCACGTATGCTGAAGTTGGGGAGATTGTGGATTGCTTGGGCGAAGCGTTTGCCTCAGTTTCTAGTTCTCAGGCGTATCTCCCGTCCTTTCAGAGGATTAAAACAACCGCGGAACGCCAGAAAATCTCCTTTGCCCCTTTTTATAACACTGAGTATAACTCCCCCTTCAGCATGGTTGAACTACGGGTGGCTCTGCATCGGTCCGGCGCAACATCTGTCGGCCCTGACGGAATCCACTATGACATGGTTCGTCATCTCTCGCAGTCGTCTCTCGAGAATCTGTTAGTGCTTTTCAACCGTATTTGGTTGGAACACAGTTTCCCGGACTCTTGGCGAAGAGCTTTTGTTTTACCTTTTCCCAAGCCCCGCACGGGGATAACTGGTTTTCCAGTTATTTGGGGAGCGGCGCCCCCACGGCCCGAGCTGACCTTGTGACGGATCAATATTTCATTTCGTCTTGAACGATTATATAACCGAAGGGACAGCTGTTCATCCAGCTGATGGGGGACGGCGTCCCCACGGCCCGAGCCAACATGAACTATATGTGATGAATTTCACATTTTTTATGTTTTTTCACTATACATGAACCCGCCTCAGTTGTAGGTTGCTGAGGTTGTGATTATGCGCCAGCTCAGGATTTTAGTTTCTCGTTTTCTTTCCTGTCTTCTCCATTTCATGTTTCTTTCTTTGTTTTTCCGAGCTGGTTAGCTAGACCTGCCTGCACGTTTGCCGTGTGCGGTGACCCGTAAGGTGGAAAAGGGGATGCTGGAGGCTGAGGTTTCTGGAGGCCTGGGTGTTGTTGTCGCCAGTTGCCAACACTCCTCTTTGCCCCCTGCTTCACCCTAAACGGGCGGCTGGGAACTAACCCACTCCTAGTCAATGAGGTCTGTGGCCGAGTGGAGCCCAGACCTCTAACGGCTTGTCGTCTCGTACGACAGGGTGAGTCTGGGGATAGGGTGGGCATGCCAAAGGGGTGTTCCCTAGGCATGGGAAAGTCTGGGTGCTCGCCGAGCGCATGTCTGCCCTATCAACTTGCTATATCCGCTTGCTATCCCTAGAGTCGTGTCCTGCGTCCACTTGGGCTTGCGGACCTCCGGCTCTCCCTCGTTGGGCTCGATTGTGGGTGGGGAAGTCGGCGGACGAATTATTAAATTTTTCATGGATGAAAATAAAATTTCCCAAGAACCAAAAAGCAAAAGAGGTATGGAGGAAGGGTCATCCCCTTCTGCAAAAAAACATGTCCCTGATTGTTTAAATGCTCGATTCTTTTTTGTGCACTCATTGGACCCTTCAAAGCCTTTGAGTGCCAAAAGTCCATTTTGGATAAATAAAGCTCTTCAATCCATTGCAAGCTCTCCTAAGAGCGTAAAGAAGCTCCAATCTGGAGATCTTCTTGTAGAAATGTCCACTGTGGCCTACAGCTCTACACTTCTTAACACCACCACGCTGCTTGAGACTCCGGTAAAAATAACACCTCATGGGTACCTAAATTCATCTCGAGGTGTTGTCTCCTCTCAGGACCTCGTTGAGTGTGCTGAGGAAGAATTACTTGAAGAACTGAGGAGTCAACACGTTACGGGTGTGCGGCGTATTCTATTCAGGCGGAATGGGCAGTCCGTCCCATCCCGGAACATCATTTTAACGTTTGATAGCCCTTCCCTGCCTACATCCATCAAGGCAGGGTATCTCCACCTAGAAGTACGCCCATACATCCCTAACCCGTTGAGATGTTTTAGGTGCCAGTCTTATGGCCATTCTCAGCAGTCGTGCAGGAGCAATCCCCGGTGTGCACGCTGTGGTGCCACGGAGCATCTTCTGCAAGAATGTGTGGCCGAGGCTGAGTTTTGTGTGAACTGCAAGGGTTCACACGCGGCATCAGCCAAAGATTGTCCCAAGTGGAAGGAGGAGAAGGAAATCCAAAGGATCAAAACGGTGGAAAATATTTCCTATCCTGAGGCCAGAAGAAAAGTGGTTCCTGTTACATCTGATCGGCGATCATACGCTTCAGTGGTGGTTGCCAAATCTACGGTTGCCACTCAGACCGACATTGAGATCCCCCTTAAATGTCCATTCAATGTTAACGACATCATCGCAGCCGGACTGGAGGCACTCCAGTCTCGAGCTAGGGGTCTGAAAGCGCCACCCACCACTTCGCCGAAGCAGACTCATCCCACCACCAACAAGGGAACTCAGTCCACTTCTTCTAACAAAAAGACCAAAGCCCAGGATAAGAAAAGCATTTCTTCTCCTCCAAAATCTCAGGAAACGACTCAACGTCGTGCGCCTCCCGGTAAGACACTTGGGAGAAAACATGCTCCCATCTTAGCCCCTGGTCACACGCCTCCAGATCTGGGGGAACCCCAGCAGAGGCGATGGAGCCGGACTTTGTTTGATCATTTTCATTTTCATTTCACTTATAACCATGGCTTCAATCATTCAGTGGAACTGTCGAGGTTTTCGGACGAACTTTGATGAAGTGAAACATCTGCTTTCATTTTACTCTCCGGTGTGCCTTTGTCTACAGGAGACGAAGCTTAAACCATCCGACCTGCTTTCAGTTCGAGGCTACAGTGCATTTCGGACAGATAACTCGTCTGGAAATATAGCCTGTGGGGGAGTCGCTATTCTCGTCCCTCACAGGGTTCCGGTATCTTCCGTCGCGGTTTCCACAACTGTGCAGGCCGTGGCGGTTCGTATTTCTATGCCTGTACCTCTTACTGTCTGCAGTGTCTATCTGCCGCCGGACGAGAACGTGAGCGTCTCGGTACTGGAGAGATTGGTTGATCAGCTGCCTTCACCCTTTCTAATACTAGGTGACTTCAATGCCCATCATCATTTGTGGGGTAGTGTCAGCATCAGCACGAGAGGTCGTCGCATAGAGTCTCTTCTGTCCTCGGCCTCTTTGTGCCTTTTTAACACCGGTGCTGACACGTACTTCCATGAACCGACACGATCCTTCAGTGCGATCGATTTGACCTTGGGATCACCATCAATTATTGCTGACTGGTCGTGGGCGGTGTGTAACGACCTCCACGGGAGTGACCACTTTCCAATTGTCCTCTCGCATCATGCGAACATGCCATCTTCTGCCTCCCGCCCTCCTCGTTGGAGGATGGAGCGTGCGAGATGGGAGGTCTTCACACCGTCAGCTTTGATATTTTCTGCAATGGTGATCCAAGAGTCAATCGACGCAGCGGTTCTTGAAGTCACAAATTGTATTCTTCAGGCAGCTGATCTTTCTATACCAAAAACATCTACGACACTCTCCAGAAGTCCGAAACCTTGGTGGACCCCTGAATGCGCAGCGGCTAGGAGAGCTCAACATAAGGCCTGGTCTACGTTTCGGCGTTATCCAACCGATGCTAATCTCGTTACATTCAAACGAGCAAAATCCTATGCTCGGTTGGTGCGTCGACGTAGCAAGAGGGAGTCTTGGATCCAGTATGTTTCATCTCTCACTTCACGTGCCAGTTCGAACAGTGTGTGGGACAAGATTCGTAAGATCCGGGGTAACTACAGCTCTCACCAGATCTCCATTCTCGAGAGTAACGGCTGCACATATGCTGGAGTCGGGGAGATTGCTGATTGTTTGGGGGGGGGCGTTTGCCTCCGTGTCGAGTGACCTGGCGTATCCTTCCTCCTTTCTGAGGATTAAATCCACTGCGGAACGCCAGAGAATCTCCTTTGCGCCTTTTCTCGACACCGGATATAACTCCCCCTTCAGCATGGTTGAACTCAGGGTGGCTCTGCATCGGTCCGGCGCTACATCGGTCGGTCCCGATGGCATCCATTATGACATGCTCCGTCATCTCTCACAGTCGTCTCTCGAGAATCTCTTAATCTTGTATAATCGTATTTGGTCGGAGCACAGTTTCCCGGAATCTTGGCGAAAAGCTTTTGTTCTGCCTTTTCCCAAACCTGGCAAGGATCCTAGATCTCCCTCTAGTTATCGTCCAATTGCTCTCACTAGCTGTCTGTGTAAAGTTCTTGAACGCATGGTTAATTCCCGGTTAATTCATTTTTTAGAATATCATCAAGTACTTTCACCATCACAAAGCGGCTTTCGCCGTCATCGTTCACCTCACGATCATCTCCTGCACCTTGAGACATCTGTGCGCGAGGCGTTCGTGCGTAGGCAGCACCTGGTTTCTGTATTTTTTGATATTGAAAAAGCTTATGATCGAGCGTGGCGGCATGGTATTATCCGTGACCTCCACGCATGCGGATTGCGAGGAAATCTTCCGACATTTATTCTAAATTTTCTTCGCAATCGGGTGTTCCAGGTGCGCCTGGGTACGACGCTATCGGCAACATTCCATCAAGAACAAGGTGTTCCTCAAGGTTGCATTTTATCTGTCACATTGTTCATCCTTCGCATTAATTGTCTCCTCACAAATCTTCCTCCTGCGGTTTCGGCTACTGTCTATGTTGATGACTTGCACATTTTCTGCTCGTCATCCAGCATGCATTTTATTGAAAGGCAGTTGCAGTCTGCAATTAATCAGATCTTTAAAACGGCGAATAGCAATGGTTTCGTTCTTTCTCCCGACAAGACAGCGTGTGTCCATTTCTGCCGGAGGCGTGGCCTCCATCCTGACCCAGAGCTGTTTTTAGACCGTGCAGCCATACCAGTTTTGCCGGAGACCAAGTTCCTTGGTCTGACCGTCGACCGTGCGCTTACGTTTCGTGCGCACGTTCGGCGGCTCAAGATTTCCTGTCTGCGGTCTCTATCCATTCTTAAGATCCTTTCGAGAGTCTCGTGGGGCGCAGACAGGACGTCTTTGATTCGTGTTTACCATTCCTTAATCCGGTCGAAACTGGATTATGGTTGTATCGTGTATGGCTCTGCTCGTCGTTCCGTTCTCCGGCCTTTGGACACTATTCACCATCAAGCACTGCGTCTTTGTTCGGGAGCATTTCGAACATCTCCAATTCCCAGCCTTTACGCTGACGCGAACGAACCATCGCTTGAATTACGCCGTCTGCAGCTGTCTATTCAATTCTACTTGAAACTTAGATCTCTTCCAGACCATCCTTTATACGATGCGGTTTGTCATCCTCAGCATGCTCGTTTATTCGGGAACCGGCCCTCGTGCATTTCAACCTTCGGTCTTCGTATGGCGGCCGTAGCCCGTGATGTAGGGCTCGACTTGTCACTTGTTGGAGAGACCAGGGGCTTTGGGGATCCTCCATGGCACCCACTTGGTGTCATGGTTGATACCACCTTTACATCTTTCGATAAATCCTCAACCCCTGCGTCAGTGTACCAGCAGCTCTTCGCTGAGCACCGTGACCTCAATTCTGACTACACTCCCATTTTCACTGATGGCTCCAAGATGCATGGAATTGTTGGATCCGCGGCTGTCTGTGTAGATGACGTGTCAGTAGCGCGGATCCCAGCTGAGGCCACGGTGTTTTCGGCGGAGATGCATGCTGTGTATCTTGCATTGCTTCATGTTCAGTCGAGTTCTCATCAACGGGCTGCGGTGTACACTGATTCTTTGAGTGTTGTACAGTCACTGTCATCGTTGGACTGCTGTGACCACCCTTTTCTTTTTACCGTACGAAGGCTTCTTTGCTGTTTGCTCGAGGCCGGTGTCCAGATACAATTTTGTTGGATTCCCGGGCATGTTGGAATCTCGGGTAACGAGTGTGCTGATGCGGCTGCTAGATCTGCTTCCTCTTTGGTCGTCACACCCTTGCCACTGTTTCACCGGGATTTCCGCTTTCTGGTTCGCCACCATATCAAGCGAACGTGGCAGGTCTGTGGGACCAACAGGTGGAAAATAAACTGCATCGTATTAAACCTAATATTGAAGTCTGGAAATCCTCATATCGTCGGAACCGTAGGGAGGAAGTGGTGCTTGCTCGTCTCCGCATTGGGCATTGTCGATTCACTCACCGCTATTTGCTGTGTGGCGACACTGCGCCGATGTGTGAGACGTGCTACTGCCGACTCACCGTCACTCATCTTTTGTGTACCTGTGTTCGTTTTCGTGATGTGCGTTTTCATTTCTTTCATTCTCATTTGTTGAACGAGGACGCCGCTACACTGCAGCGGCTGCTGAATGACCACTGCAATACTGTTGCTGTTTTATCATTTTTTAAACAAATTGACTATTTTAAACGTATTTAGATTTTAGCCCTATCATCATCCTCATTTCTCAGTTTTACTGAATCAGCTAGATTTTAATTATTGTATCATGTTTTTAATACTGTTTGTTTCATTATCTTTTTTAGCCCTTTCATCGTTCTCATTCTTCAGTTTTATTTGATCAGCCATATTTTAAACTTTATCGCACATTTTTTAATACTGTTTGTTTGTCTGTCTTTTGTCTGGCGCTCTTTGGCCAACCATGGCCCTTGCGCCATTAAAATCAAACAACCAACCAACCAACCTTTTCCCAAGCCTGGCAAAGACCCCAAGTCTCCCTCTAGTTATCGGCCAATTGCCCTCACTAGCTGTCTGTGCAAAATCCTTGAACGAATGGTTAATTCCCGGCTAATTTATTTTCTTGAAGAACATCGAATACTGTCCCCATCACAAAGCGGCTTCCGTCGTCATCGTTCAGCTCCTGACCATCTCCTGCTCCTTGAAACGTCTGTTCGTGAGGCGTTCGTACGTAGGCAGCACCTGGTGTCTGTATTTTTTGACATCCAAAAAGCTTACGATAGAGTGTGGCGTCACGGTATCCTCCGTGACCTCCACGAGAGTGGGTTGCGGGGAAACCTGCCAACCTTCATTGCCAACTTTCTTCGTAACCGTGTGTTCCAGGTGCGCCTGGGTACAACGCTGTCCGCCTTTTTCCATCAAGAACAAGGCGTTCCTTAAGGCAGCATTCTTTCGGTGACTCTGTTCATCCTCCGCATTAATTGTTTACTCAAAAATCTTCCTCCTACGGTTTCGGCTACCATCTATGTTGACGACCTTCACATCTTCTGTTCGTCATCCAGCATGCGTTTCGTTGAAAGGCAGTTGCAGTCTGCAATTACCCAGATTGTTAAAGCCGCTAACAATAATGGGTTTGTTCTTTCTCCTGACAAGACAGCCTGTGTCCATTTCTGCCGGAGGCGTGGCCTCCACCCTGATCCAGAGCTCTATTTGGACCGTGCAGTCATTCCAGTTTTGCCGGAAACCAAGTTCCTTGGTTTGACCGTTGACCGTGCTCTCACCTTTCGCTCGCACGTTCGACGGCTAAGGACTTCCTGTCTGAGAGCCTTGTCAATCCTTAAGATCCTTGCCTCAGTCTCCTGGGGTGCAGACAGGACTTCTTTGTTCCGTATTTACCATTCTCTCATTCGGTCTAAGCTGGATTATGGCTGTATGGTGTATGGCTCTGCGCGTCCTACCGTTCTCCGGCCGTTGGATACCATCCACCATCAAGCGCTGCGTCTTTGTACGGGAGCCTTTCGTACGTCACCCATTCCCAGCCTTTATGCCGACGCGAACGAACCGTCGCTTCATTTACGCCGTCTGCAGCTGTCTCTTCAATTTTACCTGAAACTTAAATCACTCACAGACCATCCTTTATACGATGCAGTTTTTCACCCCCAGCATGCTCGTTTGTTCGAGATCCGTCCCTCGTGCATTCGAACCTTCGGTCTTCGTATGGCGGCCGTAGCTCGTGATGCAGGGCTCGACTTGTCACTCGTTGGAGAGACCAGGGGCTTTGAGGATCCCCCATGGCATCCTCTTGGTGTCATGGTTGATACCAGCTTTACATCTTTTGACAAGTCCTCAACCCCTGCGTCAGTGTACCAGCAGCTCTTCGCTGAACACCGTTACGTCAATGCAGACTTTATTCCTGTTTTCACCGATGGATCTAAGGCGGCTGGTGTTGTTGGATCCGCCGCCGTCTGCGTTGACGAAGTTTCTGTTGCCCGCATTCCTCCTGAGGCCACGGTGTTTTCGGCGGAGATGCATGCTGTGTATCTTGCACTTGTTCACGTGCAGTCGAGCTCTCATCAACGTGCTATTGTGTACACTGATTCGCTGAGTGTTGTGCAATCATTGTCATCTTTGGATTTCACTGGCCACCCACTTCTTTTTACCGTTAGGAGACTTCTTCGTTCTTTGCTCGAGGCTGATGTCCAGATTCGTTTCTGCTGGATTCCTGGGCATGTTGGGATCCCAGGGAACGAGTCTGCCGATGCTGCTGCTAGATCTGCCTCTTCTTTGGTCGTCACACCCTTGCTACTGTTTCACCGCGATTTTCGCTTTCTTGTTCACGATCATATCAGACGAACGTGGCGAAGTCTGTGGGACCAACAGGTGGAGAATAAACTGCACCGTATAAAACCTAACCTTGGAATCTGGAAATCATCGTGTCGCCGGAACCGTAGGGAAGAAGTTGTTCTTGCGCGTCTCCGCATTGTCGCTTCACGCATAGCTATTTGTTGGGTGGCGACGCTGCCCCAATGTGTGAGGCGTGCGACTGTTTACTCACCATCTCTCATGTTTTATGTAGTTGTATTCGTTTTTGTAACCATCGGTTTCACTATTTTCAGTCTCATCTACTGGATGACCGCGCAGCTACACTGCAGAAGCTTTTGGGCGACCACTGCGACACTTTCGCCGTGTTTTCGTTGTTAAAGCAGATAGACTTTTTTAAAACTTATTTAAAAAAAAAAAAAAATAATAATAATAATAGTAATAATAATAATAATTTATAATGATTATAACAGTGAATTGATGAATTTATTTATTTATTTATAAACCTAATTGACTGGCTGGTCTTCACGGCTTTTATCATTCTCTATTCTAGCTTTTGCCAGGCCTGTCTGCTCTTAATCATTTCACCCCGCTTTTAATTATCTTTAACTGATTGTTCTGTGTCTGGCGCTCTTTGGCCAAACCTGGCCCTTGCGCCACTAAATTCAATTAACTAACTAACCAAAAAACTATGAGATATTTCAAATAATAATGCCTTTTGAGAATGGTTATTTTATATTAGCAACAATATGAGGCTGTTAAGTGTCAACTGAAAGTAAATAATGAGTTTACTGGCATATCATTTTGAAATAACACTTTTAAAATGAAAGAAAAGTACTTATTTCAGATTAAAGTAACTTCAAAATAATTTTTAGTTTCATAAATGATATGTCACATTGTAACAATGATAACAAAGTCATTTTGACCCTTGTAATTAAAAAAAAAAATCGAGATTGATCCAATAATCAGTTGGTTTCTATAATAACGAGCTTGAGCGAATGACCTCCGTTACTTCATTTTGATAAAAAACTATGAGATATTTCAAATAATAATGTCTTTTGAGAATGGTTATTTTATATTAGCAGCAATATGAGGCTGTTAAGTGTTTTTTGAACATGAAAATATTCTAACATTCGAGATTGATCCAATAATCAGTTGGTTTCTATAATAACGAGCTTGAGCGAATGACCTCCGTTACTTCATTTTGATAAAAAACTATGAGATATTTCAAATAATAATGTCTTTTGAGAATGGTTATTTTATATTAGCAGCAATATGAGGCTGCTAAGTGTTTTTGAACATGAAAATATTCTAACATTCGAGATTGATCCAAAAACCAGTTGGTTTCTATAATAACGAGCTTCAGCGAATGACCTCTGTTACTTCATTTTTGATAAAAAACTATGAGATATTCAAAATAATAATGCCTTTTGAGAATGGTTATTTTATATTAGCAACAATATCAGGCTGTTAAGTGTCAACTGAAAGTAAATAATGAGTTTACTGGCATATCATGTAGAAATAACACTTTTAAAATGAAAGAAAAGTACTTATTTCAGATTAAAGTAACTTCAAAATAATTTTTAGTTTCATAAATGATATGAGTAGTAGGGGGGTTCCGGCGCATGCTTAGTTTTTAGGCGGTGGCAACACTTTGGGTCACGTGGTAAGAAGAAACCGTCATGATCTGGGAGGGACGTCACATGTGGGCGTGGTCCTTTTTCTGCATGACGTCACCTACCACGTTCTTCTTGTCAAAGCAACTTTTAATTCTCAGATTATCTTTTTTTGTCCGCCATTTTTTATTTTGAAAAATCGAATGAATTTATTTTCGACAAAGCAATGAATACATGTGGAACTGGGTAGATACGAACCCGGGCCGTTCATGTGGAAGTCAAATGCTCTACCAATTCGGCCACCAAATCGTTGGTAGGGTTGGTCGAAAGGATTAAGACATGTGGTTGCGTATGGGGGAAGACTACCTGAGGGGATTTGCAGTTGGCCGTCTTACGATGAATACAGGAAGGAGGGCGTATGACTCACTCAAACAAGTACGGACAAGATTTTTACAAACACACGTGGTTCACCACAATGACGGAGGATGATTGCAGCGCCATCTGTTGGTCGTTTTAGGAATGAGCACATGAGGAGGGCGTATGAATCATGCTAACAAATATGTACATGTTTTGCACATGAACGAACTTGCATTTTGAACTTACTGTTTTCTTAGTGGCCATTTTATGACGTGGGAGGAGGAGTCTCTTGTCTTATTGGTTGACGAAAGCACACGATAGGAACCTGAACTGGATATTCTTCACTTCGTTGTAGGATTCTTAGCGCTTAAGACGTCTCTACTCTCTACTCCGTCTGTTGTGTCTATCCATTATGAAGCGTAGTAACGACGATATTTCTGGAAAGATGAATTCTGTAGAAAGTGTGGCATCCTCTTCAAACAAAAACTCCTCTAAGGGCTTTACCTTGAGTAACATACCTAATCATCACTTCCATCTCGGAGCTGATGTGTTTGCTGTTGTTACCGATTTTAAAGACCGTGTCAAAGTGCATCTTCGTGTGTACAAATGCGATAACTTGCATTTTTACCCGACTACACGGGGACTGGTGAGGACGCCGTATCTGTGGGAACACTTCGTTGAAACGATGTTGTTCATCAATCCCGCTGACTCAGACTTGACTCACTGCATTATCAAGCAACTGTTTCTGACAACGTACAAAGAAAACAACGTGAATCATCTGCATATTCAATGCATTGGTGTGAACAACGGATTCCTATCAGCATATCGTAACCGGATACCCCTGACTGAAGACCAATGGGAAAAACTCAATGAATATAGTGATGATATTAGGACAAGCATTCACCAACTAATGTTTGGACCGTCCTTTCAGAAGATCGTTTTCGACGAGGCTGAAAAAACTGGACATAGCAGTGTTGAGTCCGTAGATGGCGAATTTGTGTTAAAAAAGACGCTGAGGCTTGTGTTAAAAAACATTACTTCAACCATCGATGGACTGATTGACTGTCTTATGTGCAAAATTGAAGATCGCTATGGATTAGGACATGCCTGCGAATTTTCAACTCGAAAAGGTAAAGTGTATGCATTGTTCAATAAAGCTGTAGCCAAGTTGGATCTAAAATGGATTGGCCATGAATTTGTGAACGACTCATTTTTCATGTCGAAAAACACTTATTTGAATTTTTTTAATCACTTAAATATTTGCGATGTATTAGAAAGTGCTAAAAATCTGTACATTTTGGAAGACCCTATGTATCAATAAAATCACATGTAAGTACCCATTAGTAGTAGGGGGGGACTTGGGCGGCGGAAGTGACGTCACGGGTGGGCGTGGTCAACTTCCGGAAGTGACGTCACGGATGCGCTTCCCGTAGACATCCACGGGAAAACTTTTCTTCCGGTGGCAACGGTGGGCGTGGTCGTTGGTGTCCGCCATTTTTTTACTGCATGACGTCACCTTGACGTCGACGAAGCCATTTTTAATTCTGGGAAATTTCTCCGCCATTTTTATTTTTTGGAATTTCCCAATCTTTTACTGCATGACGTCACCTTGACGTCGGCGAAGCCATTTTTAATTCTGGGAAGTTTCTCCGCCATTTTTATTTTTTTTGGAATTTCCCAATCTGTTTTTTCGGGTGATGGTGGTAAATTTAATTGTAAGTGGACTCGGGAATTTTTTTCAACCATGGATTTATTATCGGAAAAAAGCGACGACGAGGTTTGGAACCAGTTAGATTCGAACTCGGGCCGTTTACGTGGAAGTCAAATGCTCTACCAATTCGGCCACCAAATCGTTGGTAGGGTTGGTCGAAAGGATTAAGACATGTGGTAGCGTATGGGAGAAGACTGCCTGAGGGGATTTGCAGTTGGCCGTCTTACGATGAATACAGGAAGGAGGGCGTATGACTCACTCAAACAAGTACGGACAAGATTTTTACAAACACACGTGTTTCACCGCAATGACGGAGGTTGATTGCAGCGCCATCTGTTGGTCGTTTTAGGAATGAGCACATGAGGAGGGCGTATGAATCATGCTAACAAATATGTACATGTTTTGCACATGAACGAACTTGCATTTTGAACTTACTGTTTTCTTAGTGGCCATTTTATGACGTGGGAGGAGGAGTCTCTTGTCTTAATGGTTGACGAAAGCACTCGATAGGAACCTGAACTGGATATTCTTCACTTCGTTGTAGGATTCTTAGTGCTTAAGACGTCTCTACCCTCTACTCAGTCTGTTGTGTCTATCCATTATGAAGCGTAGTAACGACAATATTTCTGGAAAGATGAATTCTGTAGAAAGTGTGGCATCCTCTTCAAACAAAAACTCCTCTAAGGGCTTTACCTTGAGTAACATACCCAGTCATCACTTCCATCTCGGAGCTGATGTGTTTGCTGTTGTTACCGATTTTAAAGACCGTGTCAAAGTGCATCTTCGTGTGTACAAATGCGATAACTTGCATTTTTACCCGACTACACGGGGACTGGTGATGACGCCGTATCTGTGGGAACACTTCGTTGAGAAACGATGTTGTTCATCAACCCCGCTGACTCAGACTTGACTCACTGCATTGTCAAGCAACTGTTTCTGACAACGTACAAAGAAAACAACGTGAATCATCTGCATATTCAATGCATTGGTGTGAACAACGGATTCCTATCAGCATATCGTAACCGGATACCCCTGACTGAAGACCAATGGGAAAAACTCAATGAATATAGTGATGATATTAGGACAAGCATTCACCAACTAATGTTTGGACCGTCCTTTCAGAAGATCGTTTTCGACGAGGCTGAAAAAACTGGACATAGCAGTGTTGACTCCGTAGATGGGGAATTTGTGTTGAAGAAAACGCTTCGGCATGTGTTAAAAAATAACATTGTTTCAACCATCGATGGACTGATTGACTGCCTTTTGTGCAAAATTGAAGATCGCCATGGATTAGGACATGCCTGTGAATTTTCAACTCGGAAAGGTAAAGTGCGTGCATTGTTTAATAAAGCCGTAGCCAAGTTAGATCTAAAATGGATTGCCCATGAATTTGTGAATGACTCATTTTTCATGTCGAAAAACACTTATTTGATTTTTTTTAACGGCTTGAATATTTGTGATGCAATAGAAAGTGCTAAAAATCTGTACATTTTGGAAGACCCTATGTATCAATAAAATCACATGTAAGTACAATTTTGTGTCATTTCAGCTGTCTGTGTTTTAGTGTAAGCATGAGTTTTACTGTTTCCGTTGAAAGTATTCAAATCAGTTGTTGTAATGGAGAATCACGATCTCTTGAAAAAGACTTATCTAAATCCAGATCAGCCGGGAAGTTTCGGTGGAGTAAATGCTTTGTACCGTGCTGTAAACGGAAAAATAAAGAAAAAAAAGATCGAGGAGTGGCTAAGGGGGAGAAAACTTACACGCTTCACAAACCTGCCAGAAGGCATTTTCAGAGAAATAGAGTCATTGTGGGGGGAATCGATGAACAGTGGCAGGCCGATTTAGTCGACTTGACCAGTCTAAAACAATACAATAATGGAAATAAATATGTATTAACATGCATTGACGTGTTTTCAAAATATGCATGGTGTGTTCCTATGATACAAAAGACTGGGGCATCCATGATAAAAGTGTTCAAGGGAATATTTAAAGAACGCAAACCGTTAAACTTGCAAACTGACCAAGGTTCTGAATTTAAAAATCGAGAATTTCAGAGATTCTTAAAACAAAACGACGTCCATTTCTTTACTACCAGAAATGAGACAAAAGCGAGTGTAATAGAAAGGTTTAATCGAACTCTAAAAACAAAAATGTGGAAGTATTTTACAAGTCGAAACACGCATACATATATCAATATATTACAGAAATTGGTACGTAGTTATAATGCAACATATCATCGAAGTATTAAGATGGAACCAGTAAATGTCAGTCTAGAAAACCAAAAGATTGTGTGGAATAACTTATATGGCGATATAACTGAAAATCAATCAGTGTATAAATTCGATATAGGTGATACCGTGAGGTTATCTAAAACCAAATTACAGTTCGAAAAGGGGTATGAAAAGAATTGGTCAGAGGAGTTATTTAATGTTTCCCGACGCATCGCTAGATCACCTCCAGTATATCAAGTTAAAGATTTACTGGGAGAAGACATTGATGGCACCTTCTACGCCGAAGAACTGCAAAAAGTTAAAAAAATGACCACTACCCAATCGAAATGGTTCTGAAGAAGCGCAAACGGAAAAACAAATATGAGTATTTTGTTAAATTTAAAGGCTACCCTGATAAGTTTAATGCATGGATACCATCGAACGATTTAGTTAGCATATAAAAATTCAAGTACTTACCTCCGACGTTCAGTATGCAAGATGAGTTTCTATTTGACGTTACCCAGCGATAGCTCTCTGGGTTACTTTTCTGACAATAAAATATCCCATTTTGTTACTCGTCTTCCTTCACTGATCGAACTGAATGGGGACTGGGAAGTGGGACTCGTCGAACTCATCTACCCTCATTCCTGGTTCAATGTGAATATTAACTCCAATTCCTTTGCTTACGATGTTGGTTCAGGTCAGCTGAAAGAGGGAAAAATTCCTGCAGGATATTACGATTCGGTGAGCGAGGTAGTGAAAGCCATGTCCTATCACTGGACGAAAAAAATTACCATGTATTACAATAAAACCACGAGGCGTGTCAAAACAGCTTTAATGAATGGTACTCAGCTGGAGTTATATCCCGGGATTGCTGAAATTCTAGGTTTCCAACCCGGATTATATTCGGCAACAGAAGGGAGTGATCTCACGATTCATGGAAAATTTGTAGCCGACCTCAACTCGTCGCTTTCTCTGTTATACGTATACAGCGATATTGTAGAACCTCAGCCTGTGGGAGACATGTATGCACCTCTCCTTCGCATTGTTAAAGTGACCGGAGAAGATGGAGATATGGAAAACGCTTTGTACGACCGACCTCACTATTTGCCTCTCGCAAGAAAAGGTTTTCAAACCATCGAAATCGTTATAAGGAATCATACAGGTCAGCTAGTGCCATTTGAACGCGGGAGAGCGATCGTGAAACTTCATTTTCGTCTCAAGCATCTGTGATCATGTACGAGCGGTACTACTGTTGTACGAAATCCTTCGAGGATTATTACATAAGTCAAACTGGAAAAGGTTTATCCTATTTCCAAGGTGTACCACTACAGAAAGGTTATGGACTTGGAGGATTGTTTAGGTCGTTATTTAGAGCTGCTGTGCCGTTATTCAAACAAGGCGCTAAAACTCTTGGAAAACAAGTTCTACGAACAGGAATGGATCTCGCCAATGACGTCATCCAAGGCAAGGACGTGAAGATAGCAGCCAAACAACGAGCCAAAGAAGCAGGACAACTACTCACCGACAAAGCAGCTAACAAAGTCAAGAAAATGCTGGGTGGGGGCGTTAAAAGGAAGAGAAAGACGAAGAAACACATCATTTCTTCAAAGAAAGCCAAGAGGGCAACACATGACATTTTTGATCTCTAAACCATGGCTCTCATTCACAGTCATTCATCCGTATGTTTAAAGTCGGAACTGGATTTATTTGCTTTACCGCCCACGCAAACGAGTATAGAAAAAGGACAATGGATTGAATACCATCCTTTAGCCAACATTAGGGATGGTGGCCCTTTGGAATTCAATATTTCTGGGAGTGGTGAAGAATACATGGACTTATCTTCGACTCAGCTATACGCGAAAGTAAAAATCGTGAAATCCGACCGTTCCATCCTGCTTGACAAAGAGCCCGTTGGTCCGATCAACTGCTTTCTTCATTCTCTGTTTTCTCAAGTCGATGTCAGTTTAAACGAAAGAGTGATTTCGTCGTCAAGTAATACATATCCGTACAGAGCTTATATTGAAACTCTATTGAATTATGGAGAAGAGGCAAAGAAAACCTACTTGTCCTGCGAATGTTTTTATAAGGATACGGCTGGGCATCTGAACGAAATCAACCCCACGAGTGCTACTACGAACAAAGGATTATATCAACGCTACGAACTCGTAAAAGACAGCAAGACGTTGGACATGATTGGAACTTTGCACTGTGACTTGTTTTATCAAAACAAACTGTTACTCAATTTAGTGGACGTGAAAATCAAACTGATTCGAAGCAAGCCTGATTTCTGCCTCGTTTCGTCATCCGAGTCACCCGACTATAGCGTCATGATTGAACATGCTTCGATTTTTGTAAGGAAAGTAAAAGTCAGCCCAGGTGTTTCGATCGGTCATGCCAAAGCTCTAGAAAAATCTCCTGCCAAATATCCCGTTGATCGTGTGTTGTGTAAAGTGTATTCCGTGTCTCAAGGAAGCATGTCGTTCGTACAAGACAACGTATTCCTCGGACAAATGCCAAAGAGATTGGTCATCGGCTGTGTGGACAACGATGCCTTTAATGGTACATATAAGTCAAACCCCTTCGAATTCAAGCATTATGACGTCAACTTTATCGCCGTGTACGTCGACGGTCAACCCGTTCCTCATAAACCGCTGGAACCTAACTTCGAAACGGGAAACACAGTTCGTTCTTACCATAGCCTATTTCAAGGAACCGAGAAACTGGGACAAGACAGAGGAATTTTCATCGACCGGGAAGAATTTTCTAAGGGTTACACGCTGTATGCTTTTGATCTTAGTCCCGATTTATGTGATGGCGGACATATGAACTTGATCCATCAAGGAAATTTGAGGATGGAAATCAAATTTAAAAATGCTTTGTCAAAAACCATTTCTGTGTTGATCTACGCCGAGTTCCAGAATATTATCGAAATTTCCAAGTCCAGAAGCATTCTTTGTGATTTTGCTAATTAAAAGAAATGAACAGTGTGCAAATAACTAAGATTCTGAAGCAAGATCATGTGACGTGTCGTTCCTTCGTCGGTGTGTTTGCCTGCAACCGACTACCTAAAAGTATTTCCAAGTTCCCAGCCTGCCTCATTGTGAACACGGATCAGTATGGGAGTCCCGGAAAACACTGGCTGGCCATGTTTATGCCAAACCCATTAACGGTGGAATTTTTCGATTCCTATGGACATCCCCCAGAATATTTTGAAGGACCTATTTTCCGATTCGTTTCCAAGTTCCCTTATGTGAATTTTAATGACGTACCTCTCCAAAGTTCGTTTACGGCCGTATGTGGCCAATTTTGTATATTTTACTTATATTCTAGATGTCGCGGGAAAAGTTTATATTCCATTGTAAAAAATTTTAATTATAAAAGTGAAACAAACGATGTACGTGTTTATCATTTTGTTCAAAAGAAATTTGGAATTGTACCGAAATTTCGAATATGAATAATAAAAATTGATTTAAAACTATTTCAAGTGTCAAGTCTTTAAATTGTGTTGACTCCTGTTATTTCATTTAGTTGTCAATATGGAAGTGGCTAAGCTGTATCATCCTTTCACAGCTCTGATAGCGGGTCCCACGGGTTGTGGAAAAACTCACTTTGTGCAACGTTTACTTCAACATCAAGTAGAAGTAATCTACCCATCACCGCAACACGTGGTTTGGTTTTATGGGGTTCATCAGACATTATATGATGAAATACCTGATGTTACTTTTGTCGACGGTATCCCCACAAATTTCAAGGATTATTTGAAAGGAAACACGCTTTTTATTATAGATGATTTGATGGCAGAATGTGGAGCAGATAAAAGGCTAACCCATTTATTTACAAGGGGTAGTCATCACTATAATATATCCGTTATTTTTATTACCCAAAACGTTTTCCATAAAGGCAAAGAAATGAGAGAAATTTCCCTAAATGCTCATTATTTGTTTTTGTTTAAATCACGAAGAGATGTGAATCAAATCACTCATTTAGGAAGACAGCTGTACCCCAACAAAGTGAAATTTTTTCAAGAGGTGTATCTGGACGCTACGAAATTTGCGTTCAGTTACTTAATGATAGACCTGAAACCGAACACACCAGAAGAAATGCGCTTGCGCACCAATATACTGCCTGGAGAAACTCAATATGTTTACCAACCACGGCATTAGCACCTCATTTACCATGAAGACAGTCGTCGTCGACGTAGAAGGATTTCTCCTTCAGAACGGAGAATTCATAGTGAAAGAGCTCGCTACATGTTGTTTGCAGACCGGGGAAGTAGCTCATGTTTTTCCTTTGCCACCGTTCCCCTTTTACGAACTGCATCCAAGGGAAAAAGCTCAGTGCCTTTGGACGGCTAGAAATATACATCACATTCCATGGGCTAGCGGAAACGAAGAATACAATTTCTTTTTAGAGTTTTTCCGCTTCTTCTGTACTGAAATTGATATTTTCTGTGCCAAAGGACTAAGTAAATGCAAGTACTTGGAAAATTTAACAGGTATCACCTTTTACGACTTAGATGCTCTGTGTTGTCCCAATGTGGTATACCTCCCTTATGTCCAAGTGCAGTGTCAAGTTCATCATCATCGAACTGATAAAAACCATTGTGCTCTTCATAAAGCAGTCACATACGCGGAGTGGTTAAAAGCTTAAGTGCGTTATAAAGCTCGTTATTCTTCATCATGGCATTATCGGAGCAACACATTCAGCAGCTGCGTCTGATAAAGATTTGTCCTAAAAACACTTGAAAGATTTTTTAAGAAAACTGTCAAACAGTGGAATCAAAACCATAAGTGAATGTGCTTTGAACACTTTAAAAGGTAATGTACCCCTTTCACCTCATCAGAAGGGAAAATTACGTGGACATAAACACACTCTAAGGAAATTAGCTGATAAAAAAGTCGCCTTGTTCAAGAAAAGAAGAATTTTGGTTCAGAAAGGTGGATTCTTAGGTGTGCTGATACCTGCAGCTCTGAGTGTTTTAACAACTCTGTTAAACAAATAAGATGGAATACGCCAGGAAAATGGTGCTCGTCCCTGAGGAGAGAGTTTCAAGACATGTGCCTACGGACGAAGTTTTGTCTGACCTCGATAAAGAAATGAAGACAATCTTACTGAGTAAAGAATCTGTTGATGTTAAAATTAAATTATATAATCAAGTACTTAATAAAAGAATTCAAGTTCCCCTTTTAAATCCGCCTATGACAAATTCTTCAACGAAAGATTACTCACCTGAAGAACTCTTGGATGTACCAGCTGATGTAAGGAAACTTCCTGAAAAAGTTAAAACTGATGTTTCATCAACAAAAGATAGTGATGTTGAAGATCATGTGTTAAAGACTGTACCTAAAAATTTAAGAAGATATGCTCATAATATTTTAGACGTTTTCAAAAAGAATTCGAAAATTATTTCATGGACCCCTAATGGAGAATTCGTGTATAAAGACAAAGTACTACCCAACTCAAACATTGTTGATCTCGTGGACAGTTTACTGAGAAACAAAAAATTGCAAAGACCCATTCCAGCAGCTCTTGAATTTAGTCACGCTATTAAAGAAGTCAATTTACCATCGAAATATGTAAAAAATAAATATTTTCTTATTAAAAAAGAAAAATTACAAGTTGGTCAATCTCTGTCAAAACCAAAAAAATGTATTCAGTGGATTTCTTATTAAATAAAAATATCTTAAACCGTAATTTGGTGTCACATGTATTACTTGCAAAAGAAAACACGACACAAAGTATAAACAAAGGTGTTTTATTCTGTTTCTGAAATATTTACAAAGAAAGTATGTTACAATAAATCTGTTTTAATACCCATAAGGATATGTTTTTAAGTTCTCGTGCACGACACGCTTGTCATATACAATTCTGTATAATTTTTGCTCATATTTTGTATATACTTTCCTCTTCTTAGGGTCCCGAACGATTTTCATTGTCTTCGTTCGTAGAGGTTGCTGTTGACCTGAACTTTCGTCACATCTAAAGTCCTCGATCAAGGCTTTCAAAGATTCGAAATTCAGCACTTGGCTGTTTTGGTAGTTCAGGGTAAACCCTCGAATTTTACAACAGGTTTCCCCACCAGCAGTAGTAAAGGCATAATTTTTAGGACCACCTAAGAAAAAAAGAAAACGAAGAGTGAATTTCAGGCCTCAACATATCTTAAACAAAATACATTCCAAAATCACAATTCATTGACGACTTAAAAACTTAAAAAGAAAAAAAGAAATGGCGAAAGTTAAAAGTAGTAGAAAGAAAAAATAGCCAAACCTTTGAACAAAAGGGGACCAAATATTTAGAAAAAAGTCTTAAGGAAAAAAAAAAAATGACAACGTGAAAAGAAGGAAATACATACCAGACACAAAACTTGTGATTATTTCCCCTCCAAGCTCATCCGTAAATTCTCCCAAATAATCACCAGTAGGGGGATCATTCTGACCGTCTGTTGCGTATATGATGGAGTCCGTATCGTAGTACAACACGGACTCGCCAAGCTTTTGCAGCCAAGAATATAGCTTCAGGCGAGCATGGGCAGTTGTGAAGGCAGCGATGAAAATATTTGCCTGGTTGTCCTCTGGCACAAATTCTGTTTTGTAACACCAATCAATGGCAGCAACATTGTCCGTTGGCAGATATACGTCTTTGACCTATGAGGGAAAAAATAGTCAAAATGAAAAAAATCGGTTTTAGTTTCAGCAGCAAAGAAGTTACCCAATATTTCACAAAACGTTGAATTGAGATTTCCAAATGAATTATTTACATTAAGATTTACAAATGAATTATTTACCTGAAGTGTCTTGTCCAACAGCACCTTGTTAAATTCTGCCAGGTCAGTGACGAAGCTGAGTTGAGTTTTGTTCGGTTGCATACCCCATCGCCCCCAAAAGCTATTTAAACAAAGTTTCCCAACTTGTCTCATCCCTGGATTATGTTTTATGTTCTGGATATCTAGTGTAACCCCTTCGTATTTTTTGTAATCCTCAATGTATCTTTGTTTTTGCTCATCAGAGACACAATGAGCAGGCCATCCTGATGCTTCTTGTTTGATTTTCAGAAACAAATCCACATAGGAACGGAAGAGGGAGTTGGATTTTTCCTCGAAGTGATACACCTCATGAATAGAAATAATCTTGTATATAACTTCTAGAGCTTTGCCAACCTCTTCCGTTACCCACGTGCCAAGCAGCGAGCGTTCCTGCTCATTATGCTCACACCTGTTCTGTTGCTTATTTTCTGTGCATATTCTGCATAATGGGAATGTTAACTTGCCTCCCGATCTAAAAGGCAAAACAGGGTGGAAGAGGCTTCTAGGAGGTAAAACGGTACACTTTACGATGCCAAAATATTCCACAATTGGTTTAAAATTTTCAGTTATAATTTGGGGGTGGCCTACAGGATAGGGGCAATATTTGTTGACCCATGGGTACAAACTCGTAAAGTCAATGTACTTGGCATCCCCCTCGTAATGTAAACGACTAGCGTTTGTACGGCCTCCGTAAAAAGCATCACGAGGGTTCAGCCGTGAAACAACAGTATGTGTTTGTAGGAACGTCTGTAATTCTTTATTGTGTTTCCTCATTCCAGTGAATTCGTGTTCCCAGATTTCGACGTAGCCGAAACCTTGTTCCAGTATTTTTTGTTTGCGTTGTTGTGAACTTTTGTGTAATGACCACATAGGTGTTTTAATTAATGGATTGATGAGATCGGGGTCGTAGCATTGAGGACAACCGTGGTAAAAGCAACCCTGGAATTGATAGACAGTTCGAGTTTCCTCACAATAACCGTCGACATACCCCCTGCAATTTTCTTCTCACCCAAGCCATTCTTAGCATGATGGATGTTCAGACCAGTAGAATGGCTCAAAAAAGATAACCATTCTATACTGGCCTGGCTAAAATTGATACGAGGGATATACCCTCCTGAGGGCACCATGGCTACAGAACGGTCTGGGATGTGAAGTGCCCTGTATACAGACATACAAGCGGAGGCGATGGTGGTATACTGGAAGGGATCCGTACTGCTATTCACCTTCAGGAATTCTTCTCTGAACTGTATGCAACAACGGCGGAGGATATCAACATCAGACCTATTGAAACAATACAGGGTTATGAAATGACATGAATTAAACACCTCATTTAAAGTTCAAATAATCAGTGTGTGCGTGTGTGTATGTTCATGTGTATTAAACGACGAAAAAACTGTATATTTACCTGCAGTACTCTACAATTTCCTTCTTAAAATCAAATGTAGTTTCCTTCCGCTCGTTGTACCACCCCAGGAAGTTATCTCTTCCTTCTGGAGACATCATTTCAGGGGAATAGTAGCGTTTATCAGGTAAAGAACCAACATAGTCTTGGTTACCCCTGAAAACAATGAATACAACATTTATTAATCTTGCATAAAAATTATTCATATTATAATAAAATCTCAATATGAAAATTGTCGAGGGGAAACTCTGAGCAGAAAATGTCTTTCTTTCTAGGAGTTAGTGTTTGTTATAGAACCGATAGTTGTTTTCCTATAGGACAAAACACATTTTAAAAAAAAAATTTCAATAGCAAACATAAATAAGTAAATAAGTACATACCTCGTATTGAATAGATGTGGAAAATACCCCTTCTTCAACTCAGTCAAGCCAAATGTCTTGGGGAACTTCGCCAGAGCCATCGGAAGAAAGTTATATGAATCAATGACCCTGATTTTCAGGTGTGTGACCTCCATCAACATGATCATCGAACCATTGGGAATGACGTGGGGTTTAACACCTTGCGAAATCAGGTAACCCAACACGAACTGGCCGTCATACCCTTTCATATTATGGGCTATGGCAGTATACCCCCGATGTGCGGCAGAGAAGAGGAACGCACAAAAGCGTTCTAATGCATCATACCCTTGAAAGATATGTTCATTCCCTAGGTAATCATGTGCAACGGCCAGGTTCACTATGTGCTCGCCAGTTTCTTGACTGCTCTCAAAATCAAAGAAAATATATTTCTCACTGGCATTTTTGGCAGGCTTGCGCTGCAAATAACAAAGATGTTCACTGGCGATTACGAATTTTTTGCATGAAATACACTGTATCTCACCGCATCGGTGAAGATCGGGAGCCCTCTCTTTTCTTTCAATAAGTTTATGGCACAACCGGCACTCGTAATGCTGATCGCAAGGCGATTGACGTTGTTTGCCAGTGAGTGACCTGTGCCTTTCAAAACAGTCCGACGATCGACAGTACCGGTTGCAATGCTGACACGTGATACCTACACCAACAGCACAGTTGCTTGAATAGCATACTCCACAATGGCTCTCACAACTATGTTTCACACCGCGTTTGAAACCCTTATCACATAGGTCACAATAGTAATCATACCCTAAGAATCCTGTCATTGATGTTATCAGATCGTAATGTCCATTATGGAGCCATACGTAAATCCTTTGAGGTCGAGGCAAACCCTTATAAATAACCTAACAAATGAAATATATGTATGAATAAATAAAAATTGAAAAATAAAATGAATGCAATCATTCCACTGCAAATATGAACATAATTTCCTGTAATTATGAAAACCACAAAACAATTTTGGCATAGTAGCCATCATCCTACAGCTTATTAATTTTTTCAATGTAGTTTGAAAACTTTAGCGAATGAAAAGAAATTGCACTCACCTTACAAAAAGTTGTCCGACGACACCACAAAAACTTGCATATCCAACACTCTTTCAAACAGGGCGATCTCCTCGAATCCGCACGCTGCGTCCAAGGGTACGCCAGCTTCCTCGTGCAGTTTCTCTGCTTTCGCTTTCTGCAGTGCTCTTCTACTATCCCTCAGAGTTTTTAATTGGGGGTCTTTATCCAATATGGCTTTTCCCACTACAATGGCTCTGGCACAACACGTTCCACTTGGAATAGTGATCACACTTCTTTTTTTCAGACGGTCGGGGTCGATATTGATTAATCTCGTTCGGCCATTTCCTCTTGGAAGGCGAATGGCGATTACATCCACCTACGAAGATGTAAAAAGACCAGTGTAAGAATGCAAGTTAAAAAAAAATGGTCAGAATATGTACATACGAGTAGAAAAAATCACTACGAAATATCATTCCACTGCAAATAACAATTCGTGTTGAAAGCAACATACAAGTATATCTCACACTTCGTGTTGAAAGCAACATACATATATATCTCACACTTTTAAAGTTGAAAGCTCGAAATTCAAATGCAGGACATCATACTTACACGGAATGTTTCATCCAGTGGGATATCATCCTTACTCTGCAGGACCTTCATTATAAGAGCTAAGATAACTTCCACAGTGACGTCTCGAATCTTCATTAGGCTTGTGCTGATAGGCTTGTCCAACTTTGCGGAGAATAAGCAAAACCTAATCAGATCGCCACCGTCCATCCCCTCCGTTGTTCGGCGTATTAGTTCCCCAAACATATGGCCTAGTGCATCCATGGCATCGACAACAGGAAGACCTATTAAGGGATGGTTTATGCTATCGTCAATCCTCGCCTCGAAAGTTGATTGCTCAGCATTGAAGCGTCGGTTGAGTCGCCTGTTCTTTTCGATTAAAATGAATGGCAGGTCTTCATTGTTGTCATCATCGCGATCCCGTTTCTGATAGAAAAATAACAAATAAAATTCATCAAAAGAAAGTCTCACAACGTTAAGTGGTTAAAATGGAATACATGCTTTTGCAATAAAATGTATTAAGTATGGTAAAATATGTTAAAATCAAAACGTTCTGAAAAAATACAGGCAAAAAAGAAAAAAAAAAAAAAACGTTCTTTTTTCTTCTGACTGTACTGGAAAAGATATATTTACCTTATTTGAGGATTGCAAGCCACTCGGACCAGGTCGCGAAAGATCATCATCCCCAAAATACGGTCCACCACCAATTTGTTCTGGCCAAGGATTTTCATCAAAGATCAAATCACATTCGTCCATATAGGGGAACTAAAAAATCAACACGAAAAAATAAAACGGAACATGTGTTAGTCACTCATGTATATCAAGAAACTGAAAACCATGTATGTACATCGAATTGGTTATCTTAGAATGAATACAGAAAAAATTCTAACCTGTGAATGATCCGGAAACATGTCTTCATCGATTGGTCTTTGGCTGTTTGCATCCATATTTGTACTCTCCTGTGTAAAAAAAATAAAAATATAAATTCGTCATTGGTTACCGTTTACATGTCTTCGTAAATGCAATCAATTCACTTAATGGGGTAATCAAAGTTATACGTTGAAAATATATGAAGCTTAGACATTTAATTAAAAATTACATGCATGGAAGTTGAAAAATATTTCTCACTTTCAAAAATCGTTCTCATAAAAAATAACGTGGCTTGGAAACTTTTTTACTTGTCAATAAACGTTCTTTATGGAAGAACGTAATTAGGTCAAAAAATAAAATGGTAAAAATTGGTAAAAATCTGATGAATATAAAAAATGGTTTAGAATTTTTATTTTGCACGCAGTAAGCAGTTAATTGCTGAAAATATATTACGTTTGAACATTTGTTTAAGAATTAAGCATAAGAAATTAAAAAAATCGCTTTCAAAATTCATTCTGATAAACGACCAAAAGAAAAATCACAGTTTATTTTTTTACATGCAGTTCGAAATTATTTGCGGGAAATATAATTGTCCAAAAAATAATGTAAGCTCAAAAAGGACGCAAAAGGAAATAGATAACAAAACAAAATTTTCGCTTTCACAAAAATCATTCTGTAAAATAACTGCATGATTAAAAATCACGGTTTAGAATTTTTTTTGCGTGTAGATCCTGAAATATAATAAAGCTCTAAAATATAATTAGTTAATAAACTTTAGATAAAACATGGTGCATAATTAAGGTGAAAAATAAAAGGAAGTTTTCAGAATTCGTGATCGTTTTAATCTGTTGTAATATACTATAACAAAATTTTAGGATAAATTTTTATTTCATCGCTTATGATTATAGCCTGTCTAAAAATTAATTTCCGAGATAGAAAAGGTTAAAGAAGTATAACAATTATTTAAAGAAAGCTCCAGTACTTTGTAATGAAAACTAAACCTTAACATTTTTAATTATGTTCAATAGCCCAAGAAAGAAGATTTATTTTTGCAGACTATTTTTCGTAAACAAAAAGTCACACGTGTGAGTGAACAAAGAATGAATATTTTTCTTACACTGTGTTTATTTCCTAATACACAAAATAATAAAAACAGAACGATCAGTAATTTACTTCCTAAAATCTTTTAATCGCTGAGGTACAACACGCTTACACATGCAAGATTTCCTGGCAAACAGAACGTTCTAAGTTGGAATTTTTTTACTAAAGAACAAAGAGATGAAAGAACGCTTTCATTCTAAATATTAAAAGAGCTTATCATGCAATTAAAAATTTGAGCCAAAAACGGAATCATGGGGCAAAAATATTAGTTCTGCTCCTTCGAAACGGCATGAATTTCAACAGATAATATTTTGGCAACTTTAGCAAAACAAAATTTAAATCGTTCAGAAAAATAAAAATATATTTCCTTACCTGATTAATTTTTATAACCTTGAAGACTCAGTAGGAAATTTCCAGGCAAGTCACCGATAGTAGGGAGAGAGAGACGTCTTAAGCACTAAGAATCCTACAACGAAGTGAAGAATATCCAGTTCAGGTTCCTATCGAGTGCTTTCGTCAACCATTAAGACAAGAGACTCCTCCTCCCACGTCATAAAATGGCCACTAAGAAAACAGTAAGTTCAAAATGCAAGTTCGTTCATGTGCAAAACATGTACATATTTGTTAGCATGATTCATACGCCCTCCTCATGTGCTCATTCCTAAAACGACCAACAGATGGCGCTGCAATCATCCTCCGTCATTGCGGTGAAACACGTGTGTTTGTAAAAATCTTGTCCGTACTTGTTTGAGTGAGTCATACGCCCTCCTTCCTGTATTCATCGTAAGACGGCCAACTGCAAATCCCCTCAGGCAGTCTTCTCCCATACGCTACCACATGTCTTAATCCTTTCGACCAACCCTACCAACGATTTGGTGGCCGAATTGGTAGAGCATTTGACTTCCACGTAAACGGCCCGAGTTCGAATCTAACTGGTTCCAAACCTCGTCGTCGCTTTTTTCCGATAATAAATCCATGGTTGAAAAAAAATTCCCGAGTCCACTTACAATTAAATTTACCACCATCACCCGAAAAAACAGATTGGGAAATTCCAAAAAAATAAAAATGGCGGAGAAACTTCCCAGAATTAAAAATGGCTTCGCCGACGTCAAGGTGACGTCATGCAGTAAAAGATTGGGAAATTCCAAAAAATAAAAATGGCGGAGAAATTTCCCAGAATTAAAAATGGCTTCGTCGACGTCAAGGTGACGTCATGCAGTAAAAAAATGGCGGACACCAACGACCACGCCCACCGTTGCCACCGGAAGAAAAGTTTTCCCGTGAATGTCTACGGGAAGCGCATCCGTGACGTCACTTCCGGAAGTTGACCACGCCCACCCGTGACGTCACTTCCGCCGCCCAAGTCCCCCCTACTACTCCCATTTGTGTCATTTGTGCTATGTGCATTTTACTGTAAGCATGAGTTTTAATGTTTCTGTTGAAAGTATTGAAATCAGTTGTTGTAATGGAGAATCACGACCTCTTGAAAAAGACTTATCTAGATCCAGGTCAGCCCGGAAGTTTTGGTGGAGTAAATGCTTTGTACCGTGCTGTAAACGGAAAAATAAAGAAAACAGAGATCGAGGAATGGCTGAGGGGGAGAAACCTTACACCCTTCATAAACCTGCGAGAAGACAATTTCAGAGAAATCGAGTCATTGTGGGGGAATCGATGAACAGTGGCAGGCTGATTTAGTTGACTTGACCAATCTGAAACAACATAATAACGGATATAAATATTTATTAACATGCATTGACGTATTTTCAAAATATGCATGGTGTGTTCCTATGTTGCAAAAGACTGGGTCATCCATGATCAAAGTGTTCCAGAAGATATTTAAAGAACGCAAACCATTAAACCTGCAAACTGACCAAGGTTCTGAATTTAAAAATCGAGAATTTCAGAATTTCTTGAAGCAAAACGACGTCCATTTCTTTACTACCAGTAATGAGACAAAAGCGAGTGTAATAGAAAGGTTTAATCGAACTCTAAAAGCAAAAATGTGGAAGTACTTTACAAGTCGAAACACGTACACATATATTAACATCTTACAGAAATTGATGCATAGTTACAATGCAACGTATCATCGAAGTATTAAGATGGAACCAGTGAATGTCAATCTAGAAAACCAAAAGGTTGTGTGGAATAACTTATATGGCGGCATAACTGAAACTCAGCCAGTTTATAAATTCGATATAGGTGATACTGTAAGGTTATCTAAAACCAAATTACAGTTCGAAAAGGGGTATGAAACGAATTGGTCAGAGGAGGTATTTAATGTTTCCCGGCGCATCGCTAGATCACCTCCAGTGTATAAAGTTAAAGATTTACTGGGAGAAGACATTGGTGGCACCTTTTACGCCGAAGAACTGCAAAAAGTTAAGAAAAATGACCACTTCCCAATCGAAATGGTTCTGAAGAAACGGAAACGGAAAAACAAATATGAATATTTTGTTAAATTTAGAGGCTACCCGGATAAGTTTAATTCATGGATACCATCGAACGATTTAGTTAGCATATAAAAATTCAAGTACTTACCTCCGACGTTCAGTATGCAAGATGAGTTTCTATTTGACGTTACCCAGCGATAGCTCTCTGGGTTACTTTTCTGACAATAAAATATCCCATTTTGTTACTCGTCTTCCTTCACCTATCGAACTGAATGGAGACTGGGAAGTGGGACTCGTCGAACTCATCTACCCCCATTCCTGGTTCAATGTGAATGTTAACTCGAATTCCTTTGCTTACGATGTTGGTTCAGGTCAGTTGAAAGCGGGAAAAATTCCTGCAGGATATTATGATTCTGTGAACGACGTAGTGAAAGCCATGTCTCATCACTGGACGAAAAAAATTACCATGTATTACAATAAAACAACGAGACGTGTCAAAACAGCTTTAATGAGTGGTACTCAACTGGAGTTATACCCCGGAATTGCTGAAATTCTAGGTTTCCAACCCGGATTATATTCAGCAACAGAAGGGAGTGATCTCACGATTCATGGAAATTTTGTAGCCGACCTCAACTCGTCGCTTTCCCTATTATACCTATACAGCGATATTGTAGAACCTCAGCCCGTGGGAGACATGTATGCACCTCTCCTTCGTATTGTTAAAGTGACCGGAGAAGATGGAGACTTGGCAAGCGCTTTGTACGACCGCCCTCATTATTTGCCTCTCGCAAGAAAAAGTTTCCAAACCATCGAAATCGTTATAAGGAATCACACAGGCCAATTAGTGCCATTTGAACGCGGGAGAGCGATCGTGAAACTTCATTTTCGTCTCAAGCATCTGTGATCATGTACGAGCGGTACCATTGTTGTACGAAATCCTTCGAGGATTATTACGTAACTCAAACTGGAAAAGGTTTATCTTACTACCAAGGTGTACCACTACAGAAAGGTTACGGACTTGGAGGATTGTTTAGGTCGTTATTTAGAGCTGCTGTGCCGTTATTCAAGCAAGGCGCTAAAACCCTTGGAAAACAAGTTCTACGCACGGGTGTGGATCTCGCCAATGACATAATCCAAGGCAAGGACGTGAAGACAGCAGCCAAACAACGAGCTAAAGAAGCAGGACAACTACTCAGCGACAAAGCCGCTAACAAAGTGAAGAAAATGTTGGGTGGAAGCGTTAAAAGGAAGAGAAAGGCAAAGAAACACATCATTTCTTCAAAGAAAGCCAAGAGGGCAACACATGACATTTTTGATCTCTGAACCATGGCTCTCATTCACAGTCATTCATCCGTATGTTTTAAGTCGGAACTGGATTTATTTGCTTTACCGCCTACGCAAACGAGCATAGAAAAAGGACAATGGGTTGAATACCATCCTTTAGCCAACATTAGGGATGGAGGCCCTTTGGAATTCAATATTTCTGGGAGTGGTGAAGAATACATGGACTTATCTTCGTCTCAGCTATACGTGAAAGTAAAAATCGTGAAATCCGACAATTCCGTTCTGCCCGACAAAGAGCCTGTTGGTCCGATCAACTGCTTCCTTCATTCTCTGTTTTCTCAAGTCGACGTCAGTTTAAACGAAAGAGTGATTTCGTCGTCAAGCAACACATATCCGTACAGAGCTTATATTGAAACTCTACTGAATTATGGAGAAGAAGCAAAGAAAACCTACTTGTCTTGCGAATGTTTTTATAAGGATACGGCTGGGCATCTGAACGAAGTTAACCCCACGAGTGCTGCAACGAATAAAGGATTATATCAACGCTACGAACTTATAAAAGACAGCAAGACGTTGGACATGATTGGAACCTTGCACTGTGACTTGTTTTATCAAAACAAACTGTTACTGAATTTGGTGGACGTGAAAATCAAACTGATTCGAAGCAAACCTGATTTCTGCCTCGTTTCGTCATCTGAGTCGCCCAGTTATAGAGTCATGATTGAACATGCTTCGATTTTTGTGAGGAAAGTAAAAGTCAGTCCAGGTGTTTCAATCGGTCATGCTAAAGCTTTAGAAAAATCTCCTGCCAAGTACCCCATTGATCGTGTGTTATGCAAAGTGTATTCCGTCTCTCAAGGAAGCATGTCCTTCGTGCAAGACAACGTATTCCTTGGACAAATGCCAAAGAGATTGGTCATCGGCTGTGTGGACAACGATGCCTTTAATGGTACATATGAGTCAAACCCCTTCGAGTTCAAGCATTATGACGTAAACTTTATCGCCGTGTACGTCGACGGTCAACCCGTTCCCCATAAACCGCTAGAACCCAACTTCAAAACGGGAAATACAGTTCGTTCTTACCATAGCCTATTTCAAGGAACAGAGAAATTGGGGCAAGACAGAGGAATTTTCATCGACCGTGAAGAATTTTCCAAGGGTTACACGCTGTATGCTTTTGATCTTAGTCCCGATTTATGTGATGGTGGACATATGAACTTGATCCAGCAAGGAAATTTAAGAGTGGAAATCAAATTTAGAAAAGCTTTGTCAAAAACCATTTCTGTGCTGATTTACGCCGAGTTCCAGAATATTATCGAAATTTCCAAGTCCAGAAGCATTCTTTGTGATTTTGCTAATTAAAAGGAATGAACAGCGTGCAAATTACGAGGATTCTAAAGCAAGATCATGTGACGCGTCGTTCCTTCGTCGGTGTGTTTGCCTGCAACAGACTTCCTAGGAGAATTTCCAAATTCCCAGCCTGCCTCATTGTGAATACCGATCAGTATGGGAGTCCTGGGAAACACTGGCTGGCCATGTTTATGCCAAATCCGATAACTGTGGAATTTTTCGATTCCTATGGACACCCCCAGAATATTTTGACGGACCTATTTTCCGATTCGTTTCCAAGTTTACCTATGTGAATTTTAATGATGTACCTCTCCAAAGTTCATTTACGGCTGTGTGTGGCCAATTTTGTATTTTTTACTTATATTCTAGATGTCGCGAAAAAAGCTTATATTCCATTGTAAACAAATTTAATTATAAAAGTGAAACAAACGATGTACGTGTTTATCATTTTGTTAAAAAAAATTTGGAATTGTACCAAAATTTAGAATATGAATAATAAAAATTGATTTACCACTATTTTATGCGTCATGTCTTTAAATTGTGTCGACTCCTGTTATTTCATTTAGTTGTCAATATGGAAGTGCCTAAGCTACATCATCCTTTCACAGCTCTGATAGCGGGTCCCACGGGTTGTGGAAAAACTCACTTTGTGAAACGTTTGCTACAACATCAAGTGGAAGTTATCTACCCATCACCGCAACACGTGGTTTGGTTCTACGGCGTTCATCAAACATTATATGATGAAATACCTGATGTTACTTTTGTCGACGGTATCCCTACAAATTTCAAGGATTATTTGAAAGGAAACACGCTTTTTATTATAGATGATTTGATGGCAGAATGTGGGAATGATAAAAAGCTAACCCATTTATTTACAAGGGGTAGTCATCACTATAATGTATCCGTTATTTTCATTACCCAAAATATTTTCCATAAAGGCAAAGAAATGAGAGAAATTTCCCTTAATGCTCATTATTTGTTTTTGTTTAAGTCACGTAGAGATGTGAATCAAATCACTCATTTAGGAAGACAGCTGTACCCTAACAAAGTGAAATTTTTTCAAGAGGTGTATCTGGATGTTACGAAATGTCCATTCAGCTACTTAATGATAGACCTCAAACCGAACACCCCGGAAGAAATGCGCTTGCGCACCAATATACTGCCGGGAGAAACTCAATATGTTTATCAACCACGGCATTAACACCTCATTTACCATGAAGACGGTCGTCGTCGACGTAGAAAGATTTCTCCTTCACAATGGAGAATTCGTAATGAAAGAGCTCGCTGCAGGTTGTTTGCAGACGGGGTAAGTATCTCATGTTTCTCCTTTGCCACCGTTCCCCCTTCTACGAACTGCATCCAAGGGAAAACGCTCAGTGCCTTTGGACGGCTAGAAATATACATCACATTCCATGGGTTAGCGGAAACGAAGAGTACAATGTCTTTTTACAGTTTTTCCGCTCCTTTTGTACTGAAACTGATATTTTCTGTGCCAAAGGACTAAGTAAATGCAAGTACTTGGAAAAGTTAACAGGTATCATCTTTTACGACTTAGATGCTCTGTGTTGTCTTAATGTGACATACCTCCTTGATGTCCAAGTGCGGTGTCAAGTTCATCATCGAACTGATAAAAACCATTGTGCTCTCCATATAGCAGTCACATACGCGGAGTGGTTAAAAGCTTTAGTGTGTTATAAAGTTCGTTATTCTTCGTCATGGCATTATCGGAGCAACACATTCAGCAGCTGCGTCTGATTAAGATTTGTCCTAAAAAACACTTGAAAGATTTTTTAAGGAAACTGCCAAATAGTGGAATCAAAGCCATATGTGAATGTGCTTTGAACACTTTAAAAGGCAATGTCCCCCTTTCACCTCATCAGAAGGGAAAATTGCGTGGACATAAACACACGCTACGGAAGTTAGCTGATAAAAATTTCCCTTGTTCAAGAAAAGAAGAATTTTGGTTCAGAAAGGTGGATTCTTAGGTGTGCTAATACCTGCAGCTCTGAGTGTTTTAACAACTCTGTTAAACAAATAAGATGGAATACGCCAGAAAAATGGTGCTCGTCCCGGAGGAGAGAGTTTCAAGACATGTGCCTACGAACGAAGTTTTATCTGACCTCGATAAAGAAATGAAGAAAATCTTACTGAGTAAAGAACCTGTCGATGTTAAAATTAAATTATATAATCAAGTGCTTAATAAAAGAATCCAAGTGCCCCTCTTAAATCCACCTATGACAAACTCTTCAACGAAAGATCATTCATCTGAAGAACTCTTGGATGTATCGGCTGATGTAAGGGGACCTCCTGAAAAAGTTAAAACTGATGTTTCATCAACAAAAGATAGTGATGTTGAAGATCATGTGTTAAAGACTGTACCTAAAAATTTAAGGAGATATGCTCATAATATTTTAGACGTTTTCAAAAAAAATTCAAAAATTATTTCATGGACTTCTAATGGAGAATTCGTGTATAAAGACAAAGTTCTTCCCAACTCAAACATTGTTGATCTCGTGGACAATTTACTGAGAAATAAAAAATTGCAAAGACCCATTCCTGCAGCTCTTGAATTTATTCACGCTATTAAAGAAGTCAATTTACCATCGAAATATGTAAAAAATAAACATTTTCTTGTTAAAAAAGAAAAATTGCAAGTTGGTCAATCTCTGTCAAAACCAAAAAAATGTATTCAGTGGATTTCCTATTAAATAAAACATGTTTCAAACTAAAATTCAGTATCATGTAAATTAATTCTAGAGAAAAAAACACAACACGTAAAGAGAAAATAGACATTATTTATTCTGATTTAAATAATTACATAAAGCATACCCATTTAATATCCATATGGGTATGTTATAAAATCATTCTTTATGACCCTTTTGTCATATACTAATCTGTATTTTTTCTTTTCAAGAACTGTCAAAATTTTTCGTTTTTTAGCATCTCGTGTAATTTTTGTATTGTGCAACACTACACAACTTTCTTCTTCATTTTCTAGTGGACCAATCATCCGGTTCACAAATGTTCTTATAGTTTCGAAGTTGAGAAACAAAGATGACTTGTAATTGAGAGAGAATCCACGAATTTTACACACAGTGCTCCCTCCACTGGTATGGTAAGCATAATTTTTAGGGCCTCCTAAGAGTTGAAAAGAAAAGACAATGAGGAAACTTTATCAAATGCACATGCTTAAAAAAATATTCATTCATTCCCTCTGTGTCTCTCTCTCTCTCACCCACACATTCGAAAAATTAACAACAGAAAATATACGTGCTTGTAAAAGAACCACACAAAAAATAAAAATATATATGGCTGTAAAAACAATGAAAGCAAAAACTACGTGAGAGGAAATACTAACTAGATGCAAAAGTTCTGATGGTTTCACCTCCTAGTTCATCTGTGAAATCTCCCAGATGAGGACCAGTCGGCGGATCATTCAACTCATCAGAAGCGTATATTATGGAGTCAGTGTCGTAATACAGCACGGCTTCACCTAGTTTTTCTAACCATGAATAAAGCTTCAGACGGGCATGAGCTGTTGTAAACGCTGCCACGAAGATGTTGGTCTTGTCTGTCTGTGGGGAAAATTCTGTTTTATAACACCAGTGGAGAGCTGCAACTTCTTCTGTCGGTAAATACATGTCCTTTACCTTAAAAAAAGGGGGGGAAAGTGAAACGGAAATTAGTGAAAAAGCATTAATATTCTTCAATGACCAGAGATATTCATTACAATGCGTTGTTATGAAAACGAATTCGTAAAATAATAGCACTTACCTCTATGGACTCATCCAATAACATTTTGTTGAACTCTTTCAATTCTGCAAAGTAGGACAGCTGAGGCTTGTTTTCCTGCATTCCCCATCGCCCCCAGAAACTGTTGAGACATAACTTAGCCACCTGTCTCTTCCCAGGGTTGAAGCTGATGTTAGATGGATCCAGTGTGAATCCTTCATGAACTTTGTATTCTTCCACATACTGATGTTTTAGGTCATCTGATATGCAGGTCGTTGGCCATCCAGATGCCTCTTGTTTTAGTTTTAAAAATGTGTTGATGTATGATTTAAACAACTCAGTTGACCTCTGCCGAAAATTATACACTTCGTAAGTGTCCAAGACTTCATATCCAACATTCAATGCCTTTTTTACTTCTTCTGTCACCCAAGTACCAATTAAAGATCTTTCTTCATCAGTGTGAGTACATGACTCACTCAGACGGAGGTCAGTACACGTGGCACACAGAGGAAATGTTAATTTTCCTTTGGACCGGTAAGGTAGCACAGGGTGAAAAAGACTGCGGGGAGGGAGAATTTTACACTTTATTAGACCAAAATATGACTCAAGAGCGCAGAAATTGTCCGTTATTATTTCAGGGTGACCCAGGGGATATTCACAGTATTTGTTCACCCAAGGGTATAGGCTGGTGAAATCTACGTATTTTGCTTGTCCTTCGTAGTACAAACGTGAAGCATTGGTTCTTCCACCGAAAAAAGCATCTCTTGGATTCAGTCGTGATATCACTGGATGAGCTTCCAGGAATTCTTTCAAACTGTCATTGGATCTCTTCATGTCGTTGAATTCATGCTCCCATAACTCTACATATCTATATCCAGCATCTATGAATTTTTGCTTTTTTCTTGAGCTTTCTTGTACAACGCCCACATTGGAATGTTGGACAAAGGGTTCACAGTCTCTGGGTCGAAACACTTCTTGCATCCGTGATGAAAACAACCCTGGAATTCATAGACGGTGTTGGTCTCAGGACAGTATCCATCAACATAGCACCCAAGGACTAACCGCTCTCCCTTCCCAGTAAGAGCATGATCGATGGTTACATTCTCAGAATGAGCAGTGAATGATAGCCATTCAATACTAGATTGACTATGGTTCACCCTGCGAATATAACCTCTAGCAGGAACAAGGGCTATGGATTTTTCTGGTATGTGGTTAGCCCTGTAGGTAGCCATGCACGCTGAGGCAATGGTGGTGTACAGAAAGGGATCTGCATTGTTCACTTGGAGAAACTCCTTTCGGAAATCGATGCAACACCTTCGCAGTATGTCAACATCAGATCTGAAATAAACAAAATCACACTAAGACACTGCTATAACCAATGACCCTGATCAAATAAAAAACATTGGAAGAAAGAAGCATTATATACACGTTTAATCTTAAATTGTAAAATTTACCTGCAATATTCGACAATTTCTTTCCTGAAATCGAAAGGATGTTTTTTTCGTTCCTCATACCACGCTAAAAAAGTTTCTCGACCTTCAGGAGACATGGAGTCTGGGCAATAAAAATAACGATCAGGTAAGGCACCCACATAGTCTTGATTACCTCTGAAAAACAAATTGCATAAAAATAATAGATACCAATATACTTTCGTTACATATTACTTGCACAAAATGATAAAATTTGATTTCCGCAAATAATATTGGTTTTAAATAAGTATGCAACGATTTTTATGTACTTATGCAGAAAAAATGTTTTTTTTTTTTTTCTAAGAAAAAGTTAAATACTATTGCTTTTTCTTTTCAGAAATTTTTTTCCCGCAAAAATATCTGTTATATCACATCCTTTTTTTTCCCACAACATATTAGAATTTTTTTTATTTTTACGTTAAGTAAGTTTCCAAGACAAAGAAAAATCTGATTTTACCTACCTTATGTTGAAGAGGTGGGGGAAGTATCCCTTCTTTAACTCCTCCATCCCAAAAGTTTTCGGCAATCTTGAGAGAGCCATCGGTAGAAAATTGTAAGAGTCGATGACACGGATCTTGAGGGGTGGCACTTCTATTAACATTATCATTGACCCGTTTGGAATAACATGGGGTTTCATTCCTTGTTTGAGAAGGTATCCTAAGACAAACTGCCCGTCATAACCCTTCATGTTATGAGCAATGGCTGTATATCCATGGTGCTTGGAGGAGAAGAGGAACTCGCAAAAACGGTCCAGTGCATCGTATCCTTGAAATATGGATTCACGACCAAGAAAATCTTGAGCAATTGCCAAATTTACCACATGCTCACCGCTATCTTGGTCGCATTCAAAATCGAAGAAAAATGTATTTGTCAATGGGTTTTTGAACAGCTTTGCGCTGTAAATAACATCGATGTTCATTTGCAATCACATATTTCTTGCACGATACACACTCTACCTCCCCGCATTGATGAAAATTCGGATGACGTTTCTTCCTCTCTAACAATTTGTGGCAAGACAGGCATTCATAAAGCCGATCACAAGGTGACAGTTGTTGTTTACCCATGACTGATCTGTGCCTTTCATAGCAGTTCAATGATCGACAATACCTGTTGCAAAAACTACAGGTTCGGCCTGATAGTGTTGAAGAGCAACTGGTGGAATAACACACTCCACAATATGAATCACAACTGTGTTTCTGTTTTTCGTTAAAACTCTTGTCACATGCATCACAAAAATAGCTATGCCCCCAAAATCCAGTCATCGACTTTATCAAATCGTAATGCCCTCCATGCAGCCACAGGAAAATTTTCTTCTGTCTGGGAAGTCCCTTGTAAACAACCTAGTAAGATGCAACATTTTTTTAGGAAATTAATTTGTAAATTAAATCAATATAAACTCTAATAGTAAAATGAGAAATAATCGTATTCGGAAAAAATTTCATCTTGGTTGAAACTAATTTTTGTAAACCAACGTTAACTGGTGAACACTTTAGAGCAAAACCTCAGGAAGCTGAAAGTACTCCATAACTCAAATCCATCATAAAATTATTTCCCCGTGATTACTTCAAAAAATAACATATAACTCACCTTGTCGAAATTTTCAGCTGATACTACGAAGACTTGTACATCCAGATACCGCTCAAACTGTGTGATTTCAGAAAAACCACAAGGTCCCATTGGAACTCCAGACTTTTCGTGAAGTTCTTGAGCCAAAAATCGTTGAAGGTCCCTTCTTCCATCTTTGATTGCTTTCAGACTGGGGTGGCACTCCAAAATAGCTTTGCCTAAGACAATGGCTCTTGCACAGCAGAGACCTTCGGGAATAGCAAAGATGGATTGTTTTCTTTTGCGATCTACCTTTATGTTGACCACAGATTTATTAGTTCGACCATCACCTCTCGGCAAACGAAGAGTAATAATATCTACCTGAAACAACATTAAAAATAACCATCAAAAATATAGTTTTTTTTTCAAAGTAACATTTACTAGATTCAATGAATAAAAATGCTTAGCGCTAACATGTGAAAAGTAAGTGAGTACACGGATATGAGAATTAAATATACGTATGGATTATTACCAGCAGCAACTGAAAAGTCATATTCGTAAAAAAGCCTAAAGTGGCAGTAGTTAAAAAAGAAGAGTGATATGTTTAATCATCTGTAAAAGAGACAATAAAAACAATAACTAGGTACCTTAAAAGTCTCATCCAGTGGTATCTCATCTTTGCTTTGAAGGACTTGCATGATTTTTGCTAAGATGGCTTCCACTGAAACATCAGAGACTTTCATCAAACAGGTGCTGATTGGTTTATCTAGCCACTGCGAGAAAAAACAAAATCGGATTAAATCATTTGAGTTCAGTCCCGCAGTTGTCTGACTAATTAATTAAGATATTAACCTGTTGAGTTGAGCCATAATATTAAGAAGAAAGTCACCCCAGCAAGAATTATTAGTTCCAGAAACACGAGCTTCAAATGTACTTTCCTGGGCATTGAATTTTTTGTTCATCCTTCGATGTTTTTCAACCAGGATATAGCGTAGTCTGTCGTCCTCTTCAGGACCTTCATCAGATAGTCTGTCGTCCTTTTCAGGACCTTCATCATCTAGAAACCGTTTCTGTAAAGATAAAAACAAAATGTTTTGAATAAACAAAATCCTATTATTACACGTACGGGTATATATCATATTCTAAACAATAAGGTAAAAATATAAAGTAATCACCCTTGCGTTTGCATTCTGTGGTGGTTGCAGTCCACTAGGGCCTGGCTCAGCTAGATCATCGTCGCGTGAGTGATCAAGCTGTTGGTTTTCGAGCCCTTCAGTGAGGCCTTCGCCAACCTGGTTAGGCATAGAAATTTCTGCGAAGATTAGCTCTGCTTCATCCACATAAGGAAACAGTGATGGGTCTAGAACTTCAATCAGGTCTTCAGGAAAAGGATTTTCGGCGAATATGATCTCATCTTCGTCCATGTAAGGGAACTATGTAAACAAATAAAGAGTAGGAGACAGATATATTAATGAAAATGTTACACATCCTAATTCACATACGCGAAAATGCTATATATGACTAATGGAATGGTAAATAGCTTATGTGCAAGTTTTTTTTTTCAGAATTAGTAAGTGATTAAAAAATTCTAACCTGGGAATGATCCGGAAACATGTCTTCATTGACCGGTCTCTGGCAGTTTTTACCCATAGCTGTACTCTTCTGTGAAAAAACAATAAATTCGGCGTTGTGTACCCTTTGTAAGCCTTAAATACAATTAATTGCCAGTGTAAGAACATTCACTTCATGCGAAATAGTATCAATTCAAAATAACATATGACTTTCATTCACTGTTTTCAAAATTTCACTGGAGCACAGTGATACTCAAAAGCAAAAACGAGGTTAAAAAAATGTTTACGTGTAGGTCAAAGTGATTTGCTAAAAATATTTAAGTTTAAAAAATTAAGTGAAGAAATTACTCATAAGGAGTTGAAGAATTATCCCTTTCAAAAATCGTACCAATGCATAACCAAAAAACAAATTACGGTTTAGAATTTTTTTTTTACATTCAGTGCTGAGTTATTTACAGAAAATCTATTTAGTTTAAAATTTAGTTCAAAAATTACGCAAAAGGAAGTTAAATAAACAGGAAAAGTGTTTTTTTTTTTTTTTTTTTTTTTTTTGCTTTCGAAAATCACTTTGATGAAAACTCTAAAAACAAAAGTCAACATTTTAGATTTTTTTTTACTTTAAGGTAAAACTTATTTGCGGGAAGTGTAATTTTAAAAAATCTCTTTCAAATATCCTTCTGATAAAATATCAAAAATAAAAATTATGGTTTGGAAAATATATTTAGTTTAAAAAAATAACTCTAAAACTACGAATATGAAAGTTGAATTTTTTTTCATTTTGAAATATCATTGTGATATATAAAATAAAAAAATGCAGCTTAGATTTTTTCCCTACAGGTCAAAGGTACGAAATATAATCATTAATAAATTCAATTCAAACACGGTGTATAAAGTAGTTGAGGGAAAAAAAGAGCAAGTTTTTGTAAAATCGTAATCCCTACAAGCCGAAGCATATTTCCGTAAAAAAAATATCGTAGGTAAATTAATTTTATCACAGTTGATTATAGCTAACGTAAAAAAAATTTTGTATACAGAAAAGTTTGAACAAATAAACTAATAACTTGAACAAAGCTTTAATTTCTTATCTTAAAAAGTAAACGTTAACAGGTTTCCTATGTTCTGTCGCCCAACAAAGAAAAAATTATGTTTCGAAAAAACGTCACTAGTCTGACTGAACAAAAAATGAATATTTCTCTGACACTTCCGTTATTTCCAAATAAAATAAAAATAAAAACAAACGAATAGTAATTTCTTTCCAAAAAAATCTTTTTATCGCTAAGTACAGCACTTCTGCTCATTAATTTCCTATCAAACAGAATATTGTAAGTTAGAATAGTTAATTAGGCAACGGAGAGATAAAAAGAATTAAAATTTCTAATTGAAAAACTAAATTCATGTCTTTCAGATTATTTTTCGTAAAACGTTAAAATTTCAGTGAAAAAAAGAAATCATAATCACAAGTATTAATTCTATTCGGACAAATAAACATGTGTTTCGACAGAGAATATTTTTGCAAATGTAGGAAAAAATTTGCACCATTTGGAAAAAGTAAAAATATTATCCCTTACCTGATTGACTTAAATGGTCCTGAAGACTTGTAAATGATGAAATCTTAGTGGGAAGTATCCACTCAGGTCACCAATAGCAAAGAGAGACGTCCTAAGCACTAAGGATCCGACACGGAAGTGAAGAATATCGAGTTCAGGTTCCTATCGAGTGCTCTCGTCAACCAATAAGACAAGAGAACCTTCTTTCCATTTCATAAAATGGCCACTAAGAAAACAGTAAGTTCAAAATGCAAGTTCGTTCATGTGCAAAACATGTACATATTTGTTAGCATGATTCATACGCCCTCCTCATGTGCTCATTCCTAAAACGACCAACAGATGGCGCTGCAATCATCCTCCGTCATTGTGGTGAACCACGTGTGTTTGTAAAAATCTTGTCCGTACTTGTTTGAGTGAGTCATACGCCCTCCTTCCTGTATTCATCGTAAGACGGCCAACTGCAAATCCCCTCAGGCAGTCTTCCCCCATACGCAACCACACGTCTTAATCCTTTCGACCAACCCTACCAACGATTTGGTGGCCGAATTGGTAGAGCATTTGACTTCCACATGAACGGCCCGGGTTCGTATCTACCCAGTTCCACATGTATTCATTGCTTTGTCGAAAATAAATTCATTCGATTTTTTCAAAATAAAAAATGGCGGACAAAAAAAGATAATCTGAGAATTAAAAGTTGCTTTGACGAGAAGAACGTGGTAGGTGACGTCATGCAGAAAAAAAGGACCACGCCCACATGTGACGTCACTCCCAGATCATGACGGTTTCTTCTTACCACGTGACCCAAAGTGTTGCCACCGCCTAAAAACTAAGCATGCGCCGGAAACCCCCCCCTACTACTGATATGTCACATTGTAACAATGATAACAAAGTCATTTTGACCCTTGTAATTAAAAAAAATTATTGATTGATCAAATAATCAGTTGGTTTCTATAATAACAAGCTTAAGCGAATGACCTCCGTTACTTCATTTTGATAAAAAACTATGAGATATTTCAAATAATAATGCCTTTTGAGAATGGTTATTTTATATTAGCAACAATATGAGGCTGTTAAGTGCCAACTGAAAGTAAAAATATTCTAACCTTCGAGATTGATCCAATAATCAGTTGGTTTCTATAATAACGAGCTTGAGCGAATGACCTCCGTTACTTCATTTTGATAAAAAACTATGAGATATTTCAAATAATAATGCCTTTTGAGAATGGTTATTTTATATTAGCAACAATATGAGGCTGTTAAGTGTCAACTGAAAGTAAATAATAAGTTACTAGCATATCATTTAGAAATAACACTTTTAAAATGAAAGAAATGCCGCCCCGGTGGCGCAGTGGTCTAAGGCGTTGGCCTCTGATCATTCGTCCGATAGGGTCCGGGTTCAAATCCCGGTGAGGCATGGATGTTGTGTTTGTCTTACGGCACTGGCTCTCTCCCTTTCCTGGAACCAGTGACTCTAAATTAGGGACGGGCGACTGCTTATAGCCCATTGAGTTGCTCACGGTGGTCGTTAAACCTCCAATCAAAAAAAAAAAAAAAAAAAATGAAAGAAAAATGCTTATTTCAGATTAAAGTAACTTCAAAGTAATTTTTAATTTTAAAAAGTGATATGTCACATTGTAACAATGATAACAAAGTCATTTTGACCCTTGCAATTAAAAAAAATTACTAATAGGTCAAAACCAGTTGGTTTCTATAATAACGAGCTTGAGCTGACGACCTCCGTTACTTCATTTTGATAAAAAACTATGAGATATTTCAAATAATAATGCCTTTTGAGAATGGTTATTTTATATTAGCAACAATATGAGGCTGTTAAGTGTCAACTGAAAGTAAATAATGAGTTTACTGGCATATCATTTAGAAATAACACTTTTAAAATGAAAGAAAAGTACTTATTTCAGATTAAAGTAACTTCAAAATAATTTTTAGTTTCATAAATAATATGTCACATTTTAACAATGATAACAAAGTCATTTTGACCCTTGTAATTAAAAAAAAATTATTGATTGATCCAATAATCAGTTGGTTTCTATAATAACGAGCTTGAGCGAATGACCTCCGTTACTTCATTTTAATAAAAAACTATGAGATATTTCAAATAATAATGCCTTTTGAGAATGGTTATTTTATATTAGCAACAATATGAGGCTGTTAAGTGTTTTTTGAACATGAAAGTATTCTAACATTCGAGATTGATCCAATAATCAGTTGGTTTCTATAATAACGAGCTTGAGCGAATGACCTCCGTTACTTCATTTTGATAAAAAACTATGAGATATTCAAAATAATAATGTCTTTTGAGAATGGTTATTTTATATTAGCAGCAATATGAGGCTGTTAAGTGTTTTTTGAACATGAAAATATTCTAACATTCGAGATTGATCCAATAATCAGTTGGTTTCTATAATAACGAGCTTGAGCGAATGACCTCCGTTACTTCATTTTGATAAAAAACTATGAGATATTTCAAATAATAATGTCTTTTGAGAATGGTTATTTTATATTAGCAGCAATATGAGGCTGCTAAGTGTTTTTTGAACATGAAAATATTCTAACATTCGAGATTGATCCAAAAACCAGTTGGTTTCTATAATAACGAGCTTCAGCGAATGACCTCCGTTACTTCATTTTGATAAAAAACTATGAGATATTCAAAATAATAATGCCTTTTGAGAATGGTTATTTTATATTAGCAACAATATCAGTTTTCCAGTTATTTGGGGAGCGGCGCCCCCACGGCCCGAGCTGACCTTGTGGCTGTTTCTGTTTTGATTTCGTCTTGATACGATGATACCACCGAAGGGACAGCTGTTCATCCAGCTGATGGGGAGTGGCGACCCCACGGCCCGAGCCGACAGTAGTGTTTAAAATCTTTTTCCATTTGTGGTTGTTGTTGTTGTTATCTCGCCACGCTCCCGCCTCAGTCCTGTAGGTTGATGAGGTTGTGATTATGCGCCAGCCCTTTCCTCTCACTTTCCTGTTTTTGCTTTCTTCTCCACTCCCTGTTCTTCCTTTTTCTCTATTTTCTACTCCTCTTCCTTTTCTTTTTCATTTTCTGTTCCCTCTTCGTTTCTTCGGGCTGGTTAGCTAGACCTACCTGCACGTTTGCCGTGTGCGGTGACCCGTACAGGTGGAAAAGGGGATGCTGGAGGCTGAGGTTACTGGGGGCCAGGCTATAGTTGTCACCAGTCGCCAACACTCCTCTTTGCCCCCTGCTTCACCCTAAACGGGAGGCTAGGAACTAACCTACTCCTAGTCAATCGGCTTGTCATTTCGTACGACGGGGTGAGTTTGGGGATAGTGTGGGCATGCCAAAGGGGTATTACCAAGACCCGGGAAAGTCGCGGTACTCGCTGAGCGCATGTCTGCACGATCAACATGCTATATCCGCCGCCTAACCCTAGGGCCGTGTCCTGCGCCCATGTTGGCCTGCGGACCTCCGGCTCTCCCGTGTTGAGCTCGGTAGTGGGCGGGGAAGCTGGCGGATGAATTTTTTTTTTTCGCATTATATATGGATTCTTCAACTATTCCCCCTTCTGTCAAACTAAAGAAATCTTTGGACACGGATCCTAACCCCACCAATAAGAAACTGCGTACTTTGCCGCCGGACACTGCCCGATTTTTTATCATCCATGCACGGGAAGAATCTCACAAGCTTGGCTCCAAATCTCCCTTCTGGATTCAAAAAGCCCTGCAAGGAGCGGTTGCGTCACCAACTAGTGTGAAGAAGTTAAAATCGGGAGATATATTGGTGGAAATGTCAAGTCCACGCCATGGTTCATTGCTCTTGGGCGTCTCCAACTTGGGTGGTGTCCCTGTGGACATCAAACCTCATCAGTCCCTGAATTCATCCAGAGGTGTCATCTCCGAGCGCGACCTCGTGGATGTTTCAGAGGAAGAATTTCTGGAGGAGCTTGCCAACCAAGGTGTCACAGCGGTTCGTCGGATCAAGTTCCGCCGAAACGGGGAGCTGGTCAACTCCAGAACAGTGATTCTGACCTTTGATCGCCCGACTCTTCCATCTTCCATCCATGCGGGCTATTTGAACTGCTCTGTGCGCCCGTACATTCCTAACCCCCTTCGTTGCTACCGATGCCAAGTGTACGGGCACTCCCAGCAGTCTTGCCGTGGTGCTGCTACTTGCAATCGTTGCGGTTCACACGACCATCTTCAGTCTGACTGCTCTGCTGCAGCTGCCCATTGTGTGAACTGCAAAGGCGACCATGCTGCCAATGCCAAGAACTGTCCGAAGTGGATTGAGGAGCGGAAGATTCAGGAGGTTAAGACACTTGAACACCTGTCCTACCCTGAAGCTCGACGGAAGGTCGTTCCCGCTGCTCCAAGCGCACGCACCTACTCTTCCGTTGTGGCTCCTAAAACATCCATTGCCACTCAGACAGACATCACTATACCAAAAGACTGCCCTTCCCCTCTCGAGGATATTTATGCTGCTGGGCTGAAGGCCCTTCGACTTTCCACCACTGACAGTTTATCTTTGCCACCACAGACCAATGCTCGGGGTCCTGCATCCTCGCCCAAGCGCGCTGTTGCAGAACAGGTTTCCCGTTCTACGAGCCCTGATCCCTCGCCTGCTAGACACAAAGGCAAGGCCAAACAATCCTCAGCCACTAAATCTCAAACAAAGGTTCAAGCCGGAACGAATCAGTCCCGGTCTTCATCCTCCAGACACCCCCAGTCCTTCCCCCGGTTACCACGCTGCCGAGGGGCACTGCAGACCAGACTGAGGAATTCATGGACTCCGAGGCCTTCTAGGCCTCTTCAGTTCATTTGACCCACGTTTCTTTCTTCCTATCTACCCCTCAAATCATGGTTTCAATCGTTCAATGGAACTGTCGAGGTTTTCGGACAAAATATGACGACGTCAAACATCTGCTTTCGTCGTACTCTCCGGTGTGCCTTTGCCTCCAGGAGACAAAACTTAAACCATCAGACCTGCTCTCAGTTCGAGGCTACAGTGCATTTCGGAAAGATAATGTTTCAGGAGATATAGCTTGCGGGGGAGTTGCCATTCTTGTCCCCCACAGTGTTCCAGTTTCTCCCGTTGCGGTCTCAACATCTTTACAAGCCGTTGCGGTGCGTATCTCCATGCCTGTGCCTCTAACTGTTTGCAGCGTCTATCTGCCGCCGGATGAGGACGTGAGCGTGTCCGTTCTTGAGAGCTTAGTTGGGCAGCTGCCGTCACCTGCTCTTCTTCTGGGTGACTTCAATGCTCATAATCCATTGTGGGGTAGTGTCAGAACAGACGTACGAGGCCGTAGGATCGAATCTCTTCTGTCCTCGACCTCCCTGTGCCTTTTTAACACCGGAGCTGACACTTATTTCCACGAGCCTACACGAAGTTTCAGTGCGATCGATTTATCTTTGGGTTCACCATCAGTTATTGCTGACTGGTCGTGGACGGTGTGCAACGACCTCCATGGGAGCGACCACTTTCCAATTGTACTTGGCTATAATGAGAGCGTGCCATCTTCTGCTTCCCGCCCTCCTCGATGGAGGATGGATCGTGCCAAGTGGGAGGTCTTCACATCGTCCGCAGTGATACCTTCTGTCATGGTGACCCGAGGGTCAATCGATGCAACTGTTACTGATGTCACCACGTGTATCATTCAGGCAGCGGATCTCTCTATCCCAAAGACATCAACGACGCTCCCAAGACGTCCGAAACCTTGGTGGACCTCTGATTGCACAGCGGCTAGGAGAGCTCAACATAAGGCCTGGTGTACATTTCGGCGGTATCCAACCGATGCTAATCTCGTTGAATTTAAAAGAGCAAAATCTTACGCTCGGTTGGTGCGTCGACGAAGCAAGAGGGAGTCTTGGATAAAGTACGTTTCATCGATCAATTCACGTGCCAGTTCAAAAACTGTTTGGGAAAAAATTCGTAGGATTCGGGGAAACTGTGGTTCCCATCAGATCTCTATTCTCGAGAGTAACGGCTGCACGTATGCTGAAGTCGGGGAGATAGTGGATTGTTTGGGTAGGGCGTTTGCCTCTGTTTCCAGTTCTGAGGCGTACCCTCTCTCCTTTCAGAGGACTAGACCAGCTGCTGAGCGCCAGAGACTCTCCTTTGCGCCTTTTCATAACACCGAGTATAACTCCCCCTTCAGCATGGTTGAACTCCGAGTGGCTCTGCATCGGTCCGGTGCAACATCTGTAGGTCCCGATGGCATCCACTATGACATGATCCGTCATCTATCGCAGTCGTCTCTCGAGAATCTGTTAGTGCTTTTCAACCGCATTTGGTTGGAGCACAGTTTCCCGGACTCCTGGCGAAAAGCTTTTGTTTTACCTTTTCCCAAGCCTGGCAAAGACCCCAAGTCTCCCTCTAGTTACCGGCCAATTGCCCTCACTAGCTGTCTGTGCAAAATCCTTGAACGCATGGTTAATTCTAGGCTAATTTACTTCTTAGAAGAACATCAAATTCTGTCGCCATCACAAAGCGGCTTCCGTCGTCATCGTTCAGCTCCTGACCATCTCCTGCTCCTTGAGACGTCTGTTCGAGAGGCATTCGTGCGTAGGCAGCACCTGGTGTCTGTCTTTTTTGACATCGAAAAAGCTTACGATAGAGCGTGGCGTCACGGTATCCTCCGTGACCTCCACGAGAATGGGTTGCGGGGAAACCTGCCAACCTTCATTGCCAACTTTCTTCGTAACCGTGTGTTCCAGGTTCGCCTCGGTACAACGCTCTCTGCCTTCTTCCATCAAGAACAAGGTGTTCCTCAAGGCAGCATTCTTTCGGTGACTCTGTTCATCCTCCGCATTAATTGTTTGCTTAAAAATCTTCCTCCTACGGTTTCGACTACCATTTATGTTGACGACCTTCACATCTTCTGCTCGTCATCAAGCATGCATTTCATTGAAAGGCAGCTGCAGTCTGCAATTAACCAGATAGTTAAAGCGGCTAACAACAATGGTTTCGTTCTTTCTGCTGAAAAGACAGCGTGTGTCCATTTCTGCCGGAGGCGTGGCCTCCACCCCGATCCAGAACTCTATTTGGACCATGCAGCCATTCCAGTTTTGCCGGAAACCAAGTTCCTTGGTTTGACCGTCGACCGTGCGCTCACCTTTCGCTCGCACGTTCGACGACTCCGCACTTCCTGTCTGAGAGCTTTGTCCATCCTCAAGATCCTCGCCTCAGTCTCCTGGGGTGCAGACAGGACTTCCTTGTTCCGTATTTACCATTCTCTCATTCGGTCTAAACTGGATTATGGCTGTATGGTGTATGGCTCTGCGCGTCCTTCCGTTCTCCGGCCGTTGGATACCATCCACCATCAAGCGCTGCGTCTTTGTACGGGAGCATTTCGCACGTCACCCATTCCCAGCCTTTATGCCGACGCGAACGAACCGTCGCTTCATTTACGCCGTCTGCAGCTGTCCCTTCAATTTTACCTGAAACTTAGATCTCTCTCAGAACATACTTTACACGATGCAGTTTTTCATCCCCAGCATGCTCGTTTGTTCGAGACCCGTCCCTCGTGCATTCGAACCTTCGGTCTTCGTATGGCGGCCGTAGCTCGTGATGCAGGGCTCGACTTGTCACTCGTTGGAGAGACCAGGGGCTTTGAGGATCCCCCATGGCACCCTCTTGGTGTCATGGTTGATACCAGCTTTACATCTTTTGACAAGTCCTCAACCCCTGCGTCAGTGTACCAGCAGCTCTTCGCCGAACACCGTTACGTCAATGCAGACTTTATTCCTGTTTTCACCGATGGATCTAAGGCAGCTGGTGTCGTTGGATGCGCCGCCGTCTGCATTGACGAAGTTTCTGTTGCCCGCATTCCTGCCGAGGCCACGGTGTTTTCGGCGGAGATGCATGCTGTGTATCTTGCACTTGTTCACGTGCAGTCGAGCTCTCATCAGCGTGCTATTGTGTACACTGATTCGTTGAGTGTTGTGCAATCATTGTCGTCTTTGGATTTCTCTGGCCACCCACTTCTTTTTACCGTACGGAGACTTCTTCGTTCTTTGCTCGAGGCTGATGTCCAGATTCGGTTCTGCTGGATTCCTGGGCATGTTGGGATCCCAGGGAACGAGTCTGCTGATGCTGCTGCTAGATCTGCCTCTTCTTTGGTTGTCACACCGTTGCCACTGTTCCACCGTGATTTTCGCTTTCTTGTTCACGATCATATCAGACGAACGTGGCGGGGTCTGTGGGACCAACAGGTGGAGAATAAACTGCACCGTGTTAAACCCATCCTTGGAGTCTGGAAATCATCGTGTCGCCGGAACCGTAGGGAAGAAGTTGTTCTTGCGCGTCTCCGCATTGGGCATTGTCGCTTCACGCATAGCTATTTGCTGTGTGGCGACGCTGCCCCGATGTGTGAGGCGTGCGACTGTTTACTCACCGTCTCTCATGTTTTGTGCAGTTGTGTTCGTTTTCGTCAGCATCGGTTTCACTATTTTCAGTCTCATCTGCTGGACGAGGACGCAGCTACGCTTCAAAAGCTTTTGGGCGACCACTGCGACACTTTCGCAGTATTTTCCTTTTTAAAACAGATTAATGTTTTAAAACGTATTTAAAAAAAAAAAAAAAAAAAAAAAAAAAAAAAGTTATATTATAATGGTAAATTAATAAAGTTATATATAAACCTAATAAACTAACTAGTCTTCACAACATCTTTCATCATCCTCTTTTCTAACTTTTACCAAGCCTGTCTGCTCTTAATCATTTCACCCCGCTTTTTAAAATCTTTAGCTGATAGTTCTGTGTCTGGCGCTCTTTGGCCAAGCCTGGCCCTTGCGCCACTAAAATCAATTAACTAACTAACTAACTAACTGAGAATGGTTATTTTATATTAGCAACAATATGAGGCTGTTAAGTGTTTTTTGAACATGAAAATATTCTAACATTCGAGATTGATCCAATAATCAGTTGGTTTCTATAATAACGAGCTTAAGCGAATGACCTCCGTTACTTCATTTTGATAAAATACTGTAAGATATTTCAAATAATAATGACTTTTGAGAGAATGGTTATTCTATATTAGCAGCGATATGAGGCTGTTAAGTGCCAACACAAAGTAAATAATGAGTTTACTGCTATATCATTTGGAAATAAATAGCACTTTTGAAATGAAAGAAAAGTACTTATTTCAGATTAAAGTAACTTCAAAGTAATTTTTTAGTTTCAAAAATGCAATGTCACATTTTAACAATGATAACAAAGTCATTTTGACCCTTGTAATTAAAAAAAAATTCGAGATTGATCCAATAATCAGTTGGTTTCTGTAATAACGAGCTTGAGCGAATGACCTCCGTTACTTCATTTTGATAAAAAACTATGAGATATTTCAAATAATAATACCTTTTGAGAATGGCTATTTTATATTAGCAACAATATGAGGCTGTTAAGTGTTTTTTGAACATGTAATTAAAAAAAAATTCGAGATTGATCCAATAATCAGTTGGTTTCTATAATAACGAGCTTGAGCGAATGACCTCCGTTACTTCATTTTGATAAAAAACTATGAGATATTTCAAATAATAATGCCTTTTGAGAATGGTTATTTTATATTAGCAACAATATGAGGCTGTTAAGTGTCAACTGAAAGTAAATAATGAGTTTACTGGCATATCATTTGGAAATAAATAGCACTTTTGAAATGAAAGAAAAGTACTTATTTCAGATTAAAGTAACTTCAAAATAATTTTTAGTTTCATAAATGATATGTCACATTGTAACAATGATAACAAAGTCATTTTGACCCTTGTAATTAAAAAAATATTTGAGATTGATCCAATAATCAGTTGGTTTCTGTAATAACGAGCTTGAGCGAATGACCTCCGTTACTTCATTTTGATAAAAAACTATGAGATATTTCAATGACATTTCTAGAATGGGTGTGACATTGAAGATTTGTTTTAAGATGAGGTTTAAAACATCAGTATTACACTTCAACAATGATAATCTTTTATTTTTAAAAAAACAAACAAATATGAACTTACCTTTTGTAGCTTGTGTTGAGATTGCTGACTTCAAAAAAAAAATGTTATGAGAAATGCTTTTAATAAAGTGTTATGTTTGATTGATGTAATATAATGAAAATTTAAAAAACATGGTTAAATTTAAACAAATAAAAATAAAAAGAAATTTATATACATAAAAAGAAAAGAAACTTAGTTTGTAGTTTTTATTTTATAATAAGTTGGGATTTCCTTTATTTTTTCAGATAATGTAAGTAGTATAGGCTTGATCACATCTGGGCTAAACAGACACGTCACCATTTCCACGATTATGTCAACAGATGCACATGGAGTATATAAGTATCAACGAGCACCTAAAGTTTCATTCTTGTAATGTAACTGTAAAATCTTGAAACGGTTTTCACTAGGCTGATATAAAAATCTAACCGATTTTTTAAATGGATCATGACAAATTATTCTTTATATTTTTCACTGCTTTTGCAGTTACTTTGGATATAGTATTATTAGTTAATTTAGTTATTAATACTGAAACGGTGGCAGAACTAGAAGTTGATTTAAAAAATTCCTCATGCTTTAAATCTATACATCTTGGACGCAGTTATTATTTTCATCAGTGTGAGAAAGATGGAAAGAATGTCTATGATATCCGTTATTTTTTTCGCGATGAGAATCGAAATTTAAAAGCTTATGTAGTTGGTGTACAGTTACTTGAAAATGAGTTTAAGCGCATTTGTCAAACATGAAGTTTAAGCATCCTAGTACTTGCATTGTTGTTGGTCCCTCGCAATCAGGGAAGACAACCACCGTTAGAAAAATAATTCATCAAAACATCTACGATTGCCAGCTTAAAAAAATCAAGTGGTGTTATTCAGTATACCAACCATGGTTCTTAGAAGAGAAAGACATAGAATTCGTACGCGGAATGCCTGATACGTTTGATGATGTAGACCTCGTTGTCATCGATGACTTAATGAGTTCGCTAACAGAGAAGCTGGCGTTTCTGTTTACCGTGGGTTCGCATCATGCTAATGTAAGTGTGATATTAATAATGCAAAACTTGTTTCCACGAAATAAAGTAATGCGGGATATAAGTCTAAACACACATTATCTTTTGTTTTTCAAAAATAACAGAGATATAAGCCAGTTACAATGTTTAGCTCGTCAAGCTTTTGTTCATCAGTCAGCGTACTTGATGGATGCCTATAAAAAAGCAACGACTCAAAAGTTTGGTTATTTACTTCTCGATTTTCGACCTGAAACTGATGTCAATTTAAGACTGAGAGAGTCTTGTTTTCCTGATGAAAACGGTGTTCACTGGGTTTATCTACCAAAATAATGAAAAATATAAAAAAAAATTATCACTTACTAGCATTGTTAAGCAAATCATCGCCTTTGCAGAGGAAAGCTATATTAAAAACTGCTTCAAAGGATCAGATTCATTCTATTTGTGAAATCTGTAGCAACGTCTTAGAAGGAAACTTGCCTATCAATTTGCATAAAATAAAAAAGTATAAACATGGTATTCGACAGCTGGCAAATAAAAAGATTCCTCTAGCCAAGAAAAGAAAAATTTTATCCAGTCAAACTGGTGGATTTCTACCATTAATAATACCCACTGTGCTATCAGTTCTTGGAGGTTTAGTAGGAAAAGCAATAGGAAAACGTATATAAACTATGGCTCAGAAAATGGCTTTAGTTCCTCCTGAGCTGCTCGCAGCTTATCAGTTTCAAAAACCGTCAGTACGTTTAGAAGACGATATCGGATCGCTCTTAGATCAAAGTTCAATTCCTGATGATGTGAAAGTTAAACTGCTGAGTCAGCTCATCACTAGATATCAAAAAACTGTTCATTCTCCAAGACCACCTATGCCTGTAAGCATCGTACCTCCATCCGAAGAACAGAAACTGATGTATTCAGATGCTAAACCTTTAAAGAATGATGATGACTTAAGTAAAGACCCCATAGCAGAATCGATCATAGTAACAGTACCTCGCTTACATCAGAAGTATATTCCACATATTTTGTCCATGGTACAAAAGAAAAATTTCAAATGGAACAATAAAGGCGAACTTGTTATTAACGGTGATTCGGTTGCTGGAAGTAATATCGTAGACTTATTTTCATACCTTATGAGAAACCGTAAACATGATACTGTACCAGTTGGATTTCAACCCTTTATTGAAGTAATAAAATCAGTTAATCTTCCTCTGCAATGGATTGGTAACAAGCGTTTGAGGGATAACTTAGAAGCTTCTCCAACTTCGAGATTAAATAGTTCATCTGTGTTTTATGACCCGGTTTCTCCAAATGGACGTAGAAGTTCTACGGAAACTTCATTAGCATTGGAAGCAAACAGACCTTCACAAAGCAGACGCATGACACGAAGTACATTACCAAGAAAATCAAGAAGTCATTCAGCAGATGCAAAATGGCTAAGTTATTGAAATCCCTTTACTATGATTTTAAACATCCTGCAAGTTTTGGGGGCATTAATAAATTGGCACAAACGAGCAAGCTTCCGTATAACAAAGTGAAAGAATGGCTAATGTCCCAAGACACATATAACTTGCATAAACCTGTTAAAATTCAGTATTCACGTAGAAAAACCATAGCATTGGCTCAAGATGAATTATGGCAAGCTGATTTAGTAGATCTAAAAGCTTTATCGAAGCAGAACAAAGGTGTGAAATATCTTCTAACAATTATCGATGTATTTTCAAAATATGCTTTTGTCGTTCCTTTGAAAAATAAGAAACCTGATTCAGTTTTATCTGGCTTTAGAAAGGTATTCAAGAAAAGAAAGCCACAAAAATTGCAAACTGACAAGGGAAATGAGTTTTTTAATAAAAAAGTGATACTGTTTTTTAAAAAGTCTAACATTAAACATTATGCTACTCATAGTAATACTAAGGCAAGTGTAATTGAGCGATTCAACAGAACTTTGAAAGAAAAAATGTTTCGGATATTTACGCACCGGTCTTCATACAAATATTTTAATATATTGGAGAGTCTTGTTCATAGCTACAACAAGAGTATACATCGTAGTATAGGAATGTCACCTGCAGAGGTAAAGAAACAACATCACTCTCAAATTTTTGAAAAATTGTATGGAAAGGAACAACGAAAAAAAAGATTTGTTTTCTCTGTTAACGATCAGGTTCGTATATCAAAAGTAAAACATGTTTTTAAGAAAGGTTACTTACCAGGATGGACTGAAGAAATTTTTCTTGTTCATGAACTTGTTCCTTCGGATCCACCAACCTATATAATACGTGACATGCAAGGGGAAATCATTAAAGGAAAATTTTACGCAGAAGAATTACAAAAAATAAAAAAAACCGAGCAGGATTTGTGGCGTATTGATAAAATTCTTAAAGTTAAAGGGCGTGGTAAGAAAAAGGAATTATACGTTTGTTGGAGCGGATTTCCTGAAAAATTTAATAGCTGGATAAGCGCATCATGGGTGAAGAATTTTATGTAACGTTAGCTAGCACTGCAAGTATGAAGTATTTTCCTAATAATACCCAAGGACATTTCCTAACGAAGCTGTCACAGCCACTTACATTGTCTGGTGCATGGGAAGTAGGTTTAACAGAAATCATACTTCCTAGAAGCTGGTTTAACATCACTGAAAGTAATAATGAGTACGAGCTTGTTCATGATGAAGATGTTATGGAAACAGTTGAAGTACGTGGCGCCGAATATAATATCCCCTTAATTTCAGACAATAACGACAAAGGGAAAAATTTTTTCGATACTATTAACGAGAATATACGAACAATAGTTAAGACTGATGCTGTCTCGTTTGTGTTACACGAAGACATGAGGGTAACACTTGATATCGCGAAAAATTATGAAGTTCACATATCAAATGAAACGGCTGAAAAATTATTGTATGTTTTGCATTTACCAATTGAAAGCATAGTTTTAACTGAAAATAAGCATGAATTTCACTATCGAGAAACTAAAGCTAATTTGTCAAATCAATTTTTCAAAATCATCGATAAAACTTTAGTTCAAGATAAAGAATATGTTATACCTCTTTTGTCAATTAAACATAGCCAAAGTGAAAACATATTTGAGAGTATAAATCAAAATATTTTACTTGTACTTAAAAAGAATCTCATAACATTTTCATTAAATGTCTCTGAAAATAAAGTAACTGTGACTATACCACAGAATTATGAAATGCATGTGGCAGCAGCAAATGCTCCGTCTTTGTTACATATGCTCAACTTGCCTTTAGTAAACCACATACTGAAGAAAACTGCTACTTTTGAATATCATCATGTAACTGTTTTCAACGAGGCTGAGTTCTTTACTGTTGTTGAAAAGAAAACTGTAGAAGTAAAAAAACTCGTAAAAATCACAGAAAAAATTCACATTCCTGTAGGATTATATACGAATCCAAAAGATTTATTTGATGTCGTCAGTTATGCAGAATTTAAACTTTTAGCAAACAAGAAAGTTCAAATGTTAATACCGGAACACAAAACAATTATATTTTGCGATGGATTGAAAGATCTGTTGGGTTTCAAAATTTCTGTTTTTGATGCAGGCACATACATAAGTGATTACGTTATAGAACTGGATGCAGGAATCACCGAAATTTTTGTGTATAGTGATGTAGTTGATTCACATCGTGTAGGCGATACCGTTGCCCCGCTTTTAAGAATAATTCCTGTAATGAGCGAGACGAAAGACCAGATAGTAAAACTGTATACATCACCTTTGTATTTTCCTATAAGGAAAACTTATGTAGATACGATAGAAATCGATTTAAGAACAAGCGGAGGTGGAAATATAATTTTCACAGGTGGTAAAACTTTTCTGGTGTTATGCTTTAGAAGAAGACTATAAAAACAGAGTTTTTGATGGCATCGTCATTTCACATTTGTTTGCTTTGGTGAATGATATATCTATGCCTTTGAACATCTTGTCTCCATTATCAAGATTATAACTTCTTAAGAGAAAACTATGAAGTCGCAAAAGTGGAATTGTACCGATCACTATACCGACCAGATTGGGGGAAATTTGTACTTTAGTGGACCATTACATCAACGTGGATATGGATTGTTTGGTGATATACTACGACATATCACGCCAATTTTGTCAAAAGCAGGAAAATATGTGGGTAAACAATTACTTAGTACAGGAAGAAACGTTATATCTGATTTAACATCCGGAAAGTCTTTAAGTGAAGCGGCTAAAACAAGATTTAAAGAAACAGCTGGGAAAATAAAAACTGATGTATTACAAAAGCTCGAGCAAAGTGGTAGAGGGAAACCTATAAAAAGAAAACGCAAACCTAAAACTGGTAACAGTTCTGCGGCTAAACGTATGAAGAAAAGTTCACGTAAATTGGGTCATTATCGAGATATATTTAATTACAAGTAAAAAAGCTGTCATGGATTCGAGGTCTTGCCCCTGTCTAAAAAGCGAACTGGAACTCTTTTCTACAAGACCTACTCAAGTTGCAATTGAAAATTCAACCTTCGTTGAGTTTCAGCCTATTGCAACATTAACAGATAAAAGTCCAGTAGAATTTTACATAACTGGAAGCGGAGAACAATATTTAGATTTAGCGCATTCCATATTGCACATGCAAATAAAAATTTTAAAGAAGAATGGTGATAATGTGCCAGAAGCTGAAAAAGTTACAGTAATTAATTACGTTTTAAACACAATGTTTAATCAATGTTCAGTGTTTTTAAATGACAAGCTTGTACAATCAGAAAATAATTATGCCTATAGAAGCATTATTGAAAGTTTGTTGATGTTTCCAAAAGATGCTCAAGAGACCATGTTATCGTGTTCAGGCTTTTATGCTGACACACCATCTCATTTTGACGAGATTAATCCGGAGAATAATTTTAATGCTGGACTGACCTCGCGATATCAAATGTGTAAAAAAAGTAAATTAATCGATTTAAGCGGAGCTTTACATATTGACCTTGCGTGTCAATCTAAGTTATTACCAAACGGTATGAATGTAAAGATAAAACTTGAAAGATCTAAGGATGCATTTGCATTAATGTCTAATGCAGATAATTATAAAATAGTTATACAAAATGCCTCTTTATTTATACGTAAAGTCGATGTTACCCCTTCTGTTATAATTGCGCATGAAAAAGCATTGGAGAGAGGAGTGATGAAAATTCCCATAAGGAAAATTGACGTGAAAATATTTACCCTTTCAGCTGGATTGCATTCATCCACAATTGCGAACGCCTTCATCGGTCAGTTACCAACACGATTAATAATTGGGCTTGTTAGTAACACTGCATTTAACGGAGCGATAGCTAAAAATCCATTTAATTTTAAAAATTACAACTTAAATTATATTTGCTTATTAAAGGATAATCAGATGATTCCATCGAAAGCTTATACGCCAAATTTTCAACAGGATCTTTATACGCGGAATTATTTGAGTTTATTTACAGATTTAACAAGATTTCACTACGGTCAAAATATCAATATTAGCTACAAGGAATATAAAAATGGTCTGAGTCTTTATGCGTTTGATTTAACTCCAGACTTCAGTTCCGGAGAACTACATTCTAGTATTACTGCAAATGGTAATCTTTCCATAGATTTGAAGTTTTCTGAACCATTGCCCGAAACAGTTAACGTCGTAGTTTATGCAGAATTCCAAAATACGATTGAAATTGACAAGTCACGAAGCGTGTTTACCGATTTTTAATGGATACGCGTAGTCTTTGGCGATTAGCATGCAGTGATCCTGCTATGAGCACCACATTTCATGGAGTATATCCGTCTGATGGTTTGCCTCAGCACAGAGATCGCTGGTCTTCCTTTATTGTAAATTTAGATCCAATGAAAAAGAAAGGTTCACATTGGATTGCTTTATTCTTTCAAAATTCTACATGCTATTATTTTTGCTCTTATGGCATCGAACCTAATAATACATCTATATTAAAATTTATCGATGAAAATTCTGATAGCGTTAAATGGAACAAAATAACATATCAGGCGCCTTATTCAGCAAGTTGTGGGTTGTTTTGCTTATATTTTCTTTATAAAATGGTTAGAGGAAAAAGTCTTAAAGAACTGAGCCTCATAGACCAAGGCCATAATGAGCAAGTGGTGAAAAGATTCGTCAGTCGTCATCTAAAACTACATACCTGCAAGTTAAATTTAAAGAAATATCAGACTTGTATGGAATTTAGGAAAACAACTTAGATCCACTGTTCTCTAAAACTAAATGAATCAAAACAAGCTTGAATGTTATTAATTAGTAAACACTTAATTGCTTATATTACATCCAATACGGTAGTTATTGACTAATTTGGATAAGGTTTAGAAAATGTTAAAAAGACATACTATAGTGCTTATGTGAAGAAAAAGCAAATAGACCTAACTGATTGCGTATTGATCTGATTTTAAACATCAAAATTCATTGGTTACTTCTTAAGTTGATCTGTTTTCATTGGTTACTTCATCAATTGCAGTGTTGATCCTCACATCAAGTATAAAAACCCATGTGGATGTAAAGGAACGTTAGAACAAATCTTCATTTCAAACCTCTTTAGAGATTACATTTGCAGAGTTTATTCTATAATAAACCATGGAGAAATTTGGATTTGTGCATGTTCACAGAACATCCGCCAGCAGTCCCTACACTGTTAAAAGTTGTGGCAATAAACTCTACGAAACGATGCTTCAAACAGTTGATGCTGCTGTAAAATTTCCTTCAGATGAAGTGGATCACCCAGCATTTGACTCGAAAATCGCCTATTTCAAAATCTTGTCGAACAAGGAGATCCTTAAGGAGCTTCATGCATTAAAAATTCAGAATTGCCGTTTACAACATTCATTATCTGACAGTGCACTTTGAAGAACTAAAATGATATAATGCTCCTACATCCAAAAGAATGGACTGTTTAGAAATGTGTTGTAAAATTTTACCGCTGATGGAGTCTTTAAGTTCTTACTAACAGAGAAATTATTAGAGAAATTCATTCACCAATCACCAGAAATACTCATCCTTTAGAACGATCGTTTTCAGAATGCTAATATTTGCATTTGTGTGTATGTATGTGTGTATGTGTTTCGCATTCGTCGCAAACTGCAGTGAATCAGCCCATAAAAAATGACGACGAAAAAGAGCGAACATCTGGCTCACATCGAAAAGAACACAAGATACCTTCTATAAAGCTAGCATATCTTGATGTATCCTCTGACAGAGGTCAAGAAACGTTGAACTCTTGAAATGTTAGACGCTTAAAGATTATCTTTCGGTAGAGACTTTTGATAATGGACACGCTGATTAATCCTAATAGACAGACGAGTGATGTCACTCTACTTAAATCTGTTCAGCTATTTTAATCTATTAACGGATAGTCAATTGTTATCTAAATATTTTGATGTTATATTGTAACAATGAAAATGTAACTCTTAAGGATCACAAATTTCAAATAAAAACGTTTTCTTCTTTTTCATATTTTGTGTGTTTGTATACTTTCTGTATTTATCAATTACTTACTCTTTTAGAAAGTTAATAAAAATAATACTCACAGTTATTTTCACTTCCATCATCATTCACCAAACTGCTGTGTAATAAAATGTCGCATTCATTTGCTCATCTAGGCTTTGCTGCTTTACTTTTGCCGACAGACCATATGTAGCACATTGCAACCTTTTGAAGTATAATTGCAATCGAAACACATGATCTGGCGGGTTTTCACCCTTTTATTTTTAATGCTACAACAGAAAGCACAATTTTATAGTATATATATATATATATATATATACAATAGCGGTTACAATAAAATCTATGGAATCTACAACAGACAGCATAATTTTATAGTATATATATATGCAATGGTGGCTACAATACATACTATAGAGTCTACAACAGATAACACAATTTTATAGTGTGAAATGCAATGGTATCAGCAATACAATCCATTGAAGCTACAACAAACAACACAGTTTAAAGTGTATAATATCTTATACAATTCTGATTACCATGCAAATGCAATTCGTAATATTCACCTCATAAAACATGCCAAAAATACAGAAAAAAGTATATAATTCAAATGAATTCCTTTTAATAAAACCCGTGAAAGCTCAAACCTACTGTAAATGCGTATTTTAAAGATTTCTCTATACGCAGATTATAGAGTGCATAGCATTTAATATCATTAGATCTGAACTGATACACATCGTTGTTGACTTACATACCCCGCACGGGGATAACTGGTTTTCCAGTTATTTGGGGAGCGGCGCCCCACGGCCCGAGCTGACCTTGTGACTGTTTGTGTTTTGATTTCGTCTTGATACGATGATACCACCGAAGGGACAGCTGTTCATCCAGCTGATGGGGAGTGGCGACCCCACGGCCCGAGCCGACAGTTGTGTTTAAAATCTTTTTCCATTTGTGGTTGTTGTTGTTGTTATCTAGCCACGCTCCCGCCTCAGTCCTGTAGGTTGCTGAGGTTGTGATTATGCGCCAGCCCTTTCCTCACACTTTCCTGTTTTTGCTTTCTTCTCCACTCCCTGTTCTTCCTTTTTCTCTATTTTCTACTCCTCTTCCCTTTCTTTTTCATTTTCTGTTCCTTCTTCGTTTCTTCGGGCTGGTTAGCTAGACCTACCTGCACGTTTGCCGTGTGCGGTGACCCGTACAGGTGGAAAAGGGGATGCTGGAGGCTGAGGTTACTGGGGGCCAGGCTATAGTTGTCACCAGTCGCCAACACTCCTCTTTGCCCCCTGCTTCACCCTAAACGGGAGGCTAGGAACTAACCTACTCCTAGTCAATCGGCTTGTCATTTCGTACGACGGGGTGAGTTTGGGGATAGTGTGGGCATGCCAAAGGGGTATTACCAAGACCCGGGAAAGTCGCGGTACTCGCTGAGCGCATGTCTGCACGATCAACATGCTATATCCGCCGCCTAACCCTAGGGCCGTGTCCTGCGCCCATGTTGGCCTGCGGACCTCCGGCTCTCCCCTGTTGGGCTCGGTAGTGGGCGGGGAAGCTGGCGGATGAATTTTTTTTCGCTTTATATATGGACTCTTTAAATATTCCCCCTTCTGTCAAACTAAAGAAATCTTTGGACACTGATCCTAACCCCACCAATAAGAAACTGCGTACTTTGCCGCCGGACACTGCCCGATTTTTTATCATCCATGCACGGGAAGAATCTCACAAGCTTGGCTCCAAATCTCCCTTCTGGATTCAAAAAGCCCTGCAAGGAGCGGTTGCGTCACCAACCAGTGTGAAGAAGTTAAAATCGGGAGATATATTGGTGGAAATGTCAAGTCCACGCCATGGTTCATTGCTCTTGGGCGTCTCCAACTTGGGTGGTGTCCCTGTGGACATCAAACCTCATCAGTCCCTGAATTCATCCAGAGGTGTCATCTCCGAGCGCGACCTCGTGGATGTTTCAGAGGAAGAATTTCTTGAGGAGCTTGCCAACCAAGGTGTCACAGCGGTTCGTCGGATCAAGTTCCGCCGAAACGGGGAGCTGGTCAACTCCAGAACAGTGATTCTGACCTTTGATCGCCCGACTCTTCCATCTTCCATCCATGCGGGCTATTTGAACTGCTCTGTGCGCCCGTACATTCCTAACCCCCTTCGTTGCTACCGATGCCAAGTGTACGGGCACTCCCAGCAGTCTTGCCGTGGTGCTGCTACTTGCAATCGTTGCGGTTCACACGACCATCTTCAGTCTGACTGCTCTGCTGCAGCTGCCCATTGTGTGAACTGCAAAGGCGACCATGCTGCCAATGCCAAGAACTGTCCGAAGTGGATTGAGGAGCGGAAGATTCAGGAGGTTAAGACACTTGAACACCTGTCCTACCCTGAAGCTCGACGGAAGGTCGTTCCCGCTGCTCCAAGCGCACGCACCTACTCTTCCGTTGTGGCTCCTAAAACATCCATTGCCACTCAGACAGACATCACTATACCAAAAGACTGCCCTTTCTCTCTCGAGGATATTTATGCTGCTGGGCTGAAGGCCCTTCGACTTTCCACCACTGACAGTGTATCTTTGCCACCACAGACCAATGCTCGGGGTCCTGCATCCTCGCCCAAGCGCGCTGTTGCAGAACAGGTTTCCCGTTCTACGAGCCCTGATCCCTCGCCTGCTAGACACAAAGGCAAGGCCAAACAATCCTCAGCCACTAAATCTCAAACAAAGGTTCAAGCCGGAACGAATCAGTCCCGGTCTTCATCCTCCAGACACCCCCCAGTCCTTCCCCCGGTTACCACGCTGCCGAGGGGCACTGCAGACCAGACTGAGGAATTCATGGACTCCGAGGCCTTCTAGGCCTCTTCAGTTCATTTGACCCACGTTTCTTTCTTCCTATCTACCCCTCAAATCATGGTTTCAATCGTTCAATGGAACTGTCGAGGTTTTCGGACAAAATATGACGACGTCAAACATCTGCTTTCGTCGTACTCTCCGGTGTGCCTTTGCCTCCAGGAGACAAAACTTAAACCATCAGACCTGCTCTCAGTTCGAGGCTACAGTGCATTTCGGAAAGATAATGTTTCAGGAGATATAGCTTGCGGGGGAGTTGCCATTCTTGTCCCCCACAGTGTTCCAGTTTCTCCCGTTGCGGTTTCAACATCTTTACAAGCCGTTGCGGTGCGTATCTCCATGCCTGTGCCTCTAACTGTTTGCAGCGTCTATCTGCCGCCGGATGAGGACGTGAGCGTGTCCGTTCTTGAGAGCTTAGTTGGGCAGCTGCCGTCACCTGCTCTTCTTCTGGGTGACTTCAATGCTCATAATCCATTGTGGGGTAGTGTCAGAACAGACGTACGAGGCCGTAGGATCGAATCTCTTCTGTCCTCTACCTCCCTGTGCCTTTTTAACACCGGAGCTGACACTTATTTCCACGAGCCTACACGAAGTTTCAGTGCGATCGATTTATCTTTGGGTTCACCATCAGTTATTGCTGACTGGTCGTGGACGGTGTGCAACGACCTCCATGGGAGCGACCACTTTCCAATTGTACTTGGCTATAATGAGAGCGTGCCATCTTCTGCTTCCCGCCCTCCTCGATGGAGGATGGATCGTGCCAAGTGGGAGGTCTTCACATCGTCCGCAGTGATACCTTCTGTCATGGTGACCCGAGGGTCAATCGATGCAACTGTTACTGATGTCACCACGTGTATCATTCAGGCAGCGGATCTCTCTATCCCAAAGACATCAACGACGCTCCCAAGACGTCCGAAACCTTGGTGGACCTCTGATTGCACAGCGGCTAGGAGAGCTCAACATAAGGCCTGGTGTACATTTCGGCGGTATCCAACCGATGCTAATCTCGTTGAATTTAAAAGAGCAAAATCTTACGCTCGGTTGGTGCGTCGACGAAGCAAGAGGGAGTCTTGGATAAAGTACGTTTCATCGATCAATTCACGTGCCAGTTCAAAAACTGTTTGGGAAAAAATTCGTAGGATTCGGGGAAACTGTGGTTCCCATCAGATCTCTATTCTCGAGAGTAACGGCTGCACGTATGCTGAAGTCGGGGAGATAGTGGATTGTTTGGGTAGGGCGTTTGCCTCTGTTTCCAGTTCTGAGGCGTACCCTCTCTCCTTTCAGAGGACTAGACCAGCTGCTGAGTGCCAGAGACTCTCCTTTGCGCCTTTTCATAACACCGAGTATAACTCCCCCTTCAGCATGGTTGAACTCCGAGTGGCTCTGCATCGGTCCGGTGCAACATCTGTAGGTCCCGATGGCATCCACTATGACATGATCCGTCATCTATCGCAGTCGTCTCTCGAGAATCTGTTAGTGCTTTTCAACCGCATTTGGTTGGAGCACAGTTTCCCGGACTCCTGGCGAAAAGCTTTTGTTTTACCTTTTCCCAAGCCTGGCAAAGACCCCAAGTCTCCCTCTAGTTACCGGCCAATTGCCCTCACTAGCTGTCTGTGCAAAATCCTTGAACGCATGGTTAATTCTAGGCTAATTTACTTCCTAGAAGAACATCAAATTCTGTCGCCATCACAAAGCGGCTTCCGTCGTCATCGTTCAGCTCCTGACCATCTCCTGCTCCTTGAGACGTCTGTTCGAGAGGCATTCGTGCGTAGGCAGCACCTGGTGTCTGTCTTTTTTGACATCGAAAAAGCTTACGATAGAGCGTGGCGTCACGGTATCCTCCGTGACCTCCACGAGAATGGGTTGCGGGGAAACCTGCCAACCTTCATTGCCAACTTTCTTCGTAACCGTGTGTTCCAGGTGCGCCTCGGTACAACGCTCTCTGCCTTCTTCCATCAAGAACAAGGTGTTCCTCAAGGCAGCATTCTTTCGGTGACTCTGTTCATCCTCCGCATTAATTGTTTGCTTAAAAATCTTCCTCCTACGGTTTCGACTACCATTTATGTTGACGACCTTCACATCTTCTGCTCGTCATCAAGCATGCATTTCATTGAAAGGCAGCTGCAGTCTGCAATTAACCAGATAGTTAAAGCGGCGAACAACAATGGTTTCGTTCTTTCTGCTGAAAAGACAGCGTGTGTCCATTTCTGCCGGAGGCGTGGCCTCCACCCCGATCCAGAACTCTATTTGGACCATGCAGCCATTCCAGTTTTGCCGGAAACCAAGTTCCTTGGTTTGACCGTCGACCGTGCGCTCACCTTTCGCTCGCACGTTCGACGACTCCGCACTTCCTGTCTGAGAGCTTTGTCCATCCTCAAGATCCTCGCCTCAGTCTCCTGGGGTGCAGACAGGACTTCCTTGTTCCGTATTTACCATTCTCTCATTCGGTCTAAACTGGATTATGGCTGTATGGTGTATGGCTCTGCGCGTCCTTCCGTTCTCCGGCCGTTGGATACCATCCACCATCAAGCGCTGCGTCTTTGTACGGGAGCCTTTCGTACGTCACCCATTCCCAGCCTTTATGCCGACGCGAACGAACCGTCGCTTCATTTACGCCGTCTGCAGCTGTCTCTTCAATTTTACCTGAAACTTAAATCACTCACAGACCATCCTTTATACGATGCAGTTTTCCATCCCCAGCATGCTCGTTTGGTCGAGATCCGTCCCTCGTGCATTCGAACCTTCGGTCTTCGTATGGCGGCCGTAGCTCGTGATGCAGGGCTCGACTTGTCACTCGTTGGAGAGACCAGGGGCTTTGAGGATTCTCCATGGCATCCTCTTGGTGTCATGGTCGATACCAGCTTTACATCTTTTGACAAGTCCTCAACCCCTGCGTCAGTGTACCAGCAGCTCTTCGCCGAACACCGTTACGTCAATGCAGACTTTATTCCTGTTTTCACCGATGGATCTAAGGCAGCTGGTGTCGTTGGATGCGCCGCCGTCTGCATTGACGAAGTTTCTGTTGCCCGCATTCCTGCCGAGGCCACGGTGTTTTCGGCGGAGATGCATGCTGTGTATCTTGCACTTGTTCACGTGCAGTCGAGCTCTCATCAGCGTGCTATTGTATACACTGATTCGTTGAGTGTTGTGCAATCATTGTCATCTTTGGATTTCTCTGGCCACCCACTTCTTTTTACCGTACGGAGACTTCTTCGTTCTTTGCTCGAGGCTGATGTCCAGATTCGGTTCTGCTGGATTCCTGGGCATGTTGGGATCCCAGGGAACGAGTCTGCTGATGCTGCTGCTAGATCTGCCTCTTCTTTGGTCGTCACACCCTTGCCACTGTTTCACCGTGATTTTCGCTTTCTTGTTCACGATCATATCAGACGAACGTGGCGAAGTCTGTGGGACCAACAGGTGGAGAATAAACTGCACCGTGTTAAACCCATCCTTGGAGTCTGGAAATCATCGTGTCGCCGGAACCGTAGGGAAGAAGTTGTTCTTGCGCGTCTCCGCATTGGGCATTGTCGCTTCACGCATAGCTATTTGCTGTGTGGCGACGCTGCCCCAATGTGTGAGGCGTGCGACTGTTTACTCACCGTCTCTCATGTTTTGTGCAGTTGTGTTCGTTTTCGTCAGCATCGGTTTCACTATTTTCAGTCTCATCTGCTGGACGAGGACGCAGCTACGCTTCAAAAGCTTTTGGGCGACCACTGCGACACTTTCGCAGTATTTTCCTTTCTAAAACAGATTAACGTTTTAAAACTCATTTAAAAGTTATATTATAATGGTAAATTAATAAAGTTATATATAAACCTAATAAACTAACTAGTCTTCACAACATCTTTCATCATCCTCTTTTCTAACTTTTACCAAGCCTGTCTGCTCTTAATCATTTCACCCCGCTTTTTAAAATCTTTAGCTGATAGTTCTGTGTCTGGCGCTCTTTGGCCAAGCCTGGCCCTTGCGCCACTAAAATCAATTAACTAACTAACCAAATTGACTTACATATGTAAAGAAAACTTTTGAAAAAGTTCCAAATCTTTTTTATTTTTATTCCCGAAACTCTGAAAAAGTGCACTACTCCTTTACTGTTTACTTTCATTAAAACATTAAAGCTTTCATTATCTTTTTCTGTAATAATAAAAATTTCCGTTTTATTCTTTGTAAACAAGTCAATATGTTTTTTGTTCATAATGCCTCTGTACCAATGACCTTGCTTCTTTTCCTCAATAATTTTTTTGAATTGTTTCTTAGTTAGTGGGTTGACAATGTCAAGCATGGGATTTGATATATCAAACTGATAAATCTTCTGCTGATCCTCTTTCTCATTTATGAAATATTTGAATGTCACACATGAGTTTGATGAGCACTGATGCACGAGATCTATAACAGAAAAAAATTATGAAGAAGGGGCAGTGAGGCTCTACTTTTACATAAATCTCATTTTTGCTTGAAAAACTAATTCTCAAAAGACGGCAGACGTCAAATTTTATTACACATTGATATATCTGAAATGAAATGTGTATTCATTCACAGGTGAATGAATGCGTTTGATTTTTTCTTCAGCGATGCATACAGATAATAAATATGCAATGGTTTCTGTATGATGCTTTTTAAAACTTAGTGATAATTTCTTTTGCACTTTGATAAAACATATTTTGAGATTTACTTAAATTACACGAGTCTATAAGTTGAATTTATGAAACACAGAAATCAGTTTACAAATGAACATCATAAAACACAACTTATGCGATAGAATAATGTCCAAAAGACTTCACCTCAATTCCATCATCAAAAATGAATTTCTTATCATAGTAAGGACTTAGTGAAATCTTATTTTGAATTACAGTTTTTAAGTTATGTTTTTTGCTGCTAATTTGATACTGAGAATGTCTAAGCAACTGAGTACCAAACAATACAGTTTTATAATCATCATGATTCAGATTCTTAATAACATAACGCTTAATTCCCTTGGCTGTTTTTTTTGCATCATTTTGATATATATATGAATACATCTTTGGTTTTAGTGCGCAGAACTCTTTTATTGGCTTCGAATTTGTTTCATCCTTGAAATATCCCAACTTATTTTCATTTCCTCTGTTGTATGCAGGATGAAAAGTAGGATACTGACTTGTGTCAACTATTTCTTTAAAAACAGTACACAAATCTTGGTAGACATCTTCAGTTTCAATATACATTGTTAGTGAATCAGTGTCTGTGTAAATTAGACTGCAACGATTCTTATATTGCATTTTAAAAAAATCATAGTAGGTTTTATACATGTGCAGTTTGCTGAGTTCAAGGACACAAAATCCAATGTAAAGAGGCTTATTTAGAAAAAGATTAGTCTTCTTTAACTTGAATAGTACAAAATTATCGTTAATGGTTTCAAAATACTCTAATGCAGGACTAGACATATACTTTTGACATTGTTTCTGGGTAACTGCAGCTTTCACTGTGATCCTTTTCCTAACATTTTCACATGTTTTCCCGTAAAACGCATTGTTCATAAGCTTAAAAAGCGATTTATCAAATTCATTGTTAGCTTGTTTTCTCTTTTCATTGTTAAATGTGACATAATCTCGTAACCATGGCTTCTGTTTAAAACACAAAATTCTATTAATTCTTTCCAAAATTAATCCTTTCTTTATGTAATACTTTAAATTACGATAATGGACAATATAATTCTGCTTGTCAAATAAATTTGGAATCAATTTTTTCACTCCTTGAAACTTTAAATCCAAATTCTTTAATGTAGCTTTCTGGTACTCTGATAAAAAACTTTTTCTTACAACTAAATGCTCAGGAGCTAAAGGATAATCATCATGTTCATCGTGAATGTTCTGCGGGTATTTTAAATTTACTTCAAGAATGTAACCTGTATCTGAATCATCAGGGATAGAAGTAACATCGAAATTTAATATTTGTTCTTCAGATAACCATTTAAAACCTGCATATGGTAAATGAGCACACTGTACAAATCCGTATAAATTTATGGCATCCAAGGACAAAATGTAAGTTGTGGGTTTCGTAGCATCAAAATCTTCTGGGATATAGGGATTATTTGCTTTTGAAAACCTTGTACCGACAAGACTTATACCGCCTCTGATTCCCGCTTCAATAAATAAGTACATGCTAATGTCAGTAATCAATTCCAGTTTAACTTTCGTTTTTCTTAAACCTGCATTCCATGAGAGGTCTGGAGCGCTTATGAAGTGTACAGGATCTAACCGATAGTAATTTAGTGATAAACGTCTGAAATTCATGAAAATATCTCCTAACAACAGTGCATCAGTGTATTGATACAAACGCAAATAATCTGAGAAAGATCTGCATTTAAATGCTTTCCACACAAGTTGCGCATGATCATAATCGTCGTCTGAAATGTGAGACTCTGTCAAATTATTATAAAAGAACTTTTTGCTTGGTAATCTTGTTTCTTTTAAAACCTTTTCTGAGCAGAAATATGTATACGGAAAAATTCCTTTTTGCCTTAGCAAAAACCTGTTTTTGCAGTTTTTAAAAAATGAATTAAAAATGGGGAAGTCATACATATTTTTATTTAAATTTTCAACTAAGTTAGATAATGATGTATTTAGAAAACGAAAACTGTCAATAAATTTTATGTTATCTAATGTAAAAGTCGAATATTTTTCCATATTGACAGGAATGATCTTGATTTCTTTTGCTACTTGCGCAGAAATATTCTTAAGAATGATATGACTGTCATAGCCAGCCAAATTATGCATAACAATTGGAAAAAAGTATGAATTTTTATAATTCAGATTACATGACTGATGTGCAAATCCTCTAAATTCACCACTGAAGTGACTGTGATCACGTACTTTTAAATCACCCTTCTTAAATCTGTTTCCACATATGTGACACTTATTAGTGTAACTTCGGTTTATTGTTTCTTTAATCAAGGGAACATTTTCTTTCAATTTTTTCAAAACAACAGCACACACGTTTTTTAAAACATCCAGAAACTGTTTCACTGTATCTTTACCGCAGTAATATTTGTGATACACAATCTCGTTTTTTTTGTTCACTACGATTAAGGCAAAACTGATAGGAACGTGAATTTCTCTTTCTTGAGTGAAACTTTTAGATATTGATGGTATACTTGTATGCACTTTTTTCGTAAGACATTCAAAATCTGCAAAACCACAAAATGCGTGTTCATGCATTTTATGAAATGCATTAAAAATAAGTTCAGAATTACCAACTTGTGGTAAAGAAACCTTCTGAAATTTATTATTCATACATACTTTCATATGTTCAGTTAAAGTATTTGCCCTCTGAAATCCAACTAAACAATTACGGCAGTAATGATGTAATCCGTTTTTTTGGTTCATTAAACGATTAAAATTCGTGATGAGAAAATAATGACTTTTGTAAAGAAACAAATCAATTTGCCTGAACTTTGCGTTTTTGCTAACATATAATGGAAACACATCTTTATCATAAGAATATACACTAATCGATAAATTATTTTTTTCCTCGAAACATTTTATTTTATTTAATGCCATAGGAAATTTCAAGTTTTTAGTGTTTAAATATTTCAGATATTTTCTATAAGTACTAACAGAATTTTTATTCGAAAATTTGCGAAATAACCCTGCTAAAACGCTGTAGACGAAACATAAATTGTCTTCACATTTTATGTTTAACAAGCATTTTTTATTTTGCAAAAACTTCGGTAACCTCATCGTAGAACAACCGCCATTAATGGAATTATATTTTCCGATATGAACATGCACAGACTTAATACGTTTTATTATCCACCCGCTTCCGTCCCTAATAAATGTCTCAATTGAATTTTCAATTTTTTGAAAAGCTTTCTCAAGTTTTTCGTTTATGCCATATACTGACGTAACACGTTCAGCAAACGAACAAAAGAAAAAATCTTGAAAGATCGGAGAATCGTCTTTAAACTTGAAGAAAGTTATCGTTAAACATACGATAAATCTAAGCCTCAAAGATAAACTGTTATTACACAGTATATTAAAAATCTGAGTTTTCATGCTGTTTAACAGAATAGTGGGATCAGAAATATCTTCATTTGCTGTGGCCACATGTGATTCCACATAGCCTTTAAATGCTGAAGACTGTTTATGAAATTGCATTTTGGGAAACTTTGCGATATGCGCGTTCTTTTCTTGTTTTTGCTCTTTCAAAATCCCAACATGTATGTTATCGTATACTGAAAGAGTTCTACGTCACTTTATGAATTTGCAAAAACATTTCACGTATGTAAACATAAATGTTTCTAAGAACAAAATATACATTGACACTGAACCATAAAGGTTACTAGTTAGTTATTTCAAAGAAAGTATATCGAAGAAAAAAAATTTACTGATAGTCCTTTACATACAGAAACAATGTATCTATGGCCTTTTTCAGAGTTCCAAGCTGTTCAATTGGCAAGTTAAAATGATTCTTTTTCTCACTGTCCACTATCTTTGCAAAGCACAGGTAATAGTTTTTACGAAATTCTTTAATTTCTGCGACGATTCCCCTTCCGATATAAATGGAGTATGGAGGTATGAGCTTATTTGGTACAGTGTCATCAACCAAAACCAAATCATATGGTGAGGAAGCACTTTGTTTGGCATTGTTTTTCCTTTTAACTGGAAGCTTTTGTTTCTTCACAGTGGGATTTTCAGTTTCTTCTTCATCATCAGAAATGACTTTTTTTTTTTTTTTTTCAGCTCCTTTTCAAAATCTATAAAATGAAGAAATTATAGATTCTAATTGCTAATGTTTAAAATTTGTGATAAAGCAATTAGAACAGAGTATATTTAACATGATAAAAATAATCAATATACTAGACAACTCACCACTTCATAATTTAGAAGTTGGAATTTAGCTTTAAAAAAGAATCTTAATGGTGCACGATGTTTAATGATTCCCTTTATTTAAAACTCTGAAATATGTTACTTTTAAATATTCGTTATAAATGTTAAACTTTCTGCAGATACCTAGATGAAAAATCATCAGTTCTTGACGCAAAATTAAAAGAAGATAAACTTACCCGAAAACGACATCTTTGGTTCGTAGCCGACAGCAAGAGGCGACTAGAGAAGCACTCAGAAGAATCAGCGTGTTTAGTTCTCCAGCGAGGGTTTATATGGAGCTCATACTGCATTTTTTTTACTGAGTTGAACTCTATTCATTTTAAGTCTTTTGAAGTGCACAAGTGTAAAGGTTTAGCAATGGAATTAATTTTTTCATATTCGTTAATCATCAGAGGGTCTCAAAGCAAACGTACTTCGCCTAATAAGGTCATAGAACGGTGATCATGTGCCTAGATATCTTATATCTTGAAAGGATCAGTTTGTTCTAAACAGGATGAGAATTTGCAGCTGTGAATAATTATAATATCTCTCTTTAAAACAAATTTAACCCCCTTAAACATCGGTGATGATATTATATAAGTTTCAGTTACATTGAAAGGTTAAAAGGTGAATAAAAGAAGTATGACAAACACTCGACAGAATATTGACCCTATCTTGAGAGGCTCACATTGTCCTAAATCGCATGAGTATTTACAGATTTAAATAATTATAAAGCTTCTCTTTAAAACAAAGTTAACTTTGAATTCTCCACCCAAGCATTAGTGTCGATATCACTTAGAGTTCAGCGACACTAAAAGGTTAAAGGGTGAATAAAAGAAGTGCTACAAAAAATCCTACTGAGCATTGTTCGCATCAAGATGACTATAAATGGAGTGCAACATATATGTTATGAGAGTAAAGAATTCATTCAAGATCATATTCCTGGAAGCAATAAAAACACTCAAACTATTTATCAAGCAAATGAAATAACATCTCAGAATCGAACGATATACTCAACCAAAATACTTTATTTTAAACAAATCTGTTAACCTTTCCATTTGTGTCACCATATGTGAAAAGACTATAACATCTGACGCTCTCAAAGCAGTCAATAACCTTGAGTCCAACGCCTTGAAATTCTGCTTAAACAAAACATTCTAAGAGTAGCTTTCTTAAGATCAGAAGGTCAAATGTCTCTCACATGTTTCAAAGTGTCAGACAACATTTCTCTTTATTTTCTGCTTTGATATATCACTTGAGTCTTTTCTTAGAAGTTCATTACTCTCAGACTCAGAATGCCATAAACTGAATTTTCAGCTGAAATGATACTTTCATATTCAGGTTCCACTGTGTTTTATATATGTTTAAATATCTGTTTCGTTATGTTTTAAAATTTGGAGTTGGTCTTCACACATTGTCTAATATATGGTATCACAAGATGCTTGACGCTCACAATTATAATAATGAAAAATAGAACTTTAAAAAGACTTAAATTGCATAATCTTACAACAAATGCTATCGCCTCCAAAGCAAGTTAGTTGCAACAACTTGTTGTGGTGGAGGAATTTGTTATACCTCGTAAGAAAACAAATATAATTGATTCGAATCTGGAACGATCCATTTTCATCAGAAATGTGCTTTTTATTTTTTCCTTGTTTACAGATCAAATCAGCAACTTAATCAACTTGATTTAGAGATCTGCTTTTTCACTATTATATTTTTGTTAGCGATAATTAGAATCCAAGAAACAGGAATATCTGTCTGCTATGGGGACGTGTCTGTTTAGCCCAGATGTGATCAAGCCTATACTACTAATGTATCATATAATTTATCAATATAAATTTTATTTTCTTTATCTATGGCATGCATGAAAATGTTTCCAAAGGTGAAGAGAGTCTTGTATGTTTGTAGAAATGTATTTTGTAGGTTTCCTAATGTTGCGTATTCGTGTTTTAGTAATTGTATGAGATAAAAATCCTCATTGAAAAATGGTTTAGTGTTTATGCGCCTTTCATGAATAATATAATGTATATTTTGAAATATCAGGCTTTTACAAATTATTTCATGGTTTTTTTTTATTGTATTTAAGGAATACATCCTGAATTTTTTCATTTTCAAAACATAGTATATGAGTTTTTTTATTTTTAAAATCTCGCTCATCAAGAACGTCCTGTTTATTTGTTTACCATAAGAGGGGTAACGTTCAGTGTGTTTTCTCTTCCTTTGTTGCGAACAGGACGCTTCAGATAAATGGGAAGCGGAAGCTTGTTGTGTTGTTGGGGGCGTTTGACGTTGTTGTTGTGTTGTTGGGGAGGTGAACTCAATCTCTGAATCTGAACTAGTAATAGATTTGAAAGATTCAGAATTGGTGTATATTATTTTTCTCATAAAATTTTTTTTGGTAATCATTGATTGTGCCATCTATAAAAGAAACAAAAAATAAAATTTAGTATTGCTATTTTGTCCCCTTATAAGAAATAATGTCTTAACTATTTTGATGGACATTATAAATAATTTTCAAAGTAATTTTGAAACCCACACTTAAGAAAATGGTTTACATACAAGTCACTTAAGATTGAAATTATAGAAATATGTTGGGTTTGTTGAAAATTAGTTTTTAAACCACACTGGAGTATATTTTCAAAGTAATTTCAAATAAATAAATTAAACAATGATAAAACGTTTGTTCTCTCCAAACGGAAATGTTCACATAGCGACGGTGTGAAATAATTTATCTTTACCCTCTCGTCTTAGCAGTCATAGGTTGTAAGCTCCCCTTCCAGTCCTAGATTCCCTGTTCCATGATCAAAAAATACGATATGGAAGAGTTAGTGAACATCATGCAATTGGGTAAAACAACCTGATGGGCAACATGATGAAGGACCTAATGGAAGATAGTTTTGATTTCGACAACATGGTGAAGGATTTAGATAATTATGAATTGAACGAAATGCTACAAGATTTGATAAGTTTAGAAGATGAATTAAATAAACCTGATGTACTCAACAACGTGGCGAATAAATTGGACATGATGGGAGAAGAGTTAGAACAATTTAACACCCCTGAATGAACGTTTCGTGAAAAATATTTCTCATTATATGATACTCTACCTTTGTAATGCTACATTCTTGTTATTCTGTACCCTTTGTACAAAACTGTAGAAGATGAATTAAATAAACCTGATGTACGATAACTGGTTTTCCAGTTATTTGGGGAGCGGCGCCCCCACGGCCCGAGCTGACCTTGTGACGGTTTTTTGCTTTCTTGTTTTTGTGCTTTCACGTTACCGCAGGGACAGCTGTTCATCCAGCTGATGGGGAGTAGCGACCCCACGGCCCCAGCCGACATGTTATGTTTGATTCTTCCCATTACAACTTTGTGTTGCCACCACCTTGACCCCCGCACGGGGATAACTGGTTTTCCAGTTATTTGGGGAGCGGCGCCCCCACGGCCCGAGCTGACCTTGTGGCTGTTTCTGTTTTGATTTCGTCTTGATACGATGATACCACCGAAGGGACAGCTGTTCATCCAGCTGATGGGGAGTGGCGACCCCACGGCCCGAGCCGACAGTAGTGTTTAAAATCTTTTTCCATTTGTGGTTGTTGTTGTTGTTATCTCGCCACGCTCCCGCCTCAGTCCTGTAGGTTGCTGAGGTTGTGATTATGCGCCAGCCCTTTCCTCTCACTTTCCTGTTTTTGCTTTCTTCTCCACTCCCTTTTTCTCTATTTTCTACTCCTCTTCCTTTTCTTTTTCATTTTCTTTTCCCTCTTCGTTTCTTCGGGCTGGTTAGCTAGACCTACCTGCACGTTTGCCGTGTGCGGTGACCCGTACAGGTGGAAAAGGGGATGCTGGAGGCTGAGGTTACTGGGGGCCAGGCTATAGTTGTCACCAGTCGCCAACACTCCTCTTTGCCCCCTGCTTCACCCTAAACGGGAGGCTAGGAACTAACCTACTCCTAGTCAATCGGCTTGTCATTTCGTACGACGGGGTGAGTTTGGGGATAGTGTGGGCATGCCAAAGGGGTATTACCAAGACCCGGGAAAGTCGCGGTACTCGCTGAGCGCATGTCTGCACGATCAACATGCTATATCCGCCGCCTAACCCTAGGGCCGTGTCCTGCGCCCATGTTGGCCTGCGGACCTCCGGCTCTCCCCTGTTGGGCTCGGTAGTGGGCGGGGAAGCTGTCGGATGAATTTTTTCGCATTATATATGGATTCTTCAACTATTCCCCCTTCTGTCAAACTAAAGAAATCTTTGGACACGGATCCTAACCCCACCAATAAGAAACTGCGTACTTTGCCGCCGGACACTGCCCGATTTTTTATCATCCATGCACGGGAAGAATCTCACAAGCTTGGCTCCAAATCTCCCTTCTGGATTCAAAAAGCCCTGCAAGGAGCGGTTGCGTCACCAACTAGTGTGAAGAAGTTAAAATCGGGAGATATATTGGTGGAAATGTCAAGTCCACGCCATGGTTCATTGCTCTTGGGAGTCTCCAACTTGGGTGGTGTCCCTGTGGACATCAAACCTCATCAGTCCCTGAATTCATCCAGAGGTGTCATCTCCGAGCGCGACCTCGTGGATGTTTCAGAGGAAGAATTTCTGGAGGAGCTTGCCAACCAAGGTGTCACAGCGGTTCGTCGGATCAAGTTCCGCCGAAACGGGGAGCTGGTCAACTCCAGAACAGTGATTCTGACCTTTGATCGCCCGACTCTTCCATCTTCCATCCATGCGGGCTATTTGAACTGCTCTGTGCGCCCGTACATTCCTAACCCCCTTCGTTGCTACCGATGCCAAGTGTACGGGCACTCCCAGCAGTCTTGCCGTGGTGCTGCTACTTGCAATCGTTGCGGTTCACACGACCATCTTCAGTCTGACTGCTCTGCTGCAGCTGCCCATTGTGTGAACTGCAAAGGCGACCATGCTGCCAATGCCAAGAACTGTCCGAAGTGGATTGAGGAGCGGAAGATTCAGGAGGTTAAGACACTTGAACACCTGTCCTACCCTGAAGCTCGACGGAAGGTCGTTCCCGCTGCTCCAAGCGCACGCACCTACTCTTCCGTTGTGGCTCCTAAAACATCCATTGCCACTCAGACAGACATCACTATACCAAAAGACTGCCCTTTCTCTCTCGAGGATATTTATGCTGCTGGGCTGAAGGCCCTTCGACTTTCCACCACTGACAGTTTATCTTTGCCACCACAGACCAATGCTCGGGGTCCTGCATCCTCGCCCAAGCGCGCTGTTGCAGAACAGGTTTCCCGTTCTAAGAGCCCTGATCCCTCGCCTGCTAGACACAGAGGCAAGACCAAACAAACCTCAGCCACACAATCTCAAACAAAGGTTCAAGCCGGAACGAATCAGTCCCGGTCTTCATCCTCAAGACACCCACCTGTCCTTCCCCCGGTTACCACGCCGGCGAGGGGCACTGCAGACCAGACAGAGGAATTTATGGACTCCGAGGCCTTCTAGGCCTGGTCAGTTCATTTGATCCACGTTTCTTTCTTCCTATCTACCCCTCAAATCATGGTTTCAATCGTTCAATGGAACTGTCGAGGTTTTCGGACAAAATATGACGACGTCAAACATCTGCTCTCGTCGTACTCTCCGGTGTGCCTTTGCCTCCAGGAGACAAAACTTAAACCATCAGACCTGCTCTCAGTTCGAGGCTACAGTGCATTTCGGAAAGATAATGTTTCAGGAGATATAGCTTGCGGGGGAGTTGCCATTCTTGTCCCCCACAGTGTTCCAGTTTCTCCCGTTGCGGTCTCAACATCTTTACAAGCCGTTGCGGTGCGTATCTCCATGCCTGTGCCTCTAACTGTTTGCAGTGTCTATCTGCCGCCGGATGAGGACGTTAGCGTGTCTGCTCTTGAGAGCTTAGTTGAACAGCTGCTGTCACCTGCTCTTCTTCTGGGTGACTTCAACGCTCATAATCCATTGTGGGGTAGTGTCAGAACAGACGTACGAGGCCGTAGGATCGAATCTCTTCTGTCCTCGACCTCCCTGTGCCTTTTTAACACCGGAGCTGACACTTATTTCCACGAGCCTACACGAAGTTTCAGTGCGATCGATTTATCTTTGGGTTCACCATCAGTTATTGCTGACTGGTCGTGGACGGTGTGCAACGACCTCCATGGGAGCGACCACTTCCCAATTGTACTTGGCTATAATGAGAGCGTGCCATCTTCTGCTTCCCGCCCTCCTCGATGGAGGATGGATCGTGCCAAGTGGGAGGTCTTCACATCGTCCGCAGTGATACCTTCTGTCATGGTGACCCGAGGGTCAATCGATGCAGCTGTTACTGATGTCACCACGTGTATCATTCAGGCAGCGGATCTCTCTATCCCAAAGACCTCAACGACGCTCCCAAGACGTCCGAAACCTTGGTGGACCTCTGATTGCACAGCGGCTAGGAGAGCTCAACATAAGGCCTGGTGTACATTTCGGCGTTATCCAACCGATGCTAATCTCGTTGAATTTAAAAGAGCAAAATCTTACGCTCGGTTGGTGCGTCGACGAAGCAAGAGGGAGTCTTGGATGAAATACGTTTCATCGATCAATTCACGTGCCAGTTCAAAAACTGTTTGGGAAAACATTCGTAGGATTCGGGGAAACTGTGGTTCCCATCAGATCTCTATTCTCGAGAGTAACGGCTGCATGTATGCTGAAGTCGGGGAGATAGTGGATTGTTTGGGTAGGGCGTTTGCCTCTGTTTCCAGTTCTGAGGCGTACCCTCTCTCCTTTCAGAGGACTAGACCAGCTGCTGAGCGCCAAAGACTCTCCTTTGCGCCTTTTCATAACACCGAGTATAACTCCCCTTCAGCATGGTTGAACTCCGAGTGGCTCTGCATCGGTCCGGTGCAACATCTGTAGGTCCCGATGGCATCCACTATGACATGATCCGTCATCTCTCGCAGTCGTCTCTCGAGAATCTGTTAGTGCTTTTCAACCGCATTTGGTTGGAGCACAGTTTCCCGGACTCCTGGCGAAAAGCTTTTGTTTTACCTTTTCCCAAGCCTGGCAAAGACCCCAAGTCTCCCTCTAGTTATCGGCCAATTGCCCTCACTAGCTGTCTGTGCAAAATCCTTGAACGCATGGTTAATTCTAGGCTAATTTACTTCCTAGAAGAACATCAAATTCTGTCGCCATCACAAAGCGGCTTCCGTCGTCATCGTTCAGCTCCTGACCATCTCCTGCTCCTTGAGACGTCTGTTCGAGAGGCATTCGTGCGTAGGCAGCACCTGGTGTCTGTCTTTTTTGACATCGAAAAAGCTTACGATAGAGCGTGGCGTCACGGTATCCTCCGTGACCTCCACGAGAGTGGGTTGCGGGGAAACCTGCCAACCTTCATTGCCAACTTCCTTCGTAACCGTGTGTTCCAGGTGCGCCTGGGTACAACGCTCTCTGCCTTCTTCCATCAAGAACAAGGTGTTCCTCAAGGCAGCATTCTTTCGGTGACTCTGTTCATCCTCCGCATTAATTGTTTGCTTAAAAATCTTCCTCCTACGGTTTCGACTACCATTTATGTTGACGACCTTCACATCTTCTGCTCGTCATCAAGCATGCATTTCATTGAAAGGCAGCTGCAGTCTGCAATTAACCAGATAGTTAAAGCGGCTAACAACAATGGTTTCGTTCTTTCTGCTGAAAAGACAGCGTGTGTCCATTTCTGCCGGAGGCGTGGCCTCCACCCCGATCCAGAACTCTATTTGGACCATGCAGCCATTCCAGTTTTGCCGGAAACCAAGTTCCTTGGTTTGACCGTCGACCGTGCGCTCACCTTTCGCTCGCACGTTCGACGACTCCGCACTTCCTGTCTGAGAGCTTTGTCCATCCTCAAGATCCTCGCCTCAGTCTCCTGGGGTGCAGACAGGACTTCCTTGTTCCGTATTTACCATTCTCTCATTCGGTCTAAACTGGATTATGGCTGTATGGTGTATGGCTCTGCGCGTCCTTCCGTTCTCCGGCCGTTGGATACCGTCCACCATCAAGCGCTGCGTCTTTGTACGGGAGCATTTCGCACGTCACCCATTCCCAGCCTTTATGCCGACGCGAACGAACCGTCGCTTCATTTACGCCGTCTGCAGCTGTCTCTTCAATTTCACCTGAAACTTAGATCTCTCTCAGAACATACTTTACACGATGCAGTTTTTCATCCCCAGCATGCTCGTTTGTTCGAGACCCGTCCCTCGTGCATTCGAACCTTCGGTCTTCGTATGGCGGCCGTAGCTCGTGATGCAGGGCTCGACTTGTCACTCGTTGGAGAGACCAGGGGCTTTGAGGATCCCCCATGGCACCCTCTTGGTGTCATGGTTGATACCAGCTTTACATCTTTTGACAAGTCCTCAACCCCTGCGTCAGTGTACCAGCAGCTCTTCGCCGAACACCGTTACGTCAATGCAGACTTTATTCCTGTTTTCACCGATGGATCTAAGGCGGCTGGTGTCGTTGGATGCGCCGCCGTCTGCATTGACGAAGTTTCTGTTGCCCGCATTCCTGCCGAGGCCACGGTGTTTTCGGCGGAGATGCATGCTGTGTATCTTGCACTTGTTCACGTGCAGTCGAGCTCTCATCAGCGTGCTATTGTGTACACTGATTCGTTGAGTGTTGTGCAATCATTGTCATCTTTGGATTTCTCTGGCCACCCACTTCTTTTTACCGTACGGAGACTTCTTCGTTCTTTACTCGAGGCTGATGTCCAGATTCGGTTCTGCTGGATTCCTGGGCATGTTGGGATCCCAGGGAACGAGTCTGCTGACGCTGCTGCTAGATCTGCCTCTTCTTTGGTCGTCACACCCTTGCCACTGTTCCACCGTGATTTTCGCTTTCTTGTTCACGATCATATCAGACGAACGTGGCGAAGTCTGTGGGACCAACAGGTGGAGAATAAACTGCACCGTGTTAAACCCATCCTTGGAGTCTGGAAATCATCGTGTCGCCGGAACCGTAGGGAAGAAGTTGTTCTTGCGCGTCTCCGCATTGGGCATTGTCGCTTCACGCATAGCTATTTGCTGTGTGGCGACGCTGCCCCAATGTGTGAGGCGTGCGACTGTTTACTCACCGTCTCTCATGTTTTGTGCAGTTGTGTTCGTTTTCGTCATCATCGGTTTCACTATTTTCAGTCTCATCTGCTGGACGAGGACGCAGCTACGCTTCAAAAGCTTTTGGGCGACCACTGCGACACTTTCGCAGTATTTTCCTTTTTAAAACAGATTAACGTTTTAAAACTTATTTAAAAAAAAAAAAAAAAAAAGTTATATTATAATGGTAAATTAATGAGGTTATATATAAACCTAATAAACTAACTAGTCTTCACAACATCTTTCATCATCCTCTTTTCTAACTTTTACCAAGCCTGTCTGCTCTTAATCATTTCAATCCGCTTTTTAAAATCTTTAGCTGATAGTTCTGTGTCTGGCGCTCTTTGGCCAAGCCTGGCCCTTGCGCCACTAAAATCAATTAACTAACTAACTAACGAATCTGTTAGTGCTTTTCAACCGCATTTGGTTGGAGCACAGTTTCCCGGACTCCTGGCGAAAAGCTTTTGTTTTACCTTTTCCCAAGCCTGGCAAAGACCCCAAGTCTCCCTCTAGTTACCGGCCAATTGCCCTCACTAGCTGTCTGTGCAAAATCCTTGAACGCATGGTTAATTCTAGGCTAATTTACTTCCTAGAAGAACATCAAATTCTGTCGCCATCACAAAGCGGCTTCCGTCGTCATCGTTCAGCTCCTGACCATCTCCTGCTCCTTGAGACGTCTGTTCGAGAGGCATTCGTGCGTAGGCAGCACCTGGTGTCTGTCTTTTTTGACATCGAAAAAGCTTACGATAGAGCGTGGCGTCACGGTATCCTCCGTGACCTCCACGAGAATGGGTTGCGGGGAAACCTGCCAACCTTCATTGCCAACTTTCTTCGTAACCGTGTGTTCCAGGTGCGCCTCGGTACAACGCTCTCTGCCTTCTTCCATCAAGAACAAGGTGTTCCTCAAGGCAGCATTCTTTCGGTGACTCTGTTCATCCTCCGCATTAATTGTTTGCTTAAAAATCTTCCTCCTACGGTTTCGACTACCATTTATGTTGACGACCTTCACATCTTCTGCTCGTCATCAAGCATGCATTTCATTGAAAGGCAGCTGCAGTCTGCAATTAACCAGATAGTTAAAGCGGCGAACAACAATGGTTTCGTTCTTTCTGCTGAAAAGACAGCGTGTGTCCATTTCTGCCGGAGGCGTGGCCTCCACCCCGATCCAGAACTCTATTTGGACCATGCAGCCATTCCGGTTTTGCCGGAAACCAAGTTCCTTGGTTTGACCGTCGACCGATGCGCTCACCTTTCGCTCGCACGTTCGACGACTCCGCACTTCCTGTCTGAGAGCTTTGTCCATCCTCAAGATCCTCGCCTCAGTCTCCTGGGGTGCAGACAGGACTTCCTTGTTCCGTATTTACCATTCTCTCATTCGGTCTAAACTGGATTATGGCTGTATGGTGTATGGCTCTGCGCGTCCTTCCGTTCTCCGGCCGTTGGATACCATCCACCATCAAGCGCTGCGTCTTTGTACGGGAGCCTTTCGTACGTCACCCATTCCCAGCCTTTATGCCGACGCGAACGAACCGTCGCTTCATTTACGCCGTCTGCAGCTGTCTCTTCAATTTTACCTGAAACTTAAATCACTCACAGACCATCCTTTATACGATGCAGTTTTTCATCCCCAGCATGCTCGTTTGTTCGAGATCCGTCCCTCGTGCATTCGAACCTTCGGTCTTCGTATGGCGGCCGTAGCTCGTGATGCAGGGCTCGACTTGTCACTCGTTGGAGAGACCAGGGGCTTTGAGGATTCTCCATATCATCCTCTTGGTGTCATGGTCGATACCAGCTTTACATCTTTTGACAAGTCCTCAACCCCTGCGTCAGTGTACCAGCAGCTCTTCGCCGAACACCGTTACGTCAATGCAGACTTTATTCCTGTTTTCACCGATGGATCTAAGGCAGCTGGTGTCGTTGGATGCGCCGCCGTCTGCATTGACGAAGTTTCTGTTGCCCGCATTCCTGCCGAGGCCACGGTGTTTTCGGCGGAGATGCATGCTGTGTATCTTGCACTTGTTCACGTGCAGTCGAGCTCTCATCAGCGTGCTATTGTGTACACTGATTCGTTGAGTGTTGTGCAATCATTGTCATCTTTGGATTTCTCTGGCCACCCACTTCTTTTTACCGTACGGAGACTTCTTCGTTCTTTGCTCGAGGCTGATGTCCAGATTCGGTTCTGCTGGATTCCTGGGCATGTTGGGATCCCAGGGAACGAGTCTGCTGATGCTGCTGCTAGATCTGCCTCTTCTTTGGTTGTCACACCGTTGCCACTGTTTCACCGTGATTTTCGCTTTCTTGTTCACGATCATATCAGACGAACGTGGCGAAGTCTGTGGGACCAACAGGTGGAGAATAAACTGCACCGTGTTAAACCCATCCTTGGAGTCTGGAAATCATCGTGTCGCCGGAACCGTAGGGAAGAAGTTGTTCTTGCGCGTCTCCGCATTGGGCATTGTCGCTTCACGCATAGCTATTTGCTGTGTGGCGACGCTGCCCCAATGTGTGAGGCGTGCGACTGTTTACTCACCGTCTCTCATGTTTTGTGCAGTTGTGTTCGTTTTCGTCATCATCGGTTTCACTATTTTCAGTCTCATCTGCTGGACGAGGACGCAGCTACGCTTCAAAAGCTTTTGGGCGACCACTGCGACACTTTCGCAGTATTTTCCTTTTAAAACAGATTAACGTTTTAAAACTTATTTAAAAAAAAAAAAAAAAAAAAAAAAGTTATATTATAATGGTAAATTAATGAGGTTATATATAAACCTAATAAACTAACTAGTCTTCACAACATCTTTCATCATCCTCTTTTCTAACTTTTACCAAGCCTGTCTGCTCTTAATCATTTCAATCCGCTTTTTAAAATCTTTAGCTGATAGTTCTGTGTCTGGCGCTCTTTGGCCAAGCCTGGCCCTTGCGCCACTAAAATCAATTAACTAACTAACTAACGAATCTGTTAGTGCTTTTCAACCGCATTTGGTTGGAGCACAGTTTCCCGGACTCCTGGCGAAAAGCTTTTGTTTTACCTTTTCCCAAGCCTGGCAAAGACCCCAAGTCTCCCTCTAGTTACCGGCCAATTGCCCTCACTAGCTGTCTGTGCAAAATCCTTGAACGCATGGTTAATTCTAGGCTAATTTACTTCCTAGAAGAACATCAAATTCTGTCGCCATCACAAAGCGGCTTCCGTCGTCATCGTTCAGCTCCTGACCATCTCCTGCTCCTTGAGACGTCTGTTCGAGAGGCATTCGTGCGTAGGCAGCACCTGGTGTCTGTCTTTTTTGACATCGAAAAAGCTTACGATAGAGCGTGGCGTCACGGTATCCTCCGTGACCTCCACGAGAATGGGTTGCGGGGAAACCTGCCAACCTTCATTGCCAACTTTCTTCGTAACCGTGTGTTCCAGGTGCGCCTCGGTACAACGCTCTCTGCCTTCTTCCATCAAGAACAAGGTGTTCCTCAAGGCAGCATTCTTTCGGTGACTCTGTTCATCCTCCGCATTAATTGTTTGCTTAAAAATCTTCCTCCTACGGTTTCGACTACCATTTATGTTGACGACCTTCACATCTTCTGCTCGTCATCAAGCATGCATTTCATTGAAAGGCAGCTGCAGTCTGCAATTAACCAGATAGTTAAAGCGGCGAACAACAATGGTTTCGTTCTTTCTGCTGAAAAGACAGCGTGTGTCCATTTCTGCCGGAGGCGTGGCCTCCACCCCGATCCAGAACTCTATTTGGACCATGCAGCCATTCCGGTTTTGCCGGAAACCAAGTTCCTTGGTTTGACCGTCGACCGTGCGCTCACCTTTCGCTCGCACGTTCGACGACTCCGCACTTCCTGTCTGAGAGCTTTGTCCATCCTCAAGATCCTCGCCTCAGTCTCCTGGGGTGCAGACAGGACTTCCTTGTTCCGTATTTACCATTCTCTCATTCGGTCTAAACTGGATTATGGCTGTATGGTGTATGGCTCTGCGCGTCCTTCCGTTCTCCGGCCGTTGGATACCATCCACCATCAAGCGCTGCGTCTTTGTACGGGAGCCTTTCGTACGTCACCCATTCCCAGCCTTTATGCCGACGCGAACGAACCGTCGCTTCATTTACGCCGTCTGCAGCTGTCTCTTCAATTTTACCTGAAACTTAAATCACTCACAGACCATCCTTTATACGATGCAGTTTTTCATCCCCAGCATGCTCGTTTGTTCGAGATCCGTCCCTCGTGCATTCGAACCTTCGGTCTTCGTATGGCGGCCGTAGCTCGTGATGCAGGGCTCGACTTGTCACTCGTTGGAGAGACCAGGGGCTTTGAGGATTCTCCATATCATCCTCTTGGTGTCATGGTCGATACCAGCTTTACATCTTTTGACAAGTCCTCAACCCCTGCGTCAGTGTACCAGCAGCTCTTCGCCGAACACCGTTACGTCAATGCAGACTTTATTCCTGTTTTCACCGATGGATCTAAGGCAGCTGGTGTCGTTGGATGCGCCGCCGTCTGCATTGACGAAGTTTCTGTTGCCCGCATTCCTGCCGAGGCCACGGTGTTTTCGGCGGAGATGCATGCTGTGTATCTTGCACTTGTTCACGTGCAGTCGAGCTCTCATCAGCGTGCTATTGTGTACACTGATTCGTTGAGTGTTGTGCAATCATTGTCATCTTTGGATTTCTCTGGCCACCCACTTCTTTTTACCGTACGGAGACTTCTTCGTTCTTTGCTCGAGGCTGATGTCCAGATTCGGTTCTGCTGGATTCCTGGGCATGTTGGGATCCCAGGGAACGAGTCTGCTGATGCTGCTGCTAGATCTGCCTCTTCTTTGGTTGTCACACCGTTGCCACTGTTTCACCGTGATTTTCGCTTTCTTGTTCACGATCATATCAGACGAACGTGGCGAAGTCTGTGGGACCAACAGGTGGAGAATAAACTGCACCGTGTTAAACCCATCCTTGGAGTCTGGAAATCATCGTGTCGCCGGAACCGTAGGGAAGAAGTTGTTCTTGCGCGTCTCCGCATTGGGCATTGTCGCTTCACGCATAGCTATTTGCTGTGTGGCGACGCTGCCCCAATGTGTGAGGCGTGCGACTGTTTACTCACCGTCTCTCATGTTTTGTGCAGTTGTGTTCGTTTTCGTCAGCATCGGTTTCACTATTTTCAGTCTCATCTGCTGGACGAGGACGCAGCTACGCTTCAAAAGCTTTTGGGCGACCACTGCGACACTTTCGCAGTATTTTCCTTTCTAAAACAGATTAACGTTTTAAAACTCATTTAAAAAAAAAAAAAAAAAAAAAGTTATATTATAATGGTAAATTAATAAAGTTATATATAAACCTAATAAACTAACTAGTCTTCACAACATCTTTCATCATCCTCTTTTCTAACTTTTACCAAGCCTGTCTGCTCTTAATCATTTCACCCCGCTTTTTAAAATCTTTAGCTGATAGTTCTGTGTCTGGCGCTCTTTGGCCAAGCCTGGCCCTTGCGCCACTAAAATCAATTAACTAACTAACCACCACCTTGACAGCACCCGCCTCAGTTGTTGGTTGCTGAGGTTGTGATTATGCGCCAGCCCTTTCCTTTCCTCTGGCTTTCCTCTCCCTTTCCTGTTTTTACTTTCTTCTCCACTACCTGTTCTTCTTTTCTACTCCATTTTCTACTCGACTTGCTTCTCCATTTTCTGTTCCTCTCTTGTTTTTCCGGGCTGGTTTGCTAGACCTACCTGCACGTTTGCCGTGTGCGGTGACCCGTAAGGTGGAAAAGGGGATGCTGGAGGCTGAGGTTTCTGGTGGCCAGGTTGTTGTTGTCGCCAGTCGCCAACACTCCTCTTTGCCCCCTGCTTCACCCTAAACGGGCGGCTAGGAACTAACCCACTCCTAGTCAATCGGCTTGTTGTTTCGTACAACAGGGTGAGTTTGGGGATAGTGCGGGCATGCCAAAGGGGTGTTACCGAGACCTGGGAAAGTCTCGGTACTCGCTGAGCGCTTGTCTGCACTGTCAACATGCTATATCCGTTGTTTAACCCTAGAGTCGTGTCCTGCGTCCAATTGGGCTTGCGGACCTCCGGCTCTCCCCTGTTGGGCTCGGTTGTGGGCGGGGAAATCGGCGGACGAACTTTTTACTTCTATTCATGGATAACAAAAAAATTTCCCAAGAACTTCAAACAAAGCGGCCCATTGAGGAAGGGTCACCCCCTCCCAACAAGAAACCTACACCTGATTCTGCCAATGTTCGGTTCTTTTGCATCCACTCCTTGGACGCTTCAAACCCATTAAACACCAGAAGCCCCTTCTGGATAAATAAAGCATTGCAATCAATTGCCAGCTCTCCTAAGAGCGTTAAGAAGCTCCAATCTGGAGATCTTCTTGTCGAGATGTCGAGTCCCAGATATGCTACAGTGCTTTTAAACACCACCTCTTTTTTAAATTGTCCAGTAAAAGTTACCCCTCACGGCTACCTCAATTCCTCACGAGGTGTTATCTCTTCTCAAGACCTTCTGGAGTGCAGTGACCAAGAACTTCTGGAGGAACTGAGAGACCAACAAGTGAGTGGAGTCCGGCGCATCCTATTTCGGCGAAATGGCCAATCTGTCCCATCTCGAAACATAATACTGACCTTTAACACCCCATCCCTGCCAACATCAATCAAGGCAGGGTATCTACACCTTGAAGTGCGCCCCTTCATACCAAGTCCTCTACGATGCTTCAAATGCCAAGCATATGGTCACTCCCAGCAGTCTTGCAGTAGCACTGCTTGGTGTGGGCGTTGTACAGCAACAGACCATACTTTGCAAGATTGCCATGCCGGAGTCGAGCTGTGCTTCAACTGCAAGGGATCTCATGCAGCATCGTCGAGAGATTGCCCAAAGTGGAAGGAGGAAAAAGAGATCCAACGCATTAAGACCGTTGAGGGAATCTCCTACCCAGAGGCCAGAAGAAAGGTCGCTCCAAATCAATCAAATCGGCGATCTTATTCATCATCGGTTATTGCAAGGACTACAGTCGGTACCCAGACTGATAGCCAAATCCCAGTGAATTGTCCTTACAAGCTAGACGACATCATAGCTGCTGGTCTGGCAGCACTGCAATCCCGAGCTCGGGACGCGAAAACTCCAGCAACCACCGTGCCTAAACCTGCTGCAACTAACACCAGTACCACCGGGACTTCAACAACCCCGGGAGGAAAGAGAAAGGAAAAAGAAAAGGAGAAGAAATCTCCAAACTCCCATCATAAGAACCAGGATCGGGCAAGATCATCTGCGACACAGGAACCAAAATACCGCCCCATTTTCCCACCAGAGACTACAGGGCTTCGGACAAAACAGTCCCAAGCGCAAATGGACATTGCAGACGAAATGATGGAATCGGACAACTTTTAGTTGTCCCAGTTTTTCTCGGGTTTTGTTTTTCGTTTTTTCTTTTTCTCATTCACCACAATTCAAACCATGGATCAAATCGTTCAGTAGAACTGTCGAGGCTTTCGGACAAGACATGACGACGTGAAACATCTGCTTTCGTCATACTCTCCGGTGTGCCTTTGCCTCCAGGAGACAAAGCTTAAACCATCAGACCTGCTTTCAGTTCGAGGCTACAGTGCATTTCGGACAGATAACTCGTCTGGAAATATAGCCTGTGGGGGAGTCGCTATTCTCGTCCCTCACAGGGTTCCGATATCTTCCGTCGCGGTTTCCACAACTGTGCAGGCCGTGGCGGTTCGTATTTCTATGCCTGTGCCTCTTACTGTTTACAGTGTCTACCTGCCACCTGATGAGGATGTTAGCGTCTCTGTTCTGGAGAGCTTGATTGATCAGCTGCCTTCACCCTTCCTTCTTTTGGGTGACTTTAATGCCCATCATCCTTTGTGGGGTAGTGTCAGCGCCAGCGCGAGAGTTCGTCGCATAGTCTCTTCTGTGTTCGGCCTCTGTGTGCCTTTTAAACACCGGAGCTGACACTTACTTCCATGAGCCGACAAAATCCTTCAGTGCGATCGATTTGACTTTGGGTTCACCATTAATTATTGCTGACTGGTCGTGGACGGTGTGTAAGGATCTCCTCGGGAGCGACCACTTCCCCATCGTCCTCCGGCACCATGCAAACATGCCAACTTCTGCCTCCCGCCCACCTCGATGGAGGATGGATCGTGCCAGATGGGAGGTCTTCACATCGTCCGCGGTGATGTCCTCTGACATGGTGAGCCAAGAGTCAATCGACGCAGCTGTACTTGAAGTCACAACTTGAATTTTTCAGGTGGCTGTTCTTTCTATTCCAAAAACATCTACGAAGCTCCTCAGAATTCCGAAACCTTGGTGGAACCCTGAATGCGCAGCGTCTAGGAGAGCTCAACATAAGGCCTGGTCTACTTTTCGGCGTTATCCAACAGAGGCTAATCTCGTTGCTTTTAAACGTGCAAAATCCTATTCTCGGTTGGTGCGTCGACGTAGCAAGAGGGAGTCTTGGTTCCAGTATATATCATCTCTTACCTCACGTGCCAAGTCGAAAACTGTGTGGGAAAGGATTCGCAAAATCCGCGGTAACTACAGTTCACACCAGATTGCCATTCTCGAGAGTAACGGCTGCACATATGCTGAAGTCGAGGAGATTGCAAATTGTTTGGGAGGCGTTTGCCTCCGTTTCGAGTATTTTTTTTGTTTGGGGGAGGCGTTTGCCTCCGTTTCGAGTGATCTGGCGTATCCGTCCTCCTTTCATAGGATTCAATCCACCGCGGAACGCCAGAGATTCTCTTTAGCGCCGTATACTGACACTAGTTATAACTCCCCCTTCAGCATGTGTGAACTTCGGGTGGCTCTGCATCGGTCCGGCGCTACTTCTGTTGGTACCGATGACATCCACTATGATATGCTCCGTCATCTCTCGCAGTTGTCTCTCGAGAACCTTTTAATCTTATACAATCGCATCTGGTTGGAACACAGTTTCCCGGAGTCTTGGTGAAAGGCTTTTGTTCTACCTTTTCCGAAGCCTGGCAAGGATCCTAAGTCTCCCTCTAGTGATCGCCCAATTGCTCTCACTAGCTGTCTGTGTAAAGTTCTCGAACGCATGGTTAACTCACGATTAATTCATTTTTTAGAACATCATCAATTGCTTTCACCATCACAAAGCGGCTTTCGCCGTCATCGTTCACCTCACGATCATCTCCTGCACCTTGAGACATCTGTGCGCGAGGCGTTCGTGCGTAGGCAGCACCTGGTTTCTGTATTCTTTGACATCGAGAAAGCCTATGATCGTGCGTGGCGGCACGGGATTATCCGTGACCTCCACGCATGCGGATTGCGAGGAAATCTTCCGACACTTATTGTAAATTTTCTTCGCAATCGGGTGTTCCAGGTGCGCCTGGGTACGACGCTATCGGCAACATTCCATCCAGCACAGGGTGTTCCTCAAAGTTGCATTTTATCTGTTACATTGTTCATCCTGCGCATTAATTGTCTCCTCACAAATACCCGCACGGGGATAACTGGTTTTCCAGTTATTTGGGGAGTAACGCCCTCACGGCCCGAGCTCACCTTGTGACGGAATACATTTCGTTTACTCTGGAACGATAACATCACCGAAGGGACAGCTGTTCATCCAGCTGATGGGGGATGGCGTCCCCACGGCCCGAACCGATTTTCTCTTATCATTTTGCTTTTTCGTCTTTAGTTTATTTATTGACATGTACCCGCCTCAGTTGTAGGCTGCTGAGTTTGTGATGAGGCGCCAGCTCCGGGTTTTGTTTCTCGTTCCCTTCCCTGTCTGTTCTCTTTTATGTTACATTTTTCTGTTTTTCCGGAGCTGGTTAGCTTAGACCTGACTGCATGTTTGCCGTGTGCGGTGACCCGTACAGGTGGAAATGAGGATGCTGGAGGCTGAGGTATTTGGGGGCCGGGTTGTAGTGTCTCCAGATGCCAACACTCCTCTTTGCCCTCTGCTTCACCCTAAACGGGAGGCTGGGAGCTAACCCACTCCTAGTCAGGAAGTCTGTGGCCGAGTGGCGTCCAGACTTCTAGCGACTTGTCGTTCTGTTCGGTTGGGTGAGTTTGGGGGTAGGGTGGGCATGCCAAAGGGGTGTTCTCCGGGCACGGGAAAGTCTGGGTGCACGCCGAGCGTGTGTCTGCCCTACCAACTTGCTATATCCGCTGACTATCCCTAGAGCCGTGTACTGGACACTATTCACCATCAAGCACTGCGTCTTTGTTCGGGAGCATTTCGAACATCTCCAATTCCCAGCCTTTACGTTGACGCGAACGAACCATCGCTTGAATTACGCCGTCTGCAGCTGTCTATTCAATTTTACCTGAAACTTAGATCTCTTCCAGACCATCCTTTATACGATGCAGTTTTTCATCCCCAGCATGCTCGTTTTTTCGGGAACCGGCCCTCGTGCATTTCAACCTTCGGTCTTCGTATGGCGGCCGTAGCCCGTGTTGTAGGGCTCGACTTGTCACTTGTTGGAGAGACCAGGGGCTTTGGAGATCCTCCATGGCACCCACTTGGTGTCATGGTTGATACCTCCTTTACATCTTTCGATAAATCCTCAACCCCTGCGTCAGTGTACCAGCAGCTCTTCGCTGAGCATCGTGACTTCAATTCTGCTTACACTCCTATTTTTACTGATGGCTCCAAGATGCATGGAGTCGTTGGATCCGCGGCTGTCTGTGTAGATGACGTTTAAGTAGCGCTGATCCCAGCTGAGGCCATGGTGTTTTCGGCGGAGATGCATGCTGTGTATCTCGCCCTTCTCCATGTTCAGTCGAGTTCTCATCATTGTGCTATGGTCTATACGGATTCTTTAAGTGTCTTGCAGTCCTTATCATCTGCGGATTGCCGTGACCATCCTTTTCTCTTGGATGTGAGACGGTTGCTTCGTCGTTTGCTCGAGGCCGGTGTTCAGGTTCAGTTTTGCTGGATTCCTGGACATGCTGGAATCTCGGTTAACGAGTGTGCTGATGCGGCTGCTAGATCTGCTTCCTCTTTGGTCGTCACACCCTTGCCACTGTTTCATCGGGATTTCCGCTTTCTTTTTCGCGACCATATCAAGCGAACGTGGCAGGGTCTGTGGGACCAACAGGTGGAAAATAAACTGCATCGTATTAAACCTAATCTTGAAGTCTGGAAATCCTCATATCGTCGGAACCGTAGGGAGGAAGTGGTGCTTGCGCGTCTCCGCATTGGGCATTGTCGTTTCACTCACCGCTTTTTGCTGTGTGGCGACACTGCGCCGATGTGTGAGACGTGCAATTGCCGACTCACCGTCACTTATCTTCTGTGTACCTGTGTTCGTTTTCGTGATGTACGTTTTCATTTCTTTCATTCTCATTTGTTGAACGAGAACGCCGCTACACTGCAGCGGCTCCTAAATGACCATTGCAATACTGTTTCTGTTTTTTCATTTTTTAAACAAATTGACTATTTTAAACGTATCTAGATTTTAGCCTTATCATCATCCTCATTTCTCAGTTTACTGAATCAGCTAGATTTTAATCATTGTATCATGTTTTTAATACTGTTTGTTTCATTACCTTTTTTAGCCCTTCCATCGTTCTCATTTTTCAGTTTTACATGATCAGGCAGATTTTAAGCTTTTTATCACATTTTTAATACTGTTTGTTTGTCTTGTGTCTGGCGCTCTTTGGCCAAACATGGCCCTTGCGCCATAAACATTGAACAACCAACCAACCAACCAACCCGATAATGTTCCTCAAATTCAACAACAATTAAATCTTCAAAGAATTTAAAGCAAAAGCAACACTGTTTGACTTGAAGTTGATGTTCCTCCGTAGCGTGTTGATGTTCCTCAGAAACCAACACACTATTGTTACACCAACGACACTGATAGTATTCAAGATAACCTTTCGAAGTGGATGGCATTGCTGGGTCCATTTCTCCACAATCCCTCTATACTTTGTTGAAATCCGATAATCCTTTACGAAAAATAATTTGAAGAAATCTGTGCGTCTTATGCGACTTAAATAAAAAGAAGTTCGTAACATTGTGTTGAAATCATTTGAGTTTGCCTTTATATAAACAAAAAAAAAAAAAAAAAAGGCGTTGGTGTGATGTGATTTGTTCATTTTTATTCACCGGATGTGGAGGAATGATTGCCGATGCTCTGGGTATCGCTGACTGTCTTGGCGCATCGTTTGCTTCAGTTTCCAGCAACTGCAATTATCCTCCTTCTTTCCAAGAGCTTCAGTCACGGCTGGAGAGAAAACGAATGTCCTTTCGACCGTTTTCCTCGGAGGACTATAACAGCCCGTTGACAGCGATGGAACTAAGGATTGCCCTAAATCGCTCTGGCCGAACATCTGCAGGACCCGATAACATCCTTTACGAAATGCTGAAGCACCTTTCTCCATCATCTCTCGACTGTCTGCTAATCCTGTTTAACAGGATTTGGCAAGAGCACGTTTTCCCCGATTCTTGGCGCACAGCTATTGTGATAGCTGTTCTCAAACCTGGTAAAGATCCGAAAAACCCGTTCAACTACCGACCAATTGCCATGACAAGCTGCCTCTGCAAGGTGCTTGAACGCATCGTCAATTTCCGCTTGATCTTCCCCTTGGAAAGCCATCACTTTTTGTCACCCCATCAAAGTGGACACCGTCGTTTTGGCTCCACAACTGACCACCACCTTCGCCTTGAGACATCGATCAGAGAGGCGTTTGTTCGACGACAGCACATGGTCTCCGTGTTCTCGACAGGGCAGCAACAAACTTCTTTCCATCAAACCACAGATCGAACTATGGCAATCTGGATTGCGGAAGAATCGTCGCGATGAAGTAGTTCTTGCGCGTTTGCGCATTGGGCATTGTCGTTTCACCCACCGCTTCTTGCTGTGTGGCGACACTGCCCCAATGTGCGAGACGTGTAACAGTCGTCTCAGTGTCCTTCATGTCTTGTGTACTTGTGTCCGCTTTCGTGATAACCGTTTTCAATATTTCCGAGCTTATTCATTGGAAGACAATTCAGCTTCCCTTCAAAGAATCTTAGGTGACTGTTGTGATACGTTCGCAGTTTTTTCATTTTTCAGGCAAATTGACTTTCTTAAACTAATCTAAATTACCAAGCTTTTATCGTTCTTGTTTTTCAGTTGTCCTACTCCGCCGTGCTTCTTATTACTCTACCTAGCTTTTAACTTGTTTTCTTTAATTACTTCGTGATTGGCGCTCTTTGGCCAGACCTGGCCCTTGCGCCATTAAAATACACCAACCAACCAACCAACCAACCAACCGTGACATCATTCCGTTATTGAAACGATTTATTTTTCTTTTCACCGGATGTGACATAATCTATTCACTTTTTTCACAGAAAGTGACATCATTCCGCTTTCGATTTGTTCTCTCAAATCCTACTTCAACTAGGACTCAAATCCTAGTTTAACTTGGAGATCAGTATACTCTCAATTTAGTAAAATATTATGCACATCTTCTTTTAGATCATCAAAAAAAAAAGCTTGTTGACTATATTTACCCCTCTTTTTCTAATACAGCAACCGAAATCACGTATGTAATAGCTAAAAACCTGTCATTCAATATAATTGTTTAGTCTCCACACGACTCCACGAGATCAATATAGTGCTTCCAGAACTTTAAAAATATCCCCTTGGTAAATTTTAAGTTACATACCTTATAAAATACCAAACCAATCTTGAGAATATATCGTCTTCAAAGGGGATTTAAAAGGTATCGATCTGACATTTGGTTATTTCATTTTAAAGGATCAGTCAGTTTCAGTCCTTATACGACATTTGTTTCTTTCCTTTTAAAGAATCCATGTCTGCTTCGAAGCAGACCTCTGCCTAGTTTCCTATGTATTTAATTATTTAGTCTCCACACGCATCAACGACATCAATCCGCATGATTATTTAGTCTCCACACGCATCAACGACATCAATCCGCATGATTATTTAGTCTCCACACGCATCAACGACATCAATCTACGTTTTTTCATGAAACATTTCTCTCCAACAAGGTTTTAAAGACTTTCCATTGCGAAGTTTTCAAAACCTTATAGTTCAAACGTTGAGTAATTTAGTAAGATACAAAGAATACAACACAAATAATGACAAAAAAATTAAAATTAAACTTTTTATTCGTTGAAATTCCTATTTTCATGCAAGATTAAACAAATGTAGTGATATTGAAATAATATACGAGTAACATATAGAGTATTATACGGGTGACGAGTGAAATAATATGCGAGGAGTATACATCATCGTCAACCATTATCAATCCACTGCTGGACGAAGGTCTCCCCAAGTTTCCTCCACAACGGTCTGTTTTGTGCCAGTAGAGTAACATATATAGAGTAATATGTAAATAATATGCGGATAAACATCAAAAGCGTCCATATCGATATAAAATGTCCATATTCAATCAAAAAATAGAGTCACAAAATTACTTGAGTTTCGTAATGTGCTCCGAAACCCTTATTTTCCTCAAAGGTCTGGACACTGGTTGAGAGGACTGCATAAAGTCTTGACTGAATTCCTTTTTGTTGGCTGGATCTAACACATAATTGGACAAATGAATAGGCATTTTCTCCAACACGAACTCTTCGCGGAACCAGATTTCATTTCTCTTTATCATATCCTCTCTTATGTACTCTTCTAATCGAGCAATCGGTGATCAATCTTTTGACAGCATCAACAGCATCGCATCTGGATACTCTTTGAGTTTTCTTCTCAATGCACCTTCCACATAAGTTTTCTGGCCTTGGATAGTTTGAATGTGGAGTGCCACGGGAATACACAGAGAAGGAAAATGAAATTCTTCCTTAATCCAGAAAAACCAGTCTTCTATCTGAAGTTTCGGAGCCGATGTGACCTTTTTCTTTCAGTTTACACAGTTCTTCGTTTACGCGTTGATACTTTTTTTCAATTTCCTTCAGTTCCTTGATTTCGGCGCTTTGACGAGTTAAGTCTTCTTGCAGTTTCTCAATCTTTTTATCTTTTTCACGTTGCATTTTTACCGTTTCATACTTTCCAGTGAACAGGTCCTCTTGCAATTTTTGTAAACGACACTGATATTCTACTATATAACTTGATGCAGTTGACGGCACGGGTGGATCCATTTCTCAACAGTCTTTATGAAATATAAAAAGAAGTGCGTAACGGTATGTGTGTGTAGAAATTATTTGAGTCTGCGTTTTTATGCCGTACATTTGTTTATTTTATCACCGGATGTAACCTCATTGCATTTCCGTTGTTCTGAAAGTGTTGTGATTTGTTCATTTTATCACCGAATGTGACATCATTCCGTTATTATGACATACTTCATTCTTTTTTGCCCCCGGATGCGATATTAATCTATTTTTGTTGTTGTGAAAGTAACAACGGTATCGTGTCCTAAGGTTTATTAACCGAACAGAATAAAAATTTCACAACACAAAAACAAATGGTTAAGTATATTATTTATTTTAACAAATCTTACATAAAAAATAATAATATATGAACAAAAATAACAACATAACTCACAAATAGGCTTTTTTAGCACGTTCGTTATCGTCATCTTCGTCATTTTTCCGCTTGAGAGATTGAATATCCTTTTCCCCCATCAGTTCCTGTTGTATATTCTCCTTTTCGCCTAACATCACTTTGAGTTCATATAGTTTATCCTCTTTTTCATCCAACATCAGTTTCAACTGCCGTAGTTTACACTCTTTCAAAATATAGATCACTTTCAGTTCCTGTAGTTTATCATCCTTTTCGTTCAACATCGCCTTTAGTCCCTGTAGATTATCCACGTTCAAACCCTCATCCACCTGTCTTAACTTTTTATTCAGTTCCTCTTGCGATTGCTGTATTTCATTGTCGTTGCTTTCATCCAGTTCACCTAGCAACTCTTGTATGTTATCCTCTTCTTGATTGAGTTCTTCTTTTAATTGTTGTATATTTTCGTTTTTTTCATTCAATATCACATAGAGTTCCTCCTTTACCTTTTTATCTTCCTCATTTTCCTCTTCCTCCTCCATTTCCTCATTTTCCTCCCTTTCATCATCATCCTCATTATCCTCCTCCACTCGAATTACATGCGGCAAAACGGGCTTAAGAATCTCCTTCTTCAACAAATGGGCATTGGGTTTATGCGATTTCTTTACAAGTTCTTCAAGTCCTGCCAAGCTGATGTAAATTGACTGATCCTGCGAAATGCGTATATTTTCTTTGTGAACATATGCAGCTAGAACCAAATCGGGATTTTGGTAATACAACACCTTGACGACGTCCGTTCTGTAAAACCTGATATCGTTATTCGCATCTAATGCCATCTTAACATTAGATTCCGATTCTTTATCAGCCTCTGAAGCAATCCAGCGTTTGTTAGCAAAGTCGGCGCATTCCCGACGATGCTGGTTGTAAACCTTATCGTTCAAAAAGTCGTATTGACCCCAGCAAAAGAAACACATTCTAGGTATATAATTGTAGTGTTTTTTAGCATGAGGATTTGCTTTATAAATGGCTATTGCTTTATCACACGCAGGAGAGAGATATTTCTCGCTGTGAGGGTATCTGGAAAAAGGCCGCGACATGGCGTTCGTTCAAATCGACGAGCAGTGACAGAAATAATTTCTGTCTAGGAAGTTTAAATAGCGTCTCAATAGAGGAATGATGTCACATCCTGTAAAATAAAAAAAACGGACGAATGGCGTCGCGTGAGGACGCCACAATAGAGGAATGATGTCACATCCTGTAAAATAAAATAAAACGGACGAATGGCGTCGCATGAGGACGCCTCAATAGAGGAATGATGTCACATCCTGTAAAATAAAATAAAACGGACGAATGGCGTCGCATGAGGACGCCACAATAGAGGAATGATGTCACATCCTGTAAAATAAAATAAAACGGACGAATGGCGTCGCATGAGGACGCCACAATAGAGGAATGATGTCACATCCTGTAAAAATAAATAAAACGGACGAATGGCGTCGCATTTCATAGCGGAATGAGATAACATGCTGTAAAATAAAATAAACGAATCATATCGCATGAGGATGTCACAATAACGGAAGCGGAATATATCGTGTCACATTCTTTCAATAGAAAGTAAAAGAAGAAATGATTCCTCTTTGTGTAACCCACGGGAAAAAACGGGATGCATTCTAACTTGTAATGTAATAATGCACGCCAGGGAATTTAAAAAATATAATATCATCGTTTGACACACTATAGGGAATTCAAAAAATACAATACAGCATTATCACTTTACTCAAGTCGTATTTATCGCGTTGCAGAAAATGGAAGGTGTGGTGCTATCTTTCTCCATGCTTCCCCTTTTAGAAACGCTTTACAATAAAATATTTATTTTTAATAACAAGTGTTTATTGTAAAACAGATTATCTTTACAAATACGATACGTATAAAACATTGAGGGATTACATATTGTGTGACATATAATACGTTCATGATTCCAAATTCAGGAAACGGAACCACCGACGAATAAAATATTTCAAAAGTTTCTGATCACGAGTCAGTTTTGATAGACATCACAATCGTGTTTTAGTTCTTTCAACCATTTTACCACATCGTCCACTGAGACGACTGCCATGAAATATTCTTTAAAGAACTCAGGAAAGATGCATCTCACAGTATACTCCGTCAATAAGAATCTCCCAGTTAACAGTCCATCGATTGCGTCTTCTCTACAAATCGTAGTTTCGTTAATCAAATGAACAGTTTCATCTTTATAATTGTCCGGACAAATATCGTTCAATTTCATAAAATCCACATTGTCATATTCAAACAGAGATTCCAAGTACTCACGATCATTTTCTCCGTGATGAATCATGAAAAGTTTGCTTGGTGTCATATGATATTTTAAAATCATGTGGTCTCCCTCATAACTGCAATGAAATGTTGTGGTTACGCCACATGGATTGATCAAAGTGAGGCACATTATCTCCCAGTCAAGTTTTCTTTTAGCCAAAATAGACGTCTGTTTTCAAGGATGAGTGTGTGGAAGTGTGTCAAGCGACTAAATTCTGTTTCCCGTTTGTTATACTCATCCGATTGCACAACACATTCTCTTCGTTACATCCTGTTTATGGATTACGTGTCGTGACTTGTGTAATATGAATGCCGTTCTTAATCTCTAAGAACTACCACGCCTTGCAGAAAATGAAACGTGATAAAAGTCATTACGATAGATTATGGTGTCCCATATCATTAAAAACCCACAGAGTAACATCCTACTATAAAAAGAAAAAAGGAATAAAGAGAGCAGCCTCTAAAGCAATCCAGCGTTTGTTAGCAAAGTCGGCGCATTCCCGACGATGCTGGTTGAAAACCTTATCGTTCAAAAAGTCGTATTCACCCCAGCAAAAGAAACACATTCTAGGTATATAATTGTAGTGTTTTTAGCATGAGGATTTGCTTTATAAATGGCTATTGCTTTATCACACGCAGGAGAGAGATATTTCTCGCTGTGAGGGTATCTGGAAAAAGGCCGCGACATGGCGTTCGTTCAAATCGACGAGCAGTGACAGAAATAATTTCTGTCTAGGAAGTTTAAATAGCGTCTCAATAGAGGAATGATGTCACATCCTGTAAAAATAAAAAAAAAACGGACGAATGGCGTCGCATGAGGACGCCTCAATAGAGGAATGATGTCACATCCTGTAAAATAAAATAAAACGGACGAATGGCGTCGCATGAGGACGCCACAATAGAGGAATGATGTCACATCCTGTAAAATAAAATAAAACGGACGAGAATGCGTCGCATGAGGACGCCACAATAGAGGAATGATGTCACATCCTGTAAAAATAAAAAAAACGGACGAATGGCGTCGCATGAGGACGCCACAATAGAGGAATGATGTCACATCCTGTAAAATAAAATAAAACGGACGAATGGCGTCGCATGAGGACGCCACAATAGAGGAATGATGTCACATCCTGTAAAAATAAAAAAAACGGACGAATGGCGTCGCATGAGGACGCCTCAATAGAGGAATGATGTCACATCCTGTAAAATAAAATAAAACGGACGAATGGCGTCGCATGAGGACGCCTCAATAGAGGAATGATGTCACATCCTGTAAAATAAAATAAAACGGACGAATGGCGTCGCATGAGGACGCCTCAATAGAGGAATGATGTCACATCCTGTAAAATAAAATAAAACGGACGAATGGCGTCGCATGAGGACGCCACAATAGAGGAATGATGTCACATCCTGTAAAAATAAATAAAACGGACGAATGGCGTCGCATTTCATAGCGGAATGAGATCACATCCTGTAAAATAAAATAACGAATCATATCGCATGAGGATGTCACAATAACGGAAGCGGAATATATCGTGTCACATTCTTTCAATAGAAAGTAAAAAAGAAGAAATGATTCCTCTTTGTGTAACCCACGGGAAAAAAACGGGATGCATTCTAACTTGTAATGTAATAATGCACGCCAGGGAATTTAAAAAATATAATAGCATTATCACTTTACTCAAGTCGTATTTATCGCGTTGCAGAAAATGGAAGGTGTTTCGCTATCTTTCTAGGACGTGAGCGTCTCCGCTCTTGAGAGCTTAGTTGTTCAGCTGCCGTTACCCGCTCTTCTTCTGGGCCACTTCAATGCTCATAATCCACTGTGGGGTAGTGTCAGAACAGACGTACGAGGCCGTAGGATCGAATATCTTCTGTCCTCGACCTCCCTGTGCCTTTTTAACAGCGGTGCTGACACTTATTTCCACGAGCCTACACGAAGTTTCAGTGTGATCGATTTATCTTTGGGTTCACCATCAGTTATTACTGACTGGTCGTGCACGGTGTGCAACGACCTCCATGGGAGTGACCACTTCCCAATTGTACTTGGCTATAATGAGAGCGTGCCATCTTCTGCTTCCCGCCCTCCTCGATGGAGGATGGATCGTGCCAAGTGGGAGGCCTTCACATCGTCCGCAGTAATACCTTCTGTCATGGTGACCCGAGGGTCAAGCGATGCAACTGTTACTGATGTCACCACGTGTATCATTCAGGCAGCGGATCTCTCTATCCCAAAGACATCAACGACGCTCCCAAGACGTCCGAAACCTTGGTGGACCTCTGATTGCACAGCGGCTAGGAGAGCTCAACATAAGGCCTGGTGTACATTTCGGCGTTATCCAACCGATGCTAATCTTGTTGAATTTAAAAGAGCTAAATCTTACGCTCGGTTGGTGCGTCGGCGAAGCAAGAGGGAGTCTTGGATGAAGTACGTTTCATCTATCAATTCACGTGCCAGTTCAAAAACTGTTTGGGAAAAAATTCGTAGGATTCGGGGAAACTATGGTTCCCATCAGATCTCTATTCTTGAGAGTAACGGCTGCACGTATGCTGAAGTAGGGGAGATAGTGGATTGTTTGGGTAGTGCGTTTGCCTCTGTTTCTAGTTCTGAGGCGTACCCTCTCTCCTTTCAGAGGACTAGACCAGCTGCTGAGCGCCAGAAACTCTCCTTTGCGCCTTTTCATAACACCGAGTATGACTCCCCTTCAGCATGGTTGAACTCCGGGTGGCTCTGCATCGGTCCGGTGCAACATCTGTAGGTCCCGATGGCATCCACTATGACATGATCCGTCATCTCTCGTAGTCGTCTCTCGAGAATCTGTTAGTGCTTTTCAACCGCATTTGGTTGGAACACAGTTTCCCGGACTCCTGGCGAAAAGCTTTTGTTTTACCTTTTCCCAAGCCTGGCAAAGACCCCAAGTCTCACTCTAGTTATCGGCCAATTGCCGTCACTAGCTGTCTGTGCAAAATCCTTGAACGCATGGTTAATTCTAGGCTAATTTACTTCCTAGAAGAACAGCAAATTCTGTCGCCATCACAAAGCGGCTTCCGTCGTCATCGTTCAGCTCCTGACCATCTCCTGCTCCTTGAGACGTCTGTTCGTGACGCATTCGTACGTAGGCAGCACCTGGTGTCTGTCTTTTTTGACATCAACAAAGCTTATGATAGAGCGTGGCTCCACGGTATCCTCCGTGACCTCCACGAGAGTGGGTTGCGGGGAAACCTGCCAACCTTCATTGCCAACTTTCTTCGTAACCGTATGTTCCAGGTGCGCCTGGGTACAACGCTCTCTGCCTTTTTCCATCAAGAAGAAGGAGTTCCTCAAGGCAGCATTCTTTCGGTGACTCTGTTCATCCTCCGCATTAATTGTTTGCTCAAAAATCTTCCTCCTACGGTGTCGGCTACCATTTATGTTGACGACCTTCACATCTTCTGCTCGTCATCAAGCATGCATTTCATTGAAAGGCAGCTGCAGTCTGCAATTAACCAGATAGTTAAAGCGGCTAATACAATGGTTTCGTTCTTTCTGCTGAGAACACAGCGTGTGTCCATTTCTGACGGAGGCGTGGCCTCTATCCCGATCCAGAGCTCTATTTGGACCATGCACAGCCATTCCAGTTTTGCCGGAAACCAAGTTCCTTGGTTTGACCGTCGACCGTGCGCTCACCTTTCGCTCGCACGTTCGACGACTCAGGACTTCCTGTCTGAGAGCTTTGTCAATCCTTAAGATCCTTGCCTCAGTCTCATGGGGTGCAGACAGGACTTCCTTGTTCCGTATTTACCATTCTCTCATTCGGTCTAAACTGGATTATGGCTGTATGGTGTATGGCTCTGCGCGTCCTTCCGTTCTCCGGCCGTTGGATACCATCCACCATCAAGCGCTGCGTCTTTGTACGGGAGCATTTCGCACTTCACCCATTCCCAGCCTTTATGCCGACGCGAACGAACCGTCGCTTCATTTTCGCCGTCTGCAGCTGTCTCTTCAATTTTACCTGAAACTTAAATCTTTCTCAGACCATCCTTTATACGATGCTGTTTTCATCCCCAGCATACTCGTTTGTTCGAGATCCGTCCCTCGTGCATTCGAACCTTCGGTCTTCGTATGGCGGCCGTAGCACGTGATGCCGGGCTCGACTTGTCACTCGTTGGAGAGACCAGGGGCTTTGAGGACCGCCCCCACCATGGCATCCTCTTGGTGTCATGGTTGATACCAGCTTTACATCTTTTGATAAGTCCTCAACCCCTCCGTCAGTGTACCAGCAGCTCTTCGCTGAACACCGTTACGTCAATGCAGACTTTATTCCTGTTTTCACCGATGGATCTAAGTCGGCTGGTGTTGTTGGATCCGCCGCCGTCTGCGTTGACGAAGTTTCTGTTGCCCGCATTCCTACCGAGGCCACGGTGCTTTCGGCGGAGATGCATGCTGTGTATCTTGCACTGGTTCACGTGCAGTCGAGCTCTCATCAGCGTGCTATTGTGTACACTGATTCGTTGAGTGTTGTGCAATCTTTGTCATCTTTGGATTTTACTGGCCACCCACTTCTTTTTACCGTACGCCCCGCACGGGGATAACTGGTTTTCCAGTTATTTGGGGAGCGGCGCCCCCACGGCCCGAGCTGACCTTGTGACGGATCCATTTATTTATTTCGTCTTGAACGATTATGTAACCGAAGGGACAGCTGTTCATCCAGCTGATGGGGGATGGCGTCCCCACGGCCCGAGCCAACATGAACTATATGTGATGAATTTCACATTTTTTATGTTTTTTCACTATACATGAACCCGCCTCAGTTGTAGGTTGCTGAGGTTGTGATTATGCGCCAGCTCCGGATTTTAGTTTCTCGTTTTCTTTCCTGTCTTCTCCATTTCATGTTCCGTTCTTTGTTTTTCCGAGCTGGTTAGCTAGACCTGCCTGCACGTTTGCCGTGTGCGGTGACCCGTAAGGTGGAAAAGGGGATGCTGGAGGCTGAGGTTTCTGGAGGCCTGGGTGTTGTTGTCGCCAGTTGCCAACACTCCTCTTTGCCCCCTGCTTCACCCTAAACGGGCGGCTGGGAACTAACCCACTCCTAGTCAATGAGGTCTGTGGCCGAGTGGAGCCCAGACCTCTAACGGCTTGTCGTCTCGTACGGCAGGGTGAGTCTGGGGATAGGGTGGGCATGCCAAAGGGGTGTTCCCTAGGCATGGGAAAGTCTGGGTGCTCGCCGAGCGCATGTCTGCCCTATCAACTTGCTATATCCGCTTGCTATCCCTAGAGTCGTGTCCTGCGTCCACTTGGGCTTGCGGACCTCCGGCTCTCCCTCGTTGGGCTCGATTGTGGGTGGGGAAGTCGGCGGACGAATTATTAAATTTTTTCATGGGTGAAAATAAAATTTCCCCAGAACCAAAAAGCAAAAGAGGTATGGAGGAAGGGTCATCCCCTTCTGCAAAAAAACATGTCCCTGATTGTTCGAATGCTCGATTCTTTTTTGTGCACTCATTGGACCCTTCAAAGCCTTTGAGTGCCAAAAGTCCGTTTTGGATAAATAAAGCTCTTAAATCCATTGCAAGCTCTCCTAAGAGCGTAAAGAAGCTCCAATCTGGAGATCTTCTGGTAGAAATGTCCACTGTGGCCTACAGCTCTACACTTCTTAACACCACCACGCTGCTTGAGACTCCGGTCAAAATAACACCTCATGGATACCTAAATTCATCTCGAGGTGTTGTCTCCTCTCAGGACCTCGTTGAGTGTGCTGAGGAAGAATTACTTGAAGAACTGAGGAGTCAACACGCTACGGCGTATTCTATTCAGGCGGAATGGGCAGTCCGTCCCATCCCGGAACATCATTTTAACTTTTGATAGCCCTTCCCTGCCTACATCCATCAAGGCAGGGTATCTCCACCTCGAGGTACGCCCGTACATCCCTAACCCTCTGACATGTTTTAGGTGCCAGTCTTATGGCCATTCTCAGCAGTCGTGTAGGAGCAATCCCCGGTGTGCACGTGTGGTGCCACAGAACATCTCTTGCAGGAATGTGTGGCCGAGGCTGAGTTTTGTGTGAACTGCAAGGGTTCACACGCGGCATCAGCCAAAGATTGTCCCAAGTGGAAGGAGGAGAAGGAAATCCAAAGGATCAAAACGGTGGAAAATATTTCCTATCCTGAATCCAGAAGAAAAGTGGTCCCTGTTACATCTGATCGGCGATCATACGCTTCAGTGGTGGTTGCCAAATCTACGGTTGCCACTCAGACCGACATTGAGATCCCCCTTAAATGTCCATTCAATGTTAACGACATCATCGCAGCCGGACTGGAGGCACTCCAGTCTCGAGCTAGGGGTCTGAAAGCGCCACCCACCACTTCGCCGAAGAAGACTCATCCCACCACCAACAAGGGAAGTCAGGCCACTTCTTCTAACAAAAAGACCAAAGCCCAGGATAAGAAAAGCATTTCTTCTCCTCCAAAATCTCAGGAAACGACTCCACGTCGTGCGCCTCCTGGTAAGACACTTGGGACAAAACATGCTCCCATCTTAGCCCCTGGTCACACGCCTCCAGATCTGGGGGAACCCCAGCAGAGGCGATGGAGCCGGACTTCGTTTGATCATTTTCATTTCACTTATAACCATGGTTTCAATCATTCAGTGGAACTGTCGAGGTTTTCGGACGAACTTTGATGAAGTGAAACATCTGCTTTCATTTTACTCTCCGGTGTGCCTTTGTCTACAGGAGACGAAGCTTAAACCATCGGACCTGCTTTCAGTTCGAGGCTACAGTGCATTTCGGACAGATAACTCGTCTGGAAATATAGCCTGTGGGGAGTCGCTGTTCTCGTCCCTCACAGGGTTCCGGTATCTTCCGTCGCGGTTTCCACAACTGTGCAGGCCGTGGCGGTTCGTATTTCTATGCCTGTACCTCTTACTGTCTGCAGTGTCTATCTGCCGCCGGACGAGAACGTGAGCGTCTCGGTACTGGAGAGATTAGTTGATCAGCTGCCTTCACCCTTTCTTCTACTGGGTGACTTCAATGCCCATCATCATTTGTGGGGTAGTGTCAGCATCAGCACGAGAGGTCGTCGCATAGAGTCTCTTCTGTCCTCGGCCTCTTTGTGCCTTTTTAACACCGGTGCTGACACGTACTTCCATGAACCGACACGATCCTTCAGTGCGATCGATTTGACCTTGGGATCACCATCAATTATTGCTGACTGGTCGTGGGCGGTGTGTAACGACCTCCACGGGAGCGACCACTTTCCCATTGTCCTCTCGCATCATGCGAACATGCCATCTTCTGCCTCCCGCCCTCCTCGTTGGAGGATGGAGCGTGCGAGATGGGAGGTCTTCACACCGTCAGCTTTGATATTTTCTGCAATGGTGACCCAAGAGTCAATCGACGCAGCGGTTCTTGAGGTCACAAATAGTATTCTTCAGGCAGCTGATCTTTCTATCCCAAAAACATCTACGACACTCTCCAGAAGTCCGAAGCCTTGGTGGACCCCTGAATGCGCAGCGGCTAGGAGAGCTCAACATAAGGCCTGGTCTACGTTTCGGCGTTATCCAACCGATGCTAATCTCGTTACATTCAAACGAGCAACATCCTATGCTCGGTTGGTGCGTCGACGTAGCAAGAGGGAGTCTTGGATCCAGTATGTTTCATCTCTCACTTCACGTGCCAGTTCGAAAAGTGTGTGGGACAAGATTCGTAGGATCCGGGGTAACTACAGCTCTCACCAGATCTCCATTCTCGAGAGTAACGGCTGCACATATGCTGGAGTCGGGGAGATTGCTGATTGTTTGGGGGAGGCGTTTGCCTCCGTGTCGAGTGACCTGGCGTATCCTTCCTCCTTTCTGAGGATTAAATCCACTGCGGAACGCCAGAGAATCTCCTTTGCGCCTTTTTCTCGACACTGGATATAACTCCCCCTTCAGCATGGTTGAACTCAGGGTGGCTCTGCATCGGTCCGGCGCTACATCGGTCGGTCCCGATGGCATCCATTATGACATGCTCCGTCATCTCTCGCAGTCGTCTCTCGAGAATCTCTTAATCTTGTATAATCGTATTTGGTCGGAGCACAGTTTCCCGGAATCTTGGCGAAACGCTTTTGTTCTGCCTTTTCCCAAACCTGGCAAGGATCCCAAGTCTCCCTCTAGTTATCGTCCAATTGCTCTCACTAGCTGTCTGTGTAAAGTTCTTGAACGCATGGTTAATTCCCGGTTAATTCATTTTTTAGAATATCATCAAGTACTTTCACCATCACAAAGCGGCTTTCGCCGTCATCGTTCACCTCACGATCATCTCCTGCACCTTGAGACATCTGTGCGCGAGGCGTTCGTGCGTAGGCAGCACCTGGTTTCTGTATTTTTGGATATTGAAAAAGCTTATGATCGAGCGTGGCGGCACGGTATTATCCGTGACCTCCACGCATGCGGATTGCGAGGAAATCTTCCGACATTTATTTTAAATTTTCTTCGCAATCGGGTGTTCCAGGTGCGCCTGGGTACGACGCTATCTGCAACATTCCATCAAGAACAAGGTGTTCCTCAAGGTTGCATTTTATCTGTCACATTGTTCATCCTTCGCATTAATTGTCTCCTCACAAATCTTCCTCCTGCGGTTTCGGCTACAGTTTATGTTGATGATTTACACATTTTCTGCTCGTCATCCAGCATGAATTTTATTGAAAGGCAGTTGCAGTCTGCGATTAACCAGATTTTTAAAGCGGCGAATAGCAATAGTTTCGTTCTTTCTCCCGACAAGACAGCGTGTGTCCATTTCTGCCGGAGGCGCGGCATCCATCCTGACCCAGAGCTGTTTTTAGACCGTGCAGCCATACCAGTTTTGCCGGAGACCAAGTTCGCTTGGACTGACCGTCGACCGTGCGCTTACATTCCGTGCGCACGTTCGGCGGCTCAAGATTTCCTGTCTGCGGGCTCTATCTATTCTTAAGATCCTTTCAAGAGTCTCCTGGGGCGCAGACAGGGTGTCGTTGCTTCGCATTTATCATTCTTTAATCCGGTCGAAACTGGATTATGGTTGTATCGTGTATGGCTCTGCTCGTCGTTCCGTTCTCCGGCCTTTGGACACTATTCACCATCAAGCACTGCGTCTTTGTTCGGGAGCATTTCGAACATCTCCGATTCCCAGCCTTTACGCTGACGCGAACGAACCATCGCTTGAATTACGCCGTCTGCAACTGTCTATTCAATTCTACCTGAAACTTAGATCTCTTCCAGGCCATCCTTTATACGATGCAGTTTTTCATCCTCAGCATGCACGTTTATTCGGGAACCGGCCCTCGTGCATTTCAACCTTCGGTCTCCGTATGGCGGCCGTAGCCCGTGATGTAGGGCTCGACTTGTCACTTGTTGGAGAGACCAGGGGCTTTGGGGATCCGCCATGGCACCCACTTGGTGTCATGGTTGATACCACCTTTACATCTTTCGATAAATCCTCAACCCCTGCGTCAGTGTACCAGCAGCTCTTCGCTGAGCACCGTGACCTAAATTCTGATTATACTCCTATTTTTACTGATGGCTCCAAGATGCATGGAGTCGTTGGATCCGCGGCTGTCTGTGTAGATGACGTTTCAGTGGCGCGGATCCCAGCTGAGGCCACGGTGTTTTCAGCGGAGATGCATGCTGTGTATCTCGCTCTTCTCCATGTTCGGTCGAGTTCTCATCATCGTGCTATGGTCTATACGGATTCCTTGAGTGTCTTGCAGTCACTGTCATCGTTGGACTGCTTTGACCACCCCTTTCTTCTTTCCGTACGAAGGCTTCTTCGTTCCTTGCTCGAGGCCGGTGTCCAGATACAATTTTGTTGGATCCCCGGGCATGTTGGAATCTCGGGTAACGAGTGTGCTGATGCGGCTGCTAGATCTGCTTCTTCTTTGGTCGTCACACCCTTGCCACTGTTTCACCGGGATTTCCGCTTTCTATTACGCGACCATATTAAGCGAACGTGGCAAGGTCTGTGGGACCAACAGGTGGAGAATAAACTGCATCGTATTAAACCTAATCTTGAAGTCTGGAAATCCTCATATCGTCGGAACCGTAGGGAGAAGTGGTGCTTGCGCGTCTTCGCATTGGGCATTGTCGTTTCACTCACCGCTTTTTGCTGTGTGGCGACACTGCGCCGCTGTGTGAGACGTGCAACTGCCGACTCACTGTCACTCATCTTCTGTGTACCTGTGTTCGTTTTCGTGATGTACGTTTTCATTTCTTTCATTCTCATTTGTTGACCGAGGACGCCGCTACACTGCAGCGGCTCCTCAATGACCACTGTGACTCTGTTGCCGTGTTTTCATTTTTTAAAGAAATTGACTATTTTAAACGTGTCTAGATTTTAGCCTTGTCATCATCCTCATTTTTCAGTTTTAATGAATCAGCTAGATTTTAATCATTGTATCATGTTTTTAATACTGTTTGTTCCATTTTCTTTTTTAGCCCTTCCATCGTTCTCATTTTTCAGTTTTACATGATCAGTCAGATTTTAAGCTTTTTTACCACATTTTTAATACTATTTGTTTGTCTTGTTTCTGGCGCTCTTTGGCCAACCATGGCCCTTGCGCCATAAAAATCAACCAACCAACCAACCAACCAACCTTTTTACCGTACGGAGACTTCTTCGTTCTTTGCTCGAGGCTGATGTCCAGATTCGGTTCTGCTGGATTCCTGGGCATGTTGGGATCCCAGGGAACGAGTCTGCCGATGCTGCTGCTAGATGTACCTCTTCTTTGGTCGTCACACCCTTGCCACTGTTTCACCGCGATTTTCGCTTTCTTGTTCACGATCATATCAGACGAACGTGGCGGGGTCTGTGGGACCAACAGGTGGAGAAAAAACTGCACCGTGTTAAACCTAACGTTGGAGTCTGGAAATCATCGTGTCGCCGGAACCGTAGGGAAGAAGTTGTTCTTGCGCGTCTCCGCATTGGGCATTGTCGCTTCACGCATAGCTATTTGCTGTGTGGCGACGCTGCCCCAATGTGTGACCCTTGCGCCACTAAAATCAATTAACTAACTAACTATCTTTCTCCATGCTTCCCCTTTTAGAAACGCTTTACTATAAAATATTTATTTTTAATAACAAGTGTTTATTTCAAAACAGATTATCTTTATAAATACGATACGTATGAAACATTGAGGGATTACATATTGTGTGACATATAATACGTTCATGATTCCAAATTCAGGAAACGGAACCACCGACGAATAAAATATTTCAAAGTTTCTGTCTGGCGCTCTTTGGCCAAACCTGGCCCTTGCGCCACTAAAATCATTCCTGCCCTCCATGGGATATAACAGAGTGCCCAGTTCGACGCCATTCGTCTACGTTGTGTAATATAAATAAAAAAGGAAGTTTCAAAAAAATATCTTTCTAATCGTCTGATCAATCGGAATAAAATTCAAAGTGTCTTTTTAATAATTTTGTGAACATTATGTACTTGAACGTGCTTCATAATTAAAGGTGGAGGCTTCTCTTCATATTTGTTTAAATTCTGTTTTAATAATACTTGACAACGTAAACATTCCAGTGATTGTCCGTTGAAAGGTATGTTTGAAAGAGTATCATAATATATAATTTTTTCTAAGGCTGTAGGCTCGTTTCTTAAAATTCCGTCATAAACTGGGTGACGCAACATGAGGAAAATTTCGTATTGATCTGATAAATATCCAAATTGTGCTATCATTTTTTGACACATGTAAACACAAGCATCCCTGTAGTTAAAACTATAAGCTAATCGAAATGCTAAAATAAAAATATTTTTGTCAAAATATAAAGCGGGCTCATCGATGATATCATGTATAATGTTTTTCTTATCATGAAATGCTGAATATAGTTTTTTAAGTAGAAAAACCTGATGGTTTTCAACTTCTGGAAGGCCTTCGGGAATCTTTAGAGAATAATAATGAAATGAGCGGTTGAGAAATGAAAATTCTTTTCTATATTTTTGAGCGGCTTTATGTTGTTCCAAGTTGCAATGATACACGTCAATAACATCATTTGAAGGAAACAAAGGGCGAAATAATTCATTTTTAATATAAAAAGCAGCAGTACGACCTTCGAGATCGCGAATGTCTAAATCTGCACCACTACTGAGTAGTAATTGTATTTCTTCTTCGTTGGTATTTCTATCTTGCAATGCCATCATTAAAGGAGGTTGTTTTTGTTGGTATTATTCACGTTGACACCCATGGTGAGAAGTCTGCTAAGTATTTGAGGATTTCTCAATGATTTATCAAAGTACACTGATAAAGCGTTGTCACCTTTGTGATCTTGAACGTGTGGGTTAAATCCAGGAATATTAACCATCCAATTGAAGTATGCTTCATTATGTAAACAAGAAAGTAACGGTCTTTGGTGTTTAACACCGTTTACATCCGCACCAACATCAATCAGAGATTTTAGTTTCGTATTACGAGAAAAGACTTCCGTTAGTTGATCTTTTGATGGTTTGCACAATTCAATCCAGGTTTTTAAAACAGGAAGATGTAAATCATCCAAATAAATCACCTTTGGATTTAAAGAACAGTTCATCCAATAACCATGGATGATCCTGTGGGCAGAAATAAAGTGAAATTTTTTCAAAGTTACGTAACATTTTCCATAACGTAGATCGAACTTGACCATCTATTTTCGCGAAATCCCATTCGCAAGATAAATATTTGGTCATATATGAAGTATATACAGACATTATGCAATTTGTAGTGTATGCAACGTATTAATATACAATAAATAATGTTGCAACCTATTATCTTTATCAATATATTTTTCCAACCAAATTTATATAAACGACTCATCTTTGCTGCATTAAGAGAGCCCCCCCCCGCCTCTTTTTTTTCTTTCTTTAATAGAGCATTTGTTTTGGGTAAAATCAAGAACACGATAAAAATACTTTCTGTAGTAACATCCTCAGGAGGGGGGAGCTAAAGAAGTAGGCGAATTCATTGAAAGTCATAGTTGCTTTAGGAGTCGACTTTAGTATAAGATCCATGAGCTCAGGTGGATAAACAAACTCCCGCACGGGGATAACTGGTTTTCCAATTATTTGGGGAGCGGCGCCCCCCACGGCCCGAACTGACCTTGTTACGGAACATCTTGCTTTTTCGTCTTGTACGATTGCATCACCGAAGGGACAGCTGTTCATACAGCTGCTGGGGGATGGCGTCCCCAAGGCCCGAGCCAACATGTACTATATGTGATGATTTTCACATTTTTTTATGTTTTTTGTTTTTTCACTTGACACGCACCCGCCTCAGTTGTAGGTTGCTGAGGTTGTGATTATGCGCCAGCTCAGGATTTTAGTTTCTCGTTTTCTTTCCTGTCTTCTCCATTTTATGTTCCTTTTGTTTTTCCGAGCTGGTTAGCTAGACCTACCTGCGCGTTTGCCGTGTGCGGTGACCCGTAAGGTGGAAAAGGGGATGCTGGAGGCTGAGGTTTCTGGTGGCCAGGTTGTTGTCGCCAGTCGCCAACACTCCTCTTTGCCCCCTGCTTCACCCTAAACGGGCGGCTAGGAACTAACCCACTCCTAGTCAATCGGCTTGTTGTTTCGTACAACAGGGTGAGTTTGGGGATAGTGCGGGCATGCCAAAGGGGTGTTACCGAGACCTGGGAAAGTCTCGGTACTCGCTGAGCGCATGTCTGCACTATCAACATGCTATATCCGTTGCTTAACCCTAGAGTCGTGTCCTGCGTCCAATTGGGCTTTCGGACCTCCGGCTCTCCCCTGTTGGGCTCGGTTGTGGGCGGGGAAATCGGCGGACAAACTTTTCACTTCTATTCATGGCTAACAAAAAAATTTCCCAAGAACTTCAAACAAAGCGGCCCATTGTGGAAAGGTCACCCCCTCCCAACAAGAAACCTACACCTGATTCTGCCAATGTTCGGTTCTTTTGCATCCACTCCTTGGACGCTTCAAACCCGTTAAACACCAGAAGCCCCTTCTGGATAAATAAAGCATTGCAATCAATTGCCAGCTCTCCTAAGAGCGTTAAGAAGCTCCAATCTGGAGATCTTCTTGTCGAGATGTCGAGTCCCAGATATGCTACAGTGCTTTTAAACACAAACCTATATTTTAGATTGTCCAGTAAAAGTTACCCTCACGCCTACCTCAATTCCTCACGAGGTGTTATCTCTTCTCAAGACCTTCTGGAGTGCAGTGACCAAGAACTTCTGGAGGAACTGAAAGACCAACAAGTGAGTGGAGTCCGGCGCATCCTATTTCGGCGAAATGGCCAATCTGTCCCATCTCGAAACATCATACTGAACTTCAACACCCCATCCCTGCCAACATCAATCAAGGCAGGGTATCTACACCTTGAAGTGCGCCCCTTCATACCAAGTCCTCTACGATGCTTCAAATGCCAAGCATATGGTCACTCCCAGCAGTCTTGCAGGAGCACTGCTCGGTGTAGGCGTTGTACTGCAACAGACCATACTTTGCAAGATTGCCATGCCGAAGCCGAGCTGTGCTTCAACTGCAAGGGATCTCATGCAGCATCATCGAGAGACTGTCCAAAGTGGAAAGAGGAAAAAGAGATCCAACGCATTAAGACCGTTGAGGGAATCTCCTACCCAAAGGCCAGAAGAAAGGTCGCTCCAAATCAATCAAATCGGCGATCCTATGCATCAGCGGTTGTTGCAAGGACTACAGTCGGTACCCAGACTGATAGCCAAATCCCAGTGAATTGTCCCTACAAGCTAGACGACATCATAGCTGCTGGTCTGGCAGCACTACAATCCCGAGCTAGGGACGCGAAAGCTCCAACAACCACTGTGCCTAAACCTGCTGCAACTAACACCAGCACCACCGGGACTTCAACAACCCCGGGAGGAAAGAGAAAGGAAAAAAAAGGAGACGAAATCTCCAAACTCCCATCATAAGAACCAGGATCGGGCAAAATCATCTGCGACACAGGAACCAAAATACCGCCCCATTTTACCACCAGAGACTACAGGGCGTCGGACAAAATAGTCCCAAGCGCAAATGGACATTGCTGACCAAATGATGGAATCGGACAACTTTCAGTTGTCCCAGTTTTTCTCGGGTTTTATTTTTCGTTTTTTCTTTTTCTCATTCACCACACTTCAAACCATGGGTCAAATCGTTCAGTGGAACCGTCGTGGCTTTCGGACAAGACATGACGACGTGAAACATCTGCTTTTGTCATACTCTCCGCTGTGCCTTTGCCTCCAGGAGACAAAGCTTAAACCATCAGACCTCCTTTCAGTTCGAGGCTACAGTGCATTTCGGAAAGATAATGTTTCAGGAGATATAGCTTGCGGGGGAGTTACCATCCTTGTCCCCCACAGTGTTCCAGTTTCTCCCGTCGTGGTCTCAACATCTTTACAAGCCGTTGCGGTGCGTATCTCCATGCATGTGCCTCTAACTGTTTGCAGCGTCTATCTGCCTCCGGATGAGGACGTGAGCGTGTCCATTCTTGAGAGCTTAGTTGAGCAACTGCCGTCACCTGCTCTTCTGCTGGGTGACTTAAATGCTCATAATCCATTGTGGGGTAGTGTCAGAACAGACACACGAGGCCGTAGGATCGAATCTCTTCTTTCCTCGACCTCTTTGTGCCTGTTTAACACCGGTGCTGACACTTACTTCCTCGAGCCTACACGAAGTTTCAGTGCAATGGATTTATCTTTGGGTCAACCATCGGTTATGGCCGACTGGTCGTGGACGGTGTGTGACGACCTCCATGGAAGCGACCACTTCCCAATTGTACTTAGGTATAATGTGAGCGTGCCATGTTCTGCCTCCCGCCCTCCTCGTTGGAGGATGGATCGTGCCAAGTGGGAGGTCTTCACACCGTCCGCAGTAATATATTTTGCCATGGTGACCCGGGGGCCAATTGACACAGCTGTTACTGATGTCACAACGTGTATCATTCAGGCAGCAGATCTCTCTATCCCAAAAACATCAACGACGCTCCCAAGACGTCCGAAGCCTTGGTGGAACCCTGATTGCGCAGCGGCTAGGAGAGTTCAACATTAGGCGTGGTGTACTTTTCGGCGTTATCCGACCGATGCTAATCTTGTTAAATTTAAAGAGCAAAATCTTACGCTCGGTTGGTGCGTCGATGAAGCAAGAGGGAGTCTTGGATGAAGTACGTTTCATCTATCAATTCACGTGCCAGTTCCAAAACTGTTTGGGAAAAAATTCGTAAGATCCGGGGAAACTTTAGTTCCCGCAAAATTTCAATTCTTGAGAATAACGGCTGCACGTATGCTGAAGTTGGGGAGATTGTGGATTGCTTGGGCGAAGCGTTTGCCTCAGTTTCTAGTTCTCAGGCGTATCTCCCGCCTTTTCAGAGGATTAAAACAACCGCGGAACGCCAGAAAATCTCCTTTGCGCCTTTTTATAACACTGGGTATAACTCCCCTTCAGCATGGTTGAACTAAGGGTGGCTCTGCATCTGTCCGGCGCAACATCTGTCGGTCCCGACGGCATCCACTATGACATGATTCGTCATCTCTCGCAGTCGTCTCTCGAGAATCTGTTAGTGCTTTTCAACCGCATTTGGTTGGAGCACAGTTTCCCGGACTCTTGGCGAAGAGCTTTTGTTTTACCTTTTCCCAAGCCTGGCAAAGACCCCAAGTCTCCCTCTAGTTATCGGCCAATTGCCCTCACTAGCTGTCTGTGCAAAATCCTTGAACGAATCCCGGCTAATTTATTTTCTTGAAGAACATCGAATACTGTCTCCATCACAAAGCGGCTTCCGTCGTCATCGTTCAGCTCCTGACCATCTCCTGCTCCTTGAGACGTCTGTTCGTGAGGCGTTCGTACGTAGGCAGCACCTGGTGTCTGTATTTTTTGACAACGAAAAAGCTTACGATAGAGCGTGGCGTCACGGTATCCTTCGTGACCTCCACGAGAGTGGGTTGCGGGGAAACCTGCCAACCTTCATTGCCAACTTTCTTCGTAACCGTGTGTTCCAGGTGCGCCTGGGTACAACGCTGTCCGCCTTTTTCCATCAAGAACAAGGTGTTCCTCAAGGCAGCATTCTTTCGGTGACTCTGTTCATCCTCCGCATTAATTGTTTGCTCAAAAATCTTCCTCCTACGGTTTCGGCTACCATTTATGTTGACGACCTTCACATCTTCTGTTCGTCCTCCAGCATGCATTTCGTTGAAAGGCAGCTGCAGTCTGCAATTACCCAGATTGTAAAGCGGCTAACAATAATGGGTTTGTTCTTTCTCCCGACAAGACAGCCTGTGTCCATTTCTGCCGGAGGCGTGGCCTCCATCCGGATCCAGAGCTCTATTTGGACCGTGCAGCCATTCCAGTTTTGCCGGAAACCAAGTTTCTTGGTTTGACCGTTGACCGTGCTCTCACCTTTCGCTCGCACGTTCGACGGCTCTGAGAGCCTTGTCAATCCTTAAGATCCTTTGCCTCAGTCTCCTGGGGTGCAGACAGGACTTCTCTGTTCCGTATTTACCATTCTCTCATTCGGTCTAAGCAGGATTATGGCTGTATGGTGTATGGCTCTGCGCGTCCTACCGTTCTCCGGCCGTTGGATACCATCCACCATCAAGCGCTGCGTCTTTGTACGGGAGCATTTCGCACGTCACCCATTCCCAGCCTTTATGCCGACGCGAACGAACCGTCGCTTCATTTACGCCGTCTGCAGCTGTCTCTTCAATTTTACCTGAAACTTAGATCTCTCTCAGAACATACTTTACACGATGCAGTTTTTCATCCCCAGCATGCTCGTTTGTTCGAGACCCGTCCCTCGTGCATTCGAACCTTCGGTCTTCGTATGGCGGCCGTAGCTCGTGATGCAGGGCTCGACTTGTCACTCGTTGGAGAGACCAGGGGCTTTGAGGATCCCCCTTGGCATCCTCTTGGTGTAATGGTTGATACCAGCTTTACATCTTTTGACAAGTCCTCAACCCCTGCGTCAGTGTACCAGCAGCTCTTCGCTGAACACCGTTACGTCAATGCAGACTTTATTCCTGTTTTCACCGATGGATCTAAAGCGGCTGGTGTTGTTGGATCCGCCGCCGTCTGCGTTGACGAAGTTTCTGTTGCCCGCATTCCTCCTAAGGCCACGGTGTTTTCGGCGGAGATGCATGCTGTGTATCTTGCACTTGTTCACGTGCAGTCGAGCTCTCATCAGCGTGCTATTGTGTACACTGATTCGTTGAGTGTTGTGCAATCATTGTCATCTTTGGATTTCTCTGGCCACCCACTTCTTTTTACCGTTCGGAGACTTCTTCGTTCTTTGCTCGAGGCTGATGTCCAGATTCGGTTCTGCTGGATTCCTGGGCATGTTGGGATCCCAGGGAACGAGTCTGCCGATGCTGCTGCTAGATCTGCCTCCCCTTTGGTCGTCACACCCTTGCCACTGTTTCACCGTGATTTTCGCTTTCTTGTTCACGATCATATCAGACGAACGTGGCGAAGTCTGTGGGACCAACAGGTGGAGAATAAACTGCACCGTATAAAACCTAACCTTGGAATCTGGAAATCATCGTGTCGCCGGTACCGTAGGGAAGAAGTCGTTCTTGCGCGTCTCCGCATTGGTCATTGTCGCTTCACGCATAGCTATTTGTTGGGTGGCGACGCTGCCCCAATGTGTGAGGCGTGCGACTGTTTACTCACCATCTCTCATGTTTTATGTAGTTGTGTCCGTTTTCGTAATCATCGGTTTCACTATTTTCAGTCTCATCTACTGGATGACGGCGGAGCTACACTGCAGAAGCTTTTGGGCGACCACTGCGACACTTTCGCAGTATTTTCGTTCTTAAAGCAGATTGACTTTTAAAACTTATTTTAAAAAAAAAATGAATAACAGTGAATTAATAAATTTATATATAAACCTATTTAACTAACTAGTCTTCACAGCTTTTATCATTCTCTTTTCTAACTTTTACCAAGCCTGTCTGCTCTTAATCATTTCACCCCGCTTTTAAAAATCTTTAACTGATAGTTCTGTGTCTGGCGCTCTTTGGCCAAACCTGGCCCTTGCGCCACTAAAATCAATTAACTAACTAACTAACTACATTAAAAATAAACAAATGTTGAAAGTTCCTGTACAAAAAGGAAATTCTGTTGTAACTTCTAAACGATAAAATACAAATTCTAAGAAAGTATGTAAAAATGTTCGTTGGATTCCATATTAAAAAAATTTAGTTGAAGAAAAGTGTCATTCTTTTTTTTTTCTCTTTTTTAAATGTATTCATTTTCGGAACAGTTCATTCTCTCCTAGGGTTAAAAATGGAACACTTCATTTTTCTTAGACAATTTTGAGAAAACACATTTCATTAAAAGCAGGGAAATTCCCATAGAATAACTTGGGAAAACTAGTATACATAAAAAGACTGTTTCGAAACGAGTAAATTTTTCGAAAAAGTTGAAAACAAATCAGGTAGAAAATAGAATGTAGTAAAAACAGTCACAGCAAGTTCCTGAAAGTTGAAAATTGGATGTACTAAAAATGTCTAAGGAAGGAAATTTTTATAAAACACAACTGTTTTAGTTCTCCCAGGCTAGAGGAGTCTTCAGTGAGAGCGCTTCTTCTTTTTCAACTAAAAGAATAAAGCGAGTCAGTTTGAAACATTTCAAACTCCCCGAAAATAAGCCGTGTACTCTGGTTTCGGCTCAATACTGTAAAGCATTGCTCTCAGACCAGTCGGAAATCCCCCCGATTGGCCGCCTGATGGAAAACATCAGGCCCATTTCCCTTAATAAATACCCAAATATCCTTAAGAAAAATCTTTAGCAAAAAAAACCACTAGTTCTTCATTAAAACAGTTCATTCTGTTACTATTTTAAACACTTCAAAAAAGAAATTTCTTTTACTTTTCAAATTCTTGAAAGCTTAATATTTTAACTCATTTCAGTAAAAAAAATAATTTAACAAAATTTATATGAAAAAAAAATAATTACACTTAAATTTAGGCTCTAGAATTAGAAAAAAAAATTGCTTTAAAAATTTCCAAAAAAATATTTGCATTTTTTTTAAAACTTGAATTCTCACTTTTTTTTTCAGTAATTTGCCTCCCTCTCTCCCCTCTTCCCTTACCCAAATTTTTAGGAGCCCTAAAAAAGGACTTTTTCAACAGCTGCTGTTTCCTTCAACTCAATACAAGTCGTATTGGGCTACATGCATGTCGTGAACCGTTTTCAACAAGTTCGTAATGTCCAGAAATTCTAAAAATTCTTTGGAGATGAGTCCCTTCGAAGCATCAACGAAAGATTCCGCAACAACCGCAGGCTGCAGCATAGCAACGGTGCAGTAAGTGCTAAACTTAATATTCATGGAATCAGAGCAGGCATGCTCCATGATGTTGTTAGGCAATTCACGATAAGGCAAGAGACATTCCGGACATCGAAACAGTACGTTGAGCGTTCTTTTGACGCGACAGACCATGACTCCAATAAGAATTCTTTGGCGGAAGCATCTGGAGTAGAGAACCTGATCTCAGAGTTGTGAAACTGGTTTAAACCCGTTTCGCTTAAAAACAAAGTCTCTTTCTTGTCCGAGAGATATAGAAGCAATGCACGACAAAGGTTCTAAATCTGATTCATTGTCCATGTGAAATCCGATGCTATCTTTTCCAGTTCGGTATTTGTTTATTAACACAAAGTTGAAAGTCTCCTCGCATTCTTTCTCAACAGCGAGCTCTATTTCTTGAAGCAATGGGGTCCAAGCTCAAACCGCTAAAAGTGTATTTCAGATTGGGGTCCCCGAAGGCAACATGCTGTCTAGGAATGTTATATAACTTTCCAAAAATTTTTATTTTTGAGAATTCACCACTCAAATATTCCACTTCATGTTCCAAACGAGAATAGTAATGAATCGCGTGAGCAGGGTAGAAGAGCTGAGAGTAACGAAAATTCAGATTTTCCTTGTTATGACGAAGAGACAACATTTCTTTTATTATGTCAACAAACTCACACCAAGCACCGAAGCGATAATGAGTCAGGCAGGCAGGCAGGCTTGCGATTAGGCGTATGACGTCAGGTTTTCGAGAAGAGCAAGCAGCCCCCCCCTTCCCCACCTGCTTGTTCTGTCAGAAGGATCTACCCTTTTGAAATTTTGGGGAAAAATTACTCCACCCCTCCCCCCAATTACGTTGATAAAGAAATTTTCTAGAAATGCGTACATGAAGACACAATATTAAAGTAACAACATGCCTCAATTTATATTTAAAAAAACAACCTCTACTGGTTTTAAAGTTCCTTCTCTTGTAGTTTTTTTTTCTCGCTAAATGCATCTTTGACAACCCCAAAAGCTGAACTTCTGTTCTTTTTAAAATGATTTGTTCCGAAAGGGGTTCACACCCTGGGGAATGCAGATTCAAAGCAACGTGATCACTCGTTATTTCTGTACAGACAGTTAAAACTATGATCAGAGAAAAACAAAAAAAACAATAAACTGTCTCCACACATTTTTAAAATGACGTCATTTGAGAGGAGGTTTTTCATGACAAATTTCTTCCAACAGGAAAAGAATGTATGCGAGCAGAGTAAAAATTTTGAGTCTTCGCGTGAGCAAATTGAGACGAAATATCTTCGCATGAGCAGAGTAAAAATTTTGAGACGAAATATCTTCGTATAAGCAAATTGAGATGAAATATCTTCACGTGAGCAAAACAAACATTTTGAGAAGAATTTTTTTTTTACTATGGATCAATGCGAGCAGCAGCAAAAATGACGGAGGCATTTCATAGAGCAGAGAATTTTTTTTCTTGAGGAAATCTTCTCGAACAATGAGTGAAGACTTGATTTATTCATTCTCTTCCTGAGCAAAGTATGCCGTGTGGACCCCCATGCCAAGCAGTTTATCGACATGGAGTGGTTCGAATACAGGCAGCTATTTTGTTTTTAATTTCTTCCGGGGAGGCTCTTCAGATTCTAATGAATAATGCCCATAAGGAAGAGAATGAATATTGTCCTGGGATGCGACTCGCTTGTTGTCATATGGGCTAAGAGATGTTTTGTTTGTGGCAACAGTGAAAACCGAATGTTTCATGCTTCGAATGCAATAGCTCATGTTCTTCTTTTCTTGCACATGAATGAGTGAAGACTTGAAATAATTCAAACGAAGCTGTTGGGAAACTACTGTTTTGCTCACGCCTTTAGCTTTTTTGACTTCTTCTTCTTCTGTAGCAAAAGCATACATCTTCGGTCTAAGACCAACAAATTCTTTTATGACTCTTCCTTGGGTCTCGTCTTTAAATTTCCCAATTACTTTTTTATTTCTCAGGAATGCAGTGGATGAGTCATAGGGAAATCGCTCGTGTCTAATTCATCTTTAATGTTTTCCATATCTTTATATAGATCTTCTGTCTTGATGTGATAGAAGAAACTATCAGTATCCATATAAAGAATGGAAATGTTGTCACGATATAAAGGCCTCATCACTTCATAATGGAAGTCGTACATTCTAGTTTTAGAGATGTCTAAAAATGGCGACTCCCAAATAAATGGGTTTGTTGAAGGTGAGGTAGTGACATTAAAATGCATAGACACAAGAAAATTTCCATCAGCTTCATCTTTCAGTATGGAGCGGTCTTTAAAATTGGGCTTACTGAGCAGCTTTTCCAGTCGATTGTCTTCGCACACCAGCTTAACTTTGGTTCGGTTGCGAATATTTTCCATTGTTTTGCCAAAGACGGAATTGTTCATCAATTTGAAAAAATCTTTCTCAAACTCATTTTTTGCCCTCTTTCTCATTTCAGTATTAAGCTGAATATAGGGTTTCCAACCAATTGCTTTGATCAAAGCTTAAACCTGGATGCACTTTTGTTATGACGAGACCCGCTTTGACTGCCTGTTTGAGAAGACGATAATGAGCCACATACCTGGATTTTTTATTTAAAGTAATTAATAATTTGACCTGCCTGGTTCCAGGTACTACCTCCGTTTCCGGACAGAAAGGCAAATCCGAATGAAAATCGTGAAGGGAGTCAGGATAGCTGATGTCAACATCAAGAAAGTATCCCGTGTTGGCATCGTCCGCTATACACGTGACATCCAACTGCTTCAGTTCTTCATCGGAAAGCCACCAGATGTTATTCACCGGAAGTGACTCATTCATTCCAAATCCATATAGGTTACAAAATCGAGATAAGAGATGAAGCTGGTTTCTTTGGAGGCATCAAAATTTTTCAGATACTTATTATTGGCCATAGCATGCCGCTTTACACACATACACAAGCCACCCCGCTTTCCGCTCTCCAGAAAAGTCGCATATCATAGTCACTTAAAAGCTGGAGAGAAACTTTAGTACATTTGAGCATGGCGGACCAACTTAAGCCAGGACAACTGAAAAACCAGGCAGGATCTAAAGTATAAGTGTCCTGGCAAATATTTCGGAAATTTTCAAACACGTCGGCCAAAATGAGCACACCTGTTTTTAAGTACACATCTGCATACTGGCCTAAATTCTGAATCTTCATGACCGCCCATACTTTTTTGGCATGCTCATATTCTTCATCTGTTATATGACAATTCGTTAATTTATTGAAGAAATCCTTTTGGGGAGGTAAAGAAGTTTCTTCTAACTTGTTATACGACGAAATGTAGTCATAGGGAAAGATGCCTTTCTGCGTGAGGAGATTGAATTCTTCATCATTAGGAATAAGCTGTCGTGTAATTTTAAAATGCGTTCTCGGAAGATTATTTGCTAATTTCGATAAACTGCTTGGCATGAATCTAAAACTGTCCAGGAAATGAACTTGAAGCCCACCCATCTTTTTAGAAAAAGAAATAAATTTCTCGGTCGACTCGGGGATCACGCTAATTTCTCCTGGAAGGCAATCTAATTCCTTGATGATGAAATGCGAGTCGTATCTTGAAAGGTTATGCATCAGAACTGGAACAAAGGAAGGATTTTTGAAATTGATATTGCAAGAAGCATGTGCGGGTCCTCTGAATTTGCCAGTACGATGATCGTGGTCCGCCACTTTCTTTTTGGATTTGCTGCAGGAATTAAATCCACCTTCACCACAAATATGACATATGCTTGCTTTCCGATAGACATCTTTTTCAGTCCCGCACGGGGATAACTGGTTTTCCAGTTATTTGGGGAGCAACGCCCCCACGGCCCGAGCTGACCTTGTGACTGTTTCTGTTTTGATTTCGTCTTGATACGATGATACCACCGAAGGGACAGCTGTTCATCCAGCTGATGGGGAGTGGCGACCCCACGGCCCGAGCCGACAGTAGTGTTTAAAATCTTTTTCCATTTGTGGTTGTTGTTGTTGTTATCTCGCCACGCTCCCGCCTCAGTCCTGTAGGTTGCTGAGGTTGTGATTATGCGCCAGCCCTTTCCTCTCACTTTCCTGTTTTTGCTTTCTTCTCCACTCCCTTTTTCTCTATTTTCTACTCCTCTTCCTTTTCTTTTTCATTTTCTGTTCCCTCTTCGTTTCTTCGGGCTGGTTAGCTAGACCTACCTGCACGTTTGCCGTGTGCGGTGACCCGTACAGGTGGAAAAGGGGATGCTGGAGGCTGAGGTTACTGGGGGCCAGGCTATAGTTGTCACCAGTCGCCAACACTCCTCTTTGCCCCCTGCTTCACCCTAAACGGGAGGCTAGGAACTAACCTACACCTAGTCAATCGGCTTGTCATTTCGTACGACGGGGTGAGTTTGGGGATAGTGTGGGCATGCCAAAGGGGTATTACCAAGACCCGGGAAAGTCGCGGTACTCGCTGAGCGCATGTCTGCACGATCAACATGCTATATCCGCCGCCTAACCCTAGGGCCGTGTCCTGCGCCCATGTTGGCATGCGGACCTCCGGCTCTCCCCTGTTGGGCTCGGTAGTGGGCGGGGAAGCTGGCGGATGAATTTTTTTCGCATTATATATGGATTCTTCAACTATTCCCCCTTCTGTCAAACTAAAGAAATCTTTGGACACGGATCCTAACCCCACCAATAAGAAACTGCGTACTTTGCCGCCGGACACTGCCCGATTTTTTATCATCCATGCACGGGAAGAATCTCACAAGCTTGGCTCCAAATCTCCCTTCTGGATTCAAAAAGCCCTGCAAGGAGCGGTTGCGTCACCAACTAGTGTGAAGAAGTTAAAATCGGGAGATATATTGGTGGAAATGTCAAGTCCACGCCATGGTTCATTGCTCTTGGGCGTCTCCAACTTGGGTGGTGTCCCTGTGGACATCAAACCTCATCAGTCCCTGAATTCATCCAGAGGTGTCATCTCCGAGCGCGACCTCGTGGATGTTTCAGAGGAAGAATTTCTGGAGGAGCTTGCCAACCAAGGTGTCACAGCGGTTCGTCGGATCAAGTTCCGCCGAAACGGGGAGCTGGTCAACTCCAGAACAGTGATTCTGACCTTTGATCGCCCGACTCTTCCATCTTCCATCCATGCGGGCTATTTGAACTGCTCTGTGCGCCCGTACATTCCTAACCCCCTTCGTTGCTACCGATGCCAAGTGTACGGGCACTCCCAGCAGTCTTGCCGTGGTGCTGCTACTTGCAATCGTTGCGGTTCACACGACCATCTTCAGTCTGACTGCTCTGCTGCAGCTGCCCATTGTGTGAACTGCAAAGGCGACCATGCTGCCAATGCCAAGAACTGTCCGAAGTGGATTGAGGAGCGGAAGATTCAGGAGGTTAAGACACTTGAACACCTGTCCTACCCTGAAGCTCGACGGAAGGTCGTTCCCGCTGCTCCAAGCGCACGCACCTACTCTTCCGTTGTGGCTCCTAAAACATCCATTGCCACTCAGACAGACATCACTATACCAAAAGACTGCCCTTTCTCTCTCGAGGATATTTATGCTGCTGGGCTGAAGGCCCTTCGACTTTCCACCACTGACAGTTTATCTTTGCCACCACAGACCAATGCTCGGGGTCCTGCATCCTCGCCCAAGCGCGCTGTTGCAGAACAGGTTTCCCGTTCTACGAGCCCTGATCCCTCGCCTGCTAGACACAAAGGCAAGGCCAAACAATCCTCAGCCACTAAATCTCAAACAAAGGTTCAAGCCGGAACGAATCAGTCCCGGTCTTCATCCTCCAGACACCCCCAGTCCTTCCCCCGGTTACCACGCTGCCGAGGGGCACTGCAGACCAGACTGAGGAATTCATGGACTCCGAGGCCTTCTAGGCCTCTTCAGTTCATTTGACCCACGTTTCTTTCTTCCTATCTACCCCTCAAATCATGGTTTCAATCGTTCAATGGAACTGTCGAGGTTTTCGGACAAAATATGACGACGTCAAACATCTGCTTTCGTCGTACTCTCCGGTGTGCCTTTGCCTCCAGGAGACAAAACTTAAACCATCAGACCTGCTCTCAGTTCGAGGCTACAGTGCATTTCGGAAAGATAATGTTTCAGGAGATATAGCTTGCGGGGGAGTTGCCATTCTTGTCCCCCACAGTGTTCCAGTTTCTCCCGTTGCGGTCTCAACATCTTTACAAGCCGTTGCGGTGCGTATCTCCATGCCTGTGCCTCTAACTGTTTGCAGCGTCTATCTGCCGCCGGATGAGGACGTGAGCGTGTCCGTTCTTGAGAGCTTAGTTGGGCAGCTGCCGTCACCTGCTCTTCTTCTGGGTGACTTCAATGCTCATAATCCATTGTGGGGTAGTGTCAGAACAGACGTACGAGGCCGTAGGATCGAATCTCTTCTGTCCTCGACCTCCCTGTGCCTTTTTAACACCGGAGCTGACACTTATTTCCACGAGCCTACACGAAGTTTCAGTGCGATCGATTTATCTTTGGGTTCACCATCAGTTATTGCTGACTGGTCGTGGACGGTGTGCAACGACCTCCATGGGAGCGACCACTTTCCAATTGTACTTGGCTATAATGAGAGCGTGCCATCTTCTGCTTCCCGCCCTCCTCGATGGAGGATGGATCGTGCCAAGTGGGAGGTCTTCACATCGTCCGCAGTGATACCTTCTGTCATGGTGACCCGAGGGTCAATCGATGCAACTGTTACTGATGTCACCACGTGTATCATTCAGGCAGCGGATCTCTCTATCCCAAAGACATCAATGACGCTCCCAAGACGTCCGAAACCTTGGTGGACCTCTGATTGCACAGCGGCTAGGAGAGCTCAACATAAGGCCTGGTGTACATTTCGGCGGTATCCAACCGATGCTAATCTCGTTGAATTTAAAAGAGCAAAATCTTACGCTCGGTTGGTGCGTCGACGAAGCAAGAGGGAGTCTTGGATAAAGTACGTTTCATCGATCAATTCACGTGCCAGTTCAAAAACTGTTTGGGAAAAAATTCGTAGGATTCGGGGAAACTGTGGTTCCCATCAGATCTCTATTCTCGAGAGTAACGGCTGCACGTATGCTGAAGTCGGGGAGATAGTGGATTGTTTGGGTAGGGCGTTTGCCTCTGTTTCCAGTTCTGAGGCGTACCCTCTCTCCTTTCAGAGGACTAGACCAGCTGCTGAGTGCCAGAGACTCTCCTTTGCGCCTTTTCATAACACCGAGTATAACTCCCCCTTCAGCATGGTTGAACTCCGAGTGGCTCTGCATCGGTCCGGTGCAACATCTGTAGGTCCCGATGGCATCCACTATGACATGATCCGTCATCTATCACAGTCGTCTCTCGAGAATCTGTTAGTGCTTTTCAACCGCATTTGGTTGGAGCACAGTTTCCCGGACTCCTGGCGAAAAGCTTGTTTTACCTTTTCCCAAGCCTGGCAAAGACCCCAAGTCTCCCTCTAGTTACCGGCCAATTGCCCTCACTAGCTGTCTGTGCAAAATCCTTGAACGCATGGTTAATTCTAGGCTAATTTACTTCCTAGAAGAACATCAAATTCTGTCGCCATCACAAAGCGGCTTCCGTCGTCATCGTTCAGCTCCTGACCATCTCCTGCTCCTTGAGACGTCTGTTCGAGAGGCATTCGTGCGTAGGCAGCACCTGGTGTCTGTCTTTTTTGACATCGAAAAAGCTTACGATAGAGCGTGGCGTCACGGTATCCTCCGTGACCTCCACGAGAATGGGTTGCGGGGAAACCTGCCAACCTTCATTGCCAACTTTCTTCGTAACCGTGTGTTCCAGGTGCGCCTCGGTACAACGCTCTCTGCCTTCTTCCATCAAGAACAAGGTGTTCCTCAAGGCAGCATTCTTTCGGTGACTCTTTTCATCCTCCGCATTAATTGTTTGCTTAAAAATCTTCCTCCTACGGTTTCGACTACCATTTATGTTGACGACCTTCACATCTTCTGCTCGTCATCAAGCATGCATTTCATTGAAAGGCAGCTGCAGTCTGCAATTAACCAGATAGTTAAAGCGGCGAACAACAATGGTTTCGTTCTTTCTGCTGAAAAGACAGCGTGTGTCCATTTCTGCCGGAGGCGTGGCCTCCACCCCGATCCAGAACTCTATTTGGACCATGCAGCCATTCCAGTTTTGCCGGAAACCAAGTTCCTTGGTTTGACCGTCGACCGTGCGCTCACCTTTCGCTCGCACGTTCGACGACTCCGCACTTCCTGTCTGAGAGCTTTGTCCATCCTCAAGATCCTCGCCTCAGTCTCCTGGGGTGCAGACAGGACTTCCTTGTTCCGTATTTACCATTCTCTCATTCGGTCTAAACTGGATTATGGCTGTATGGTGTATGGCTCTGCGCGTCCTTCCGTTCTCCGGCCGTTGGATACCATCCACCATCAAGCGCTGCGTCTTTGTACGGGAGCCTTTCGTACGTCACCCATTCCCAGCCTTTATGCCGACGCGAACGAACCGTCGCTTCATTTACGCCGTCTGCAGCTGTCTCTTCAATTTTACCTGAAACTTAAATCACTCACAGACCATCCTTTATACGATGCAGTTTTTCATCCCCAGCATGCTCGTTTGTTCGAGATCCGTCCCTCGTGCATTCGAACCTTCGGTCTTCGTATGGCGGCCGTAGCTCGTGATGCAGGGCTCGACTTGTCACTCGTTGGAGAGACCAGGGGCTTTGAGGATTCTCCATGGCATCCTCTTGGTGTCATGGTCGATACCAGCTTTACATCTTTTGACAAGTCCTCAACCCCTGCGTCAGTGTACCAGCAGCTCTTCGCCGAACACCGTTACGTCAATGCAGACTTTATTCCTGTTTTCACCGATGGATCTAAGGCAGCTGGTGTCGTTGGATGCGCCGCCGTCTGCATTGACGAAGTTTCTGTTGCCCGCATTCCTGCCGAGGCCACGGTGTTTTCGGCGGAGATGCATGCTGTGTATCTTGCACTTGTTCACGTGCAGTCGAGCTCTCATCAGCGTGCTATTGTGTACACTGATTCGTTGAGTGTTGTGCAATCATTGTCATCTTTGGATTTCTCTGGCCACCCACTTCTTTTTACCGTACGGAGACTTCTTCGTTCTTTGCTCGAGGCTGATGTCCAGATTCGGTTCTGCTGGATTCCTGGGCATGTTGGGATCCCAGGGAACGAGTCTGCTGATGCTGCTGCTAGATCTGCCTCTTCTTTGGTCGTCACACCCTTGCCACTGTTTCACCGTGATTTTCGCTTTCTTGTTCACGATCATATCAGACGAACGTGGCGAAGTCTGTGGGACCAACAGGTGGAGAATAAACTGCACCGTGTTAAACCCATCCTTGGAGTCTGGAAATCATCGTGTCGCCGGAACCGTAGGGAAGAAGTTGTTCTTGCGCGTCTCCGCATTGGGCATTGTCGCTTCACGCATAGCTATTTGCTGTGTGGCGACGCTGCCCCAATGTGTGAGGCGTGCGACTGTTTACTCACCGTCTCTCATGTTTTGTGCAGTTGTGTTCGTTTTCGTCAGCATCGGTTTCACTATTTTCAGTCTCATCTGCTGGACGAGGACGCAGCTACGCTTCAAAAGCTTTTGGGCGACCACTGCGACACTTTCGCAGTATTTTCCTTTCTAAAACAGATTAACGTTTTAAAACTCATTTAAAAAAAAAAAAAAAAAAAAAAATAAAATAAAATAAAAGTTATATTATAATGGTAAATTAATAAAGTTATATATAAACCTAATAAACTAACTAGTCTTCACAACATCTTTCATCATCCTCTTTTCTAACTTTTACCAAGCCTGTCTGCTCTTAATCATTTCACCCCGCTTTTTAAAATCTTTAGCTGATAGTTCTGTGTCTGGCGCTCTTTGGCCAAGCCTGGCCCTTGCGCCACTAAAATCAATTAACTAACTAACTAACTAACATCTTTTTCAGCCTCCATCAATGCAATCATAGGGATATTTATTTTATAATTTTTTTCAATGACTTCCACATCTTCTTTGAAAGTGTGAAGGAAATGACTCACAACTCCCTGCTCTGCTCTATGAGTTCGGAAAACATCATAACGACCTTCCACATCTTTTATGAAATAAGCATATGATATGACTTCATGAGATTGGGTTGGCGTGGTGAAGGACTCGCTTGGATTCGGGATCGGACCTTGAACTGGTTTTAAGACGCTCTCAAAATCAGCGTATACAACAAAACGAACCCGGGGGTCTGAATTTGAAAACTTTAAAAGTTAATTCGTTGTCTTCTGGCATCTTGATAAGGACAGTCTTGTTTTTATTGCATAATTTCTTGTGCTCATTTAATTTTTGTTCTCCATTGTACCTCGTATCATAAGTTTTAAAACATGTTTTGCAGATGTGTACTTTACTTTTGATGGAAGACAATTGACTGGAAATGCCGCCCCGGTGGCGCAGTGGTCTAAGCGATGGCCTCTGATCATTCGTCCGAACGGGGTCCGGGTTCGAATCCCGGTGAGGCATGGATGTTGTGTTTGTCTTACGGCACTGGCTCTCTCCTTCCCTGGAACCAGTGACCCTAAATTAGGGACGGGCGACTGCTTATAGCCCATTGAGTTGCTCACGGTGGTCGTTAAACCTCCAATCAAAAAAAAAAAAAAAATTGACTGGAAATAAGCCGCTCAAAATTTGTAGTGTAAGCAAAATGGTTGTAACCTCCGTTTTCTAAAAACAACAAATCTCTGTGGTCTGCCAGCTCTTCACATACTTTAATGGGAAATATTTTACCAGCTTCATCTATCCCGTAAATGTTGATGCTGATGTTGTTAGACTTCTCAAATTTTGGGATGTCAGAAATCTTGACGGGATAGTCCACGCAATCCCACTTGTAGCCGCCTTCAAAATAAGGATCGTTGAGATAAGAGGCTACCTTTTCTCTGTCTCTCCTTTGATCTTGAAGACATGGGGTCCACACGGCATATTTGAAACAGAAGGCAACTGAATTTTGAACGTTCACGACAGCATATTTCTTCTGGATATGGCTGGGAAGCATAATAAAGGAACCTCCTCTCAATGGCCTAAACCGATTAACCCGGAGTTCGAACCACTCCACTTGAGAAAACATCCAGCCTGATCCTTTCAGTTCGCATTCAGAACATTCAATGAGTAGTTTCCTGGACATGATATCGAAAAATTCCCCGAGATTGTCGACCGATACACTGGCTTATTAGTTGTTTTTAAATTCCGAGAACATATATCAAATTTTTCCGGGTCATCGGGTTTAGGCTTTTTAAAGGCTGCCTGCATAAATGCATTTACTTTAATGGATGGGTGGGCTGCCGGTGCATGTTCTAGAATGCTTACAGAAGAATTTTGGATGCCATTCAAAAATGTGGAGAGACAGACCGCTGTTTCCCCTTCCGGAACAATCTTAAACGTTTGTAGTCGGTTCTGAGACCGACTGCACTTGAATGTAAGCCCCCATATTCAATGGAGGAACAATGGGAGCTTCGGAACTTGGGTCCTCAACAACGTGGCTGGGGCCAGTAACAACTTCATGACTGGGGTCTACAGCATTGGAGGAGCCCGCTGTATTTGAAGGGTCTACAGCATTGGAGGGGCCCGTTGTATTTGAAGGGCTTGCAGCATTGGAGGGGCCTGCCAAAGACGCATTCAACGAGTTCCCCCACCTGAATTCTCGAATGACATTTAAGAATATGTATCTGCAAGTACGCATTTCTAGAAAAACCCTTCCTACACAACATACACGGAATAAGTGCCCCAGAATGAATTTTGACATGTCTCTGCAAATTTCTTTTCAAAATGAAGACCTGACAGATCTTACAAGTGAAAGGAGTAGGGGGTACGTCAGGCAGAAACGAGGAAAGTAGGTCTTGCGACATTGGAATTTCCTCTAATGCCTGAAACACTTCTGAATTTTGTAAATATAGTTGTTCATCTTCCAGCCACCATTCTTTCTGTGAAAGAATAATAAAAAAAAAAAACCGTCTCCCCTATCAAAGCAATTTTCATGAAATAAACATTAAAACGGGAAATTCGTACGTTGAGAATAAATTTATATTGGGAGCTATCGCAAAAATATGAATTCCTAAAATATATGAAAAAAAGAACTGTTTTAAAGGAATAAACGATTCCACTAACATGAATTTTCCTTCATGAAAATCTAACTTTAATCGTATGCAAAAGAACTCACATACTATTCATAATACGCTAACATGTTTTAACCCCTATCAACGCATTTTCATGGAATAGACATTAAAGTGGGAAATTCCTACGTTGAGAATAAATTTTTAAGAGAGCTATCGAAAAAATATGAATTCCTAAAATATTTGAAAAAAAAGAACTATGTTTTAAAGGAATAAACGATTCCACTAATATGAATTTTTCTTCCTGAAAATTGCCCGCATTCCTCCTGAGGCCACGGTGTTTTCTGCGGAGATGCATGCTGTGTATCTTGCACTTGTTCACGTGAAGTCGAGCTCTCATCAGCGTGCTATTGTGTACACTGATTCGTTGAGTGTTGTGCAATCATTGTCATCTTTGGATTTCACTGGCCACCCACTTCTTTTTGCCGTTCGGAGACTTCTTCGTTCTTTGCTCGAGGCTGATGTCCAGATTCGGTTCTGCTGGATTCCTGGGCATGTTGGGATCCCAGGGAACGAGTCTGCCGATGCTGCTGCTAGATCTGCCTCTTCTTTGGTCGTCACACCCTTGCCACTGTTTCACCGCGATTTTCGCTTTCTTGTTCACGATCATATCAGACGAACGTGGCGAAGTCTGTGGGACCAACAGGTGGAGAATAAACTGCACCGTGTTAAACTTATCCTTGGAGTCTGGAAATCATCGTGTCGCCGGAACCGTAGGGAAGAAGTTGTTCTTGCGCGTCTCCGCATTGGGCATTGTCGCTTCACGCATAGCTATTTGCTCTGTGGCGACGCTGCCCCAATGTGTGAGGCGTGCGACTGTTTACTCGCCGTCTCTCATGTTTTGTGCAGTTGTGTTCTGTTTTGTAATAATCGGTTTCACTATTTTCAGTCTCATCTGCTGGACGAGAACGCAGCTACGCTTCAAAAACGACCACTGCGACACTTTCGCAGTATTTTCCTTTTAAAACAGATTAACGTTTTAAAACTTATTTAAAAAAAATAATAATAATAATTTATAATGATTATAACAATGAATTAATAAATTTATTTTTATAAACCTGATTAACTAGTCTTCACAGCTTTTATCATTCTCTTTTCTAACTTTTACCAAGCCTGTCTGCTCTTAATCATTTCACCCCGCTTTTACAAATCTGTAGCTGATAGTTCTTTGTCTGGCGCTCTTTGGCCAAACCTGGCCCTTGCGCCACTAAAATCAATTAACTAACTAACTAACTAACTAACCTTCCTGAAAATCTAACTTTAATCGTATGCAAAAGAACTCACATACCGCTAACATGTTTTAAACTCCCTATCAACGCATTTTCATGGAATAAACATTAAAATGGGAAATTTCTACGTTGAGAATAAATTTTTAAGAGAGCTTTCGTAAAAAATATGAATTCCTAAAATATTAAAAAAAAGAACTATGTTTTAAAGGAATAAACGATTCCACTAACATGAATTTTTCTTCCTGAAAATCTAACTTTAATCGTATGCAAAAGAACTCACATACCGCTAACATGTTTTAAACCCCTATCAACGCATTTTCATGGAATAAACATTAAAATGAAAAGTTCCTACGTTGAGAATAAATTTTTAAGAGAGCTTTCGTAAAAAATATGAATTCCTAAAATATAAAAAAAAAGAACTATGTTTTAAAGGAATAAGCGATTCCACTGACATGAATTTTCCTTCCTGAAAATCTAACTTAAATCGTATGCAAAAGAACTCACATACTGTTCCTAATACACTAGTATATTTTTTCCTAAAGGAATCCTCTCACGAAATTCTAACAACATCCTAATTCAAACAACTTTGGGGACCTAACAATAAATAAAAACATTGCATGCTAATAAACGAACGCTTACCTCTTCCATTGCAGAAACTGAAGCAACATCACTTTTAGATTCCATTCCGAAACACGTCACAATATTCAGACAGCGAGACAGGTGATAACTAAACGTAGTTGAAAACTAAACGTACGTACTAAACGAAAGCAGCAGAAAAACTGAGGGGGAGGAATGAACAACACTAGTTTTATAGCGAACAGGATGCCCTTTTGCCCCCCCCCCCCCCGACATTGTAAGAAACGTCATTGGTTCAAAGTTGAAACAGTTTCTGAAATTCTGGCATCTGTTCACAAGGATGACATCACGACGTACCCGTCACCCTGCGTCATCGCTTCAAGCAGTATGATGACATCTGTTCACAAAGATGATATCATGACGTACCCGTCCTCATGCGTCATCGCTTCAAACAGTAACTGCAGGGATGACCTTATCTGACTATCTCGTGCCTTCAACGTTTAATCAGTTTTCGAAATTGTGATGACGTCAGCTCACAAGGAAACGACGCCACGTGTTGCTGTGTCATCATGCGTCATCGCTTCAAACAGCAACTGCACGGAAACCTTATCTGGTCACGAACATGCTATTGAAGAATCACTATAGGCCTCTAATCAGACAAAGCGAACTGTAGCTCAGGGCTTATTTTAAGGTAAATTCTTAGCGATAGAAAAATGAAAGGATTTCGTTATAATTAATTTTCATATCTTGAGAGAATAAACTAAAAAATTCTTCATAGACAGAAAAAATAAAGTCTCGATAAAAGTAGTTGTTAGTTTGAAAAGTTAGAAAATAAAATAATGTTGATACATCGAGAAGTTTAACGAGTATGCAAGCATTTAGAAAAAAAAGACTAAGATAATGCATTAAAAGGTACATTTCACTGATTAATCATGAAGAAATAAAAAAAAATACGAAAAAATAAGAAAATAAACATTTTAACTATGCATAAAAAATTGTGGCTTTGTACGGTGGAAAAAGGTACAACGTTAAAAAAATGTAACAGAAAATGCCATGAACACGTAAATACATTAATAAACAATCATGTTTTAAGATTATGTCTGCCGCACAAAACTTTGGAAAACGTCTTTATGTTGGTATGTCCGTTGAAAATGCGTGAAGTCTCCTCAACGAAAATAAAAAAAATCGTTACGGTGAAAAATTATGGACATAAAATGGGAAATTAGGGGGGCAAAATAAGGAATAAATTCGTTTCAAAATGATCAAGTTATTGAAAAAAAAATCAGTCTTGGAGCTTAATGTGTCTAACAGAATCTCAAATGATGTCAACCGCCGACCCCGCTGAGGAGAAAACGACGTTGGCTGATGTCATGGTTTTGTCTGCTATCACGGCAGCGTCACCCATCATAGTGACTCATCCCAAAACACGTGTCATACAAAATTTTCTGAGACAAAGAGGAAATGGTGACTCATCCCAAAACACATGGCTCACAAAATGACAACGTGGTGAAACTAAAATGGCTGAACATGAATCAACGGGAACGAAATCTTTTCAAACAAAGCCTTTCCTCGTCTAAATTAAAATTGGAGGGAGGACAAATATACGAATTAAAAAAATAATGCAACGTCTATAAAAAATTCTAACACCACACGAAAGTTCTAAAAATATAAGTTTAATAAAATAAATTAGAGAGAATAAATAGGACACACAAAAAAATACGAGTAAAAAAAATAAATATTGGAAACGACAAAAAACTTCCTTCAAGAATTTGACAAAGTCTAGTAAATCTCCCGAGAAAATTAGAAAAATAATGCAACGTCTCTAAAAAATTCCTAACACCTCACGGAAGTTCTAAAAATATAAATTTAATAAAACAAATTCGAGGAAATGCATCGATTGAAAAAACTTCCTTCAAAAAATTTGTCAAAGTCCAATATATCTCCCGCGAAAAACATAAATTTCCAAAAAGTACCGCTAGCGGCAACACATCGCGTACACATCCCCTTTCCCCCACTCGGTTTTTGCCATCTCTCAAAAACAAATGTCCATCGAAAGTTCCAAGAAGCATCGCTAGGGGCAGCACATCGACCCAACACACTAGCGTCATCTGCCACGCCCTTTCCCCCACTCGGTCGTTGCCATCCGTCAAAGGTCCATCGAAAGTTCCAAGAAGCACCGCTAGGGGCAGCACCAACCCTACACACTAGCGCCACCTGCCACGCCCCCACATCGTTCTGTCACAAGCGCCGCCCCCTTGCTCCTTCTGTCGCATCCTCATCCCTCGGCGCCGGGCCACGCCCCCATCCTTCTGCCGCAAGCCACGCCCTCAGCTCCTTCTCCTAGAAGGAGCTGCTCCTCCGGCCGGACCCGTCCTTTTATACTACTGACATATAATTCAAAAGTGTTAACTAGCATAACTTTTGTTCTCCTATATCCAAAAGTACTGATTGAACAAATCGAATGATTCTAACTAAGAGCCTTTAAATTCTGAAGAGGCACTGCCTCCCTTCCTCCGCCCAAAAGCCGCCACTGATATTTGCATTTTAAAAGTTCACAATATAAGTTCATTTGTGTTTTTCCTCGTAAAACCCCCTTGGGGATCGTTCCCTCTTCCCCGATGGAGGATGGTTAACCTCATAAGGAATGGTCTCTGAATCGCTGTCCATGGGGTAAAGTTCCTGTCGCATGCCGTCGTAGTCGGTAAACCGTTCTTCTCGCGGCTTCCTCAGCGCCGTGTATAGCATCTTCGAGTTTTCCATGGTCTTCCAGGTCGCTTCTACCACTTTTCTCCAAGAAAGCTCCGCGTTGGAGTATCTGGCAAGGCTGTTTAGCTTCTTGGTCGACACATTTCTCACAGGGACTTTGACGCGCCCGCCACTTCCCTTGTGGATAGGGACCTGCGGTTGTCGCAGCAGGCCTCCGTCCACCAAAACTTTGGCAGTGGTCTCGACCTCGTGCCACCATCCCCTCTCCGTGGACATGAGCCTCTGTTTGCACGTGACGATCTTACATTACCCGGGCTTTAGCGTCAGCGCGCTCTCGATCGTCAAGTACATGCCGCCTTAACCACGGCGGATGGGAGACCTGTTGATCACCACGCATGGCTCAATGACATTTCAGAGTGCTGCCTGGTGGGACAACCGCAGGTCCCCTTTCCCTTTAATAGCGACGGAGCGTCAAGGACGTGTAAACGGGTTTCGCGGGTGTGTTGTAAGAGGTAGAGGGTACAGACGGGCAGGGAAAAGAACATTTGACACTGATTCCAATAACAAGAGCTCACCTAAGCACATCCAAGGGTTCTGTGGTATTCAATAGACTAACGGCGCAGAATCCAATGGCAAAAGACCTGCTATCAATGGTCCAGCACTGGTCTCTGCAGAACGAGTAGTATCCAATGGCAAAAAAGCTGCTACCAATGGTCCAACACTGGGCTCGGCGGAACAAGCCAAATCTAATGGTGTAATGTTCTGTATCAAATAAATAAAAAGCTGTTCTCGTCAGCAGGAAAGGTATTCAACGGTCTGCTACCAATGGAGATGCATCCAACGGTCTCGGCGAGAGGAGAGACCGACCTCCAAGATCTCCAAGCCTAAGATGTAGAAAAAATCAACTCTTGAGTTCACAGACCTCGGAAGTCGCTGGTCTTGGCTCTGAGAGTCCACTCATGTGTCTGACGGTGTTGGGCGACAACGGTACAAAATCTTTCGTTGTTCTGTCGATGGCGATGATTTGTGAGTTAGTCACTGTTTTTTCGACGGGAATGTCCTGCATATCAAGAACGCCAAACGCAACTGTTTGCGGAGAACAAATCTCTTCTTCGGAGACAGGTACCTGAGGGTGTGACCATTGTGACGACGACGATACGCAACGGCATGACAGAATACGGGTATTTTTTGGATGACTTCACCGTCAGGAGAGTGATTACCAGAGAACGGGCTCTTTGGGATCGGAAACGTGGGATGTACCAGTTGATAAACTACACCGAGAACGGTTACCGGATCTGGGGACTGCTGGAAGTGACTCGTCTGACCGGAAATTGCATCAGTTGAGATGAAGCTGTCAAATCTACCTCAGAGAATGAGATCGCTTGTGGGGATGGTGTTGTCCGGACATTGGATTCTGACAGCGTTTCCGTGTTTTGTAATGTATCCCAGCTTGTTAAGTTCGTTTAAACGGTTGATGGGGTTGCAGACATACAGGATGGTTGCGACTTGGGATGCTCATCTGTTTCTATCAATTGTAAAGGGGTTATTGAAATTTAAAATGCTATGCTCTTGTAAAAATATCCAATTGTCTCGGCGGCAAGACCCACACCTTTTTGGTTTATGCCATCGGTCGATAGTCTTAGATTTTATACTATATGTCAACCGCACTTTTGGTTGCTTACCCCAAGCTCTCTCAACGTTTGAACATCTCTCTTTATTTTGTCCATTCCGTGCTACTAACGTTTTGCTATGTGTACATATCGCCATCACATTTTTGTTTTAACGTTACCCGTTTTTGCATTGAGTGTATGTAGTTAGTCTCTGAAACGTCCGCCCGACTGATGCAATGGCTGGCATCGTTCCATGTCTAGCTAATGTAATCACATCTGCCGTCCTTGGCCGCTGACATAATTCCACGCCTGGCTGATGCAATGGCCGCTGACACCGCTCGGCTGATGCAACCAACCTGGCGCTCGGCTGACACTGCTTGGCTGATGCCACTTGGCCGCCTACTCGGTGCTGCAGGCTTAGCATGACCCCGTTTTGCGTGTGTAAAAGAGGGACAGATTCAGTCGTTCGTCAGAGGGGCACCAGCCAGCCGATCGCCATGGACCATCTTCTCTCGCTGAAGTCCAAGGAGTTCTTCGTCAAGTGCCACGGAGAGATCAGACGTTGTCGCGACTTGATGACCAAGTACGAGAAGAGCCCCCAGACGGCAAAGCATCTCGCGAAAGTGTTTCCGTGTTTTGAGATGCACGGCTTTTACCTCCAGAGCTAGAGGCGTTTCGTGTCGAGGGAGCTCAGCATCGTTCCGGTGTGCGTGAACGAACCAGGCTACGCGTTTAATCTGGGAAGGTGCCGCGTCAACCGGCAGACAAGGGGCAGATCGACTTTGAAAAGGGCACATTCATGGGCTACCCTTTAACCGTTTCATTTAGAAGCACTGCTTGGACCTCAAGAACCTCGGTACCCTAATCAAGGACTCCCTCCGACACTTCAAGGACCGAAGGCACACTCTCACCGCCTTCAAAGGTGGCATGAAACAGAAAGTATCCGCTGTTCATCGGGCGATCGGCTGATGCCCACCTCCGACATATGGTGGAACTGTCAGTTGCACGGGACGATGGACCACACTTGCTCGTACTTCCGTGCCAGGTCCCTCAAGAAGTAGATCTTGATGGAAGCTGGAGGCGTCGTCTAAAGGCAGTTTCGCCAAGCGTCACGCATAGATAAAAGAAACGGCGGTGGAGTCGTTCTCGCAACTGTTTGAGGAACTTGCCGAGCTGCAGCGTCAGAGGACCGAAGCGTTGCCTAGAGCTGTAGAGCGCTTCCGCACCATCGAAGCGATCCTCGCACTGACCCCGACAGGGATCGCTGGATTCTGCTCTGGCAGACGTGCTTGGACATCTTACACTGGCGTCTCGTACACCTCGAGAGACGCGAAGAGTTTGTATTTCTGAGGTACACGTGGGAGGGGAGTTCCTCCCGCAGACGCGCGCCCTGGTAACGCGGATCGAAACCGGCACCGTACAACAGTTCGACATCCTAGAAGACTGTTCCTGGGTAGTGACCGATTGGCCTTCCCGTTTGTTTGTTTTTTTGGGGTGGGGCAAGTTGGCTAACCGTTGGTCGTACGCAACGGACACACTTTCTTCTTTGGAACCTGTACTTAACCAACGGTCAGACACAACGGACACACTTTCCTGGGGTTTTTTTTAGGACGCACTCTTACCCAACGGACCCCTTCCCCACCGGTTGGACTTTTTGGAGTGCTGCTGACGTCGCGTGGTCACGTGACCTCTCTTCTCTATATAAGCAACTGTCTTTGCCACGGTGGCACCCTATCACGTGCCTGATGGTGTATTGCCACGACGGTAGAGTAGCAAAATTCTGCTGCTACTTGAAACATCACCCACGAGCACACTGGCAGACGCGGTGTACGCCGACAGGACGGACGTGGATCCGGACCTCGTGCAGGAACAACCGTTGTTCGGTGTGTACATTCCGGTTTAAGTCGTGTACATCAAGTCCACCCTGTTGTGTGTCGGACTCCCAGTCACTCGTTCTCCCGAGCAAACGTCCTGCTTCGCGTGAGCGAAGGCAGTGGTTTGCTCCACTGCCTTCTTCTATAATGTTCTTCTAAAACGGCGTTGTTAAATTAATGAACAGACAAAACCTAAGCCTAACGTCAAACCAGACTGCAGCTGACACCATTGTCCCACGTGATGCAGCCTCTTGCTGAGACTTTATCGATACGATATGAAAAAAACTACATTTACAGTTCTGTACTATAAATGCACGATATTTCTTTTAATTCTGCACTTCTCTTAACTATTCATAAGTACAATTCTATTTTATAATTTATTACACTAAAATATCAAATTCGTAAGACTAACCTCAAATAAAATTCAATGAGCGTAACCGACGGCGTGCTACTGAAGAACTTTTAAGAGTAGTCTAAAGATGTGAAATTTAAGATGTCATAAACGTAATTTTGAAATATATGAATCTAATTACCTTCAACTCGGGAACTTTCGTAGCCAACAGTACACAAAATTTCTACCTCACGACTCACGTGTTCCACAGCTAAGAACTAACACGTAGTGACAGACCAAAAAACGTGCATCGAGCATAAAATCACGTGCCTACTGGATCTGATTCTTGAACCAATAGCAGAAAGCGATGCATATGACATTCATTTTCTGTCGTTATCCCTCATTGGCTAAACACGTTGCTGAGCCTCTTAGTAGCATCGCCCGGTAACTAGCGGTTGCGGACAGCGTTCCTAGGAGCCTTGCGCGTTAAAAATAAGGGTATCTCCCAGAAACAGCAGAACGAGCCTTGACCGCAAAAATACACGGGCAACAATACTTTTCTTACGGGAATTTTTAACAGTGTACACTCGCACGGGATAACTGATTTTCCAGTTATTTGGGGAGTAGCGCCCCCACGGCGCGGGCTGACCTTGTGACTCACCATCTTGTGTTTTCGTCTTCGTGCGATACCATCACCGCAGGGACAGCTGTTCATCTAGCTGATGGGTGCGGCGACCCCACGGCCGGGGCCTATGCTAGTGTTTTATGTCTTTTCCCATGTTTTTTGCTGTTACCTTGCTACGCACCCACCTCACTTGTTGTAGGCTGCTGAATTTGTGATTATACGCCAGCACCGGAGAATAGTTTCTCGTTCTCTTTCCTCTCTCCTTTCTCCTCCATTTTATGTTTTCCTTTCGTTTTTCCGGACTGGTTAGCTAGAGCTACCTGCATGTTTCCCGTGTGCGGTGACCCGTAAGGTGGAAAAGGGGTTGCTGGAGGCTGAGGTTTCTGGGGACCAGGTTGTAGTTTTCACCAGCTACCAACACTCCTGTTTGTCCCCTGCTTCACCCTAAACGGACGGCTAGGAACTAACCCACTCCTAGTCAATGAAGTCTGTGGCCGAGTGGAGTACAGACTTCTAACGGCTTGTCGTTGCGTACGACAGGGTTAGTCTGGGGATAGTGTGGGCATGCCAAAAGGGTGTTACCAAGACACGGGAAAGTCGCGGTACTTGCCGAGCGTATGTCTGCCGTATCAACTTGCCATATCCGCCGGTTAACCCTAGGGCCGTGTCGTGCGACCATTTGGGCTTGCGGACCTCCGGCTCTTGCTCGATTGTGGGCGAGGAGGCTGGCGGATGAATTATTTCAGTTTCCTGTTATGGATGACACAGTGCCACACTTCTCAACACTACATCACTGTTTGAGACTCCTCTTAAGGTTGCACACCATGACCAACTTAACTCTCCTCGAGGCGTTGTCGCTTCTCGTGACCTCATCGAGAACTATGTACTTGAAGAACTAAAGAGCCAAAACGTTACGGCTGTACAACCTATTCTCTTCAGGCGGAAAGGGCAGTCAGTCCCATCCCGCAATATCATTCTGACTTTTGACACCCCGTCCCTGACTACGTCCATTAAGGCAGGGTATCTCCACCTTGAGGTACACTCGTACATCCCCAACCCTCTGAGATGCTTCAAACGCCAAAGCTGTGACCACTCTCGGCAGTCCTGTATGAAAGCTGCTCGTTGCGAGCGCTGTGGGCCACCAGACCATAATATGGAAGCTTGCAATGCCGCCGCCGAGTGCTGTGCCAAATGCAAAGGAACACATGCAACATCTGCTAAGGACTGTCCCCAATGGGCACAAGAGAAAGAATACAACGTTTGATAACAATCCAGTGAATCTCCTATGCCGAAGCGAGAAGAATGGTCGTTCCTTTACAGTTGAACCGGCCCTCATATACAGCAGTGGTGGTCGGAAAATCTACTGTCACTGTTGAAATGGAAAGTCAGATCCCCCTAAATGTCCCTACCAGATGGATGGGATCATAGTTGCTGGGCTGAAAGCCCTCCAGTCTCTAGCTAGGTGTTTGAAAGCGACATCCACCGCTTCGACGAAGGCTGTTAACACCAGTACCGGCAGCGGAACCCATGCCACATCTTCTGGCAAGAAAGACAAAGAGAAAATCATGTCTTCTCCAAAATCTCAGAAGAATACTCAAGGTCGGACAAATCCCATAAAGAACCATGGGACGAAGCACACTCCCATATTGTCCCCTGGTAAAACACCCCCACATCTGGGGAAGCAATCATCAAATATAATAAGGTATTATAATTTGATTATAGATTTACTGTATCTTGGTCATGCCCTCTGGGCGTAACTTATTGTTCAGTATTTATTTAATGTAGTGTATTGTTGGCATAGTGATATGTTATTATTAGTCATATCGATTCTCATATTGGCATGTTTTGTGGGGCACAGTTGGTGGAGTGCGGGTTATATTCAGTTCCTTTCTACGTTGCACGTGTCGTGTGTGGGCGTGCGTTATCTTGCTGGAAAACACCACGATGGACCGACCTTACAAATAGCACAACAACGGGCTGACTGATGTTGCTGATGTAGGAGGTGCTGTTTTGCGTACCCGGTACAAACTCTAGTTGTGTACGGGAGTAATAGCTGATCGCTCCCCACACCGGGAGACCAGGTGTAGGCCCTGTGTGTCGCTGGCGGATGCAAGAAGGGTGAAGAGGCTCCCCTGTGCGTCTGCGAACACGCATATGGCCATCGGAGGCTCCCAAGCAGAATCTGCTTTCATCGCTGAACACGACAGATCGCCATTGCGTTCTCCAGTGCAGATGTTGGCGACACCACTGCAGCCGCTCCTGACGGTGGGCTGGATCAGAGGTGCACATGCCAGAGGCACACGTGCACGTAGTCCTGCATCCAGTACACCGTTGCGGATTGTTTGCACAGTCACCTCAGGTGCAACGGCAGCTCGGATTTGCGTCGCAGTGGATGTTCTGCTTGACAACGCCGCTCTTCTTATGCGTCGATCGGTCCGCTGATCAGTCCGTCTGTGACTCCCGGTTCCACGTCTTCTCGTGTGGGAATGTTTCTCGGACCATCTACGTCACCATCGTACCACCACCGATACTTCCCGTCCAATTCGCTCCGCAATACGACGATACGACCACCCGGCCTCGCGGAGTCCGACTAGACGACCTCGCTCAAAGTCCGATAATAGCTGAAATCATACACGTCTTCCAAGTCCAGGCATTGCAGCTTCTTCAGGGTCTTCGCACGTGTCCGTACGCCAACGACTGATTACATTCACTTCGCCGTACTCCTTAAATACCACCGACGATAATTTGCATATTATGCCGTGCTGTGGCGTAAGCGCTCACCGGTTGGTCCCGAAATTAACATCACACCCACATAAACTCGACCCAATTAACATATGTAAATTTCATGATTGTCCGCCAATTCCTTCTTGGTGTTCTTTTTTCACTTTCCGGCAGTGTATTTACAGTGTCCACCTACTGCTACATGTATGATAAATATTTCATATGTAGCTTCGAGATGTAAGTTTTTGGACTGTTCTCATATACTGTGTTACGCGCCAGTGTACGTACCATATATTATGCTTAACCTTTTTCATTAGTTTAATTTTTGGCGTTTTGGCTTGTCAAGATATTGTAATACTTAAATAACTTCACCTTATGTATTTGCTGGTTGTTCATATATATTGTTGCATGCATGCTTTATGATATAAACTTATTATGCTAGTCCCCATGACTAACCTGCGTTATACTACACATTTTCTGTTTCGTGCTCTCTGGCCTGTCATCTATTAAATTGGGGATCAGGGGCTTGCCAGGCTTGTTTAATTAAGCTTTTTTCCCTGGCTCCATGCCATTCACCGTGATGATTCATGGCGCCATAAATAATTTATGTGTTCACAATACTAACTCTACATGTTTCGTTTGCTGAAAAGTTTATGAAATATCTAAAATGGTGCCCATACAAAGTGAACATTTTTGACTAATTATTTAATAATTTATGTAGTTTTATTGTGGTTGAGTGTATTGTATAATTACTGTTATGTATTGAATTACCCGCTATATGGCAGAATATTTCAATAAGCAAACAAACAAACAAAAACTTGAGTCAGCTGTGGAACGCCTTAGAATCTCGTTTGCGCCGTTTCACAACAGCAACTATAACTCCCTCTTCAGTATGGTTGAACTCAGGGTGGCTTTGCATCGGTCCGGCGCGGTCTGTAGCTCTCGATGGTATCCACTATGATATTGTTACAACCTCGGACCCAATCTGGTCCCGTATAGTCAGGATGCCAATTTCTCCGGACGTAATCCGTACGCTGGATTAGCCTTGGCAGTACACCAGAAATCAATGGAAACGCAGTATAACATTTAAAAAAGAGATATACTCGATATTGACATAATTTACACCGGGATTTCCTTGAGTAATAAATTCTCTATAATACCCGGCCAGGTTTGGCCCTTTTAGTGTTTCTGAAACCATGCGGCAACGAAGAAATATTGATAAAGTACTTACGTAACGAACCTCGAGTATCCAGTGAACTGATAATAACAGTGGAACACACGTGACACGCACAGGTCGCTGATCCTAATCATGCAGCACTTTCTCACCACAGGTGGTAGAAGTCGACGTCGCTCGACGCAGCGGGCTGTGCGTAATCACACACACAGACGAGTTTTCTCCTCTCCTCCGACAACACGTAGAGGCGGCGATGAACTTCGGTTTCTCTCTCCGACTGCAGGGGTGGGTGGGTGGGGGGGGCTCTTCAGCTCTTCCGTCAAAGCCAGGCGTCCCTCTCTTTATGCTTTGAGCGAGGCGATCCGTGTCTCTTAGCTGCGACACACCTGAAGTAGCTCTTTTCACGGCAACTTTTGGTATCTGCCATCCGGTGAGTTTGTGGAAGTTCCAAGGTGGAACTAGAGATCTGCGATTCTTCAGCGTCGCTTTGAGCTTGTTTTCCAGGGGCTAAGGTTCTCAACAGCGGCAGCAAATTTTAGCGTGAGGAAATTCCCAACCTCTCTCTTCGCTATATCAAACGAACTCTGGCGAAAAATCTGCTTTGTCTCCAACAAGTGGTAAACGGTGTATTCCACCACTTGAAAACACGGCATGTTTATTACCAAAAACTTTTAGTACAAAACCTTTCCCATTGTCACTCGCGTGGCTTCGCTTGCCGACAAAATCTCCAAAGTGCTTGCCGTCCAAATAGATTTTGAATTATGAGGAAAAGCTTTTAAACCCTGACCTGCCCCATTTACGATTATGAGCTCTTTGTTTTTATGGCAAACACCTGCATCTTGTCATTCGAATTCAAAGTACTAGAAATCTTTTCTTTTATACTGCCCCTCGCAAGTGTTTAATTATTCCTCCACTCTCTGTTAATTAAACCCCCAATCAAGTTTCAATTAGCATGCATTAGCCACGCCTCTCGCCAATTAATTATGCGATGGGGGGGCGTCACATCGCCCCCTTCTTAAAATGTAACTCGTCTCGAGTGTATATAAGCTACCTGTGATTCGCAGCGATTCCACCACCCGGAGCTGCCTACCCGAGATAAGAACCCATCAGTGCCCCCTCTGCCCTTACTCAAAACAATCGCCTTGAATTGGTCTTTGGCATTACCCGAGCCCATCTCATTTTCTAACGAATCTTAGGGAACGCCCACATTCTATGCATACCTGCATAATTGTTTACTCTGCCACTTCCCAGGGCAGTACACAAATACGACACTACATTATTAGTTTACATTACACAGTTCCACTTCCACGACATACAGCAAGATTAAAATAATTCTTCCATTATAACACAACACCGAGCACACTATACAAAATTATTACAACCAACAAGCTCATTCCATGTTCTCAGGCTCTCCGCCTCGGGCTATTTCACATCACTAAGTCAGCCAACGGGAAACTAAACAATCACCTCAGACACTCATCGTTCAACTGTTTCCGATTCGGTATTTCCTGCCTTATGCGGTCTAAGTCTATCGAGGTGTATGACTAAAGGGCCTATTGTTGTACGAAACTTTGTAAAGAACGTCGTTGATTCTCTTCTTCACCACATAGGGACCTTCCCACGGGCGCTGCAATTTGGGGAACTTTCCCTTTCGCCTTCGGGGATTATAGAGCCAGATTAAGTCTTCCTCCTTAAACACTTTCTCAGCAGCCTGCACGTCATACTAATTTTCATTCTTTCGGTAGCTATCTGAATATTCTTCTTAGCAAAACTATGCACTTTCTCCAATCTCCTGGTAAGCTCTGTAACATACGTGCTAGAATCCTGGGAAATTTGGTTCCGGCCGACCAAACACCAAGTCACAAGGGAGACGTAATTCTCCCGCGTACAGCATCATACTCGGGGTATTCCCTGTGGTTTCATGCACCGCAGCTCGGAACGCCAACAAAAATAGCGGAACAAACCTGTCCCAATCTTTTTGGTTATCACTAACAAATAATGAAAGCTGCTGCCCAAGGTAGTATGAACCTTTCACACATTCCGTCACTCTGGGGATAAAATGGCGTGGTTCGAGTCTTTTTAATACCGAGTAAATTTCACATTTTTTGGAACACTTTGGACTCGAAGTTTCGCCCCTGATCGGAATGCGATTCAAGTGGAACCCCATGAGAGCTCGCCAAACTACTGACAAGAATTTCGGCAACAGCAATTGCCTCTTGATTTTCCATAGGAAAGGCCTCCGGCCATTTGGGGGAATAATCTATAACCACCAACAAATATCGGTTGACATCCTTCGACTTAGGAAACGGTCCCATCACACCAACTGCTACCCTTTCGAACGGTGCTCCCACATTATATACTTGCATTCGGCCGCGACATCGTGTCATAGGGACTTTCTTGGATGCGCACAAGTGACACTGTCTGCATCAATCCTCCACATCCGTCCTACAATTTATCCAGTAAAATCGTTTCCGGACTTTCGAGAGAATTTTTCTGACACCGAAATGTCCACCAGTCGGGCTATCGTGCATTTGTTTCAACACATCTTTCACCAAAGATCTTGGAACCACCAGTTGAATTTGTCGCGAATCATTCCTAGAATTTTCCAATTCTCTATAGAAAATTCCGTCTCTAACCTCAGGCGAATCCCATTGCACCCAATAACTTTTCAAGATCGGTCCGTACGCTGCGACGGACGCCCACGGAGGCCGGTCGGGAGACCCCTCCTTCCATCGGACCAGACGTCCAACATTCTCGTCGGCTTTTCGCGCCTTCCGCATTCACTTCCGGACTTAACGGATCTCGTACAGTCGAGGTCGGGGGAAATATCGCCTGGTGCACCGTTTAATTCCCTGGCAGCAGGTCATTGCACTCTGCGCGTAGGCAGAATTTGCATTGCGGCGGACAGGGTCTTCTTGACAAAGCATCCGCATTCTTATGTGCGTTTCCCCTCCGATGCTGTACCTGGAAATCATAAGCTTGTAATCGTTCTATCCATCTTGCTACCTGGCCTTCAGGATTCATAAAATTGAACAACCAACGCAAAGCGACATGATCGGTTCGCAACAAAAATTTCTACCAAACAAATAATGGTGGAAATGTTCTATTCCTTTTACCATAGCCAATAATTCCTTCCTAGAATTCGTCCCTCTCAATTAGTAAATTTTTTTATAAATCTGATTAACTACCTTGTCTTCACTGCTTTCATCATACTCTTTTTCAACTTTTCCCAAGCCTGTCTGCTCTTACTCATTTTCCACGCTTTTCAAAATCTGTGGCTGATCGTTCTTTGTCTGGCGCTCTTTGGCCAAACCTGGCCCTTGCGCCACTAAAATCCACTAACCAACCAACCAACCAACACTTTAAAAGGCAATGTCCCCCTTTCACCTCATCAGAAGGGAAAAATTGCGTGGACATAAACACACGCTACGGAAGTTAGCTGATAAAAATGTCCCTTGTTCAAGAAAAGAAGAATTTTGGTTCAGAAAGGTGGATTCTTAGGTGTGCTAATACCTGCAGCTCTGAGTGTTTTAACAACTCTGTTAAACAAATAAGATGGAATACGCCAGAAAAATGGTGCTCGTCCCGGAGGAGAGAGTTTCAAGACATGTGCCTACGAACGAAGTTTTATCTGACCTCGATAAAGAAATGAAGAAAATCTTACTGAGTAAAGAACCTGTCGATGTTAAAATTAAATTATATAATCAAGTGCCTAATAAAAGAATCCAAGTGCCCCTCTTAAATCCACCTATGACAAACTCTTCAACGAAAGATCATTCATCTGAAGAACTCTTGGATGTATCGGCTGATGTAAGGGGACCTCCTGAAAAAGTTAAAACTGATGTTTCACCAACAAAAGATAGTGATGTTGAAGATCTGGTGTTACAGACTGTACCTAAAAATTTAAGGAGATATGCTCATAATATTTTAGACGTTTTCAAAAAAATTCAAAAATTATTTCATGGACTTCTAATGGAGAATTCGTGTATAAAGACAAAGTTCTTCCCAACTCAAACATTGTTGATCTCGTGGACAATTTACTGAGAAATAAAAAATTGCAAAGACCCATTCCTGCAGCTCTTGAATTTATTCACGCTATTAAAGAAGTCAATTTACCATCGAAATATGTAAAAAATAAGCATTTTCTTGTTAAAAAAGAAAAATTGCAAGTTGGTCAATCTCTGTCAAAACCAAAAAAATGTATTCAGTGGATTTCCTATTAAATAAAACATGTTTCAAACTAAAATTCAGTATCATGTAAATTAATTCTAGAGAAAAAAACACAACACGTAAAGAGAAAATAGACATTATTTATCCTGATTTAAATAATTACATAAAGCATACCCATTTAATATCCATATGGGTATGTTATAAAATCATTCTTTATGACCCTTTTGTCATATACTAATCTGTATTTTTTCTTTTCAAGAACTGTCAAAATTTTTCGTTTTTTAGCATCTCGTGTAATTTTTGTATTGTGCAACACTACACAACTTTCTTCTTCATTTTCTAGTGGACCAATCATCCGGTTCACAAATGTTCTTATAGTTTCGAAGTTGAGAAACAAAGATGACTTGTAATTGAGAGAGAATCCACGAATTTTACACACAGTGCTCCCTCCACTGGTATGGTAAGCATAATTTTTAGGGCCTCCTAAGAGTTGAAAAGAAAAGACAATGAGGAAACTTTATCAAATGCAGATGCTTAAAAAAATATTCATTCATTCCCTCTGTATCTCTCTCTCTCTCACCCACACATTCGAAAAATTAACAACAGAAAATATACGTGCTTGTAAAAGAACCACACAAAAAATAAAAATATATATGGCTGTAAAAACAATGAAAGGAAAAACTACGTGAGAGGAAATACTAACCAGATGCAAAAGTTCTGATGGTTTCACCTCCTAGTTCATCTGTGAAATCTCCCAGATGAGGACCAGTCGGCGGATCATTCAACTCATCAGAAGCGTATATTATGGAGTCAGTGTCGTAATACAGCACGGCTTCACCTAGTTTTTCTAACCATGAATAAAGCTTCAGACGGGCATGAGCTGTTGTAAACGCTGCCACGAAGATGTTGGTCTTGTCTGTCTGTGGGGAAAATTCTGTTTTATAACACCAGTGGAGAGCTGCAACTTCTTCTGTCGGTAAATACACGTCCTTTACCTTAAAAAAAAGGGGGGAAAGTGAAACGGAAATTAGTGAAAAAGCATTAATATTCTTCAATGACCAGAGATATTCATTACAATGCGTTGTTATGAAAACGAATTCGTAAAATAATAGCACTTACCTCTATGGACTCATCCAATAACATTTTGTTGAACTCTTTCAATTCTGCAAAGTAGGACAGCTGAGGCTTGTTTTCCTGCATTCCCCATCGCCCCCAGAAACTGTTGAGACATAACTTAGCCACCTGTCTCTTCCCAGGGTTGAAGCTGATGTTAGATGGATCTAGTGTGAATCCTTCATGAACTTTGTATTCTTCCACATACTGATGTTTTAGGTCATCTGATATGCAGGTCGTTGGCCATCCAGATGCCTCTTGTTTTAGTTTTTAAAAATGTGTTGATGTATGATTTAAACAACTCAGTTGACCTCTGCCGAAAATTATACACTTCGTAAGTGTCCAAGACTTCATATCCAACATTCAATGCCTTTTTTACTTCTTCTGTCACCCAAGTACCAATTAAAGATCTTTCTTCATCAGTGTGAGTACATGACTCACTCAGACGGAGGTCAGTACACGTGGCACACAGAGGAAATGTTAATTTTCCTTTGGACCGGTAAGGTAGCACAGGGTGAAAAAGACTGCGGGGAGGGAGAATTTTACACTTTATTAGACCAAAATATGATTCAAGAGCGCAGAAATTGTCAGTTATTATTTCAGGGTGACCCAGGGGATATTCACAGTATTTGTTCACCCAAGGGTATAGCCTGGTGAAATCTACGTATTTTGCTTTTCCTTCGTAGTACAAACGTGAAGCATTGGTTCTTCCACCGAAAAAAGCATCTCTTGGATTCAGTCGTGATATCACTGGATGAGCTTCCAGGAATACTTTTAAACTGTCATTGGATCTCTTCATGTCGTTGAATTCATGCTCCCATAACTCTACATATCTATATCCAGCATCTATGAATTTTTGCTTTTTTTCTTGAGCTTTCTTGTACAACGCCCACATTGGAATGTTGGACAAAGGGTTCACAGTCTTTGGGTCGAAACACTTCTTGCATCCGTGATGAAAACAACCATGGAATTCATAGACGGTGTTGGTCTCAGGACAGTATCCATCAACATAGCACCCAAGGACTAACCGCTCTCCCTTCCCAGTAAGAGCATGATCGATGGTTACATTCTCAGAATGAGCAGTGAATGATAGCCATTCAATGCTAGATTGAATATGGTTCACCCTGCGAATATAACCTCTAGCAGGAACAAGGGCTATGGATTTTTCTGGTATGTGGTTAGCCCTGTAGGTAGCCATGCACGCTGAGGCAATGGTGGTGTACAGAAAGGGATCTGCATTGTTCACTTGGAGAAACTCCTTTCGGAAATCGATGCAACACCTTCGCAGTATGTCAACATCAGATCTGAAATAAACAAAATCACACTAAGACACTGCTATAACCAATGCCCCCTGATCAAATAAAAAACATTGGAAGAAAGAAGCATTATATACACGTTTAATCTTAAATTGTAAAATTTACCTGCAATATTCGACAATTTCTTTCCTGAAATCGAAAGGATGTTTTTTTCGTTCCTCATACCACGCTAAAAACGTTTCTCGACCTTCAGGAGACATGGAGTCTGGGCAATAAAAATAACGATCAGGTAAGGCACCCACATAGTCTTGATTACCTCTGAAAAACAAATTGCATAAAAATAATAGATACCAATATACTTTCGTTACATATTACTTGCACAAAATGATAAAATTTGATTTCCGCAAATAATATTGGTTTTAAATAAGTATGCAACGATTTTTATGTACTTATGCAGAAAAAATGTTTTTTTTTTTTTTTTTACTAAGAAAAAGTTAAATACTATTGCTTTTCCTTTTCAGAAATTTTTTTCCCGCAAAAATATCTGTTATATCACATCCTTTTTTTTTTCCAACAACATATTAGAATTTCTTTTTATTTTTACGTTAAGTAAGTTTCCAAGACAAAGAAAAAATCTGATTTTACCTACCTTATGTTGAAGAGGTGGGGGAAGTATCCCTTCTTTAACTCCTCCATCCCAAAAGTTTTCGGCAATCTTGAGAGAGCCATCGGTAGAAAATTGTAAGAGCCGATGACACGGATCTTGAGGGGTGGCACTTCTATTAACATTATCATTGACCCGTTTGGAATAACATGGGGTTTCATTCCTTGTTTGAGAAGGTATCCTAAGACAAACTGCCCGTCATAGCCCTTCATGTTATGAGCAATGGCTGTATATCCATGGTGCTTGGAGGAGAAGAGGAACTCGCAAAAACGGTCCAGTGCATCGTATCCTTGAAATATGGATTCACGACCAAGAAAATCTTGCGCAATTGCCAAATTTACCACATGCTCACCGCTATCTTGGTCGCATTCAAAATCGAAGAAAATGTATTTGTCAATGGGTTTTTGAACAGCTTTGCGCTGTAAATAACATCGATGTTCATTTGCAATCACATATTTCTTGCACGATACACACTCTACCTCCCCGCATTGATGAAAATTCGGATGACGTTTCTTCCTCTCTAACAATTTGTGGCAAGACAGGCATTCATAAAGCCGATCACAAGGTGACAGTTGTTGTTTACCCATGACTGATCTGTGCCTTTCATAGCAGTTCAATGATCGACAATACCTGTTGCAAAAACTACAGGTTCGGCCTGATAGTGTTGAAGAGCAACTGGTGGAATAACACACTCCACAATATGAATCACAACTGTGTTTCTGTTTTTCGTTAAAACTCTTGTCACATGCATCACAAAAATAGCTATGCCCCCAAAATGCAGTCATCGACTTTATCAAATCGTAATGCCCTCCATGCAGCCACAGGAAAATTTTCTTCTGTCTGGGAAGTCCCTTGTAAACAACCTAGTAAGATGCAACATTTTTTTAGGAAATTAATTTGTAAATTAAATCAATATAAACTCTAATAGTAAAATGAGAAATAATCGTATTCGGAAAAAATTTCATCTTGGTTGAAACTAATTTTTGTAAACCAACGTTAACTGGTGAACACTTTAGAGCAAAACCTTAGGAAGCTGAAAGTACTCCATAACTCAAATCCATCATAAAATTATTTCCCCGTGATTACTTCAAAAAAATAACATATAACTCACCTTGTCGAAATTTTCAGCTGATACTACGAAGACTTGTACATCCAGATACCGCTCAAACTGTGTGATTTCAGAAAAACCACAAGGTCCCATTGGAACTCCAGACTTTTCGTGAAGTTCTTGAGCCAAAATCGTTGAAGGTCCCTTCTTCCATCTTTGATAGCTTTCAGACTGGGGTGGCACTCCAAAATAGCTTTACCTAAGACAATGGCTCTTGCACAGCAGAGACCTTCGGGAATAGCAAAGATGGATTGTTTTCTTTTGCGATCTACCTTTATGTTGACCACAGATTTATTAGTTCGACCATCACCTCTCGGCAAACGAAGAGTAATAATATCTACCTGAAACAACATTAAAAATAACCATCAAAAATATAGTTTTTTTTTCAAAGTAACATTTACTAGATTCAATGAATAAAAATGCTTAGCGCTAACATGTGAAAAGTAAGTGAGTACACGGATATGAGAATTAAATATACGTATGGATTATTACCAGCAGCAACTGAAAAGTCATATTCGTAAAAAAGCCTAAAGTGGCAGTAGTTAAAAAAGAAGAGTGATATGTTTAATCATCTGTAAAAGAGACAATAAAAACAATAACTAGGTACCTTAAAAGTCTCATCCAGTGGTATCTCATCTTTGCTTTGAAGGACTTGCATGATTTTTTGCTAAGATGGCTTCCACTGAAACATCAGAGACTTTCATCAAACAGGTGCTGATTGGTTTATCTAGCCACTGCGAGAAAAAACAAAATCGGATTAAATCATTTGAGTTCAGTCCCGCAGTTGTCTGACTAATTAATTCAGATATTAACCTGTTGAGTTGAGCCATAATATTAAGAAGAAAGTCACCCCAGCAAGAATTATTAGTTCCAGAAACACGAGCTTCAAATGTACTTTCCTGGGCATTGAATTTTTTGTTCATCCTTCGATGTTTTTCAACCAGGATATAGCGTAGTCTGTCGTCCTCTTCAGGACCTTCATCAGATAGTCTGTCGTCCTTTTCAGGACCTTCATCATCTAGAAACCGTTTCTGTAAAGATAAAAAAAAAATGTTTTGAATAAACAAAATCCTATTATTACACGTACGGGTATATATCATATTCTAAACAATAAGGTAAAAATATAAAGTAATCACCCTTGCGTTTGCATTCTGTGGTGGTTGCAGTCCACTAGGGCCTGGCTCAGCTAGATCATCATCGCGTGAGTGATCAAGCTGTTGGTTTTCGAGCCCTTCAGTGAGGCCTTCGCCAACCTGGTTAGGCATAAAAATTTCTGCGAAGATTAGCTCTGCTTCATCCACATAAGGAAGCAGTGATGGGTCTAGAACTTCAATCAGGTCTTCAGGAAAAGGATTTTCGGCGAATATGATCTCATCTTCGTCCATGTAAGGGAACTATGTAAACAAATAAAGAGTAGGAGACAGATATATTAATGAAAATGTTACACATCCTAATTCACATACGCGAAAATGCTATATATGACTAATGGAATGGTAAATAGCTTATGTGCAAGTTTTTTTTTCAGAATTAGTAAGTGATTAAAAAAATTCTAACCTGGGAATGATCAGGAAACATGTCTTCATTGACCGGTCTCTGGCAGTTTTTACCCATAGCTGTACTCTTCTGTGAAAAAACAATAAATTCGGCGTTGTGTACCCTTTGTAAGCCTTAAATACAATTAATTGCCAGTGTAAGAACATTCACTTCATGCGAAATAGTATCAATTCAAAATAACATATGACTTTCATTCACTTTTTTTCAAAATTTCACTGGAGCACAGTGATACTCAAAAGCAAAAACGAGGTTAAAAAAATGTTTACATGTAGGTCAAAGTGATTTGCTAAAAATATTTAAGTTTAAAAAATTAAGTGAAGAAATTACTCATAAGGAGTTGAAGAATTATCCCTTTCAAAAAATCGTACCAATGCATAACCAAAAAACAAATTACGGTTTAGAATTTTTTTTTTACATTCAGTGCTGAGTTATTTACAGAAAATCTATTTAGTTTAAAATTTAGTTCAAAAATTACGCAAAAAGGAAGTTAAATAAACAGGAAAAGTGTTTTTTTTTTTTTTTTTTTTTTTTGCTTTCGAAAATCACTTTGATGAAAACTCTAAAAACAAAAGTCAACATTTTAGATTTTTTTTTTTACTTTAAGGTAAAACTTATTTGCGGGAAGTGTAATTTTAAAAAATCTCTTTCAAATATCCTTCTGATAAAATATCAAAAATAAAAATTATGGTTTGGAAAATATATTTAGTTTAAAAAAATAACTCTAAAACTACGAATATGAAAGTTGATTTTTTTTTTCATTTTGAAATATCATTGTGATATATAAAATAAAAAAATGCAGCTTAGATTTTTTCCCTACAGGTCAAAGCCACGAAATATAATCATTAATAAATTTAATTCAAACACGGTGTATAAAGTAGTTGAGGGAAAAAAGAGCAAGTTTTTGTAAAATCGTAATCCCTACAAGCCGAAGCATATTTCCGTAAAAAAAATATCGTAGGTAAATTAATTTTATCACAGTTGATTATAGCTAACGTAAAAAAAATTTTGTATACAGAAAAGTTTGAACAAATAAACTAATAACTTGAACAAAGCTTTAATTATCTTAAAAAGTAAACGTTAACAGGTTTCCTATGTTCTGTCGCCCAACAAAGAAAAAATTATGTTTCGAAAAAACGTCACTAGTCTGACTGAACAAAAAATGAATATTTCTCTGACACTTCCGTTATTTCCAAATAAAATAAAAATAAAAACAAACGAATAGTAATTTCTTTCCAAAAAATCTTTTTATCGCTAAGTACAGCACTTCTGCTCATTAATTTCCTATCAAACAGAATATTGTAAGTTAGAATAGTTAATTAGGCAACGGAGAGATAAAAAGAATTAAAATTTCTAATTGAAAAACTAAATTCATGTCTTTCAGATTATTTTTCGTAAAACGTTAAAATTTCAGTGAAAAAAGAAATCATAATCACAAGTATTAATTCTATTCGGACAAATAAACATGTGTTTCGACAGAGAATATTTTTGCAAATGTAGGAAAAAAATTTGCACCATTTGGAAAAAGTAAAAATATTATCCCTTACCTGATTGACTTAAATGGTTCTGAAGACTTGTAAATGATGAAATCTTAGTGGGAAGTATCCACTCAGGTCACCAATAGCAAAGAGAGACGTCCTAAGCACTAAGGATCCGACACGGAAGTGAAGAATATCGAGTTCAGGTTCCTATCGAGTGCTCTCGTCAACCAATAAGACAAGAGAACCTTCTTTCCATTTCACAAAATGGCCACTAAGAAAACAGTAAGTTCAAAATGCAAGTTCGTTCATGTGCAAAACATGTACATATTTGTTAGCATGATTCATACGCCCTCTTCATGTGCTCATTCCTAAAACGACCAACAGATGGCGCTGCAATCATCCTCCGTCATTGTGGTGAAACACGTGTGTTTGTAAAAATCTTGTCCGTACTTGTTTGAGTGAGTCATACGCCCTCCTTCCTGTATTCATCGTAAGACGGCCAACTGCAAATCCCCTCAGGCAGTCTTCCCCTATACGCAACCACATGTCTTAATCCTTTCGACCAACCCTACCAACGATTTGGTGGCCGAATTGGTAGAGCATTTGACTTCCACATGAACGGCCCGGGTTCGTATCTACCCAGTTCCACATGTATTCATTGCTTTGTCGAAAATAAATTCATTCGATTTTTTCAAAATAAAAAATGGCGGACAAAAAAAGATAATCTGAGAATTAAAAGTTGCTTTGACGAGAACAACGTGGTAGGTGACGTCATGCAGAAAGGACCACGCCCACCTGTGACGTCCCTTCCAGATCATGACGGTTTCTTCTTACCACGTGACCCAAAGGGTTGCCACCGCCTAAAAACTAAGCATGCGCCGGAACACCCCCCTACTACTTATATCCCAGGAAAAATCACTTATCTCTCTATATCCCAAGAAATCCTAAATCACCATATCCACATACATCCCAGGAAAATTCACTTATCTCTCTCCACATATATCCCAGGAAAAATCACTTATCTCTATCCACATATATCCCAGGAAAATTCACTTATCTCTCTATATCCCAAGAAATCCAAAATCACCATATCCACATATATCCCAGGAAAAATCACTAGCAAGGAAATTCTTCTGTATCATGACAATGGCAGGTCCACTTCAGACAATAACACTGACCATTTACATAACCCACTAAATATTTTCACCTTATTGAAAATTAAAATACATTTAGACTTTTAACCTTATAGTAAAAACAAGAAAATTTAGGCCAAAGAAAAGAATTAATACTGGAACTGGTGAGCAAAAGTGTGTCTTCTCAACCCATGATGTTCATTCTTTTTGTGAAATACTAAACTTGAGAACCCAAATACCTCAACTTCTATTTTGCACATATCGCATCCTGGTGAAAATTCCCTACTCAGAGCCCTCTGCCCAAGGACAAGTTCCCCGGCTTGCCCTAAGATCACCCCTTTCCAATGGGAGATTAACACTCATCTGGAGCATGAAAAATACTGGTCCTCAAATAACACACCAACAATCTTAATTTCGACACTCAACACTCCAAGAATGTAAACAACACTTTAGGTTTCCAATTTCATCACACTATACATATGTTCCCAAAATCCCAATATAAATCATCCCATAATTTATCTACACTCAAAAAAAAAAAAAAAACTCAACGCTGTAAAAGGCTAGAGAAAGATGTTTACACTTATTTCATCACCCACGACATCACAATGAACACTGCTTTTCAATTATCACATGCCCAACTAAACTACAATCGATGCAACAAAATTCACTGTGCTCAAACATTAAACCAAATTTTTCCGATACATTAAAATTTACTGGCCTGGAGAGTTGCTAAAATACCAGACATGACTACACAAAAAAAAAACATAAATGAAAGCATTTTCCACTCCCTTTCTTTTTTTCTGAACTCATACCTGAGGAACTAATAAATTTTAATTTTGAAAACTGAACGACAACACAGCCATAATCAGAGGCAAAAAAAAACTTGCTTTTTTTTCTTATGCTCAGCTCGAAGTTTAGGTACCTTCGTGGGATGTTATGTATCAATACAGAAAGATATGAACTAAAAACATTACCTTTGAGCTGGCGTCTCTTTTTTTCTTTTTTTTTATCTACGACACTACACACCCCCGAGTTCCAATCACGGAAGCCCCCAAACTGCTCCGTGTTTTTTTTTCTTTCAATATCCACCTGTGTTTAACTTCAATGTGTTTCCTGGTGGCCTGCAGGAAGTGCCTCCCTGTTCCCTTCCTTAAACGGTTAATAGCCGAGGTAACCATTTTCGAAACTTTGGGATGAGATGGAACCTTTATTTTTTTTGGCTTCTTTCCTCCGGCCTTTGAAGCAGGCCTTCCTTCGGGAGTAGCAACAGAATGGAGAGGCTGTATATATGTTGTTGTGGGATATCAAATAAGGGAGAAGGCATGTCTTGCCTTTCTCGGCTAAGTTCTCTCTCCACGAGCGACATCGTCTTAGCCTCCCGACATTTTTCTTTTCCAGGGAAAGTTCCCGGCCGGCGGAAGGTCGCATTAACTGCTTCTGCTTCGTCAAACCTTCCATAAGCTGGATCCGAACCAGGGTGTCACATCATGGTGGTCAGCAAAGAGCAAAAAGTCAGTCAGGAAAGATTTTCTGTGGGTCCTCTCCCACCAAAAGGCGAGGCGAAAAACTCCGCCGTCCCCTCTTTCTCTGCCGGCCAGCAAGAGGACAAGAAGTAAAGTGACTGAGACAAGCGTCTCAAAGTGTCAAAGAAGTATCGCGTGTTGGAAAAAATGCTGACCCCTGATTGGCTGACCTTTTCCCTAGTAACTGCAGTTCCTCCCACAACGGAAATTCTCTCCCACGTCTCAAGTGGCCTCTGACCTTCACACGTAAGCATCGCAACTCCCTATGTGCAGCTGCGACCTAGTTTCTAAAAATAGAACAGCGCCAACCCCCTAAGAGCATTTTCTGCAACATTTTTCTGATCGACTTCTAAGACCGAACCCTTAAAATGGCCGATCTGAAAGAAGATTCCGTTTTCTCACAACTCTCTTTTTTTTTTTCAGAAATGTTTTTTCCCATTCCGTGATATGAAAGTAAAATTAATTTTGATTCTCTGAGCTGCACACCTACTCGCCTTTTCCTATCGCGTTAAAAGAACAGATAAAATAATTATTTCCAAAAGCCCAAAGTCAGTTAAATCAAATATTATTCTCCTTTTCTTTTTTTCTTTTTTCATTAACATGAAATTTTGTTTTCCTGGTTGTGATTAAGACAAGCGAATTTTGCGCACGAATTCCCCTGCCTTTTCAACCAGGAATTTTCTTCTGACGTGTGTCATGCGAGAAAATTTTTGCATTAATTAATCTCTGATAAACCAACAGAAAGATTGATCAGGTCTCTCTGAAATTCACCAGAGGTTAAAATTTTCGCCATGACAGAAATGATACATCTTCACTTTTGATATATCTAGAATGGGTGTTCCAAGGTAGACTGGTTTATCAAATAATAATTTTGTTACATTCATATGCATTAAAACCAAACAGCTATCATCTGATTCATTTTTAAGAATGGTACGGTCTTTTAAGTTTGGCTTTCTGAGTACCTTCTCCAATCGCTTATCTTCATATACTAGTTCAACTTTTATTCTATTTCGAATGTTCTCCATAGTTTTTCCGAACACGCTATTGTTCATTAGTTTATAAAAGTCTTTCTCAAATTCGTTTTTTGCTGCCTTTCTCTTCTCTGTGTTTAGATCGATATACGGTTTCAACCATTTACTTTGAGAAAATGATATCCCTCGATGAATCTTTTTAATGATCAATCCTGCTTTTTATTGCTTTGTTTTAACAGCCTATAATGTGCAATATATCTCTCCTTATTCCTCAACGTTGTTAATAATTTTACTTGGTGAGTTCCTGGAACGATTTCGGTCTCCGGACAGTAAGGTAAATCAGCATGCTCTTCGTGAAGTTCCATCGGATACTCAATGTCAACCTCTAGAATGGAGCCAGTGTGACTATCGTCTGACACAGACGTGAGTAGGGATAAAGTGGGGATACGGGAACATTAGAGAGCCGAGAGCTGGCCACGCCCACCGGCTCTCGGCTCTCTAATGTTCCCGTATCCCCACTTATCCCTACTCGGTGAACAGAGCTGGCCACGCCCACCGGCTTTCGGCTCTCTAATTGTTCCCGTATCCCCACTTATCCCTCTTCGGTGAACAGAGCTGGCCACGCCCACCGGCTTTCGGCTCTCTAATTGTTCCCGTATCCCCACGTATCCCTATTCGGTGAACAGATGTTATGTGTTGGCGGATGGCAACCGTGGGTTTGAAACCACGTGTCCGCCATTTTTTCTTTTTTTTTTTAAATGCCGGAGAACAGATCTTTTGTACATGCTCCGTACACGTTTATTATACTTTGTAGCTTTTGCCTAGGAGTTTTAGTGGGGAGTAGCATTTTTTTCTTTTATTTAAAAATAGTTTTAGAAAAAATTTCTTCAAAGTGAAAAAAAAATGCTCTGATGGTTGCAGTGAGATTCGAACTCATTATGAATGTTTTTTCAAGCGAAAGCCATACTGAAGGAACCATCAGACCATTAGTACCGTCGTGCGAAAGGTGTAGTTTTTTTTTACTCGAACGCACTGAGGTGTTTGTTTATTTTGAATTACATTTCTTTTGTTACATTTTTCACGAATGTGTATTGGATCATTTGGGTGAGTTATATAATTTTTTTTTCTACGAGCTAAGTGGGATGAAGATATTAAAAAGAGTGGGAGAGAAAAAATGATTTATGTATTTTGAATTACATTTCTCGTGTTACATTTTTATGAATGTGTATTGGATCATTTGGGTGAGTTATAAAAATTTTTTTCTACGAGCTAAGTGGGATGAAGATATTTAAAAAGAGTGGGAGAGAAAAAATTATTTCATTTGAGTTCTACATGGGAAGGTGTCAACATGAATTTTTCAATTACGGTGGAGAGCCTTAAATTTGAATGTTGTAATGGAGAATGTGCTGAAACAAGCGTATCTAACTCCCGGCCGAGAAGGAAGTTTGGCTGGTGTGAATGCCTTATTCCATGCTGTCAAAAAAGAAAAAGTAAAGAAAAAAGATGTCGAAAATTGGCTGAAGGGGGAGAAAACGTACACCCTTCACAAACCAGTGAGACGTAGTTTTCCGAGAAATAGAGTCATAACACATAAAAGAGATCAACAGTGGCAAGCAGACTTAGCCGATGTGAGCAGTCTGAGTCGTCATAACGATGGCGTTCGCTACTTGCTGACGTGTGTTGACATATTTTCAAAATACGCGTGGGTGATTCCCTTGAAGCAAAAGTCTGGCTCTCATATCGTAAATGCTTTTTCCAAGATATTTGAGCACAGAAAGCCTCAAAAATTGCAAACGGATAAAGGAACAGAATTCAAGAACAAGGAGTTTCTAAAGTTTTTAAAACAGCAAGGGGTCCATTTCTTTACCACAAATAATGAGACTAAAGCGAGTGTTGTGGAAAGATTTAATCGCACGCTCAAAACCAGGATGTGGCGTTATTTTACAAGTCAAAATACCTACAAATTCATTGATGTGCTCGACGATTTAGTTCATGGTTACAATCATTCCTTTCATCGGAGTATAAAAATGAAGGCAGTGAACGTGAGTGAAAGCAATGAAAAGCAGGTTTGGAACAATCTGTATGGAGATCTCAAACGGGAAAACCCAACCTGCAAATTTCAAGTGGGTGATCACGTACGTATTAGTAAACTCAAATTGACATTTGAAAAGGGATACGAATCAAACTGGACGGAAGAAGTATTTGTCGTGAGCAATCTTGTTCCTAGATTCCCTCCCGTGTACAAACTAAAAGATTTATTGAACGAGGAACTGGAGGGAACATTTTACGCCGAAGAGCTTCAAAAAGTGAATCTCTCAGAGACATTTGCTGTGGAAAACTTTCTGAAAAAACGCAGAAGAAAAGAAATAATGGAATACTTTGTGAAATTTAAAGGATATCCGAATAAATTCAATGCTTGGATCCCTGCCGTGGACTTAACATCGCTATAAAAGCCATTCTTTTTTTCGTTGAAGCATCATTTGTCAACATGAGTTTCTATCTGACACTGCCCAGTGATAGCTCTCTCGGCTACTTTTCTGACAATAAAATATCCCATTTCATAACACGTCTTCCTTTACCGATAGAATTGAACGGTGCCTGGGAAGTGGGACTCGTCGAACTCATCTACCCCCATTCGTGGTATAATATCACGAAAAACTCCAACCATTTCGAATACGATTTGGGAACCGGTCAGTTTAAGACGGGAAGAATCTCTCCAGGTCATTACGAGTCTGTAGCGGACATTGTTAAATCCATGAGAATCACTTTGCCAATAAAATCTTTTTGAATTATAATAAAGCGACTCGAAAGGTCAAGTCAACTCTTCTTAAAGGTACTCGCTTGGTTTTATCCCCAGGGATTGCGGAAATCTTAGGATATCAACCCATGCAACTTTCGGCTGTTAGTGGAGCTCTCTCTGTAAATGGTGAATTTATCGCAGATCTAAACGGTCGGTTTTCTCTGTTGTATGTGTACAGCGATATTGTGGAACCACAACCGGTGGGAGACATGGCTTCTCCTCTCCTTCGCATCGTTAAAGTGAGTGGTGTAGATGGAGAGATGGTGAGCGCTTTGTTCGATCGACCTCATTATTTGGCTCTCGCAAGAAAAAATTTTCAAACCATCGAAATCGTCATAAGAAATCACATAGGCCAATTAGTGCCATTTGAACGTGGGACAGCGATCGTGAAACTTCATTTTCGTCTCAAGCATCTCTAATAATGTACGAACCATACCGCTGCTGTACGAAATCCTTTGAGGATTATTACATCAGTCAAACTGGAAGAGGAATAGTTTACTATCAAGGACTGCCACTGCAAAAAGGGTATGGACTTGGAGGACTCTTTCGTTCATTATTTAGAGCGGCGGTACCATTATTCAAACAAGGTGCTAAAACACTTGGAAAACAAGTTTTACGAACAGGGATGGATCTCGCCACGGATGTTATTCAAGGAAAAGATGTGAAGACGGCGGCCAAACAGCGAGCTAAAGAGGCAGGACAAATACTCACCGACAAAGCAGCCAACAAAGTGAAGAAGATGCTGGGAGGAAGGTTAAAAGGAAGAGAAAAACGAAGACATGCATCATTCGTTCAAAGAAAGTCAAGAGGACAGCACGCGATATTTTTGATCCATAAACCATGGCTCTGATTCACAGTCATTCTTCTGTATGTGTCAAGTCAGAACTGGATTTATTTGCGTTACCACCCACTCAGACAAGCATAGAAAAAGGACAATGGATCGAATATCACCCTTTAGCCAACATTCGAGATGGAGGACCCCTGGAATTTAATATTTCTGGCAGCGGAGAAGAATACATGGACTTATCTTCCAGTGAACTCTACGTGAAAATCAAAATTGTGAACGCTGACAATTCTATTCTGTCAGACAAAGAGCCCGCGGGTCCCATTAACTGTTTTCTTCATTCTCTGTTTTCTCAAGTCGACATCATTTTAAACGAAAGAGTGGCTTCCTCATCAAGTAACACGTATCCTTACAGAGCTTATATTGAAACTCTACTGAATTATGGAGAAGAAGCAAAGAAAACCTATTTAGCATGTGAAGGTTTTTACAAGGATACAGATGGATATCTACATGAAATTAATCCCACGATTGCTACAACTAACAGGGGATTACATCAACGCTACGAACTTGTAAAAGAGAGTAAGACGCTGGATATGATTGGAACCTTGCACTGTGATTTATTTTTTCAAAACAGACTGTTGCTCAATTTAGTGGATGTGAAAATCAAACTGAACCGAAGCAAACCAGATTTCTGCCTCGTTTCCTCCTCCGGGACCCCCAATTACAGAGTTCTCGTCGAGCATGCATCAATGTTTGTGAGAAAAGTCAAAGTCAACCCAGGAGTTGCTATTGGTCATGCAAAAGCTTTAGAAAAATCTCCTGCGAAGTATCCCATTGATCGTGTTTTATGCAAAGTGTATTCCGTTTCTCAAGGAAGTATGTCCTTCGTGCAAGATAACGTATTCCTTGGACAAATGCCGAAAAGACTGGTTATTGGATGTGTAGATAACGACACTTTTAATGGTACATATAAATCAAACCCCTTTGAATTCAAACATTACGATGTCAACTTTATCGCCGTGTACGTCGACGGACAGCCAGTTCCTCATAAGCCATTAGAACCCAATTTCGAAAAGGGAAACACAATTCGTTCTTACCATAGCCTATATCAAGGAACCGAGAGACTGGGACAAGATAGAGGAATTTTCATCAACCGAGAAGAATTTTCCAAGGGATACACTCTCTACGCATTCGATCTCAGTCCCGATCTATGCGATGGAGGACATATGAATCTGATCCAGCAAGGAAATTTAAGAGTGGAGATCAAATTTGGAAAAGCTTTGTCAAAAACAATTTCGGTGCTAATCTACGCAGAGTTCCAGAACATTATTGAAATTTCCAAGTCCAGAAACATTTTTTGTGATTTTTCCAATTGAAGAAATGAACAGTGTGCAAATAACGAAGACTCTAAAGCAAGATCACGTGACGCGTCGTTACTTCATCGGAGTGTTTGCCTGCGATCAACTTCCCACTCGAATTTACAAGTTCCCGTCCTGTCTCGTTGTGAATACAGATAGACATGGAAATCCTGGGAAACATTGGTTGGCAGTGTATATGCCAAACCCAAGAAAAATGGAGTTTTTTTATTCCTTTGGACACCCTCCAGAACATTTTCAAGGACCTATTGCGCGATTCGCTTCCAAATTTGACGATGTGAACTTTAACGAAGTACCCCTTCAAAGTTCATTTTCGGCCGTATGTGGCCAATTCTGTATTTTTCACCTCTATTCTAGATGTCACGGGAAAAGCTTGTTTTCCGTTGTTAACCATTTTCGATGGAAATCTGAAACAAACGATGTGCGTGTCTATAATTTTGTTCGAAAGAAATTTGGAATTGTAACAAAATTTAGAATTTAAATAAAAATTGATTGAATCCTATTTCGTGCGTCATGTCTTTAAATTGCAACGTAGCCTCTTTCTCGTATTCAGTTGACAACATGGAAGTGCCTAGACTACAACATCCTTTCACAGCTCTGATAGCAGGTCCTACAGGATGTGGAAAAACACAATTTGTGAAACGACTTCTGCAGCATCAAGAAGAAGTAATTTCACCATCTCCCGAACGCAGCGTTTGGTTCTATGGAGTTCATCAAACGTTGTATGACGAAATGTGTAATGTAACATTTGTGGAAGGACTCCCATCCAATTTTCATGACTATGTGAAAGGTAGAACGCTGATCATAATTGACGACCTCATGACTGAATGTGGAAGCGATAAAAAATTAACTCACTTGTTTACTAGAGGAAGTCATCATTTCAATGTGTCTGTGATATTCATTACTCAAAATATTTTTCATAAAGGCAAAGAAATGCGAGAAATTTCGCTAAATGCTCATTACCTGTTTCTGTTTAAATCCCGAAGAGATGTGAATCAAATCACCCATTTAGCAAGGCAGTTGTACCCCAGCAAACTGAAATTTTTTCAGGAAGTGTACATGGACGCCACAAAATTTCCCTACACCTATTTAATGATTGATCTAAAACCTGAGACAGAGGAAGAATTGAGATTGCGTACAAATATACTTCCGGGAGACATTCAAATAATTTATCAACCTCGATGAATTCCTCAGTTGCGATAAAAGAAGAGGCAAAATTATGTGTTCATCAGTTTTCATCATGTTATCCAAGGAACAGGTTCAGCTCTTAGGCATGATCCAACATTGCCCAAAAAAAGTATTAAAAGACCTACTATCAAAATGTTCTACTAAGGGAATTAAAGCTATATGTGAAGTTTGTCTAAATACGTTAAAAGGAAATGTTCCACTTTCTCCGACTCAGAAACAAAAACTGCATCGATATAAACACACCTTGAGAGCTTTATCTCGAAAAACAACGCCTCTATATAAAAAGAGGAAACTCGTTATTCAAAAGGGTGGTTTTCTAGGTGTATTGATTCCAGCTGCTCTCAGTGTGTTAACGACACTACTTACGAAATAATGGAATTCGCAAAGAAATTGGTTCTTGTTCCTGAAGAACGTATTTCTCGTCATATGCCAACAGATGAAATGCTAACAGACTTAGATAAAGAAATGAAAAAAAATTCTGCTAAGCAAAGAGCCTGATGAAGTGAAAGTTAAATTATATAACCAAGTCTTGAATAAACGTATTCATGTTTCTAGTTTCAACCCTCCAGTAATATCAACCCATGAAACTCCTTTTACATCTGAAGAAACAAACATCGAACCAGCAAAAGATAAACTTTCCAAAGTGAAGAAAGAAAAAGATCCTGTGGAATATCTTATCATACAATCCATGTCTCCTAATTTAAAACGCTATGCACAAAATGTATTGGACGAGTTTAAAAGGAACTCTAACATTATTAGCTGGAGTCCAAAGCCGAACTTATTTATAACGGACAGATCGTGAAAAACTCTAATATTGTCGATCTGGTGGACTCCATGTTTCGAAGTAAAGGTTCTAAACAGCAAATACCTCAAGAATTTATCAAAGCATTAAAGTACATTAATTTGCCAAAAAAGTATATTAAAAATAAAAATATGATCAAAGATCCATCACAAGAAGGAGAATCAATGTTAAAAGGCACCTTATCTGTGAAATTAAAGCGAAACAAAGTTGTAAAACTTATACCTCGACGATGGTTACCTTATTAAAATACAAGGAAAAAAAAGACAACTGTAATGTTTTATTGTGTTCGATTTCTCTTAATTCTGAAATGGGTTTCCAATTTTCAAATTTGAGCAAAAGAATTCTAACAGGTTAAAACTCAATTTCAAGCCTACACATTTTTTTTTGTAAAGTTAACATTCTCTTTTCATCATTTTTTTCACTGGTATGGTGAAGTGTATAAGAGTCTATTCTTTCTTTGTTTTTTTCTAATACTGCTTCGGATCATCAGCAGGAAGCCACTAATTAGTTGAGAGTCTACCCAAGACGGGTATCCTTTGCAGTATCTTTCACCATTTCGACTCATTGATTCCTGGATGGGTTTTTTTTTATTTTTATTTTTTTCACAAAACAGAAATTTACATAAAACATACAATTTAATGAGTGATACAATGTACATTTACATTTCTTTTTTTTTCTAGTTCTCTTCGTCGATTTTGTAATGACCATATGCCAATGTATCCATGCCATTAAAATATATCTTTTATCATCGAATGATGACAGTGCTAGTTTCTTACAATGAATAGTTTGTAAGTTATGTTTTTCAGACTGAATCTTTGAGTAGGTGACACGAGTTATAACTTTGTCTAATAAACATCTTTTGTAATGTTCATGTTTAATTGTGTTTTGCACAATTGGTCTCGGTACCCCCTTTGCAGTCTTTTTAATTCCACTCGATGTCAGTAAACTATACATTTTGCTGCGTAATCCCACAAATTCCAGAGCAGGCTTTCCACATAGTTCATCTTTCATCTTTCCCAACACCTTCTTATTTTCAGTAGAATATAAGGGATGCTCTGGAGGGTAGTCTGAAGTATCATATAGATGAGAATCTCCCATCATGTCTGAATAAATACTTTCTGTTTGCACTTCATAACACAGAGAGTCTGTATCTGTAAATAATAATTTCAGTTTTTCTCCGTATTTGGGAACCATGTGAAGGTAATGAAAACTATACATAAGTAACTTGCTGATGTCCAAAATTGCAAAACCAACATATATAGGACGGTTTAACACCAACTTTATCTGCTTTCTTTCAATGCTTGCCAAATCATTGTCAAAAAGGTGAAAAGCATGAAATGCGGGCGATGCTACCAATTTTCTCTTCCTTTTTTTCATTAGTGGTTAATTCAATATTCCTTCTACTCCGTAAATTTTCCATAGTCTTGCCATACACAGCATTGTTCATCAATTTAAAAAGTCTTTGGAAAAGTTACTACTTGCAATTTTTCTTTGTTCTGTATTAAAATCAATGTAACTCGATAGCCATTTGCTTTGTCTAAACTGTAGTACACTGCCGGCCAATTGCTAAGGACGGATGACAATAGCAACGATAGCAACCATAAAATGGAAGGCAGGAAAATGTTGAAATTAGCATATGTGCGGGATACAGTTAGACGTGTTATGCGTATGCAAATTTTGGATTGCCGAACTTGTTCGTGACGTCATAGCGCTGATAAGAGATATAAAGGATTTGACGCGTATTGACCGTTGTTGTTCAAACGCAAAGTTGAAAGGGAAAGAATCAATTGACAAACTTGCAATTTTCAGTATGTCTTCCCGACATCACCTAGATGATTTTACGCGTGGCCGTATTATTGGCAAGATTGAAGAAGGGCGAAAAATAACATGTTGCCAGGGAGTTCGACGTCAGCCACAGTGTTGTTTCAAGGCTTTGGAAATCATTTCAAACAAATGGAGAGTGTAGCAAACGTCACGGGGGAGGTCGTGTTCGCAGTACGACACCTGCAGAAGATCGGTACATAGTGCTATCAACAAAAAGACACCGGCGCAGCACAGCTAGTGAGGTAGCAAATCAGTTTATGGCTGCTACTGGCAAGCGGATCTCCCGAAAAACTGTCGCCAGACGTTTGCATGAAGGAGGACTATACGTCCGCCGTCCTGTTGTGTGCATCCAATTGTCCGGACGTCACCGCACCGCCTGTTTGCAATGGTGCAATCAACATCGCAATTGGACTGATAACGACTGGTCTGCTGTCCTCTTCTCAGATGAGAGAAGATACAGTCTATCGTCTGATTGTCGACGACAACTGATTTGGCGTGATAGTGGTACTGCATATTGTCCAGCAAACATACAGGAAAGGGACCGATATCCGACATGTAGTGTCATGGTATGGGCTGGCGTCACGATCAAGGGCCGTACGTTCCTCTATGTGCTTCCAACTGGGACTATGACTGGCCAACGATACATTAATGATGTTCTGCTACCTCATGTTCGCATGTTCCGTGGTGCTGTCGGTGACAGATTCATTTTCATGGACGACAACGCAACATGTCATCGAACAGTCGCTGTCCAGGAGTGTCTTGAGAGCGAGAATATTCAACGCCTCGTATGGCCAGCACGTTCTCTAGATCTAAATCCCATTGAAAATGTGTGGCATGCTTTGGGGAGGAGTCTTGCTGGTCGCCAATGCCCTCCAATAAACAAGGACACCCTCATCCGAGCACTGACAGAGGAATGGGATAAATTACCCCAACAGCTGCTTGATAATGTTGTGCAAAGCATGACACGACGTGTGGAATCTTGCATCGCCCTCCATGGTGGCCATATCCAGTATTGACATCTTACGTCGGAACGCCTGCGGACGGGAATTACATTTTTTTCACGTTTACGTATTCTTCACAAAATGGCCTGTTTGTCCCTTGAACACGTTCCAAAGCTTTCTGGATTTCAGAGCACAATAAATTGTCTTTCTTGTAATGTCCTGGCATTCTGACATTATTTTATTTCACTTGGCATCCAACCACACTTACTTTTTTATGCGCTATATAGCCGTTTATGATCCGTCCTTAGCAATTGTCCAGCAGTGTATCTTGTGTAATTTTTTTAGTTTCATACCTAGCGACAAATACAGTTTCAAACTCCTATAATGTAGCACATAGTTTTTTTATGGAATAAATTGGGCACAAGTTTTTCTACCCCTTTCTTAGGCAATTTTATGTGGAAATCTTGCTGCATTTGTTTACAATATGGAGAAAGCATTTCTGTAGTGATAATGAGTTTCTCCGGTGCAAGCGGATAATCGCTATGCATATCATGCAATTCTGATGGGTAATCCAAATCCACTTCCATTATGTATCCAATTTCTGAATCGTCAGGAACAGTCATCACATCAAATGCATCGAAATTATTCATCCATTGAAATTCACTTTGAGGTAAAATTTGATTCATGGACCAACCATAGAGGTTATTGCTGTCTAAGTATATAATATGCTTTGAAGGTATGGTTGGATCAAAATAATCAGTATCCTGATGGTTGGCTTTGCTGTATCGGTTGCAAATTACAGATATTCCTCCCCTGATCCCTTTTTCTATGAAAAGATACATATTTACATCTGTGAGCAATTCTAATTTAACTCCAGTCATTTTCAGACAAGCCTGCCATGCAAGTGAGGGTGATGTAAACATATGGCAAGGATCCAGTCCATAATGGTCAAGACAAAGTTGTCGAAAATTTTGGAAAACATCTGCAAGTAATAATACATCACTTTTAATGTATAAGTCATGGTACTCTCCAAGAGTTTTTATGGAGAAAGTATTCCATATTGTTTGTGCTTGAGCATATTGTTCAGCTGATAAATCTTCATTCGATAAAGTACTGTGAAATGCTTCTATTGGAGGTAGTTTACTCTCTTCAAATTTCTCGTGACAGTCCATATATTCATAGGGGTAAATTCCCTTTTTGAACAAGAGTTCAGCATGCTCTTCATTCATATGTTCCCTTATAATTCTAAACTGTTCTTTAGACAAATTAGATACTAGTTTATCTAAAGATGTAGCCAAAAATTGAAAGGAGTCTATGAAACATAAACTTCCTAACATGAAAGAAATATATTTTTCGCTGTTAATGGGAATCACACTAATTTTTTTGTTCTTTATCCTGCCAATTTCTTGCATAATAAGATGTCCGTCATACCCTTTAAGATTGTGAAATACAACGGGGATTTTCCCGCTGAATTTGTACTTTAAATTACAAGCAGCATGGCATGCACCTCGATATTTGGATGTCAAATGGTCATGATCCCTTACTCGATCCGTTTTCAATATTCCTTGACAAATGTAACAGTGAGTTGCCTGTTGAAACTGTTTTTCTTCTTCCGGAGTGATGTCAATTGGTTTGTTTACTTTCATGCACTCATGAATAAATTGTTCTTCATTTAACAAACATTGTAGAAACTCATGCACTGTGTTTTCTCCTCGGTAAAGTGTGGGTGGTTTGACGCTTCGCCCCTCCGGTCCCACGATTATATAACAAAACCCACATGCTTCATGAATTGTTGTAGGTGTGGTTGATGATGGTTTATCTGGGTCTGTATCACAACCTGAAACTTTCATTAGCAGCGACTCAAAATCTGCATAAATGACATATGGGACTGCAAGCTGAAATTCATGACGCTGAAATTGGAGCCATTTATCTTGTTCACTAGGGAGTTCAACCCTTTGAACATTGTGTGAACTACAATATACTGTGTGTTCTTCCAACAAATCCCGTCTCACAAACCTATGCAGACATCTGTCACAATAAAATGAAGCTGCTTTATGCTTTGTCAAGTTACTCAGCAATCGACTCATGTTTTTAATTAGGCAGTAGTGCTGTTTTTCTCCATCTGTGATGAGAAGCAGATTTACATGTGTTTCGCATTTTTGTTTTGTTATGTATAATGGAAACACATCCCCTTCATATCCGAACACATTCACCGAAATATTATTTTTTTCTTCAAACTTTCTAATTTGAGTGATGGGAGTGGGGAAGCTTATCCCTTCTAAATTTAGCTCGTGTTGAAATCGTATATAATTGCTTACACGATGTGCATTGTGCCGCACGTTATGCATATGGGCGAGAATACTCCACAGGAAGCATTTTTGGTATTTACTTTGGATATTAATAATGGCTTCTTTCCTAGAAAGTGCAGGAGGCAATGGGAAATATGAAGAGCCAGAGAGTGGTGCATATTGGCCACTTTTAAATTCAAGATAAAAAATTTTGTCCAACACCCAACCACTTCCCATAGATTCAAATTCTTCACTAGATGTTTTTATTTTTTCAAAGGCTAAATTCAGATTATCCTGTATGGTTTCTGTGGAGAGTTCAACCATACACGTGCTCCGGAAATACATGGAAGCATACTCCGTGTCTCTGTCACCCCCTCACTCGTGAATATTGTGCTTTCAGTACTACGTACCATTTTATAGCTCTTCGTAATGTTACTTGTTCATGTATGGCTGCAAGAACATTTGATTTAATGCTGCTGAGGAAGGTCAACAAATTTGCTTCTATTTGAGATGTGGGATGAAACCGCTGTTCGTGTAGTACTCGCATTTCACATTGTTGTTGCAGTGGCCTAATTCTTTTTGGAAGTGGACCAGACTTCGGTGGAATCTTTCTTTTGTGTCCAATATTTCCATGTGAAGGCGCTTGTTGTGAAGAATGTACAAGACGTGCATTTTCTGAAGCATGCTGAGTACGGATATGAGCTAGTAAATGTGTTTTTTGGTAGAATGATTTATCGCATGAATCACAATGGAAGGTTCTCTCCCCGCGATGGCTTAGCATATGTCGCCTTAGGTTGAAAGTTTTTGAAAATGTTTGGCCACATTCTTGACATGTTGGAACAGTGTTTTCAGTTTGTGGCTGAGCATTAGAATTTTCAACTTGTGGTTGAACATTAGAATTTCCAACTTGTGGGAGAGTGTTAGAATTTTCAAGCGATGCATCTGGAACAAAATTCTCAGAAAGGTCTTGGGAAGTTGGAAATTCCCCAAAGTGATCCACGAAATCTAGATTTCCGATCAAAATAGGATCTTCTTTCCATTGCGGGTCAAACATCTGTGAAATAAAAAAAATCGAAATAAGTATTTTATTAAGTACAACCCCCTCTCATCCTTACATTTTGTTTTAACAAATAAATATTTCCTTTAATCTTAGAACAAGTAATCCATTCATTAGTAATATCAAAAACTTTACGCATAAAAGAAAAAATTCTACATGTCTAACTGAAACCTATGATGTGTTAAAAAATAACCCCAAATTATTAACAGTTAGAACGGAATCATCGGGAACACACTATGTAGCAAGAAATTAAGAATTCATCATAACGTCTTTTAAATGAATAAAAGTAATATAATTTGTATCCAAGGAAATGTGTTGATAAACTACGTGTGTGTGCACACAAATATATTTCAAAGCTCTAATACTACACACCGTTACTGGACGAATCACGTGTCGAAAAAAAAAAAATACAATCATATGCCTTAAAAATAATTAGTCTTATCTCTACCTGAAAGAGGATTAACAAATATTCCCCTCGAGTAGAAAAGTAAAGTATTTCAACGAAACTAATTAGTCAGTTATTATTTTATTAGTCTATGTCATAATTTATGTACTCAATCGTTATGTCTATGAAGCTCTCTGGAAAATAAAATGTGGACTCCGTTAATATATTTTATTTATTAATATGTCCTCTACGCCAGGTGTTTCTTGAGAAAATTTCTTATAGTTTAAAAATATTATTAGTGCTTAGATGAACTTGAAAATAATGTATTAGGAAAGTATATCCCTTCCATAAACTAAACCTAAACTAAATCTTTCAACAATTTTCCCGATCGGGATTGTTTCAAACATTTAAATTATACATGAAGAAATATAATTAGAAAAGTCCTTACCTCTTCACATTTGTCATCCATAGTTATTCCTAAATTTTGAATGAACGAACGTTATACTGCTTCATAGATCTGATCACCACAAAGTTCATTTAACCACAAAAAACCATGGATTCGTTGAACAGACACGACAGAATGTGCTAAAATACACACAAGAGGACTCGGAGCCTAACTCCACAAATAAAAGAATGAGAACATTATCGGGACACAATGCACGATTTTTTATCATTCATGCCAGAGAGGATACCCACAAACTCAGTTTGAAGTCCCCTTTCTGGATTCAAAAGCCATCCAGGGTGCTGTTGAGTCGCCAAAGAATGTCAAGAAATTGCCATCTGGAGATCTGTTGGTGGAGATGTCAACTCCCCGGCACGGTGCACTACTTTTGAATATTTCTCACTTAGGTGATGTGCAAGTGGACAAAACCTCACAATTCTCTGATACTTAAAGAGCTTGCCGATCAAGATGTCACAGCAGTCCGACGAATCAAGTTTCGGAGGAATGGGGATCTGGTAAATTCCAGAACTATTATTCTTACATTTAATCGCCCGGCTATTCCATCCTCCATCTATGCAGGGTATTTAAGATGTGACGTGCGTCCCTACATTCCCAACCCACTTCGTTGCTTTAGATGCCAAAGGTATGGTCACTCTCAGCAGTCATGCCGTAGAGCTGCAACTTGCAGCCGCTGTGGCTCTCACGACCATCTTCAGAACGATTGCTCTGCTGCAGCCCCCACTGTATTAACTGTAACGGAGACCACGCAGCCAATGCTAAAGACTGCCCGAAGTGGGTTGAGGAAAGAAAAATCCAGGAAGTGAAGACCCTTGAACACCTCTCCTACCCGGAAGCAAGGAGGAAGGTTGTTCCTGCTACTCCGGGAGGACGCACCTACTCTTCAGCCTTGTCTTCCAAAACGTCTGTTTCCACCCAGACGGATATAAGCATTCCAAAGAACTGTCCATTTTCACTGCAAGAAATATATGCTGCTGGTCTAAAAGCCCTTAATGCTTCCACCACCGAACCTTTGCCTTCCCAAAAGCAGCCCACCGTTGGAAAACCTTCTGCAGCCTCGCTTAGGCGGGTGGCTCCTGCACAGGCGAATCGTGCTGCACAGCCCGATTCTTTGACTAGTAAGAACAAAGGAAAGAACCAGACTCAAGCAGCCACTCAGACTCAAACAGGAACAAATCCATCCCAGCCCTCCTCTCGGAAACGTACACCAGTACTCCCCCAGACAACCCGCCGGCTAAAAGTGCTGCAGAGCCACCTGAGGAAATGATGGACTCAGACACCTTTTAAGTGTCCCATTTCCTTCTCAAAACTTCACATTCTCTCATCATACAGTGGAATTGCCGTGGCCTCCGTTCACGATTTGACGATTTGAAGGGCTTGCTCTCTTCACACACCCCACTTTGCGTGTGCCTCCAAAAGACAAAGCTCCGCTTAACCGATACTTTTTCAGTGCGAAGATACAGTACATTTCGCAAAGACCATACGCGCGGCCCCGCACGGGGATAACTGGTTTTCCAGGTATTTGGGGAGCGGCGCCCCCACGGCCCGAGCTGACCTTGTGACGGATCATTTTGTCATTTCGTCTCGAACGATTACATCACCGAAGGGACAGCTGTTCATCCAGCTGATGGGGAGTGGCGACCCCACGGCCCGAGCCGACAGTAGTGTTTAAAATCTTTTTCCATTTGTGGTTGTTGTTGTTGTTACCTCGCCACGCTCCCGCCTCAGTCCTGTGGGTTGCTGAGGTTGTGATTATGCGCCAGCCCTTTCCTCACTTTCCTGTCTTTGCTTTCTTCTCCACTCCCTGTTCTTCCTTTTTCTCTATTTTCTACTCCTCTTCCCTTTCTTTTTCATTTTCTGTTCCTTCTTCGTTTCTTCGGGCTGGTTAGCTAGACCTACCTGCACGTTTGCCGTGTGCGGTGACCCGTACAGGTGGAAAAGGGGATGCTGGAGGCTGAGGTTACTGGGGGCCAGGCTATAGTTGTCACCAGTCGCCAACACTCCTCTTTGCCCCCTGCTTCACCCTAAACGGGAGGCTAGGAACTAACCTACTCCTAGTCAATCGGCTTGTCATTTCGTACGACGGGGTGAGTTTGGGGATAGTGTGGGCATGCCAAAGGGGTATTACCAAGACCCGGGAAAGTCGAGGTACTCGCTGAGCGCATGTCTGCACGATCAACATGCTATATCCGCCGCCTAACCCTAGGGCCGTGTCCTGCGCCCATGTTGGCCTGCGGACCTCCGGCTCTCCCCTGTTGGGCTCGGTAGTGGGCGGGGAAGCTGGCGGATGAATTTTTTCGCATTATATATGGATTCTTCAAATATTCCCCCTTCTGTCAAACTAAAGAAATCTTTGGACACGGATCCTAACCCCACCAATAAGAAACTGCGTACTTTGCCGCCGGACACTGCCCGATTTTTTATCATCAATGCCCGGGAAGATTCTTACAAGCTTGGCTCCAAATCTCCCTTCTGGATTCAAAAAGCCCTGCAAGGAGCGGTTGCGTCACCAACCAGTGTGAAGAAGTTAAAATCGGGAGATATATTGGTGGAAATGTCAAGTCCACGCCATGGTTCATTGCTCTTGGGCGTCTCCAACTTGGGTGGTGTCCCTGTGGACATCAAACCTCATCATTCCCTGAATTCATCCAGAGGTGTCATCTCCGAGCGCGACCTCGTGGATGTTTCAGAGGAAGAATTTCTTGAGGAGCTTGCCAACCAAGGTGTCACAGCGGTTCGTCGGATCAAGTTCCGCCGAAACGGGGAGCTGGTCAACTCCAGAACAGTGATTCTGACCTTTGATCGCCCGACTCTTCCATCTTCCATCCATGCGGGCTATTTGAACTGCTCTGTGCGCCCGTACATTCCTAACCCCTTCGTTGCTACCGATGCCAAGTGTACGGGCACTCCCAGCAGTCTTGCCGTGGTGCTGCTACTTGCAATCGTTGCGGTTCACACGACCATCTTCAGTCTGACTGCTCTGCTGCAGCTGCCCATTGTGTGAACTGCAAAGGCGACCATGCTGCCAATGCCAAGAACTGTCCGAAGTGGATTGAGGAGCGGAAGATTCAGGAGGTTAAGACACTTGAACACCTGTCCTACCCTGAAGCTCGACGGAAGGTCGTTCCCGCTGCTCCAAGCGCACGCACCTACTCTTCCGTTGTGGCTCCTAAAACATCCATTGCCACTCAGACAGACATCACTATACCAAAAGACTGCCCTTTCTCTCTCGAGGATATTTATGCTGCTGGGCTGAAGGCCCTTCGACTTTCCACCACTGACAGTTTATCTTTGCCACCACAGACCAATGCTCGGGGTCCTGCATCCTCGCCCAAGCGCGCTGTTGCAGAACAGGTTTCCCGTTCTACGAGCCCTGATCCCTCGCCTGCTAGACACAAAGGCAAGGCCAAACAATCCTCAGCCACTCAATCTCAAACAAAGGTTCAAGCCGGAACGAATCAGTCCCGGTCTTCATCCTCGAGACACCCCCAGTCCTTCCCCCGGTTACCACGCTGCCGAGGGGCACTGCAGACCAGACTGAGGAATTTATGGACTCCGAGGCCTTCTAGGCCTCTTCAGTTCATTTGACCCACGTTTCTTTCTTCCTATCTACCCCTCAAATCATGGTTTCAATAGTTCAATGGAACTGTCGAGGTTTTCGGACAAAATATGACGACGTCAAACACCTGCTTTCGTCGTACTCTCCGGTGTGCCTTTGCCTCCAGGAGACAAAACTTAAACCATCAGACCTGCTCTCGGTTCGAGGCTACAGTGCATTTCGGAAAGATAATGTTTCAGGAGATATAGCTTGCGGGGGAGTTGCCATTCTTGTCCCCCACAGTATTCCAGTTTCTCCCGTTGCGGTCTCAACATCTTTACAAGCCGTTGCGGTGCGTATCTCCATGCCTGTGCCTCTAACCGTTTGCAGCGTCTATCTGCCGCCGGATGAGGACGTGAGCGTGTCCGTTCTTGAGAGCTTAGTTGGGCAGCTGCCGTCACCTGCTCTTGTTCTGGGTGACTTCAATGCTCATAATCCATTGTGGGGTAGTGTCAGAACAGACGTACGAGGCCGTAGGATCGAATCTCTTCTGTCCTCGACCTCCCTGTGCCTTTTTAACACCGGAGCTGACACTTATTTCCACGAGCCTACACGAAGTTTCAGTGCGATCGATTTATCTTTGGGTTCACCATCAGTTATTGCTGACTGGTCGTGGACGGTGTGCAACGACCTCCATGGGAGCGACCACTTTCCAATTGTACTTGGCTATAATGAGAGCGTGCCATCTTCTGCTTCCCGCCCTCCTCGATGGAGGATGGATCGTGCCAAGTGGGAGGTCTTCACATCGTCCGCAGTGATACCTTCTGTCATGGTGACCCGAGGGTCAATCGATGCAACTGTTACTGATGTCACCATGTGTATCATTCAGGCAGCGGATCTCTCTATCCCAAAGACATCAACGACGCTCCCAAGACGTCCGAAACCTTGGTGGACCTCTGATTGCACAGCGGCTAGGAGAGCTCAACATAAGGCCTGGTGTACATTTCGGCGGTATCCAACCGACGCTAATCTCGTTGAATTTAAAAGAGCAAAATCTTACGCTCGGTTGGTGCGTCGACGAAGCAAGAGGGAGTCTTGGATAAAGTACGTTTCATCGATCAATTCACGTGCCAGTTCAAAAACTGTTTGGGAAAAAATTCGTAGGATTCGGGGAAACTGTGGTTCCCATCAGATCTCTATTCTCGAGAGTAACGGCTGCACGTATGCTGAAGTCGGGAGATAGTGGATTGTTTGGGTAGGGCGTTTGCCTCTGTTTCCAGTTCTGAGGCGTACCCTCTCTCCTTTCAGAGGACTAGACCAGCTGCTGAGCGCCAGAGACTCTCCTTTGCGCCTTTTCATAACACCGAGTATAACTCCTCCTTCAGCATGGTTGAACTCCGAGTGGCTCTGCATCGGTCCGGTGCAACATCTGTAGGTCCCGATGGCATCCACTATGACATGATCCGTCATCTATCGCAGTCGTCTCTCGAGAATCTGTTAGTGCTTTTCAACCGCATTTGGTTGGAGCACAGTTTCCCGGACTCCTGGCGAAAAGCTTTTGTTTTACCTTTTCCCAAGCCTGGCAAAGACCCCAAGTCTCCCTCTACTTACCGGCCAATTGCCCTCACTAGCTGTCTGTGCAAAATCCTTGAACGCATGGTTAATTCTAGGCTAATTTACTTCCTAGAAGAACATCAAATTCTGTCGCCATCACAAAGCGGCTTCCGTCGTCATCGTTCAGCTCCTGACCATCTCCTGCTCCTTGAGACGTCTGTTCGAGAGGCATTCGTGCGTAGGCAGCACCTGGTGTCTGTCTTTTTTGACATCGAAAAAGCTTACGATAGAGCGTGGCGTCACGGTATCCTCCGTGACCTCCACGAGAGTGGGTTGCGGGGAAACCTGCCAACCTTCATTGCCAACTTTCTTCGTAACCGTGTGTTCCAGGTGCGCCTGGGTACAACGCTCTCTGCCTTCTTCCATCAAGAACAAGGTGTTCCTCAAGGCAGCATTCTTTCGGTGACTCTGTTCATCCTCCGCATTAATTGTTTGCTTAAAATCTTCCTCCTACGGTTTCGACTACCATTTATGTTGACGACCTTCACATCTTCTGCTCGTCATCAAGCATGCATTTCATTGAAAGGCAGCTGCAGTCTGCAATTAACCAGATAGTTAAAGCGGCTAACAACAATGGTTTCGTTCTTTCTGCTGAAAAGACAGCGTGTGTCCATTTCTGCCGGAGGCGTGGCCTCCACCCCGATCCAGAACTCTATTTGGACCATGCAGCCATTCCAGTTTTGCCGGAAACCAAGTTCCTTGGTTTGACCGTCGACCGTGCGCTGACCTTTCGCTCGCACGTTCGACGACTCCGCACTTCCTGTCTGAGAGCTTTGTCAATCCTCAAGATCCTCGCCTCAGTCTCCTGGGGTGCAGACAGGACTTCCTTGTTCCGTATTTACCATTCTCTCATTCGGTCTAAATTGGATTATGGCTGTATGGTGTATGGCTCTGCGCGTCCTTCCGTTCTCCGGCCGTTGGATACCATCCACCATCAAGCGCTGCGTCTTTGTACGGGAGCATTTCGCACGTCACCCATTCCCAGCCTTTATGCCGACGCGAACGAACCGTCGCTTCATTTACGCCGTCTGCAGCTGTCTCTTCAATTTTACCTGAAACTTAGATCACTCTCAGAACATACTTTACACGATGCAGTTTTTCATCCCCAGCATGCTCGTTTGTTCGAGATCCGTCCCTCGTGCATTCGAACCTTCGGTCTTCGTTTGGCGGCCGTAGCTCGTGATGCAGGGCTCGACTTGTCACTCGTTGGAGAGACCAGGGGCTTTGAGGATCCCCCATGGCACCGTCTTGGTGTCATGGTTGATACCAGCTTTACATCTTTTGACAAGTCCTCAACCCCCGCGTCAGTGTACCAGCAGCTCTTCGCCGAACACCGTTACGTCAATGCAGACTTTATTCCTGTTTTCACCGATGGATCTAAGGCGGCTGGTGTTGTTGGATCCGCCGCCGTCTGCGTTGACGAAGTTTCTGTTGCCCGCATTCCTGCCGAGGCCACGGTGTTTTCGGCGGAGATGCATGCTGTGTATCTTGCACTTGTTCACGTGCAGTCGAGCTCTCATCAGCGTGCTATTGTGTACACTGATTCGTTGAGTGTTGTGCAATCATTGTCATCTTTGGATTTCACTGGCCACCCCCTTCTTTTTACCGTACGGAGACTTCTTCGTTCTTTGCTCGAAGCTGATGTCCAGATTAGGTTCTGCTGGATTCCTGGGCATGTTGGGATCCCAGGGAACGAGTCTGCTGATGCTGCTGCTAGATCTGTCTCTTCTTTGGTTGTCACACCGTTGCCACTGTTCCACCGTGATCTTCGCTTTCTTGTTCACGATCATATCAGACGAACGTGGCGAAGTCTGTGGGACCAACAGGTGGAGAATAAACTGCACCGTGTTAAACCCATCCTTGGAGTCTGGAAATCATCGTGTCGCCGGAACCGTAGGGAAGAAGTTGTTCTTGCGCGTCTCCGCATTGGGCATTGTCGCTTCACGCATAGCTATTTGCTGTGTGGCGACGCTGCCCCAATGTGTGAGGCGTGCGACTGTTTACTCACCGTCTCTCATGTTTTGTGCAGTTGCGTTCGTTTTCGTCATCATCGGTTTCACTATTTTCAGTCCCATCTGCTGGACGAGGACGCAGCTATGCTTCAAAAGCTTTTGGGCGACCACTGCGACACTTTCGCAGTATTTTCCTTTTTAAAACAGATTAACGTTTTAAAACTTATTTAAAAAAAAAAAAAGTTATATTATAATGGTAAATTAATGAAGTTATATATAAACCTAATAAACTAACTAGTCTTCACAACATCTTTCATCATCCTCTTTTCTAACTTTACCAAGCCTGTCTGCTCTTAATCATTTGAATCCGCTTTTTAAAATCTTTAGCTGATAGTTCTGTGTCTGGCGCTCTTTGGCCAAGCCTGGCCCTTGCGCCACTAAAATCAATTAACTAACTAACTAACCATTCGCGCGGAGCTATCGCTTGTGGAGGAGTGGCCATTCTCGTTCCTCATGGCGTCCCAGTCACAGCGATTGCTCTGCGCACGGATCTGCAAGCAGTTGCAGCAAGACTATCCGCTAACACTCTGATCACAATATGTTGCATTTACTTACCACCAGATGAAGCTGTTAGCCCTTCAGACTTGGAAGATTTGGTTGACCAGGTGCCGCCTCCGTTTTTCCTTCTCGGAGATTTCAATGCACACAATCCGTTGTGGGGAGACTGCAGTCGTGATCCCAGGGGCCGCGTTATCGAGTCCCTGCTGTACAACACATCACTCTGCCTCCATAACACGGGAGCAAATACCTACTTCCACGAACCCAGCCGCTCGTACTCGGCCATTGATCTGTCGCTGTGTTCACCATCCTTATTTCCTGACTGGTCTTGAAGCGTGTCTGGTGATCCCCTTGGCAGCGATCACTTTCCAATTTTTCTTCGACTCGCTGGTGACGGCTACCGCCATCCTACCCGTCCCCCTAGATGGGATATTGATCGAGCCAAGTGGGACGCATTCAGTGCTACAGCAATTATTACTTCTACTATGGTGGCCACAGGTACGATCAACGATGCGGTTGCAGCGGTCACAGATTGTATTGTGCAAGCGGCAGAACTCACCATTCCTAAAACGTCAACTAAACTTCCAAGTTGCCCAAAGCCATGGTGGAATTCGAAATGCAAGGCAGCACGTCAGGCCCAGCATAGGGCTTGGGGCAAATTTCGTCGCTAACCTTCTTGCTTTCAAGAAGGCCAAGGCTTATGCAAGACTGGTCCGTCGTCGCCATAAACGGGAATCCTGGATCTAATATGTATCGGGCATCAACACATCTACAAACTCCAAAATGGTTTGGGACAGGATTCGCAAGATTCGGAGAAAGTACCCATCTGGCGAGATCTCCATCCTCGAGAGTGGTGGAGGAATGGTTGCCGACGCTCGGGGTATCGCTGACTGTCTTGGCACAGCGTTTGCTGCAGTTTCCAGCAACTGCAATTATCCTCCTTCTTTCCAAGAGCTTCAGTCACGGCTGGAGAGAAAACGAATGTCCTTTCGACCGTTTTCCTCGGAGGACTATAACAGCCCGTTGACAGCGGTGGAACTAAGGATTGCCCTAAATCGCTCTGGCCAAACATCTGCAGGACCTGATAACATCCTTTACGAAATGCTGAAGCACCTTTCTCCATCATCTCTCGACTGTCTGCTAATCCTGTTTAACAGGATTTGGCAAGAGGACGTTTTCCCCGATTCTTGGCGCACAGCTATTGTGATACCTGTTCTCAAACCTGGTAAAGATCCGAAAAACCCGTTCAACTACCGACCAATTGCCATGACAAGTTGCCTCTGCAAGGTTCTTGAACGCATCATCAATTTCCGCTTGATCTTCCACTTGGAAACCCATCACCTTTTGTCACCCCATCAAAGTGGACACCGTCGTTTTCGCTCCACAACTGACCACCACCTTCGCCTTGAGACATCGATCAGAGAGGCGTTTGTTCGACGACAGCACATGGTCTCCGTGTTCTTTGATATGGAAAAAGCGTATGATCGGACTTGGAGATATGGCATTCACTGTGGATTACGGGGAAATTTACCAACTTTCATTGCCGGTTTTCTCCAGAACCGGATGTTCCATGTGCGCGTCGGGTCGACATTCTCCGCGATGTACCCGCAGGAGCAGGGTGTCCCTCAGGACTCCATCTTATCGGTCACTCTCTTCATCCTTCGGGTGAATCATATCTTCAAGCTACTTCCTCCGATGGTTCGCGGCACTATGTATGTGGACGATCTTCAGATTTCGTGTGCTTCCGTCAACATGCGCACCATTGAGAGATAGTTGCAATCGTCTATTAACAAGATCTCTTCCTGGGTCTCACGCAACGGCTTTGGCTTCTCGTCACAGAAGACTGTTTGCGTGCATTTCTGCCGCAAACGCGGTCTTCATCCAGACCCCCACCTCCGTCTGGGGAACACCACCATTCCAGTTGTGACTGAGGTCAAATTCTTGGGATTGACTTTTGACCGCGCACTCACCTTCCGGCCTCATATTCATTCCTTAAAGGTGAAGTGCACAAAGTCATTGAGTATCCTGAAAGTCCTCTCCGGAACATCTTGGGGGCCGACAGGTGCCCAGTGCTTCGCATTCATCACTCCCTTGTCCGGTCAAAGTTAGAGTATGGCTGTATAACCTACGGATCTGCACGGCCTTCGGTATTAAAGCTTCTCGATCCAGTCCACCACCAAGCTTTACGCTTGTGCATCGGTGCTTTCCGTACGTCTCCTGTCCACAGCCTGTATGCCGAATCTCATGAGCCACCGTTATGCCCCCGCCGTAAGCAACTGTCTCTCCAGTTCTACATCAAGCTGAAATCTCTCCCTGATCACCCACTTCATGATTCCATCTTCACGCCACAATGTGCTCGCCTATTTTCCAACCGCCCTTCTTGTGTTCCCACCTTCGGAATTCGGATGTCAGACATAGTGCGAGATGCCGGCATAGACTTGTCGTTAATCGGTGTGACCCGTGCCTTTAACGATCCACCTTGGCAGCCAGTTCAGGCAGTGACTGACCTCTCTCTTTCTGGATGGCCTAAGTCCTCCACACCTGCACTGGTGTACCAGAAACTTTTTGCTGAACACCTTTCCCTCTATCCCGATTTCGTGCCTGTCTTCACCGATGGTTCGAAATCCGGTGATTTTGTATGTTCCGCCTTTGTTTGTGCGGATGAGACTTATGCTGAGAGGATTCCGCCGGTTGCGACAGTCTTTACAGCAGAGATGCATGCGGTGCACCTCGCTTTGCGCCACATTCATTCCAAACAACTTCGTCGCACTATGATTTGTATTGATTCTCAATCCGTTATTAAGGCCTTATTCTCCCCGGAGAATAGTGACTCACCAATCACCAGAGATGTCCGTCGGCTCCTGGGAACCCCCGCACGGGGATAACTGGTTTTCCAGTTATTTGGGGAGCGGCGCCCCCACGGCCCGAGCTGACCTTGTGACGGTTTTTTTGCTTTTTTGTTTTTGTGCTTTCACGTTACCGCAGGGACAGCTGTTCATCCAGCTGATGGGGAGTAGCGACCCCACGGCCCTAGCCGACTTGTTATGTTTGATTCATCCCATTAAAACTTTGTGTTGCCACCACCTTGACAGCACCCGCCTCAGTTGTTGGTTGCTGAGGTTGTGATTAAGCGCCAGCCCTTTCCTTTCCTCTGGCTTTCTCTCCCTTTCCTGTTTTTACTTTCTTCTCCACTACCTGTTCTTCTTTTCTACTCCATTTTCTACTCGACTTGCTTCTCCATTTTCTGTTCCTCTCTTGTTTTTCCGGGCTGGTTTTGCTAGACCTACCTGCACGTTTGCCGTGTGCGGTGACCCGTACAGGTGGAAAAGGGGATGCTGGAGGCTGAGGTTTCTGGTGGCCAGGTTGTTGTTGTCGCCAGTCGCCAACACTCCTCTTTGCCCCCTGCTTCACCCTAAACGGGCGGCTAGGAACTAACCCACTCCTAGTCAATCGGCTTGTTGTTTCGTACAACAGGGTGAGTTTGGGGATAGTGCGGGCATGCCAAAGGGGTGTTACCGAGACCTGGGAAAGTCTCGGTACTCGCTGAGCGCATGTCTGACCTATCAACATGCTATATCCGTTGCTTAACCCTAGAGTCGTGTCCTGCGTCCAATTGGGCTTGCGGACCTCCGGCTCTCCCCTGTTGGGCTCGGTTGTGGGCGGGGAAATCGGCGGACGAACTTTTCAATTCTATTTATGGATAACAAAAAAATTTCCCAAGAACTTCAAACAAAGCGGCCCATTGAGGAAGGGTCACCCCCTCCCAACAAGAAACCTACACCTGATTCTGTCAATGTTCGGTTCTTTTGCATCCACTCCTTGGACGCTTCAAACCCATTAAACACCAGAAGCCCCTTCTGGATAAATAAAGCATTGAAATCAATTGCCAGCTCTCCTAAGAGCGTTAAGAAGCTCCAATCTGGAGATCTTCTTGTCGAGATGTCGAGTCCCAGATATGCTACAGTGCTTTTAAACACCACCTCTTTTTTAGATTGTCCAGTAAAGTTACCCCTCACGGCTACCTCAATTCCTCACGAGGTGTTATCTCTTCTCAAGACCTTCTGGAGTGCAGTGACCAAGAACTTCTGGAGGAACTGAAAGACCAGCAAGTGAGTGGAGTCCGGCGCATCCTATTTCGGCGAAATGGCCAATCTGTCCCATCTCGATACTGACCTTTAACACCCCATCCCTGCCAACATCAATCAAGGCAGGGTATCTACACCTTGAAGTGCGCCCCTTCATACCAAGTCCTCTACGATGCTTCAAATGCCAAGCATATGGTCACTCCCAGCAGTCTTGCAGGAGCACTGCCCGGTGTGGGCGTTGTACTGCAACAGACCATACTTTGCAAGATTGCCATGCCGAAGCCGAGCTGTGCTTCAACTGCAAGGGATCTCATGCAGCATCATCGAGAGACTGTCCAAAGTGGAAAGAGGAAAAAGAGATCCAACGCATTAAGACCGTTGAGGGAATCTCCTACCCAGAGGCCAGAAGAAAGGTCGCCCCAAACCAATCAAATCGGCGATCCTATGCATCAGCGGTTGTTGCAAGGACTACAGTCGGTACCCAGACTGATAGCCAAATCCCAGTGAATTGTCCCTACAAGCTAGACGACATCATAGCTGCTGGTCTGGCAGCACTACAATCCCGAGCTAGGGACGCGAAAGCTCCAACAACCACTGTGCCTAAACCTGCTGCAACTAACACCAGCACCACCGGAACTTCAACAACCCCAGGAGGAAAGAGAAAGGAAAAAGAAAAGGAGAAGAAATCTCCAAACTCCCATCATAAGAACCAGGATCGGGCAAGATCATCTGCGACACAGGAACCAAAATACCGCCCCATTTTACCACCAGAGACTACAGGGCGTCGGACAAAACAGTCCCAAGCGCAAATGGACATTGCAGACGAAATGATGGAATCGGACAACTTTTAGTTGTCCCAGTTTTTCTCGGGTTTTGTTTTTCGTTTTTTCTTTTTCTCATTCACCACAATTCAAACCATGGATCAAATCGTTCAGTGGAACTGTCGAGGCTTTCGAACAAGACATGACGACGTGAAACATCTGCTTTCGTCATACTCTCCTTTGCCTCCAGGAGACAAAACTTAAACCATCAGACCTCCTTTCAGTTCGAGGCTACAGTGCATTTCGGAAAGATAATGTTTCAGGAGATATTGCTTGCGGGGGAGTTGCCATCCTTGTCCCCCACAATGTTCCAGTTTCTCCCGTTGCGGTCTCAACATCTTTACAAGCCGTTGCGGTGCGTATCTCCATGCCTGTGCCTCTAACCGTTTGCAGCATCTATCTGCCGCCGGATGAGGACGTGAGCGTGTCCGTTCTTGAGAGCTTAGTTGGGCAGCTGCCGTCACCTGCTCTTGTTCTGGGTGACTTCAATGCTCATAATCCATTGTGGGGTAGTGTCAGAACAGACACACGAGGCCGTAGGATCGAATCTCTTCTTTCCTCGACCTCTTTGTGCCTGTTTAACACCGGTGCTGACACTTACTTCCACGAGCCTACACGAAGTTTCAGTGCAATCGATTTATCTTTGGGTCAACCATCGGTTATGGCCGACTGGTCGTGGACGGTGTGTGACGACCTCCATGGAAGCGACCACTTCCCAATTGTACTTAGGTATAATGTGAGCGTACCATCTTCTGCCTCACGCCCTCCTCGTTGGAGGATGGATCGTGCCAAGTGGGAGGTCTTCACACCGTCCGCAATGATATCTTTTGCCATGGTGACCCGGGGGTCAATTGACGCAGCTGTTACTGATGTCACAACGTGTATCATTCAGGCAGCAGATCTCTCTATCCCAAAAACATCTACGACGCTCCCAAGACGTCCGAAGCCTTGGTGGAACCCTGATTGCGCAGCGGCTAGGAGAGTTCAACATAAGGCCTGGTGTACTTTTCGGCGTTATCCGACCGATGCTAATCTTGTTAAATTTAAAAGAGCAAAATCTTACGCTCGGTTGGTGCGTCGACGAAGCAAGAGGGAGTCTTGGATGAAGTACGTTTCATCTATCAATTCACGTGCCAGTTCAAAAACTGTTTGGGAAAAAATTCGTAAGATCCGGGGAAACTATAGTTCCCGCCAAATTTCAATTCTTGAGAATAACGGCTGCACGTATGCTGAAGTTGGGGAGATTGTGGATTGCTTGGGCGAAGCGTTTGCCTCAATTTCTAGTTCTCAGGCGTATCTCCCACCCTTTCAGAGGATTAAAACAACCGCGGAACGCCAGAAATTCTCCTTTGCGCCTTTTTATAACACTCAGTATAACTCCCCCTTCAGCATGGTTGAATTACGGGTGGCTCTGCATCGGTCCGGCGCAACATCTGTCGGTCCCGACGACATCCACTATGACATGATTCGTCATCTCTCGCAGTCGTCTCTCGAGAATCTGTTAGTGCTTTTCAACCGCATTTGGTTGGAGCACAGTTTCCCGGACTCTTGGCGAAGAGCTTTTGTTTTACCTTTTCCCAAGCCTGGCAAAGACCCCAAGTCTCCCTCTAGTTATCGGCCAATTGCCCTCACTAGCTGTCTGTGCAAAATCCTTGAACGAATGGTTAATTCCCGGCTAATTTATTTTCTTGAAGAACATCGAATACTGTCTCCATCACAAAGCGGCTTCCGTCGTCATCGTTCAGCTCCTGACCATCTCCTGCTCCTTGAGACGTCTGTTCGTGAGGCGTTCGTACGTAGGCAGCACCTGGTGTCTGTATTTTTTGACATCGAAAAAGCTTACGATAGAGCGTGGCGTCACGGTATCCTCCGTGACCTCCATGAGTGATTTTCGCTTTCTTGTTCACGATCATATCAGACGAACGTGGCGGGGTCTGTGGGACCAACAGGTGGAGAATAAACTGCACCGTGTTAAACCCATCCTTGGAGTCTGGAAATCATCGTGTCGCCGGAACCGTAGGGAAGAAGTTGTTCTTGCGCGTCTCCGCATTGGGCATTGTCGCTTCACGCATAGCTATTTGCTGTGTGGCGACGCTGCCCCAATGTGTGAGGCGTGCGACTGTTTACTCACCATCTCTCATGTTTTATGTAGTTGTGCTCGGTTTTGTAATAATCGGTTTCACTATTTTCAGTCTCATCTGCTGGACGAGGACGCAGCTACGCTTCAAAAACTTTTGGGCGACCACTGCGACACTTTCGCAGTATTTTCCTTTTTAAAACAGATTAACTTTTTAAAACTTATTTAAAAAAAAAAAAAAAAAGTTATATAATAAATATAATAGTAAACTAATAAAGTTATATATAAACCTAATTAACTAACTAGTCTTCACATCTTTCATCATCCTCTTTTCTAACTTTTACTAAGCCCGTCTGCTCTTAATCATTCTCCACGCTTTTAAAAATCTTTAGCTGATAGTTCTGTGTCTGGCGCTCTTTGGCCAAACCTGGCCCTTGCGCCACTAAAATCAATTAACTAACTAACTAACTCCTGGGAACTTTGACGGGTTCTGGGTACCTGGTCCGATTCTGTTGGATCCCCGGCCATGTTGGGATTCGGGGTAACGAGCTAGTCGACACCGCAGCCAGATCTGTTCCATCCTTGGCAATCACCCGACTGCCACTATTTTTCGAGATTTTTTATGGATTATGAGCATTGAAGTCACCCAGCTCTTCTTCTGGGTGACTTCAATGCTCATAATCCATTGTGGGTAGTGTCAGAACAGACACACGAGGCCGTAGGATCGAATCTCTTCTTTCCTCGACCTCTTTGTGCCTGTTTAACACCGGTGCTGACACTTACTTCCACGAGCCTACACGAAGTTTCAGTGCAATCGATTTATCTTTGGGTCAACCATCGGTTATGGCCGACTGGTCGTGGACGGTGTGTGACGACCTCCATGGAAGCGACCACTTCCCAATTGTACTTAGGTATAATGTGAGCGTACCATCTTCTGCCTCCCGCCCTCCTCGTTGGAGGATGGATCGTGCCAAGTGGGAGGTCTTCACACCGTCCGCAGTAATATCTTTTGCCATGGTGACCCGGGGGTCAATTGACGCAGCTGTTACTGAAGTCACAACGTGTATCATTCAGGCAGCAGATCTCTCTATCCCAAAAACATCAACGACGCTCCCAAGACGTCCGAAGCCTTGGTGGAACCCTGATTGCGCAGCGGCTAGGAGAGTTCAACATAAGGCCTGGTGTACTTTTCGGCGTTATCCGACCGATGCTAACCTTGTTAAATTTAAAAGAGCAAAATCTTACGCTCGGTTGGTGCGTCGACGAAGCAAGAGGGAGTCTTGGATGAAGTACGTTTCATCTATCAATTCACGTGCCAGTTCAAAAACTGTTTGGGAAAAAATTCGTAAGATCCGGGGAAACTATAGTTCCCGCCAAATTTCAATTCTTGAGAATAACAGCTGCACGTATGCTGAAGTTGGGGAGATTGTGGATTGCTTGGGCGAAGCGTTTGTCTCAATTTCTAGTTCTCAGGCGTATCTCCCGTCCTTTCAGAGGATTAAAACAACCGCGGAACGCCAGAAAATCTCCTTTGCGCCTTTTTATAACACTGAGTATAACTCCCCCTTCAGCATGGTTGAACTACGGGTGGCTCTGCATCGGTCCGGCGCAACATCTGTCGGTCCCGACGGCATCCACTATGACATGATTCGTCATCTCTCGCAGTCGTCTCTCGAGAATCTGTTAGTGCTTTTCAACCGTATTTGGTTGGAGCACAGTTTCCCGGACTCTTGGCGAAGAGCTTTTGTTTTACCTTTTCCCAAGCCTGGCAAAGACCCCAAGTCACCCTCTAGTTATCGGCCAATTGCCCTCACTAGCTGTCTGTGCAAAATCCTTGAACGAATGGTTAATTCCCGGCTAATTTATTTTCTTGAAGAACATCGAATACTGTCTCCATCACAAAGCGGCTTCCGTCGTCATCGTTCAGCTCCTGACCATCTCCTGCTCCTTGAGACGTCTGTTCGTGAGGCGTTCGTACGTAGGCAGCACCTGGTGTCTGTATTTTTTGACATCGAAAAAGCTTACGATAGAGCGTGGCGTCACGGTATCCTCCGTGACCTCCACGAGAGTGGGTTGCGGGGAAACCTGCCAACTTTCATTGCCAACTTTCTTCGTAACCGTGTGTTCCAGGTGCGCCTGGGTACAACGCTGTCCGCCTTTTTCCATCAAGAACAAGGCGTTCCTCAAGGCAGCATTCTTTCGGTGACTCTGTTCATCCTCCGCATTAATTGTTTACTCAAAAATCTTCCTCCTACGGTTTCGGCTACCATTTATGTTGACGACCTTCACATCTTCTGTTCGTCATCCAGCATGCATTTCGTTGAAAGGCAGCTGCAGTCTGCAATTACCCAGATTGTTAAAGCGGCTAACAATAATGGGTTTGTTCTTTCTCCCGACAAGACAGCCTGTGTCCATTTCTGCCGGAGGCGTGGCCTCCATCCTGATCCAGAGCTCTATTTGGACCGTGCAGCCATTCCAGTTTTGCCGGAAACCAAGTTCCTTGGTTTGACCGTTGACCGTGCTCTCACCTTTCGCTCGCACGTTCGACGGCTAAGGACTTCCTGTCTGAGAGCCTTGTCAATCCTGAAGATCCTTGCCTCAGTCTCCTGGGGTGCAGACAGGACTTCTTTGTTCCGTATTTACCATTCTCTCATTCGGTCTAAGCTGGATTATGGCTGTATGGTGTATGGCTCTGCGCGTCCTACCGTTCTCCGGCCGTTGGATACCATCCACCATCAAGCGCTGCGTCTTTGTACGGGAGCCTTTCGTACGTCACCCATTCCCAGCCTTTATGCCGACGCGAACGAACCGTCGCTTCATTTACGCCGTCTGCAGCTGTCTCTTCAGTTTTACCTGAAACTTAAATCACTCACAGACCATCCTTTATACGATGCAGTTTTTCATCCCCAGCATGCTCGTTTGTTCGAGATCCGTCCCTCGTGCATTCGAACCTTCGGTCTTCGTATGGCGGCCGTAGCTCGTGATGCAGGGCTCGACTTGTCACTCGTTGGAGAGACCAGGGGCTTTGAGGATCCCCCATGGCATCCTCTTGGTGTCACGGTTGATACCAGCTTTACATCTTTTGACAAGTCCTCAACCCCTGCGTCAGTGTACCAGCAGCTCTTCGCTGAACACCGTTACGTCAATGCAGACTTTATTCCTGTTTTCACCGATGGATCTAAGGCGGCTGGTGTTGTTGGATCCGCCGCCGTCTGCGTTGACGAAGTTTCTGTTGCCCGCATTCCTCCTGAGGCCACGGTGTTTTCGGCGGACATGCATGCTGTGTATCTTGCACTTGTTCACGTGCAGTCGAGCTCTCATCAGCGTGCTATTGTGTACACTGATTCGTTGAGTGTTGTGCAATCATTGTCATCTTTGGATTTTACTGGCCACCCCTTCTTTTTACCGTACGGAGACTTCTTCGTTCTTTGTTCGAGGCTGATGTCCAGATTCGGTTCTGCTGGATTCCTGGGCATGTTGGGATCCCAGGGAACGAGTCTGCTGATGCTGCTGCTAGATCTGCCTCCTCTTTGGTTGTCACACCGTTGCCACTGTTCCACCGTGATTTTCGCTTTCTTGTTCACGATCATATCAGACGAACGTGGCGGGGTCTGTGGGACCAACAGGTGGAGAATAAACTGCACCGTGTTAAACCCATCCTTGGAGTCTGGAAATCATCGTGTCGCCGGAACCGTAGGGAAGAAGTTGTTCTTGCGCGTCTCCGCATTGGGCATTGTCGCTTCACGCATAGCTATTTGCTGTGTGGCGACGCTGCCCCAATGTGTGAGGCGTGCGACTGTTTGCTCACCATCTCTCATGTTTTATGTAGTTGTGTTCGGTTTTGTAATAATCGGTTTCACTATTTTCAGTCTCATCTGCTGGACGAGGACGCAGCTACGCTTCAAAAACTTTTGGGCGACCACTGCGACACTTTCGCAGTATTTTCCTTTTTAAAACAGATGAACTTTTTAAAACTTATTTGAAAAAAAAAAAAAAAAAAGTTATATAATAAATATGATAGTAAACTAATAAAGTTATATATAAACCTAATTAACTAACTAGTCTTCACATCTTTCATCATCCTCTTTTCTAACTTTGACTAAGCCCGTCTGCTCTTAATCATTCTCCACGCTTTTAAAAATCTTTAGCTGATAGTTCTGTGTCTGGCGCTCTTTGGCCAAACCTGGCCCTTGCGCCACTAAAATCAATTAACTAACTAACTAACTAACTTTTCGAGATTTTCACCCGTGCATCCGCAAATTTATCATGGAGGAGTGGCAGTCCCTGTGGACTCAACAGGGCAGCAACAAACTTCTTTCCATCAAACCGCAGATCGGACTATGGCAATCTGGATTGCGGAAGAATCGTCGCGAGGAAGTTGTTCTTGCGCATCTGCGCATTGGGCATTGTCATTTCACCCACCGCTTCTTGCTGTGTTGCGACACTGCCCCAATGTGCGAGACGTGTAACAGTCGTCTCAGTGTCCTTCATGTCTTGTGTACTTGTGTCCGCTTTCGTGATAACCGTTTTTAATATTTCCGAGCTTATTCATTGGAAGACAATTCAGCTTCCCTTCAAAGAATCTTAGGTGACTGTTGTGATACGTTCGCAGTTTTTTGATTTTTCAGGCAAATTGACTTTCTGAAACTAATCTAAATTACCAAGCTTTTATCGTTCTTGTTTTTCAGTTGTCCTACTCCGCCGTGCTTCTTATTACTCTTCCTAGCTTTTAACTTGTTTTCTTTAATTGCTTCGTGTTTGGCGCTCTTTGGCCAGACCTGGCCCTTGCGCCATTAAAATACACCAACCAACCAACCAACACGTCATTGTCTTCTTGCACGTGTACTAACACCACAAAACATTTACTGAGTTAATCCCTTGAACCCGTTTCCCCAACTGACCTTTACTAGTGAAGTGACAAGCATGTTTCGTCTCCAAACCTCAAACGCATATGAGAGGGGGTGGGTGGGGACAAAGGAATTTTTTAATCCCTAGATCAGTCCTTGAGATATGTGGTATGTCTATTCCTTTGTTCATCATCTATTTCAGGTGGGGTCCGCTCTTCTTGCACGTTTACTAACAAGAGAGCACATTTACTGAGTTAATCCCTTGAACCCGTTTCCCCAACTGACCTTGACTAGTGAAGTGACAACATGTTACACAGACATTAAACAATGAAGAAAGAGCTAACCACTCAGGAACCTGCAGATTTAGAATTGTGAACCTGGCAACTGCTGGTGTCAGTCTCACATCGCATAGTTGTTTCGCGAACGATCTCATGTGAAGTGTTCCTATTGCTACTTGTATTGCAGTTTATCTCTTATTCAAGTTTCAGTCACTATGAAGCGAGGTGCTAATTCGCCCAGTTGTTCTCACAAAAGGATGTGTTTATCGAATGGTTCGCCAAATTCTTTTCCTGCATCTATGAATGATTCGTCACCAAGTCAATCATTGCTAGCAGATATTTCTGATTTAGAAAATAATCATTCTTCAAATTCAAGTCTGCCATCAACTATTTTGGCATCTCCACATTACGAGCCTGCCCTGGATTCACCACCCGATTCTTCCTCAGGAAGTCAGCTGTCAGAACCGGATGTTGTTTTATTACAACCAGAAGGCAACAACAGTAACGGATTTTCATTGATCAACATGCCTTCCCACCGCTACCATTTAGGAGGAACAAAATTCATTACAGTCAGCGATTTCACGAAGGTCCTCAGAATCCATCTGAGAAGTTATTTGTGGGATAGGAATTCTTTCCATCCCACTAAATATGGAATAACCTTCTCGCCTCTAGCATTTCGAAGATTAATGGATTCTATGAATGAATTTTACAGTAAAACTAAAGCGTATGTGTTCGGGTCCGAACTGTTTGTGTCTTTATCACCTGATGAGAAAGTGTGGACATTTCAACGTTTGTTCACCGACAGAGATGATATTTATCACTTGGCATCTTCAGTGGTGAGACTAAATGCAAACCAGTTTAAGCGATTACATGATGAAATTGGAAATGTGTGGAACAGTGTTTGTATTTTACAATTCGGACCAGTGTTCCAAAACACTGTATTACAACTCTCCACAGAAGGCATTTCTCAGGAAGAATGTGCTAATGGTGAAGATTTGGACATCATACTTTCCTCAGCAATTCATAGCATGATTACAATTAACATTGGCCAATTGTTCTACTGTTGGGAATGCACTCTGCCATATGATGAACAGCCGAATAATCAATTAGGACATACATGTGTTGCTACCACAAACTCTGTAAAATCTGCACTGCATTTTTACGATGCAGTTTCTATGTTAGAGCCGAAGACTTTAGCAAAAACCTTTGTTCACATGTGTGGAAACCTGGCCAGTAACATAGATGAAAATTTCGTCAGAAACATCAAGGTACTGGATTTAATGAATTCCGTAAAAGCGCTGTATGAAAACGATTGGTGAGGACTGAGGGACAGTGGATTAGGCCTCCGTGGGAAAACCACTTAAAAAAAACGCATTGAGATTCCTACCTCCTGGGTGATGTGGAAACGGAATTAAAAAAAAAAAAAGATATCACATTCATGCAATTCACATAAGAATTAGTAACTGTCACCAAACATCAAGATTAACGAAGCACTGAAAACAAAATGTCATGTTTCGTCACCTTTGGATATACATTGAGGTTTATACATCATTCGGATGTTGCGGAAAAACGGTATCAAAGTTTAAATTGTAAAAACTTTATGAGTAACGTTGATCCCAACCACAGACAGCGTTTATCCTATTAAATAACCTTTTAAAAATATGCTTGACGTTAATGAAAGAATGAGTGGGAGTTCACAATTACTGCGTTAAACATAGATTAGAGTTCTCGATGATTGTTTTTTTGGTTGGAATTCTTTTAAGTTAACAACGTCTGTGTACTAAATTGTAGTTGAGTTCACATGTCTCCGAATTCACTATCTCCGATCTTATCAATAGGTTCATAAACTAATGAAACTAGATAGAAATCTTCCGAATACATAAAATTGTTCCATATCAAATCACACACACACATGTACGATTTTATGGCATTCCTTTTGAAAAAAATTGGTGGCCCTGAAAAGGGCCTTTGGGTGTTTTCTTTTGTGTAGATGCTTTACATATGATTTCTTATTCAAAGTCACTTTCACGAATTTCATCCTTGATGGTGCTGAAAATGTTTTCTAAATTTACTGTTTGTAGAAAATCATCGGTTAAAGACGACATCAAGTTTCTTCTTTCTAGAAATTCCACATAATCTTCTACTATTTTACTAAATTCTATTCCCAAAAGGGCTGCGCAGAAATGTTCGTCGTCAGAAAAGACTTCAGAAAATTCTAAAGACTTTAATTTTGCTGTTTCTTTCAAATACGCAACTATTGCATTTTGGAGAATGGTTTTGAGTTCCTGAAATATCCTTTCACTTTTCAGAGGTGATGAAACATTGCCAGACAGTGTTATACCATTTGACTTCATCACTTCCTGGAAAATACTCTGAAAAGAATTATTTCGGTAAAATTCCACAACCAATTGATGTGATATACTAAAAGACATACGAATTAGTTCATTCCATTGTCCTTCAGAGAGAGAAATACGTGATTTATATACTCTCTCCGTCTTCACACTGTAAATTTCTTTTCTGATAGCAATTTCACGAGTTTGTACAATAACTTTCAGCTGCAGAAACCCTTCGAACGAAAAATTTGGGCCAGATACACCATAGGCTAGATGACGTGATATGGTGTCTTTCTCACCCATCATTTCATACCATTGATGTGGAGACATACAAATGCCAGATTTGGTAGGATAGCATCTCTCGTCATAACATTTAAATTCTCTGATATGCACGCAGGCTTGGCCAGTATATGAAGATACGTATGCAAAGATATTTTCCCCAACATGGAAACAATTTTTTGGTAAATTACCCATATGCAACATCATTGAAGAACTTCCGTTAAAGTTTGAAGCTGACATGATTCCAAAATCTTGGGTAAAACAGAAATTCAGGCGTTGATCAAAAACCTCTCAATCACTCGAAGACGAATGTTGAAATGAAGTGTTTCACAGTACAAGTCATGTTCGAAAGAAGAAGCAACCAATCATATAAAAGAAATAAATCATGTGACTACCCTCGGGCTACTGTCCTTTATTCGTTAGCAACAAATAGGAACAAAAAACTTGACATGTACAACATCGTTTGTTACTTGTATGTGCCCCGAGGGAGAATGACATCAACATAGAAACCCACGTGTGTGACACAGACGATCATCATTGTCAACCCCCTAAACAAAATGTTTCCCTACGTACAATGTAGCATCAATTAAAATGTATTTCTTTTTTATGTAGGTAAAAGAATTACTCAGAATAAAAAAAATAGGTCTGACATACGAAACGTGTCTGATAAAGAAATTTTAATTCCCAAAGTAGAAAAAATAAAGCATAAAAGAATAGCTTGAAAAAAAAACATGTCAAATAAAGGAATTAGATCTGATATAAGAAATAGGTCTGATATAAGAAACATGCTAGATAAAAAGGTTATCAAATAAAAGTATTAGTTCTGATATATAGAAATAAGTCTGATATAAGAAACGTGCTAGATAAAAAGGTTGCCAAATAAAAGAATTAGGTCTGATATATAGAAATAGTCTGGTTTGAGAAAAACAAAAGCCGTTCATTGTTGCTCACACAAAGTCCAAAAATGGCAGACACGTGGCTCCACACCCACCGTTGCCATCCGCCAACACATAACATTTATATACCGAGTAGGGATAAGTGGGGATACGGGAACAATTAGAGAGCCGAAAGCCGGTGGGCGTGGCCAGCTCTGTTCACCGAGTAGGGATAAGTGGGGATACGGGAACATTAGAGAGCCGAGAGCTGGCCACGCCCACCGGCTCTCTAATGTTCCCGTATCCCCACTTTATCCCTACTGACGTGATGTGATCGATTTCCACAGACGACATCCAAGTAAATCCAGCATATCCAAGCGATTGCGTCATTGCAAAACCATACAGGTTTGTGCAGTCAAAATAATTGATAAAAGTTGATGGGATGACTCATCATAATGACTCATGTACTTATTATTGGCTTTGAATATCTCTTAATGCATTGGCAAAGTCCTCCGCGCTTCCCATGCTCTACAAATAAAAGTTTGTCGTAATCTTTCAACAGCTCAAGTGAAATTTTTGTATATTTTAGCATGCACTAAATGATAATCCCGGAGCGCTGAAATACCAGCTTAGATCCAAAGCGTATGTACGTAAACATATGCCCCGAAAATTTTCAAAGACGTCAGCTAATATTAACACATCTGTTTTTAAGTACAAGTCTGTGTATTCCCCCAAAGTCCTAATATGTAGTGCATGCCACACGTTTTTAGCATGTTGATATTCTTTTTCTGAGATATGTTGGTCTGAAATTTTGCTAAAAAATTCTGTTACAGGAGGTAGAGAAGTTTCAGAGAGTTTCTCGTAACAATTTAGGTATTCGTAAGGAAATATTCCTTTCTGAGTGAGGAGATCAAACTTTTGTTCATCTGGATAATGTTGTTTTGTTATTTTAAAATCACTCTTCGGGAGGTTTTCGGCTAATTTTGACAAACTAGTAGCCATAAATCGGAAACTATCGACAAATCGAAGTTCCAAATCACCAATTTTCTTAGAAAATGCAATAAATTTTTCACTAGATTCTGGAATGACAGTTATATCTCCTGGTGCAAATCCTAATTCTTTCACTATAAAATGAGAGTCATACCCAGACAAGTTATGCATGAAAATTGGGATAAATGTAGGATTTTTGAAATTAATATTACATGAAGCGTGAGCAGCACCTCGAAAATTTGCGGTTCTATGGTCATGATCGGCAACTTTCGTTTTTGCTTTGTCAGCAGGGTCAAAATCTCCTTCGCCACAGATATAACATACCATAGCCTTCTCATAAGCTTCTCGTTCGAACGATGTCAAACGTTTCATGGGAAGATTTTTTTTATCAACTTTCCAATGGCTTCCACATCGTTTTTGAGAGAGTTAAGAAAATGCTGGACAACTCCTTGTTCCGCCCTATATGATCTATACGCACTATACTCTTCCATCACGTCTTTGATGTAATGCCATATGCAATGACCTCATGAATTTGAGATGGGTTAGAAAATGATTTTTCGGGGTTTGGTGATGAACCTTGAATTGGTTTTAAAAGACTTTCAAAATCTGCATATATTGTGAAACGTACTCTTAGGGAGTGATTATAATTTTTGAAAGTAAGGGATTTATCTTTTGGCATGTTAATTAAAACGGCTTTATTTTTACTACACAGAAGTTTGTGCTCTCTTAATTTTTCTTCCCCGTTATACCTTTTATCGTACGTTATAAAACACTTTTTGCATATAATTGTTTGATGTTTATGTGGAGCAATTTGACGGGATACCAGTCTTTGAAAATTGGAGATAAAAGCAAAATGCGATTTGTTTCCATCTTCTAAAAGCAGCAAGTCTCGGTGATCTTCTTTCTCCTCATCACACACTTTGATGGGGTAAATAGCACCTTCCTCATTCGATTCAAAAACGTTTATACTCATGTTATTAGCCTTTTCAAAGATTGGAATGGCTTGGATATTAACTGGATAATCGATACATCCCCACTTTTATCCGTTGGAAAAATTTACATCTTTCTCGTAAGTTGTCACCCTTTCTCGATTTTTTCTGTTCCTCCGGTAATCGTGGAGTACACACCGCATATCTGAAGCAAAAGTTATCAGCAGTGTTTTTGACATTTACCACTGCTTTTTCCCTCTGTATATGAGACGGAAGCTCAATAAACGATCCACCTCCTCTCAGAGGTTTAAATCTGTTTATTCTGAGTTCCAACCATACAACATGAGAGAAAATCCACCCGGATCCTTTCATCTCACACTCAGATTTTTCATTCTCGAGTTTTCGTAGCACTGTATTGAAAAATTCCAAAAGATCCGTGGATCGGAAAAGTGGTTTGTTTGAAGTCTTCAGATTGTATGTGCAGTAGTTGAATTCGTCAGGGTTTTCCTTTTTTGGTTTTTTGAAAACAGTTTCCATAAAAACGCTAGATTTTATACTAGGATGCTCTCTCAAATTGTGCTCAAGTATTTCTACCGTCGATTCTCTGATGTTGTTAAGAAAAGTTAGAGGAGAGTTCGGAATTTCAGGCTCAGTTTTGTACGTTTTTAATCTATTCCTAGCAACAGATTCGGTTTCCTGAAAAGGTCCTAAATTTTCCATTCTTTCTTCGTGCAAAGGAAGCGCAGGCGGTTGGTTGCTTGGGCCAGCAACGGAAGCATCATCTATAATATTCATTCTTTCTTCGCGTAAAGGACGCACGGATGGTTGGTTGCTTGGACCAGCAACATCGACATCAATGACTCCTGATCCAACTTGTTTATGAACTCGTCTCTCATGACGCTTTAAGTTGGATTTTCTGTTGAATTGAGCAGGACACTGTTGACAATGAAATGCGTTTTACCCACTATGATATGTTACATGTCTTTGCATATCAAATTTCCTCGAGAATGCTTTTTTGCACACCTGACAAATAAAGTTGGAAGTAACGTTACCTTCCACTAAGGAAGCATCAGGAACAAAGGAATTAGCCCAATCCTCATCTAGAGGAATTTCCTCGATAGCGGAAAAAATATCATTTTCAGCAAAGAGGTCGGAATCTTCATACCACCAATCCCCGAAAACCTGACAAAGAAATAGGATTAAAAAAAAAGGAAATTACCGTGGGATTCCTAACTCACTAGCATGTATTCAAAAAGAGAGTTTAAAAAATAAATAAGTAAAACGAACTATCCTTAATTTATTGTTGGTGGGAAATAAAGTCTAATTTCTTAAAATAAATCGAGTTCCTATTATTTCTTCTAATGTTAAAACATAAGGGAAAGACAAATAATAAGTGTGTCTTACCTCACGCAGGAAGGAATCCTGGGAGTCTGTTGAAGACATGAGAAAATGTCAATCCTCTTTAAAACACGAAAAAGTGAGAGACTGATACTTTCTTCAAACGCAACGCATGGATTTGAAACAGTTTACTCCTCCCATTTTTGACCCGTTTTCCAATGAAAAGTTTGGATAATAAGATCTCTTTTCTGAAAGGCAGAGAAACCCACCCTCCCCCTTTTATTCCCTCTCATGCTCATATCAACACGTGCTTCCTTTCCTAGGAAACTGACGATGGAAAAGAATTCACAATTCTTGTTATCGTACAAGCGTTAGTATGTAACCATCCCCAGTTAAAACGAATGGCGACTTCTTCCTGTAATAGACCTCACACGAAGAAATCCATTCCCGCTCAAATAATTTCTGAAAGAGAGAGTAACAGCCTAAAATTCGCATAGGTTTTTCTTTTAGCAATTACATATGTGTTCTGTCACACACTTCCTTATGCAGGGAAAAGCTTTTCTTCCCCACATCGTAAAAGCGAATAATGGAACAAAGAGAGATGTCCCCCTTGGTGTCCTGCGTTGATAAAGCTTCGGCTAATTGACCAGCGCGCCTTACATATAGACGCGAAAATTCCACATTCACAATAGAATCCCATCTGAAAGCTCTTCACAGTTAAGCGTTATATACCTTCGAGTGCATCCAATTAGTGAATGATATAATGGTTATTTTGCATGCCGGTGTTAAAGATTCCTATTCTTCGATAAGATGGTATCTTGTGAAAGCTCTCTAACGAAAGGGGAAATCTTTCGAAACCTCTCAGACAGATAACCATCTTGGTACCGCGTCTTCATTGCTAGACGCCATGAATCTATCTGATTGCGTTTCGCAGTTAAGAGTGATATATCCAATTATGTCAGTGGTTGATATAATCACTATTTTCTTCCTCTTTGCAAGTATGTGTTAAGGATTTTTTTGCAGAAGAAAAGGCTGCCATCGTGTGATAGTCCCCTTAAGGTCGTGGAATCTCTCTAATGAATGGGAAAATCTTGATGAGGGATAGTGAAAAAATATACGGTTGTCATCCTGAAAGGGGGTGTGTGTGCTCTCTTACACTCTTAGTGTAAAATTATCCACTGAGTGAAGGTGGGTGTGTTAGTTTACCATTTCCGGTGGGAAACAGACATTTGCAGTTAGTCAATAAGAATTCTGATCTCATTCCCTTGTTTGCTGTCCTAGAGACACTGCGATTCTCTCTCTCTCTCTCTGCATTTTGTTGTGTTTGTTTGCAGACGAAAAAACGCACAATGAAGCGATCCATTGTCTCCGCTGCAAGTGATGCCGTCGCTATGAAGCGGAAAGTTCCCCGACGAAGCAGGAGGACATACGTGCATCTCATCAATCACTTTCTGAAGATGTTGTTGCAGTAGCCACTTCTTCTATGATCAGATCGAATGAGATATTCATCGATTTTCTCCCATCAGGATATTTTCATCTCGGAGGTAATAAATTTATTGTTGTGAATGACTACACGGGGAAAGTAAAAATTTATTTTCGGAGTGATTCATACAATGGGCTTGGATATGTTCCAACCAAATATGGATTTACAATAAAACCATCAACTTTCTCCCAGCTGGTTTTAAAATGTTTCTCCATTGAAGGACATGGAGGTCCATTAGTGATCGGGAAGGATCTTCTTGTTCACTTTCAGTCTTCATTCAAAAGTGTAGTATCTTTCCAAAAACTTATATGGATAGGAATAAACTACATCATGTGACTCCTGGAGGTATTATGCTAAATGAAAAGCAGTTTGAATCATTCGAAGACACCTGTGATCAAGTATGGGATGCTATTAAAGATGTGTTTCTTGGAACTGTTTTCAAAACAACAGTAAAAGGATCAAGACTCCCACAATCTGAGTGCATTGCTACCGATGCTTTAGATTTTAAAAACTGTGCTTCACGGAACCATAGCCAGAGCAATTAGAAGCAACATTGGCAAGGTTTTTAAATGTTTGGAATGCAGAAAGCCGCCAGAGTTATGGCTACCAAATCAGTTAGCTCACGAATGTATGACAACTGGAGAAAACGAAAAATGGGTTTCCTATCATAAAGAAGCGACAGCACTATTACAACCCGAGCTCTTGGCTGAGCCATTCACTAAGGAATGCAATGCGGTGAAACATTTCGTACCAGACGAGTTTGTTGATGCATTAATTGGACGAGAAGAAATAGAGCAAGCTTGTGCTTTCTATGCAAATAGATGGTAAAAAAATGTTCAGCTAGAAAAAAAAATATATCAAAATTGGGTGGGATGGAGTATTTATTCTGGAGCTTTATGACCGAAACCATAAGAATCACAATTTTCAAGGTCTTCTAAATGAATATTTTAGAAGTCGGTCAGCCAGAGCTCTTATTGGAATATCTGGTGCTTCACTGATGACTTGATGCGATTCAAAGATTAAAAAAAAATCACTTCACAGACAAAGTATCACTTATCATCCAGAAAAACTTTGGTGTTCATACAAATATTTCTTATAACCAAAACTTACCTTCATCCCATTTTTTATCTTTTTTTTTTTTTTTTTAATTTTCAGAGTTGAAATGTCTTCTCATTTTTTTTTTCTTTTACCAATTATATCTGTATTTATTTTATTTTGATGTATAATTTGTTTTCAATAAACTGTCCTCAATCAAAACTTTGGTTTGCAAATATCGCCCCCTACATTTATTTTAAGTGAGAAAAACGTGCATTCACCGAATTTTTTTCAATCGAAAAGTTGTCCTTTCGCTTTTTTCGTTTTCCCATGTTATTCTATGACATTTTCGATGGAACTTGGATACTTTGATCTCATTTTTTCGCCTTTCATGTAAAATTTGGCTTCAATAAACTGTCCTCGACCGTAACTTTGGTTTGCAAATATCGCCCCCTACATATATTTTAAGTGAGAGAAACGTGCATTCACCTAACTTTTTTTTTTTTTTTAACACTGACTCGGTGTTAATCTTGTATTTTGTTGTTGTTATAAATCTAAGAAAGAAAACAAAAAAATAATACTCACACCATTTAAAGAAAACATACAAATCTTTAATATGGAAACCAGCGAGGTGATACACTTTTTCCAGATTGAGAAGGTTTCTCTGATACGAATATTTTCTTATTTTTCAGATATCTTGATGGTAAATTAATTTCGTTTACAGCTTTGACAGATATATCCATTGCAGGAAAATCTCTAGTACTTTGAGGATTTAACATATGATTAATTAAATCGATGATGTTAGAATTTTTAAGTGTTTTCCCACGGTATACCAATTCTGCGTGAGGTGTCCAAGATATAATGTCTGAATGTTCTTTAAACACATCCAGAACATTCTGGGCAGAGCGCTTGGAATTTTTTGGAACCGTTAGCACCAGCAAATCTTCAACAAAATCACGCTTCTTATCTTTTTGTGCTCCAACAACTTCTGTTTCTTCTTTTTCCACTTTAGCTTGAGTTTCCTTTCCACGTGTTTAATTTTCATATTCGAGCTGATGGGTTTTTGACAGTGAGTTAAGGAAAGGCATCTGAAGTCGTTTGTTTAACACTTGATTGTATAACATTATTTTTATATGATCAGGATGTTTACTGAATAGAATGTTTTTCATTTCCTTATCAAGTTCTGACAAAAAGTTCTCCGAAGGAATGTGTCGCAACATTCGCTCTTCAGGAACTAAAACAACCTTACGTGTATGTTCCATGATTATTTTGAAAGAAGAGATGTCAATAAAGACAGAGCAGCCGGTATCAATATATTTAGAAACCCTCCACGTTGAACAATGAGTTTTCTCTTAAAATATAACGGTGTCTTTTTTCGTACTAAAGCACGTAACGTGTGTCTGTGACGGTGAAGTCGATCTTTCTGAGCGGAAGACAGGGGAATATTTCCTTTTAAGGGGGACCTAAACATGGTTGTAAGCTTCAACTGCTGCGATAGATGGCGCAAAAAATCACTCTGTAGGTGTTGCTTTTACACTTTGGGTAACTGTCAAAGACGCGATAGCCACACCTATTGAATTTGGATCAGCGAATCATCGGCGTCATCGCAGTGTTCGGAGAGGGGGCGGTCTTTCGATTCAAGGGAGAATTTTGATTTGGCCCTGTTTTTGTCAATCATGTAATGACCATGTATAATTTTTTTACATTTCACTGTTGCATGATTAGGTGTATTTTCTGAGTTTAGGAAAAGTGTCAGTAGAAAACTGGTGGTATCCACTTTTGGGGAAAATTGCGCTTTCATTTGAGGTACAAATTGTCGTGACTATCCAGCTGTCCCACCAGGCCACGTTTTTTTTTGTTTTTTTTTTTTTCCGAGGCCTTGTGGATTTTTGAAATTTATTTATTCAATCGTCACTCACTGAAATTGACATTTTTTAACACAAATAATCTCAATCGAGTTTTTTTCTCTTTCTTCTTTTCCGCTGTCTCTGCTTATTTATTTATTTATTTATTTATTTATTTATCTTTATTTCTCATTGTATCTATGCACAAATCTTGGCCATTTGGGCTGTACTAGAAAAATGCATCCCATTTTTTTAATGTTCATAAGTGCATATAACTAACAAAGAGAAATTAAATCTAATCTAAGGCCTTAGGCTTAGCTCTTTTTGGAAATTTTTATACCACTGTTTTCACATTCGTAAGGTTTACACACCCAGCAATGAAAATTGTCTCACGTTTTCAAAGGCACGAAAACATAATTGTAGGGTCCAAGGCAAGGGCCCTTTTAATTAATGATTTGAGCTTGGGTAAAAATGCAACGTTATAAAATTTACTACTTCCGTAAACTTTACAAAATAACAGTTGACAGCAAAAAAAAAAAAAGAACTGCTGATCCTTCCAAATGAGTCCAATATAGTTTAGGCTGTGATGCTGCTTCAAGACCAACGGACGGAATAAAACAAGTAGTCCACAAAGGGATATTTTCTATTACTACATACAGAACCTACACCAAAGTAATAGTAGTGATTTATTTAAGTGACCAACACTACCTTATTAACTCCCAAGTGCGCAAGTTTTATAAATTATTATTAAATTTCTTAATTGCACATTGTATTTTTATTAATTAATTATTAACTGCGCACCCCCCCCTCCGTTTAGGTTCATTATTATGTCGAATTGCAACTCAGTACAGAAAAATACATTCCGAGCAAAACAGTAAATGTACACGCGGTATTAAATCTGCACTTCATTAGTTATTATTTAATGCTAATTCCCGATTTTTCACGTGATTCATCATCATCATCGTCAACCATTATCAATCCACTGCTGGACGAAGGTCTCCCCAAGTTTCCTCCACAACGGTCTGTCTTGTGCCAGTCTCCTCCATGTCACTCCTGCATACTTTCGAATTTCATCCACCCATCTCCCATGCGGTCTTCTTCTGGGTCTTTTCCTGTCCCTTGGAATCCAATCTAAAATTTCGGCTGCCCATCGATGATCTGTCCTTCTGGCAGTATGTTCAGCCCATTGCCATTTCAGGGATTTAACTCTGATCATGATGTCTTCCACTCTTGTCATTTTCGGATCCACGAGTTCCTCTTCTTATCTCTCCTGGTTACACCAAGCATGCACCTCTCCATGCTACTTTGAGTTGTCTGCAGCCTTTGTATGTCTCTTTTAGCTAAGGTCCAAGTCTGCACCATACGTAAGCACTGGAAGGATGCATTGATCAAACACTTTTCTTTTAAGACATAATGGCATATTGCTCTTGAAAATTATGCTGTTTCTTCCAAAAGCTCTCCAGGCAAGTTTTATACGCCGATTAATTTCTTCACCAATGTGACCCTCACTTGATATCTGCTGTCCAAGATAAACGTACGTGCCTGTTATCTCCAGCTTTTCTCCATCAATCGATAAATCTTCATTTCTTGTAAAAGCATTGAACATCACTTTTGTTTTCTGAAAGTTCATTTTTAATCCCACTTCTTTACTCTTGTCAGCAAGTTCCTGGATCATACTCTGCAGCTCTGATGGGGTAGTTGCAAAAATGTTTATTCTCCCTGTTTATTCTGTTTATTCTCCCTGCTTTGGAGTGATCTACTCACTTTCTACTGGTAACATTACAGAACTGAGACATGAAATTCTCTGCTGGGTTATTTGTGGCATTCCATATCAGTGTGCTGCAGCATGATATTAATGTTCTTCCAATTTCTTCTTGTATGGCTGAAAGCATGGCAATGGATTTCATGATGTTATATGTCTGTACATCAGGAATAGTGGTATTTCTTTCGCAAAAACTTCCGCAGCAATCATGATTTCCAAAAACATGGTTTGGTCCATTTCTGAGCTCATTTGCTAACTCGTCAATGGCAGTCTGGGTAATTTGGCTGTTATTTTCTTTAGAGTGATTTTTATTGCAGTTCGAGCTCCCTTTACAAGACGAGGCCTAGTTTCCTTTAAATTTCTTCATGCCTTTCGCACCTGAGAACCTAGAACTGGCTTTCTGTAGACGTTCCAGATCTGTACCATATCTGCAAACAGCATGATTTGCACATTCAATTTTTATTACTTTTCCTCCGTACCAAATTCTTTCCTGAATTTGGCTCATTGTGTTAGCATCACCGTCTCCAACCAAACGAATGCAACGTATCTTGTGAACACTCTGCAGGTTTCCAGTTTCCATGGCAGTAGAAGTTCCATTCCAATTCCTCCAACGCAAATGATCTTTGGAAGGAATTGGCTCTACATATTGGGCAAACTTTGCTTCTAATTCCAATGAATATTACTTTTTGGGTCTCCATTCCTATAATTATGCAGCAACACCACTGGAGGCATTATAGCCATGGCGATAACTTCTTTTGCACCATCCTCCATGAACAACGATGGCCGTTACACAATTCTTCATCATCTTTATCATTTCTCTTTTCTGCCAGCCTTTTCTCTTCTGCATTCGAAGATCCAATGATTTCTTGCATGCATGCTTCAATTATTTTACCCGTTGTTCTTTCACATTTAGAGAAAGTGGGACGTGCCATGTATTTAATATCCATAGTGCTCATCTTTTCATACTCTTGGTCATAACCACTTCCGGCAGAAAGGGCACCTAACACAGCCAGTTGACTGACACATCCTTTTTCTCTCTCTGTCTGTCTTAATTATACTCACTGTGCCACAAATCTTACTGCACACATAATGTAAAGCCACCACAAGACCCATTTGTGTAACTTTATGTAAAACTAAGTTTCTTCCAAAGTTACAATTGTATTTGTGCATTTGCAGAAGTCGAGCCTGCTGAATAACAAAATGCTTGGTGGCAAAGAATTCCCTTTATAATTTTCTTCGAAAACTACACTTATTTCAGGAGTTGACATAGCAGCACTTTCTACTGATATTTCACTTTATTGATGCATTACAGCTTTTTGTGTGATTATTGGAGATGGCAGTACAGCTAATGATACAACAGTAAGCTGCAATTTCAGTAGAAAAGCAGGGGTAATCGGTGTATCACTATCTTCACCAGAGTTCAGCATGTCTGACCTGACCTGCAATAAATAAATAAGTAAATAAATGCTACATTTGTGGAATAATTCTTAACATGGTGCATACTGGCAACTGAAAACCACATCTAAATTTCAAAAACTCGGATATTGAATCTTTAGAAATATGGAATAAAATTCGTAATGTGCTGGATAGTCCAAACTTCATCGTAATATCAGACGTAAATGTAGTGACAATGATAATTTAAAAGCAAGAGGTTTTGTTTTTATTCCATTGCAAATATTTACAATATTTCAATTTGTAAATTTGAAAAATGAAAAGTTTAAACTTTCTTTGCATTCATATACAAGTATTCTTGAGAATTTCGCATAATCATGTCATGTATAACTGTTTTATTTATTTGTTACTAATTTCTGGAATAGTGCTGAAATTTATATCACACCACCAGGACTTTTTTTTCGAAATGTTACATTCTCCTCACTATTGGGAAGTACCGAGTTCAGAAAAAATATTGAATTGAGGGTTTCGAATTGTAGGGTAATGAACAGTAAATGGTGCAATCAATAGGATCCCCCCCCCCCAAAAAAAAAATAACTGCCTAAGTTCCTTAGGAACACTCCGATATTGTTTCATTGAGTCCGTCGTATTAGCTTTTATAGTTCAAATCTTCCGGAATAGAGCGTGGCCTATTGCTTTGTAAACAGCTAAAGACTGTTTTCGTTTTGTGCTACTAGGAAAAATCCTACACTTTGGCATGATCTGCGAACGAAATGCAGTTGCTGTACATTCTCTTACGAAACTTGTTCTCTCCCTTCCCTGGAAGCAGTGGCCCCCATTTTACGATGTGCCTGCAACTTCTAAACAAAGGATTTGGACACAGAAAAACTGAGTGCCCAAGGGTCATCATCTTCACTGAGGTCGGTCTTGAAGGATTAACAGCGCTTACCCCCCCCCCTACTATTGTATTCATTGTCAAGGGAGATGGGATATCTTTGGTGAATGTCCTCCAAATGTTCCCCGCCCGAAGCGATGTTCCTTTCTTGGACTGTCAGAAAACTTTTATCGGGTAGCAATGAGCAATGTAAACAGCCCCAAGTTCGTCTTCCACCCTTTCGTATTCCTTTCAGTTCCCAAGTCGAAGAGGCAGGGATATACGGGTCGGAAATAAAATCTTGAATACATCAGTTTTCTTACTAAATGTTAGTTTCCGATTTTACTTTGAGTTTCCTTTTGTTTTTTGTGGGCTGTTAACAAATTATTAACTTTTACTACCACTAAAACCTGCCACCTCTAAATAGATTATACCAGTGGTGCAGTCCTGAAAAAAAGACCAGGCGTGGGAGGGGATGGACATATATTGGTACAATACAGTACTCAAAGAACAGTACCCTGGCAGTCTCCTACATCCCGTTTGGCACTGTAGCACTGCTAAATTACGGGAAAGAGTGGGTTACTTGGAACAGTGGGTCAGCCGCAATTAGAATTTTCAAAAACTTTTGCAATGCTCTTTATTTTTAGAAACACAGGAAGCGACTTCAAGGGTGTCCCGTTGAGGGAAGGCAATTACACTACACCCTTCCCCAAAATTCTCCGACTAAAATTTTGCAAAAGTATTCCTCGAAAGTCACGCAATATACTTACATAAAAATTATGGTCTGTATTTTACCGTACTCCATAGGGCCCGAAGAGAGAGAGACCGACAGCTGTAATTTCGGAGCTATTAGCATTATAAATGACAATAATTAAATTTGCTTGTCCGTCTGAGTTCACTGAAAACCGCCACACGTCTTTCAGCAACTTGGAAAACTGCCACATGTTTTTCATCTGGGCACAAATTGCTGTTCCTTCCAGGAACACTTTGAATGTGTGGCAGTTTTCCAAGGTGTCTAACGAGGGGAAGGAGCTCTTTTGTTTGTCTGAATTTTCATGCCGGTTCAGACGAGTTTAGGGCAACTGGCCACAACAAAAGTTCAACGGGGGAGGGGCGCTATAAAGATTGCCGTTTCTTGGCCTATAATGAAAATTAATAGGGAACTCCAAACAAATTTCGAGAAAACGTTCTATGTAAGCCAAGCGAGAATTACAGCATGACTCATGCTGTGTTAAAAAAAGGACGATAAGGTGGGATTTTTAATAACGCTGCACTTTTACTTAGGCACTAAATATTTACATAACATGTCAAATTTGTAATATTTTTCTTTCACTTAATTAATTCATAGGCCCTACACCTCGGCCTTTTTAACAGCTTTTGATCCGCCGACTTTATATTCATAACGATTACGTATCAAATCAAGTCAATATTATAAGTCTTAGGCACTAAATTAGTCATAGGACACAGGCATATAGGCCTTTTTAACAGTTTTTATTCTACAAGTGTCATATTCACAACGTTTATACATCAGATCAAGTTAATAATATTGCGCTTTTATTTAGCACGAAATATTTATTTACAGGCCCTAGGCCTAGGCCCTTTTACCAGCTTTTATTCTACCAATGCCATATTCACAACGTTTACACAGAAAATCAAGCTAATAATATTGGACGTTTGCTTAGGCACGAAATATTAATAGGCCCTAGGCCTAGGCCTATTTTATAGTTTTTACTTTATCACTGCTATATTCACAACGTTTACACAACAAATAAATGTATTAATATTGCGGTTTTACTTAGGCAGGAAATATTAATTCACAGGGCCTAGGCCTAGGCCTTTTTGACAGTTTTTATTCTACCAATGCCATATTCACAACGTTTACACATCAAATTAAATTAATAATATTGCGCTTTTATTTAGGCACAAAATATTTATTCAAAAAATAAATATTTGTGCATAAATAAAAGCGCCTTTTACCAGTTTTTATTCCACCAATGTCATATTCACAACTTTTACACAGCGAATCATGTTAAAAATATTGGGCGCGTTTACTTAGGCACGAAATATAATTCATAGGCCCTAGGCCTTCTTAATAGTTTTGACTCCATCAATGCCATATTCACAACGTTTACACAGCAAATCAATTTAATAGTATTACGATTTTACTTGGGCACGAAATATTAATTCATAGGCTCAGACCTAGGGCCTATGAACGAATATTTCGTGCCTAAGTAAAAGAGCAGTATTATTAATTTTTTTTTTTTTTTTTTTTTTGTGTTTGTGTAAACGTTGTGAATATGGCATTGATAGAGTAAAAACTATTAACAAGGCCTAGGCCTAGAGTCAATGAATTAATATTTCGTGCCTAAGTAAAAGCGCAATATTATTAAATTTATTTGTTGTGTAAACATTGTCAATATGGCATTGATAAAGTAAAAACTACTAAAAAGGCCTAGGGCTCATGAATTAATATTTCGTGCCTAAGTAAACCCCAATATTATTAACTTGATTTGCTGTGTAAACTTTGTGAATATGGCATTGGTAGAATAAAAACTGTCAAAAAGACCTAGGCTTAGGGCCTATGAATTAATATTTCCTGCCTAAGTAAAAGCGCAATATTATTACATTTATTTGTTGTGTAAACGTTGTGAATGTGACAATGATAAAGTAAAAACTACTAAAAAGGCCTAGGGCCTATGAATTAATATTTCGTGCCTAAGAAAACGCCCAATATTATTAACTTGATATTCTGTATAAACGCTGTGAATATGGCATTCGTAGAATAAAAACTGGTAAAAGGGCCTAAGCCTAGGCCTACGGCCTGTGAATAAATATTTCGAGCCTAAATAAAAGCGCAATATTATTAACATGATTTGATGTGTAAACGTTGTGAATATGACACTGGTAGAATAAAAACTGTTAAAAAGGCCTATGCCTGTGGCTTATGACTTTAATATTTAGTGCCTAAGTAAAACCGCAATGCTATTGGCTTGATTTGATACGTAAGCGTTATGATGAAGTCGGTGGATTAAATGCTGTTAAAAAAATCCGAGGTGTAGGGCCCATGAATTAATTAATTAAAAGAAAATGTTACAAATTTGATATGTTATGTAAATATTTAGTGCCTAAGTAAAAGTGCAGCGTTATTAAAAATCCCACCTTATTGTCCTTTCCTGAACACAGCAATTTTCGCTTGGCTTACATAGAACGTTTTCTCGAAATTTGTTTGGAATTCCCAATTCAATTTTCAATATGGGCCAAGAAACGGCAATCTTTATACCCCCCCCCTCGAACTTCTGTGGCCAGTTGCCCTAAGTATGAACGGACATGAAAATTCCGAAAAACAAACGAGCTCCTTCCCATCGTTAGGCACCTTGGGAAACTGCCACACATAATTCGGAAACTTGGAAAACTGCCACACCAGAAAACTGCCACACATTCAAAGTGTTCCTCGGTGTGGCAATCTTCCGGTGTGGCAGTTTTCTTGTGTGGCAGTTTTCCTGTGTGGCGGTTTACAGTGAACTGCTTTGACCCTATGACGAAAATACGCGAAACAGATTTTATTAAAAAAAAAAAAAAAAAAAAAGGGGTGTAACATCATGCCAAAGCCCAACATGAAACGTACCTGGAGTGATGCACAAAAGATAAAAAACCTCTTCAATTTTTTTTTCTCAAATTTACGTGTAGGAATACCAGATAGAACAATGTGTTCCAAAGTAACAAATTTTCATAGGCACTTGCAATTTGGCCTAGGTAATTGCAGCTATCCTAAAACAGACAAAAAAAAAGGGGGGGGGGGCAGATAAAATGTCATTCTCGCATTTCTGGCCCTTCGCAACCTTTACAATAGTGTATCGTACAGTATTAGTAGTTCGCAGCCTCCCCGTCCCTTTTGGTAGGGAAAGGGGAAGATTATCTTGCTCTTACGTACTCGGGCTGGTAATAATCCTACATGTTGCAGTTACATAGGTTACACAAAAAAGAACAACACATACTTCGAAAATACACATAAGGATATTGATATATAAAATACTTACTTTACAGCGTCTTGCTGATTGATGTCCAGGGCATTTTGTTGCTCTCTAGAACGTCGTAATCGCTGGGCTCTCGATGCCTTGCTGTGGGCTTTCCTGTGCGCTTCTTCTGTTATTTTGTGACATAATGGGAAAGTATTAATAATTTGACCAGGGCGTTCTGATCAGAACTTTTCATTTAAAAAATAACTTACTTAAACCACAACTGGTCAAGGATTTTGAAATTTTTTTGAGCGAACTGAATGAAGTCAGGAAACATTGCGAGAGCGAAAAGACAAAATACGCGCTGTAACGTTTTAACCAATGAGGGTATTTGGGGTGGGGCTTTGCAAGTAGGTGGAGCTTCCTAATTAGGTGGAATTTCTATAGCTCAAATTCAGGGGTTCTCTGCTAATGTACACATTTTCTCCTCAAAAAATGAATGTACAATAGAATTTAAGGTGATTTATGGAAGAAAAGATTCCAATCTCATTTGTGGATCTATTCATTGATTTCTATTTGTCTCAGATTTTTAGAAAAATCAAACAGAAATGAGGGATGTCGTTTCTTTCAGACAGAAACACTGCTAAGCTAACTTATTGCGCCATCTAGCGCCAAATTCGAATACTTTCGAGTCCGATAAATTGAATTCAAAAAATTCTTACAAAAATTCTAACAATTTTTTTGGAATAATAACCGTATCACATATTAGCTATGGGTCGTTTTTATTTTTGCTCAAAATTTCAAACACTACAAAGTAATAGTCTTCGAGAAAATGTGTACAAAAGAATTTACATTACAGATCTAAAATAGAATTTATCTTTAGGTCCCCCTTAATACGTTCAAACAACACTCACATATACATCGTAGTTTTCGATTCGAGCATTTCGTTAGCAGTTCTTTTAGCATTTGCTTAGGACAAACTTGAATACATGAAGAAATTGGAGTTCCTCTTTGGTTAGAGTCATTTTGAACACTAATAACCTAATATGGTTTGCTTATACTTTTAAATTATATCAGCGAGGCAAATATGCATATTGAGTTTTCCCTGGAAGGATGTTGGTTCGTAAACGAATTTCTTCCGGCGTATCAGCTCTCAAGTCCACTAAAAGGTAAGAATATGGCTTTTTGGTAACATCTAAAAATGCCTCTTGAAAAAATTTCGTTTTAGAAGGATACAACTGTCTTCCCAAATGAGTAATCTGTGCAACATCTCTTCGAGACTTGAATAAAAACATATAATGAGCATTCAGTGAAATTTCTCTCATTTTTTTGCCTTTATGAAATATATTTTGGGTGATAAACATAACTGATACATTATAATGATGACTCCCTCTGGTGAATAAATGAGCTAGTTTATTATCACGAGCACACTCAAACATGTGATCGTCGAAAATAAACAGTTTTGTCTTTAATATATTCCTGAAAATTACTAGGGATTCCTTCAATAAAAGTTACATTAGGAATATCTTCGTATAGAGCTTGATAAACGCCATAGAACCAAACCACGTGTGAACGAGATGGATTAATTACTTCTCCAACATAAGTCAGTAGTCTCGAAACGAACTGCGTTTTACCACTTCCTGTCGGCCCACTGATGAGCGCTGTAAATGGGTGATGTAACGTCGGTGCTTCCATCGTTTCAACTAAACAAAATGAATAAATTTCAACACATTATAAAGACAGACATGGGAACCTGAAATTTAAAGATTTTTTTATTTGAATTTAACTGTTACACCAAATTTTTTCTTGACAAAATTATATACGCGTACATCGTTTGATATGCTTTTTGAATTGAAGGAACGTACAATGGATTTAAGACTTCTTTCACGACATCTAGAAAACAAATAGAAAACACAAAATTGACCACACACAGTAGTAAAAGTGTTCTGAAGAGTAACATCATTATACTTCACACAATGAAATTTGGAAGTGAATCTTGTAATATATCCGCCGAAGTATGTTGGTGAATGTCCATAAGAATCAAAAAATTCTAGTGTTTTAGAATTATGCATGTACATAGCTAACCAATGTTTTCCAGGTTTGTTATGAGGATCTGTATTAACCACTATACAAGCAGGGTAATTTGCAATTGATTTTGGAAGTCTATCGCAAGGAAATACATCAATGATTATGTGTCGAGTCACTGGATCTGTTCTCAACGCTTTGCATATTTCAATATTATTCATTTTTTTTTTCAGTTTGAAAAGTCACACAGAACACTTCTAGATTTTGTAATTTCGATAATATTTTGAAATTCTGCGTAGATTAACACACAAACCGATTTTGTTAATGCAGTGCTAAATTTTATTTCCACTCTTAAGTTTCCTTGACGAATTAAATTCATGTGACCACCATCACACAGGTCAGGAGATAGATCGAATGCATATATCGTATAACCTTTTCCATACTGTTCCCTTGAAATATCGATTCCTCTGTCTTGATTCAGTTTTTCAGTTGCTTGAAATAAACTGTGATAAGATCGAATAGTGTTTCCAGAAGAAAAATCTGGTTCGAAAGGTTTATGTGGTACTGGTTGTCCATCAACATATACTCTCATAAAGTTGACATCCTAATGTTTAAATTCGAACGGATTGGTCTTATATGTACCATTAAAGGCTTCATTATCGATGCATGCAATGACGACTCTTTTGGGCATTTGACCTAGGAACACGTTGTCTTGTACAAATGACATGCTTCCTTGAGAAATTTGCACAATACACGATCGATGGGATAATTCGCAGAAGCTTTCTCCAGAGCTTTTGCATGACCGACAGAAATTCCGGGATTGACTTGAACTTTTCGAACAAAGATGGAAGCATGTTCTATACATACTTTATAGTCCGGGGTGGTAGCTGAGGAGATAAGACAAAACTCTGGTTTACTTCGAATGAGTTTGATTTTTAAATCCATCAGATTGAGCATTAATCTATTTTGGTAAAAAATATCACAGTGGAGATTTCCGATGAGATCTAAAGTCTTACTGTGTTTTACTAATTCATAGCGTTGATTGAAACCTTTGTTAGTGGTTGTAACTGTGGGATTTGATTCGTGTAAATTGCCTGCTGTATCTTTGTAAAAACACTCCGAAGAAAAGACAGTTTGTTTTGCTTCTGAACCGTAATTCAGTAGAGTTTCAATGTAAGCTCTGTATGGATACGTATTGCTGGAGGATGATATTGCTCGGTCATTTAAACTAACATCGACCTGAGAAAATAGAGAATGTAGAAATAAATTGCCCCGCACGGGGATAACTGGTTTTCCAGTTATTTGGGGAGCGGCGCCCCCACGGCCCGAGCTGACCTTGTGACGGTTTTTTGCTTTTTTGTTTTTGTGCTTTCACGTTACCGCAGGGACAGCTGTTCATCCAGCTGATGGGGAGTAGCGACCCCACGGCCCTAGCCGACTTGTTATGTTTGATTCATCCCATTAGAACTTTGTGTTGCCACCACCTTGACAGCACCCGCCTCAGTTGTTGGTTGCTGAGGTTGTGATTATGCGCCAGCCCTTTCCTTTCCTCTGGCTTTCTCTCCCTTTCCTGTTTTTACTTTCTTCTCCACTACCTGTTCTTCTTTTCTACTCCATTTTCTACTCGACTTGCTTCTCCATTTTCTGTTCCTCTCTTGTTTTTCCGGGCTGGTTTGCTAGACCTACCTGCACGTTTGCCGTGTGCGGTGACCCGTAAGGTGGAAAAGGGGATGCTGGAGGCTGAGGTTTCTGGTGGCCAGGTTGTTGTTGTCGCCAGTCGCCAACACTCCTCTTTGCCCCCTGCTTCACCCTAAACGGGTGGCTAGGAACTAACCCACTCCTAGTCAATCGGCTTGTTGTTTCGTACAACAGGGTGAGTTTGGGGATAGTGCGGGCATGCCAAAGGGGTGTTGCCGAGACCTGGGAAAGTCTCGGTACTCGCTGAGCGCATGTCTGACCTATCAACATGCTATATCCGTTGCTTAACCCTAGAGTCGTGTCCTGCGTCCAATTGGGCTTGCGGACCTCCGGCTCTCCCCTGTTGGGCTCGGTTGTGGGCGGGGAAATCGGCGGACGAACTTTTCAATTCTATTTATGGATAACAAAAAAATTTCCCAAGAACTTCAAACAAAGCGGCCCATTGAGGAAGGGTCACCCCCTCCCAACAAGAAACCTACACCTGATTCTGCCAATGTTCGGTTCTTTTGCATCCACTCCTTGGACGCTTCAAACCCATTAAACACCAGAAGCCCCTTCTGGATAAATAAAACATTGCAATCAATTGCCAGCTCTCCTAAGAACGTTAAGAAGCTCCAATCTGGAGATCTTCTTGTCGAGATGTCGAGTCCCAGATACGCTACAGTGCTTTTAAACACCACCTCTTTTTTAGATTGTCCAGTAAAAGTTACCCCTCACGGCTACCTCAATTCCTCACGAGGTGTTATCTCTTCTCAAGACCTTCTGGAGTGCAGTGACCAAGAACTTCTGGAGGAACTGAAAGACCAGCAAGTGAGTGGAGTCCGGCGCATCCTATTTCGGCGAAATGGCCAATCTGTCCCATCTCGAAACGTCATACTGACCTTTAACACCCCATCCCTGCCAACATCAATCAAGGCAGGGTATCTACACCTTGAAGTGCGCCCCTTCATACCAAGTCCTCTACGATGCTTCAAATGCCAAGCATATGGTCACTCCCAGCAGTCTTGCAGGAGCACTGCCCGGTGTGGGCGTTGTACTGCAACAGACCATACTTTGCAAGATTGCCATGCCGAAGCCGAGCTGTGCTTCAACTGCAAGGGATCTCATGCAGCATCATCGAGAGACTGTCCAAAGTGGAAAGAGGAAAAGAGATCCAACGCATTAAGACCGTTGAGGGAATCTCCTACCCAGAGGCCAGAAGAAAGGTCGCCCCAAACCAATCAAATCGGCGATCCTATGCATCAGCGGTTGTTGCAAGGACTACAGTCGGTACCCAGACTGATAGCCAAATCCCAGTGAATTGTCCCTACAAGCTAGACGACATCATAGCTGCTGGTCTGGCAGCACTACAATCCCGAGCTAGGGACGCGAAAACTCCAACAACCACTGTGCCTAAACCTGCTGCAACTAACACCAGCACCACCGGAACTTCAACAACCCCAGGAGGAAAGAGAAAAGAAAAAGAAAAGGAGAAGAAATCTCCAAACTCCCATCATAAGAACCAGGATCGGGCAAGATCATCTGCGACACAGGAACCAAAATACCGCCCCATTTTACCACCAGAGACTACAGGGCGTCGGACAAAACAGTCCCAAGCGCAAATGGACATTGCAGACGAAATGATGGAATCGGACAACTTTTAGTTGTCCCAGTTTTTCTCGGGTTTTGTTTTTCGTTTTTTCTTTTTCTCATTCACCACAATTCAAACCATGGATCAAATCGTTCAGTGGAACTGTCGAGGCTTTCGAACAAGACATGACGACGTGAAACATCTGCTTTCGTCATACTCTCTGGTGTGCCTTTGCCTCCAGGAGACAAAACTTAAACCATCAGACCTCCTTTCAGTTCAAGGCTACAGTGCATTTCGGAAAGATAATGTTTCAGGAGATATTGCTTGCGGGGGAGTTGCCATCCTTGTCCCCCACAATGTTCCAGTTTCTCCCGTTGCGGTCTCAACATCTTTACAAGCCGTTGCGGTGCGTATCTCCATGCCTGTGCCTCTAACCGTTTGCAGCATCTATCTGCCGCCGGATGAGGACGTGAGCGTGTCCGTTCTTGAGAGCTTAGTTGGGCAGCTGCCGTCACCTGCTCTTGTTCTGGGTGACTTCAATGCTCATAATCCATTGTGGGGTAGTGTCAGAACAGACACACGAGGCCGTAGGATCGAATCTCTTCTTTCCTCGACCTCTTTGTGCCTGTTTAACACCGGTGCTGACACTTACTTCCACGAGCCTACACGAAGTTTCAGTGCAATCGATTTATCTTTGGGTCAACCATCGGTTATGGCCGACTGGTCGTGGACGGTGTGTGACGACCTCCATGGAAGCGACCACTTCCCAATTGTACTTAGGTATAATGTGAGCGTACCATCTTCTGCCTCCCGCCCTCCTCGTTGGAGGATGGATCGTGCCAAGTGGGAGGTCTTCACACCGTCCGCAATGATATCTTTTGCCATGGTGACCCAGGGGTCAATTGACGCAGCTGTTACTGATGTCACAACGTGTATCATTCAGGCAGCAGATCTCTCTATCCCAAAAACATCAACGACGCTCCCAAGACGTCCGAAGCCTTGGTGGAACCCTGATTGCGCAGCGGCTAGGAGAGTTCAACATAAGGCCTGGTGTACTTTTCGGCGTTATCCGACCGATGCTAATCTTGTTAAATTTAAAAGAGCAAAATCTTACGCTCGGTTGGTGCGTCGACGAAGCAAGAGGGAGTCTTGAATGAAGTACGTTTCATCTATCAATTCACGTGCCAGTTCAAAAACTGTTTGGGAAAAAATTCGTAAGATCCGGGGAAACTATAGTTCCCGCCAAATTTCAATTCTTGAGAATAACGGCTGCACGTATGCTGAAGTTGGGGAGATTGTGGATTGCTTGGGCGAAGCGTTTGCCTCAATTTCTAGTTCTCAGGCGTATCTCCCGCCCTTTCAGAGGATTAAAACAACCGCGGAACGCCAGAAATTCTCCTTTGCGCCTTTTTATAACACTCAGTATAACTCCCCTTCAGCATGGTTGAATTACGGGTGGCTCTGCATCGGTCCGGCGCAACATCTGTCGGTCCCGACGACATCCACTATGACATGATTCGTCATCTCTCGCAGTCGTCTCTCGAGAACCTGTTAGTGCTTTTCAACCGCATTTGGTTGGAGCACAGTTTCCCGGACTCTTGGCGAAGAGCTTTTGTTTTACCTTTTCCCAAGCCTGGCAAAGACCCCAAGTCCCCTCTAGTTATCGGCCAATTGCCCTCACTAGCTGTCTGTGCAAAGTCCTTGAACGAATGGTTAATTCCCGGCTAATTTATTTTCTTGAAGAACATCGAATACTGTCTCCATCACAAAGCGGCTTCCGTCGTCATCGTTCAGCTCCTGACCATCTCCTGCTCCTTGAGACGTCTGTTCGTGAGGCGTTCGTACGTAGGCAGCACCTGGTGTCTGTATTTTTTGACATCGAAAAAGCTTACGATAGAGCGTGGCGTCACGGTATCCTCCGTGACCTCCACGAGAGTGGGTTGCGGGGAAACCTGCCAACCTTCATTGCCAACTTTCTTCGTAACCGTGTGTTCCAGGTGCGCCTGGGTACAACGCTGTCCGCCTTTTTCCACCAAGAACAAGGCGTTCCTCAAGGCAGCATTCTTTCGGTGACTCTGTTCATCCTCCGCATTAATTGTTTACTCAAAAATCTTCCTCCTGCGGTTTCGGCTACCATTTATGTTGACGACCTTCACATCTTCTGTTCGTCATCCAGCATGCATTTCGTTGAAAGGCAGCTGCAGTTTGCAATTACCCAGATTGTTAAAGCGGCTAACAATAATGGGTTTGTTCTTTCTCCCGACAAGACAGCCTGTGTCCATTTCTGCCGGAGGCGTGGCCTCCATCCTGATCCAGAGCTCTATTTGGACCGTGCAGCCATTCCAGTTTTGCCGGAAACCAAGTTCCTTGGTTTGACCGTTGACCGTGCTCTCACCTTTCGCTCGCACGTTCGACGGCTAAGGACTTCCTGTCTGAGAGCCTTGTCAATCCTTAAGATCCTTGCCTCAGTCTCCTGGGGTGCAGACAGGACTTCTCTGTTCCGTATTTACCATTCTCTCATTCGGTCTAAGCTGGATTATGGCTGTATGGTGTATGGCTCTGCGCGTCCTACCGTTCTCCGGCCGTTGGATACCATCCACCATCAAGCGCTGCGTCTTTGTACGGGAGCCTTTCGTACGTCACCCATTCCCAGCCTTTATGCCGACGCGAACGAACCGTCGCTTCATTTACGCCGTCTGCAGCTGTCTCTTCAGTTTTACCTGAAACTTAAATCACTCACAGACCATCCTTTATACGATGCAGTTTTTCATCCCCAGCATGCTCGTTTGTTCGAGATCCGTCCCTCGTGCATTCGAACCTTCGGTCTTCGTATGGCGGCTGTAGCTCGTGATGCAGGGCTCGACTTGGCACTCGTTGGAGAGACCAGGGGCTTTGAGGATCCCCCATGGCATCCTCTTGGTGTCATGGTTGATACCAGCTTTACATCTTTTGACAAGTCCTCAACCCCTGCGTCAGTGTACCAGCAGCTCTTCGCTGAACACCGTTACGTCAATGCAGACTTTATTCCTGTTTTCACCGATGGATCTAAGGTGGCTGGTGTTGTTGGATCCGCCGCCGTCTGCGTTGACGAAGTTTCTGTTGCCCGCATTCCTCCTGAGGCCACGGTGTTTTCGGCGGAGATGCATGCTGTGTATCTTGCACTTGTTCACGTGCAGTCGAGCTCTCATCAGCGTGCTATTGTGTACACTGATTCGTTGAGTGTTGTGCAATCATTGTCATCTTTGGATTTCACTGGCCACCCCTTCTTTTTACCGTACGGAGACTTCTTCGTTCTTTGTTCGAGGCTGATGTCCAGATTCGGTTCTGCTGGATTCCTGGGCATGTTGGGATCCCAGGGAACGAGTCTGCTGATGCTGCTGCTAGATCTGCCTCCTCTTTGGTTGTCACACCGTTGCCACTGTTCCACCGTGATTTTCGCTTTCTTGTTCACGATCATATCAGACGAACGTGGCGGGGTCTGTGGGACCAACAGGTGGAGAATAAACTGCACCGTGTTAAACCCATCCTTGGAGTCTGGAAATCATCGTGTCGCCGGAACCGTAGGGAAGAAGTTGTTCTTGCGCGTCTCCGCATTGGGCATTGTCGCTTCACGCATAGCTATTTGCTGTGTGGCGACGCTGCCCCAATGTGTGAGGCGATGCGACTGTTTACTCACCATCTCTCATGTTTTATGTAGTTGTGTTCGGTTTTGTAATAATCGGTTTCACTATTTTCAGTCTCATCTGCTGGACGAGGACGCAGCTACGCTTCAAAAACTTTTGGGCGACCACTGCGACACTTTCGCAGTATTTTCCTTTTTAAAACAGATTAACTTTTTAAAACTTATTTAAAAAAAAAAAAAAAAAAAGTTATATAATAAATATAATAGTAAACTAATAAAGTTATATATAAACCTAATTAACTAACTAGTCTTCACATCTTTCATCATCCTCTTTTCTAACTTTTACTAAGCCCGTCTGCTCTTAATCATTCTCCACGCTTTTAAAAATCTTTAGCTGATAGTTCTGTGTCTGGCGCTCTTTGGCCAAACCTGGCCCTTGCGCCACTAAAATCAACTAACTAACTAACTAACTAACTAACTAAGTAGAAATAAATTGGTTGGAGCGACAGGTTCTTTGTCTGGCAGTGCGGCACCGTTTCCTTTCACGATTTTCACTTTTACGTAGATTTGTGTCATAGACAAATCCATATATTCTTCCCCGCTTCCGGAAATGTTGAATTCTAAAGGACCAACATCTGGAATATTTGCAAGAGGGTGATATTCAACCCATTGTCCTCTTTTTATACTGGTTTGAGTTGGTGGTAAAGCAAACAAGTCCAGTTCAGATTTCCCCGCACGGGATACCTGGTTTTCCAGTTATTTGGGGAGCGGCGCCCCACGGCCCGAGCTGACTTGTGACGGTTTTTTGCTTTTTTGTTTTTGTGCTTTCACGTTACCGCAGGGACAGCTGTTCATCCAGCTGATGGGGAGTGGCGACCCCACGGCCCTAGCCGACTTGTTATGTTTGATTCATCCCATTAGAACTTTGTGTTGCCACCACCTTGACAGCACCCGCCTCAGTTGTTGGTTGCTGAGGTTGTGATTATGCGCCAGCCCTTTCCTTTCCTCTGGCTTTCTCTCCCTTTCCTGTTTTTACTTTCTTCTCCACTACCTGTTCTTCTTTTCTACTCCATTTTCTACTCGACTTGCTTCTCCATTTTCTGTTCCTCTCTTGTTTTTCCGGGCTGGTTTGCTAGACCTACCTGCACGTTTGCCGTGTGCGGTGACCCGTAAGGTGGAAAAGGGGATGCTGGAGGCTGAGGTTTCTGGTGTCCAGGTTGTTCTTGTCGCCAGTCGCCAACACTCCTCTTTGCCCCCTGCTTCACCCTAAACGGGCGGCTAGGAACTAACCCACTCCTAGTCAATCGGCTTGTTGTTTCGTACAACAGGGTGAGTTTGGGGATAGTGCGGGCATGCCAAAGGGTGTTACCGAGACCTGGGAAAGTCTCGGTACTCGCTGAGCGCATGTCTGACCTATCAACATGCTATATCCGTTGCTTAACCCTAGAGTCGTGTCCTGCGTCCAATTGGGCTTGCGGACCTCCGGCTCTCCCCTGTTGGGCTCGGTTGTGGGCGGGGAAATCGGCGGACGAACTTTTCAATTCTATTTATGGATAACAAAAAAATTCCCCAAGAACTTCAAACAAAGCGGCCCATTGAGGAAGGGTCACCCCCTCCCAACAAGAAACCTACACCTGATTCTGCCAATGTTCGGTTCTTTTGCATCCACTCCTTGGACGCTTCAAACCCATTAAACACCAGAAGCCCCTTCTGGATAAATAAAGCATTGCAATCAATTGCCAGCTCTCCTAAGAGCGTTAAGAAGCTCCAATCTGGAGATCTTCTTGTCGAGATGTCGAGTCCCAGATATGCTACAGTGCTTTTAAACACCACCTCTTTTTAGATTGTCCAGTAAAAGTTACCCCTCACGGCTACCTCAATTCCTCACGAGGTGTTATCTCTTCTCAAGACCTTCTGGAGTGCAGTGACCAAGAACTTCTGGAGGAACTGAAAGACCAGCAAGTGAGTGGAGTCCGGCGCATCCTATTTCGGCGAAATGGCCAATCTGTCCCATCTCGAAACGTCATACTGACCTTTAACACCCCATCCCTGCCAACATCAATCAAGGCAGGGTATCTACACCTTGAAGTGCGCCCCTTCATACCAAGTCCTCTACGATGCTTCAAATGCCAAGCATATGGTCACTCCCAGCAGTCTTGCAGGAGCACTGCCCGGTGTGGGCGTTGTACTGCAACAGACCATACTTTGCAAGATTGCCATGCCGAAGCCGAGCTGTGCTTCAACTGCAAGGGATCTCATGCAGCATCATCGAGAGACTGTCCAAAGTGGAAAGAGGAAAAAGAGATCCAACGCATTAAGACCGTTGAGGGAATCTCCTACCCAGAGGCCAGAAGAAAGGTCGCCCCAAACCAATCAAATCGGCGATCCTATGCATCAGCGGTTGTTGCAAGGACTACAGTCGGTACCCAGACTGATAGCCAAATCCCAGTGAATTGTCCCTACAAGCTAGACGACATCATAGCTGCTGGTCTGGCAGCACTACAATCCCGAGCTAGGAACGCGAAAGCTCCAACAACCACTGTGCCTAAACCTGCTGCAACTAACACCAGCACCACCGGAACTTCAACAACCCCAGGAGGAAAGAGAAAGGAAAAAGAAAAGGAGAAGAAATCTCCAAACTCCCATCATAAGAACCAGGATCGGGCAAGATCATCTGCGACACAGGAACCAAAATACCGCCCCATTTTACCACCAGAGACTACAGGGCGTCGGACAAAACAGTCCCAAGCGCAAATGGACATTGCAGACGAAATGATGGAATCGGACAACTTTTAGTTGTCCCAGTTTTTCTCGGGTTTTGTTTTTCGTTTTTTCTTTTTCTCATTCACCACAATTCAAACCATGGATCAAATCGTTCAGTGGAACTGTCGAGGCTTTCGAACAAGACATGACGACGTGAAACATCTGCTTTCGTCATACTCTCCGGTGTGCCTTTGCCTCCAGGAGACAAAACTTAAACCATCAGACCTCCTTTCAGTTCGAGGCTACAGTGCATTTCGGAAAGATAATGTTTCAGGAGATATTGCTTGCGGGGGAGTTGCCATCCTTGTCCCCCACAATGTTCCAGTTTCTCCCGTTGCGGTCTCAACATCTTTACAAGCCGTTGCGGTGCGTATCTCCATGCCTGTGCCTCTAACCGTTTGCAGCATCTATCTGCCGCCGGATGAGGACGTGAGCGTGTCCGTTCTTGAGAGCTTAGTTGGGCAGCTGCCGTCACCTGCTCTTGTTCTGGGTGACTTCAATGCTCATAATCCATTGTGGGGTAGTGTCAGAACAGACACACGAGGCCGTAGGATCGAATCTCTTCTTTCCTCGACCTCTTTGTGCCTGTTTAACACCGGTGCTGACACTTACTTCCACGAGCCTACACGAAGTTTCAGTGCAATCGATTTATCTTTGGGTCAACCATCGGTTATGGCCGCCTGGTCGTGGACGGTGTGTGACGACCTCCATGGAAGCGACCACTTCCCAATTGTACTTAGGTATAATGTGAGCGTACCATCTTCTGCCTCCCGCCCTCCTCGTTGGAGGATGGATCGTGCCAAGTGGGAGGTCTTCACACCGTCCGCAATGATATCTTTTGCCATGGTGACCCGGGGGTCAATTGACGCAGCTGTTACTGATGTCACAACGTGTATCATTCAGGCAGCAGATCTCTCTATCCCAAAAACATCAACGACGCTCCCAAGACGTCCGAAGCCTTGGTGGAACCCTGATTGCGCAGCGGCTAGGAGAGTTCAACATAAGGCCTGGTGTACTTTTCGGCGTTATCCGACCGATGCTAATCTTGTTAAATTTAAAAGAGCAAAATCTTACGCTCGGTTGGTGCGTCGACGAAGCAAGAGGAGTCTTGGATGAAGTACGTTTCATCTATCAATTCACGTGCCAGTTCAAAAACTGTTTGGGAAAAAATTCGTAAGATCCGGGGAAACTATAGTTCCCGCCAAATTTCAATTCTTGAGAATAACGGCTGCACGTATGCTGAAGTTGGGGAGATTGTGGATTGCTTGGGCGAAGCGTTTGCCTCAATTTCTAGTTCTCAGGCGTATCTCCCGCCCTTTCAGAGGATTAAAACAACCGCGGAACGCCAGAAATTCTCCTTTGCGCCTTTTTATAACACTCAGCATAACTCCCCCTTCAGCATGGTTGAATTACGGGTGGCTCTGCATCGGTCCGGCGCAACATCTGTCGGTCCCGACGACATCCACTATGACATGATTCGTCATCTCTCGCAGTCGTCTCTCGAGAATCTGTTAGTGCTTTTCAACCGCATTTGGTTGGAGCACAGTTTCCCGGACTCTTGGCGAAGAGCTTTTGTTTTACCTTTTCCCAAGCCTGGCAAAGACCCCAAGTCTCCCTCTAGTTATCGGCCAATTGCCCTCACTAGCTGTCTGTGCAAAATCCTTGAACGAATGGTTAATTCCCGGCTAATTTATTTTCTTGAAGAACATCGAATACTGTCTCCATCACAAAGCGGCTTCCGTCGTCATCGTTCAGCTCCTGACCATCTCCTGCTCCTTGAGACGTCTGTTCGTGAGGCGTTCGTACGTAGGCAGCACCTGGTGTCTGTATTTTTTGACATCGAAAAAGCTTACGATAGAGCGTGGCGTCACGGTATCCTCCGTGACCTCCACGAGAGTGGGTTGCGGGGAAACCTGCCAACCTTCATTGCCAACTTTCTTCGTAACCGTGTGTTCCAGGTGCGCCTGGGTACAACGCCGTCCGCCTTTTTCCATCAAGAACAAGGCGTTCCTCAAGGCAGCATTCTTTCGGTGACTCTGTTCATCCTCCGCATTAATTGTTTGCTTAAAAATCTTCCTCCTACGGTTTCGACTACCATTTATGTTGACGACCTTCACATCTTCTGCTCGTCATCAAGCATGCATTTCATTGAAAGGCAGCTGCAGTCTGCAATTAACCAGATAGTTAAAGCGGCTAACAACAATGGTTTCGTTCTTTCTGCTGAAAAGACAGCGTGTGTCCATTTCTGCCGGAGGCGTGGCCTCCACCCCGATCCAGAACTCTATTTGGACCATGCAGCCATTCCAGTTTTGCCGGAAACCAAGTTCCTTGGTTTGACCGTCGACCGTGCGCTCACCTTTCGCTCGCACGTTCGACGACTCCGCACTTCCTGTCTGAGAGCTTTGTCCATCCTCAAGATCCTCGCCTCAGTCTCCTGGGGTGCAGACAGGACTTCCTTGTTCCGTATTTACCATTCTCTCATTAGGTCTAAACTGGATTATGGCTGTATGGTGTATGGCTCTGCGCGTCCTTCCGTTCTCCGGCCGTTGGATACCATCCACCATCAAGCGCTGCGTCTTTGTACGGGAGCATTTCGCACGTCACCCATTCCCAGCCTTTATGCCGACGCGAACGAACCGTCGCTTCATTTACGCCGTCTGCAGCTGTCCCTTCAATTTTACCTGAAACTTAGATCACTCTCAGAACATACTTTACACGATGCAGTTTTTCATCCCCAGCATGCTCGTTTGTTCGAGACCCGTCCCTCGTGCATTCGAACCTTCGGTCTTCGTATGGCGGCCGTAGCTCGTGATGCAGGGCTCGACTTGTCACTCGTTGGAGAGACCAGGGGCTTTGAGGATCCCCCATGGCACCCTCTTGGTGTCATGGTTGATACCAGCTTTACATCTTTTGACAAGTCCTCAACCCCTGCGTCAGTGTACCAGCAGCTCTTCGCCGAACACCGTTACGTCAATGCAGACTTTATTCCTGTTTTCACCGATGGATCTAAGGCAGCTGGTGTCGTTGGATGCGCCGCCGTCTGCATTGACGAAGTTTCTGTTGCCCGCATTCCTGCCGAGGCCACGGTGTTTTCGGCGGAGATGCATGCTGTGTATCTTGCACTTGTTCACATGCAGTCGAGCTCTCATCAGCGTGCTATTGTGTACACTGATTCGTTGAGTGTTGTGCAATCATTGTCATCTTTGGATTTCTCTGGCCACCCACTTCTTTTTACCGTACGGAGACTTCTTCGTTCTTTGCTCGAGGCTGATGTCCAGATTCGGTTCTGCTGGATTCCTGGGCATGTTGGGATCCCAGGGAACGAGTCTGCTGATGCTGCTGCTAGATCTGCCTCTTCTTTGGTCGTCACACCCTTGCCACTGTTTCACCGTGATTTTCGCTTTCTTGTTCACGATCATATCAGACGAACGTGGCGAAGTCTGTGGGACCAACAGGTGGAGAATAAACTGCACCGTGTTAAACCCATCCTTGGAGTCTGGAAATCATCGTGTCGCCGGAACCGTAGGGAAGAAGTTGTTCTTGCGCGTCTCCGCATTGGGCATTGTCGCTTCACGCATAGCTATTTGCTGTGTGGCGACGCTGCCCCAATGTGTGAGGCGTGCGACTGTTTACTCACCGTCTCTCATGTTTTGTGCAGTTGTGTTCGTTTTCGTCAGCATCGGTTTCACTATTTTCAGTCTCATCTGCTGGACGAGGACGCAGCTACGCTTCAAAAGCTTTTGGGCGACCACTGCGACACTTTCGCAGTATTTTCCTTTCTAAAACAGATTAACGTTTTAAAACTCATTTAAAAAAAAAAAAAAAAAACTTATATTATAATGGTAAATTAATAAAGTTATATATAAACCTAATAAACTAACTAGTCTTCACAACATCTTTCATCATCCTCTTTTCTAAATTTTACCAAGCCTGTCTGCTCTTAATCATTTCACCCCGCTTTTTAAAATCTTTAGCTGATAGTTCTGTGTCTGGCGCTCTTTGGCCAAGCCTGGCCCTTGCGCCACTAAAATCAATTAACTAACTAACTAACCAGTTCAGATTTAAGACATACAGCAGAATTATGATGAATCAGTGCCATGATGAATAAATCAATCGGGTTCAGAGGTCAAAAATGTCGTGTGTTGATCTCTTGGCTTTCTTCGAAGGAATGATACGTTTCTTTATCACTTTCTTCTTTTTAATACGCCCACCTAACATTTGTTTCGTCTTGTTAGCAGCTTTGGTATCTAGCACCTGTCCAGCTTCCTGAGCTCTTTCCTTAGCAGCATTTTTTACACCCCGCACGGGGATAACTGGTTTTCCAGTTATTTGGGGAGCGGCGCCCCCACGGCCCGAGCTGACCTTGTGACGGATCATTTTGTCATTTCGTCTTGAAACGATGACCGAAGGGACAGCTGTTCATCCAGCTGGTGGGGAGTGGCGACCCCACGGCCCGAGCCGACAGTACTGTTTAAAATCTTTTTCCATTTGTGGTTGTTGTTGTTGTTATCTCGCCACGCTCCCGCCTCAGTCCTGTAGGTTGCTGAGGTTGTGATTATGCGCCAGCCCTTTCCTCTCCCTTTCCTGTTTTTGCTTTCTTCTCCACTCCCTGTTCTTCCCTTTTCACTATTTTCTACTCCTCTTCCCTTTCTTTTTCATTTTCTGTTCCTCCTTCGTTTCTTCTGGCTGTTTAGCTAGACCTACCTGCACGTTTGCCGTGTGCGGTGACCCGTACAGGTGGAAAAGGGGATGCTGGAGGCTGAGGTTACTGGGGGCCAGGCTATAGTTGTCACCAGTCGCCAACACTCCTCTTTGCCCCTGCTTCACCCTAAACGGGAGGCTAGGAACTAACCTACTCCTAGTCAATCGGCTTGTCATTTCGTACGACGGGGTGAGTTTGGGGATAGTGTGGGCATGCCAAAGGGGTATTACCAAGACCCGGGAAAGTCGCGGTACTCGCTGAGCGCATGTCTGCACGATCAACATGCTATATCCGCCGCCTAACCCTAGGGCCGTGTCCTGCGCCCATTTTGGCCTGCGGACCTCCGGCTGTCCCCTGTTGGGCTCGGTAGTGGGCGGGGAAGCTGGCGGATGAATTTTTTTCGCATTATTTATGGATTCTTTAACTATTCCCCCTTCTGTCAAACTAAAGAAATCTTTAGACACGGATCCTAACCCCACTAATAAGAAACTGCGTACTTTGCCGCCGGACACTGCCCGATTTTGTATCATCCATGCACGGGAAGAATCTCACAAGCTTGGCTCCAAATCTCCCTTCTGGATTCAGAAAGCCCTGCAAGGAGCGGTTGCGTCACCAACCAGTGTGAAGAAGTTAAAATCGGGAGATATATTGGTGGAAATGTCAAGTCGACGCCATGGTTCATTGCTCTTGGGCGTCTCCAACTTGGGTGGTGTCCCTGTGGACATCAAACCTCATCAGTCCCTGAATTCATCCAGCGGTGTTATCTCCGAGCGCTACCTCGTGGATGTTTCAGAGGAAGAATTTCTTGAGGAACTTGCCAACCAAGGTGTCACAGCGGTTCGTCGCATTAAGTTCCGCCGAAACGGGGAGCTGGTCAACTCCAGAACAGTGATTCTGACCTTCGATCGCCCGACTCTTCCATCTTCCATCCATGCGGGCTATTTGAACTGCTCTGTGCGCCCGTACATTCCTAACCCCTTCGTTGCTACCAATGCCAAGTGTACGAGCACTCCCAGCAGTCTTGCCGTGGTGCTGCTACTTGCAATCGTTGCGGTTCACACGACCATCTCCAGTCTGACTGCTCTGCTGCAGCTGCCCATTGTGTGAACTGCAAAGGCGACCTTGCTGCCAATGCCAAGAACTGTCCGAAGTGGATTGAGGAGCGGAGGATTCCGGAGGTTAAGACACTTGAACACCTGTCCTACCCTGAAGCTCGACGGAAGGTCGTCCCCGCTGCTCCAAGCGCACGCACCTACTCTTCCGTTGTGGCTCCTAAAACATCCATTGCCACTCAGACAGACCTCACTGTACCAAAAGACTGCCCTTTCTCTCTCGAGGATATTTATGCTGCTGGGCTGAAGGCCCTTCGACTTTCCACCACTGACAGTTTATCTTTGCCACCACATACCAATGCTCGGGGTCCTGCATCCTCGCCCAAGCGCGCTGTTGCAGAACAGGTTTCCCGTTCTACGAGCCCTGATCCCTCGCCTGCTAGACACAAAGGCAAGACCAAACAATCCTCAGCCACTCAATCTCAAACAAAGGTTCAAGCCGGAACGAATCAGTCCCGGTCTTCATCCTCGAGACACCCCCTAGTCCTTCCCCCGGTTACCACGCTGCCGAGGGGCACTGCAGACCAGACTGAGGAATTTATGGACTCCGAGGCCTTCTAGGCCTGGTCAGTTCATTTGACCCTCGTTCCTTTCTTTCTATCTACCCCTCAAATCATCGTTTCAATCGTTCAGTGGAACTGTCGAGGTTTTCGGACAAAATATGACGACGTCAAACATCTGCTTTCGTCGTACTCTCCGGTGTGCCTTTGACTCCAGGAGACAAAACTTAAACCATCAGACCTGCTCTCAGTTCGAGGCTACAGCGCATTTCGAAAAGATAATGTCTCAGGAGATATATCCTGTGGGGGAGTCGCTATTCTTGTCCCCCACAGAGTTCCAGTTTCTTCCATTGCGGTCTCAACATCTTTACAGGCCGTGGCGGTGCGTATCTCCATGCCAGTTCCTCTAACTGTCTGCAGCGTCTATCTGCCGCCGGATGCGGACGTGAGCGTCTCCGCTCTTGAGAGCTTAGTTGTTCAGCTGCCGTTACCCGCTCTTCTTCTGGTCGACTTCAATGCTCATAATCCACTGTGGGGTAGTGTCAGAACAGACGTACGAGGCCGTAGGATCGAATCTCTTCTGTCCTCGACCTCCCTGTGCCTTTTTAACACCGGTGCTGACACTTATTTCCACGAGCCTACACGAAGTTTCAGTGCGATCGATTTATCTCCAGGTTCGCCATCGGTTATTGCTGACTGGTCGTGGACGGTGTGCAACGACCTCCATGGGAGCGACCACTTCCCAATTGTACTTGGCTACAATGAGAGCGTGCCATCTTCTGCTTCCCACCCTGCTCGATGGAGGATGGATCGTGCCAAGTGGGAGGTCTTCACATCGTCCGCAGTGATACCTTCTGTCATAGTGACCCGAGAGTCAATCGATGCAGCTGTTACTGATGTCCCCACGTGTATCATTTAGGCAGCGGATCTCTCTATCCCAAAGACATCAACGACGCTCCCAAGACGTCCGAAGCCTTGGTGGACCTCTGATTGCACAGCGGCTAGGAGAGCTCAAAATAAGGCCTGGTGTACATTTCGGCGTTATCCAACCGATGCTAATCTTGTTGAATTTAAAATAGCAAAATCTTACGCTCGGTTGGTGCGTCGACGAAGGAAGAGGGAGTCTTGGATGAAGTACGTTTCATCTATCAATTTACGTGCCAGTTCAATAACTGTTTGGGAAAAAATTCGTAGGATTCGGGGAAACAATGGTTCCCATCAGATCTCTATTCTTGAGAGTAACGGCTGCACGTATGCTGAAGTCGGGGAGATAGTGGATTGTTTGGGTAGGGCGTTTGCTTCTGTTTCTAGTTCTGAGGCGTACCCTCTCTCCTTTCAGAGGACTGGACCAGCTGCTGAGCGCCATAGACTCTCCTTTGCGCCTTTTCATAACAACGAGTATAACTCCCCCTTCAGCATGGTTGAACTCCGAGTGGCTCTGCATCGGTCCGGTGCAACATCTGTAGGTCCCGATGGCATCCACTATGACATGATCCGTCATCTCTCGCAGTCGTCTCTCGAGAATCTGTTAGTGCTTTTCAACCGCATTTGGTTGGAACACAGTTTCCCGGACTCCTGGCGAAAAGATTTTGTTTTACCTTTTCCCAAGCCTGGCAAAGACCCCAAGTCTCCCTCTAGTTATTGGCCAATTGCCCTCACTAGCTGTCTGTGCAAAATCCTTGAACGCATGGTTAATTCTAGGCTAATTTACTTCCTAGAAGAACATCAAGTTATGTCGCCATCACAAAGCGGCTTCCGTCGTCATCGTTCAGCTCCTGACCATCTCCTGCTCCTTGAGACGTCTGTTCGTGAGGCATTCGTACGTAGGCAGCACCTAGTGTCTGTCTTTTTTGACATCAACAAAGCTTATGATAGAGCGTGGCGTCACGGTATCCTCCGTGACCTCCACGAGAGTGGGTTGCGGGGAAACCTGCCAACTTTCTTCGTAACCGTGTGTTCCAGGTGCGCCTTGGTACAACGCTCTCCGCCTTTTTCCATCAAGAACAACTCGTTCCTCAAGGCAGCATTCTTTCGGTGACTCTGTTCATCCTCCGCATTAATTGTTTACTCAAAAATCTTCCTCCTACGGTTTCGTCTACCATTTATGTTGACGACCTTCACATCTTCTGCTCGTCATCAAGCATGCATTTCATTGAAAGGCAGCTGCAGTCTGCAATTAACCAGGTAGTTAAAGCGGCTAACAACAATGGTTTCGTTCTTTCTGCTGAAAAGACAGCGTGTGTCCATTTCTGCCGGAGACGTGGCCTCCATCCCGATCCAGAACTCTATTTGGACCATGCAACCATTCCAGTTTTGCCGAAAACCAAGTTCCTTGGTTTGACCGTCGACCGTGCGCTCACCTTTCGCTCGCACGTTCGACGGCTAAGGACTTCCTGTCTGAGAGCCTTGTCAATCCTTAAGATCCTTGCCTCAGTCTCCTGGGGTGCAGACAGGACTTCCTTGTTCCGTATTTACCATTCTCTCATTCGGTCTAAGCTGGATTATGGCTGTATGGTGTATGGCTGTGCGCGTCCTACCGTTCTCCGGCCGTTGGATACCATCCACCATCAAGCGCTGCGTCTTTGTACGGGAGCATTTCGCACGTCACCCATGGATCTCATATGGCATCCTCTTGGTGTCATGGTTGATTCCAACTTTACATCTTTTGACAAGTCCTCAACCCCTGCGTCAGTGTACCAGCAGCTCTTCGGTGAACACCGTTACGTCAATGCAGACTTTATTCCTGTTTTCACCGATGGATCTAAGGCGGCTGGTGTTGTTGGATCCGCCGCCGTCTGCGTTGACGAAGTTTCTGTTGCCCGCATTCCTCCTGAGGCCACGGTGTTTTCGGCGGAGATGCATGCTGTGTATCTTGCGCTTGTTCACGTGCAGTCGAGCTCTCATCAGCGTGCTATTCTGTACACTGATTCCTTGAGTGTTGTGCAATCTTTGTCATCTTTGGATTTCACTGGCCACCCACTTCTTTTTACCGTACGGAGACTTCTTCGTTCTTTGCTCGAGGCTGATGTCCAGATTCGGTTCTGCTGGATTCCTGGGCATGTTGGGATCCCAGGGAACGAGTCTGCCGATGCTGCTGCTAGATCTGCCTCCTGTTTGGTCGTCACACCCTTGCCACTGTTTCACCGTGATTTTCGCCTTCTTGTTCACGATCATATCAGACGAACGTGGCGAAGTCTGTGGGACCAACAGGTGGAGAATAAACTGCACCGTATAAAACCTAACCTTGAAATCAGGAAATCATCGTGTCGCCGGAACCGTTGGGAAGAAGTTGTTCTTGCGCGTCTCCGCATTGGGCATTGTCGCTTCACGCATAGCTATTTGCTCTGTGGCGACACTGCCCCGGTGTGTGAGACATGCGACTGTTTACTCACCGTCTCTCATGTTTTGTGCAGTTGTGTCCGTTTTCGTGATCATCGGTTTCACTATTTTCAGTCTGATCTGCTGGACGAGGGCGCAGCTGCGCTTCAAAAGCTCTTGGGCGACCACTGTGACACTTTCGCAGCATTTTCCTTTTAAAAACAGATTAACGTTTTAAAACTTATTTAAAAAATAATAATTATAATAGTAAATTAATAAATTTATATATAAACCTAATTAACTAACTAGTCTTCACAGCTTTCATCATCCTCTTTTCTAACTTTTACCAAGCCTGTCTACTCTTAATCATTTTCCACGCTTTTAAAAATGTTTAGCTGATAGTTCTTTGTCTGGCGCTCTTTGGCCAACCCTGGCCCTTGCGCCACTAAAATCAACTAACCAACCAACCAACCATTTTTTACATTTTTTCCATGAATCACATCTTGGGCAAAATCAATTCCGCTCCTCAGCGCTTGCTTTCCTATGGTTTTCGCACCTTGCTTTAATAAAGGCATTGCTGCCCTAAATAAAGAGCGAAATAATCCTCCTAAACCATTACCATTCTGCAGTGGAATTCCTTGGTAATAATTGAGTCCTTTTCCAGTTTGATTGACATAGTACTCCTCGAACTATTTTACACAACACTGGTAAGGTTGGTACATGTTTATCAAAGATGTTTGAGACGAAAATGAAGTTTAACAATTGCTCTCCCACGCTCAAATGGTACCAAATGACCTGAGTGGCTTCTTATAACGATTTCAATATTCTGGAAATTTTTTCTAGCGAGAGGCAAATAATGAGGTCGATCGAATAATGTGCTGACCATTTCTCCATCTTCTCCAATCACTTTTACGATACGTAGCAATGGTGCATGGATATCTCCAACTAATTGTGGTTCGACTATATCTGAATAAACGTATAACAAGGAAAAAGGAGAGTTCAGATCCGCTGTAAAATTTCCGTTGATGGTGAGATCGTCGTCTTTCGCAGTATACAACATCGGTTCCACTCCTAAAATTTCTGCAAGTCCAAATGAATCTTTAGACACGTTCCTGCTAGAAGTGTACATTTAATTCTTCTCGTAGCTTTATTATAAAACATATATATATTTTTTTATTGAACTGTTGAGTCAGAGCTTTAACCACATCTGAAACTGACTCGTAATAACCAGCAGGGATTTTCCCCGGTTTCATCTGTCCACCACCTAAATCATATTCAAAATGATTAGATTCTCCATTAATATTAAACCATGAATAAGGGTAGATTAGCTCAACAAGCCCCATTTCCCACTCTCCAGTTAAATCAATTGAGGATGGTAAACGAGTAAAAAAATGTGATATACTGTTATTCGAGAAATAACTGAGGGAACTGTCACTTGGAAGCGTCAGGTAGAAACTCATTTTTTAAAGTGGGCAAAAACCTCTATCTTCATACCTTTTTATAGAGAGGTCATATTCTCAGCAGGAATCCATCCATTAAATTTGGAGGAATATCCTCTAAATTTTACGAAATATTCAACCTTTCCTTTCCTCTTTCGTTTTTTCAGAATTTTTTCAACTGTGTAGGACTCATTTTGTTTCACCTTTTCCATTTCCGCCTCATAAAACGTTCCTTCAATAACTTCGTTCAGCAAATCTTTCACTTTATAAACAGGAGGTGATCTTGGTAAACGCTGAGAAATAATAAATACTTCATCTGTCCAGTTCGACTCATAACCCTTTTCAAATGGTAATTGTGTTTTACGGAGACGCACGGTGTCACCGATCTGAAATTTATATGAAGCAGTCTTCTTCCTTTCTTTCCCGTATAAATTGTTCCAAGCTTCCTTTTGGTTATGCTTGTTCACATCCACAGGTTTCATTTTAATACTACTATAATGGGTATTGTTATATCCTTGAACTAAGTCATCCAGTACGTCTATATAATTGTAAGTATTTCGACTCGTGAAATATCTCCACATCCGAGTTTTCAACGTGCGATTAAATCTTTCTATTATAGAAGTTTTTGTTTCATTGTTCGTAGTAAAGAAATGAACACTTTTTAGCTTCAAAAAATTCTGAAACACTCTGTTTCTAAATTCGGTGCCCTTATCTGTTTGCAGTTTTTCCGGTACTCGTTGATTAAATATCTGAGTGAATGCTTCCACTATATTGGATCTAGTCTTTTGTTTTAACGGAATGGCCCAAGCAAACTTAAATAAAATGTCAATACAAGTCAATATATAACGAAATCCATTATTATATCGGTGTAAACTTGCCATGTCTACGAGGTCTGCCTGCCATTGACCGTCTAATTTAGAAACGTAAACTCTATTTCTCAGAAATTTTCGTTTCACAGGTTTGTGAAGTGTGTAAGCATTCTGGCTTTTCAACCATTCTGCTACATCTTTATTTTTTATTCTTCCTTGAACAGCACGGTATAAAGCATCCAGTCCAGCAAAACTTCCTTCTAGCGTTGGATTGTAATAAATCCGATTTAATTCGGCATCCATTAAAACAGTTAATTTCAATGCTCTTCACACTGAACGAAACATTCATCTTTCTACAAAACCGAACATCTAACAAATGATGAAATATAAGCATAATCAGTCATACTTAAATTCCCTTTACCTCATCTTGCTACGAATCACGATAGGTTAGGCTTTTCTTTAATTTTCCACATGCTTTCATCATTCTCTATTCTAACTTTTACCAAGCCTGTCTGCTCTTAATCATTTCACCCCGCTTTTAAAAATCTTTAACTGATAGTTCTGTGTCTGGCGCTCTTTGGGCAAACCTGGCCCTTGCGCCACTAAAATCAATTTACTAACTAACTAACTATTAAAAATAAAACCTTAAAAAAAAAGATCACAATCATCCCTCGTTACCCCATCTTCCTACGAAATCCCCCCACCAATTAAAAATATACCCCTCCAGAAACATAAATCACACGCACCACCCGCTGACACCTGAACCCGTCACTCAGCCCCGCCCACCGTCCATTCTGCCTTACTCCACCGGGTGCCGTAAGTGAGCCGTAAGGGAGCCGTAATGATCCGTTCCCATGAGCTAGAAGACGCCTTTATTATCTACTACCGTGCGACAAGTCCCAGCTCCTGCAGTAGTCTTCACAGCTTTCATCATCCTCTTTTCTAACTTTTACCAAGCCTGTCTGCTCTTAATCATTTTTCACGCTTTTAAAAATCTTTAGCTGATAGTTCTTTGTCTGGCGCTCTTTGGCCAAGCCTGGCCCTTGCGCCACTAAAATCAACTAACCAACCAACCAGCAGACGACGTCGAACGGTAGATGCTGAAACGGGTTGTTGCGCAACACACCCTAATTATTGCGCTAAGCTTCGTGATGTGGCGGTGCGAGCCGTCAATTCCCGCCGCACAACATGCCGGTCCTTTAGTTCGGTGGTGTGCCGCGGCTGCGGCAATCGCTCACGCCGGTCCGTCCGTCCTTCCTGCACCACCCGAATCCATACTCGCCTCACTGTGGCTGGATGTCGTCCCACACGGGCGTCGATGTCTTGGTACGATAAACCGCTGTCGCGATGAGCCACTATTCGTCCTCTGTCGAACTCCGAAACGTGCTGGAATGACTGCCGTATACTGCGACTAGGCATCAGGAAGCTTCTCACGCACATGTCCAGCAGCACAACACACTTCCACTACTTACACCCCGCCTTCTGTGCACCCTTCTTATAGTGCTTCTCAGTGGCGTGCCGGGCGCACATGATTTGCATATGCCCTGCAATGTTAATCGTTTGCATTTCCTCTCGCGGGCGACGAGGAAATCTTCCTTCTTGGGTGGCCAGCAGTGTATATTCCCGTCTCATTTTGGGTGGCCAGCAGTGTATATTCCCGTCGCTAAGTGAAGGGTTGTGAACATTTGCACCTTTAAATAACGCACCATTTTCCTGTTGGTGGCGTACGCGGAAAACCATTTTTGTCGATATCTCTGTTGCCAGAAGATATAATTACAAATTAGTTCTTCACATACATTCCGCTATGAAGAATATTTTGTTCGTTTTTTCTACTTTTCCAGTATTCCCAGAGACCGGACAAGTCGTTGTCCATACCCTTCCCATGGTGCTTTAGCGTATATTTTCATTTGAAGGAGTACTTCCGATTCTGAAAATTCCATCACAAAATCATTTTTTGGTAGGATATTGTTCACTGTGAAGTGCATTTTTTGTCCCCATTTTCTTCTTTAATAACTCACTACTCTCCGGCTAGGGTGCGAAAAGTTACATTACTTTTCCTCCGTATCTCGTCTCCTAATTGTTCGATTTGAACCATTCTTTCAGCTTCGAAAGTCTTCCGCTATGTCCTTACAGCGGAAGACTCTTTTGTGTACAATTTGTGATTTTCTTTAACAAATATTTCTTCCAGTAATGAACGTAGTAATTTCTACTTGTGGATGCTTCACCCATAGTGTAAATCGGATTGCCCCGCACTGGGATATCTGGTTTTCCAGTTATTTGGGGAGCAGCGCCCCCACGGCCCGAGCTGACCTTGTGACGGATCATTTTTGTCATTTCGTCTTGAAACGATGACCGAAGGGACAGCTGAAGGGGAGTGGCGACCCCACGCCCGAGCCGACAGTACTGTTTAAAATCTTTTTCCATTTGTGGTTGTTGTTGTTGTTATCTCGCCACGCTCCCGCCTCAGTCCTGTAGGTTGCTGAGGTTGTGATTATGCGCCAGCCATTTCCTCTCCCTTTCCTGTTTTTGCTTTCTTCTCCACTCCCTGTTCTTCCTTTTCTCTATTTTCTACTCCTCTTCCCTTTCTTTTTCATTTTCTGTTCCTCCTTCGTTTCTTCGGGCTGGTTAGCTAGACCTACCTGCACGTTTGCCGTGTGCGGTGACCCGTACAGGTGGAAAAGGGGATGCTGGAGGCTGAGGTTACTGGGGGCCAGGCTATAGTTGTCACCAGTCGCCAACACTCCTCTTTGCCCCCTGCTTCACCCTAAACGGGAGGCTAGGAACTAACCTACTCCTAGTCAATCGGCTTGTCATTTCGTACGACGGGGTGAGTTTGGGGATAGTGTGGGCATGCCAAAGGGGTATTACCAAGACCCGGGAAAGTCGCGGTACTCGCTGAGCGCATGTCTGCACGTTCAACATGCTATATCCGCCGCCTAACCCTAGGGCCGTGTCCTGCGCCCATTTTGGCCTGCGGACCTCCGGCTGTCCCCTGTTGGGCTCGGTAGTGGGCGGGGAAGCTGGCGGATGAATTTTTTCGCATTATTTATGGATTCTTTAACTATTCCCCCTTCTGTCAAACTAAAGAAATCTTTAGACACGGATCCTAACCCCACTAATAAGAAACTGCGTACTTTGCCGCCGGACACTGCCCGATTTTGTATCATCCATGCACGGGAAGAATCTCACAAGCTTGGCTCCAAATCTCCCTTCTGGATTCAGAAAGCCCTGCAAGGAGCGGTTGCGTCACCAACCAGTGTGAAGAAGTTAAAATCGGGAGATATATTGGTGGAAATGTTAAGTCCACGCCATAGTTCATTGCTCTTGGGTGTCTCCAACTTGGGTGGTGTCCCTGTGGACATCAAACCTCATCAGTCCCTGAATTCATCCAGAGGTGTCATCTCCGAGCGCGACCTCGTGGATGTTTCAGAGGAAGAATTTCTTGAGGAGCTTGCCAACCAAGGTGTCACAGCGGTTCGTCGCATCAAGTTCCGCCGAAACGGGGAGCTGGTCAACTCCAGAACAGTGATTCTGACCTTCGATCGCCCGACTCTTCCATCTTCCATCCATGCGGGCTATTTGAACTGCTCTGTGCGCCCGTACATTCCTAACCCCTTCGTTGCTACCAATGCCAAGTGTACGAGCACTCCCAGCAGTCTTGCCGTGGTGCTGCTACTTGCAATCGTTGCGGTTCACACGACCATCTCCAGTCTGACTGCTCTGCTGCAGCTGCCCATTGTGTGAACTGCAAAGGCGACCATGCTGCCAATGCCAAGAACTGTCCGAAGTGGATTGAGGAGCGGAGGATTCCGGAGGTTAAGACACTTGAACACCTGTCCTACCCTGAAGCTCGACGGAAGGTCGTCCCCGCTGCTCCAAGCGCACGCACCTACTCTTCCGTTGTGGCTCCTAAAACATCCATTGCCACTCAGACAGACCTCACTGTACCAAAAGACTGCCCTTTCTCTCTCGAGGATATTTATGCTGCTGGGCTGAAGGCCCTTCGACTTTCCACCACTGACAGTTTATCTTTGCCACCACATACCAATGCTCGGGGTCCTGCATCCTCGCCCAAGCGCGCTGTTGCAGAACAGGTTTCCCGTTCTACGAGCTCTGATCCCTCGCCTGCTAGACACAAAGGCAAGACCAAACAATCCTCAGCCACTCAATCTCAAACAAAGGTTCAAGCCGGAACGAATCAGTCCCGGTCTTCATCCTCGAGACACCCACCTGTCTTTCCCCCGGTTACCACGCTGCCGAGGGGCACTGCAGACCAGACTGAGGAATTTATGGACTCCGAGGCCTTCTAGGCCTGGTCAGTTCATTTGACCCTCGTTTCTTTCTTTCTATCTACCCCTCAAATCATCGTTTCAATCGTTCAGTGGAACTGTCGAGGTTTTCGGACAAAATATGACGACGTCAAACATCTGCTTTCGTCGTACTCTCCGGTGTGCCTTTGCCTCCAGGAGACAAAACTTAAACCATCAGACCTGCTCTCAGTTCGAGGCTACAGCGCCTTTCGAAAAGATAATGTCTCAGGAGATATAGCCTGTGGCGGAGTCGCTATTCTTGTCCCCCACAGAGTCCCAGTTTCTTTCATTGCGGTCTCAACATCTTTACAGGCCGTGGCGGTGCGTATCTCCATGCCAGTTCCTCTAACTGTCTGCAGCGTCTATCTGCCGCCGGATGAGGACGTGAGCGTCTCCGCTCTTGAGAGCTTAGTTGTTCAGCTGCCGTTACCCGCTCTTCTTCTGGGCGACTTCAATGCTCATAATCCACTGTGGGGTAGTGTCAGAACAGACGTACGAGGCCGTAGGATCGAATCTCTTCTGTCCTCGACCTCCCTGTGCCTTTTTAACACCGGTGCTGACACTTATTTCCACGAGCCTACACGAAGTTTCAGTCCGATCGATTTATCTTTCCGATCGATTTATCTTTGGGTTCACCATCAGTTATTGCTGACTGGTCGTGGACGGTGTGCAACGACCTCCATGGGAGCGACCACTTCCCAATTGTACTTGGCTATAATGAGAGCGTGCCATCTTCTGCTTCCCGCCCTCCTCGATGGAGGATGGATCGTGCCAAGTGGGAGGTCTTCACATCGTCCGCAGTGATACCTTCTGTCATAGTGACCCGAGGGTCAATCGATGCAGCTGTTACTGATGTCACCACGTGTATCATTCAGGCAGCGGATCTCTCTATCCCAAAGACATCAACGACGCTCCCAAGACGTCCGAAGCCTTGGTGGACCTCTGATTGCACAGCGGCTAGGAGAGCTCAACATAAGGCCTGGTGTACATTTCGGCGTTATCCAACCGATGCTAATCTCGTTGAATTTAAAAGAGCAAAATCTTACGCTCGGTTGGTGCGTCGACGAAGCAAGAGGGAGTCTTGGATGAAGTACGTTTCACCTATCAATTCACGTGCCAGTTCAAAAACTGTTTGGGAAAAAATTCGTAGGAGTCGGGGAAACTGTGGTTCCCATCAGATCTCTATTCTTGAGAGTAACGGCTGCACGTATGCTGAAGTCGGGGAGATAGTGGATTGTTTGGGTAGGGCGTTTGCCTCTGTTTCCAGTTCTGAGGCGTACCCTCTCTCCTTTCAGAGGACTAGACCAGCTGCTGAGCGCCAGAGACTCTCCTTTGCGCCTTTTCATAACACCGAGTATAACTCCCCCTTCAGCATGGTTGAACTCCGGGTGGCTCTGCATCGGTCCGGTGCAACATCTGCAGGTCCCGATGGCATCCACTATGACATGATCCGTCATCTCTCGCAGTCGTCTCTCGAGAACCTGTTAGTGCTTTTCAACTGCATTTGGTTGGAGCACAGTTTCCCGGACTCCTGGCGAAAAGCTTTTGTTTTACCTTTTCCCAAGCCTGGCAAAGACTACAAGTCTCTAGTTATCGGCCAATTGCCCTCACTAGCTGTCTGGGCAAAATCCTTGAACGCATGGTTAATTCTAGGCTAATTTACTTCCTAGAAGAACATCAAATTATGTCGCCATCACAAAGCGGCTTCCGTCGTCATCGTTCAGCTCCTGACCATCTCCTGCTCCTTGAGACGTCTGTTCGTGAGGCATTCGTACGTAGGCAGCACCTAGTGTCTGTCTTTTTTGACATCAACAAAGCTTATGATAGAACGTGGCGCCACGGTATCCTCCGTGACCTCCACGAGAGTGGGTTGCGGGGAAACCTGCCAACTTTCTTCGTAACCGTGTGTTCCAGATGTGCCTGAGTACAACGCTCTCTGCCTTTTTCCATCAAGAACAAGGTGTTCCTCAAGGCAGCATTCTTTCGGTGACTCTGTTCATCCTGCGCATTAATTGTTTGCTTAAAAATCTTCCTCCTACGGTTTCGACTACCATTTATGTTGACGACCTTCACATCTTCTGCTCGTCATCAAGCATGCATATCATTGAAAGGCAGCTGCAGTCTGCAATTAACCAGATAGTTAAAGCGGCTAACAACAATGGTTTCGTTCTTTCTGCTGAAAAGACAGCGTGTGTCCATTTCTGCCGGAGGCGTGGCCTCCACCCCGATCCAGAACTCTATTTGGACCATGCAGCCATTCCAGTTTTGCCGGAAACCAAGTTCCTTGGTTTGACCGTCGACCGTGCGCTCACCTTTCGCTCGCACGTTCGACGACCCCGAACTTCCTGTCTGAGAGCTTTGTCAATCCTCAAGATCCTCGTCTCAGTCTCCTGGGGTGCAGACAGGACTTCTTTGTTCCGTATTTACCATTCTCTCATTTGGTCTAAACTAATTTATGGCTGTATGGTGTATGGCTCTGCGCGTCCTTCCGTTCTCCGGCCGTTGGATACCATCCACCATCAAGCGCTGGGTCTTTGTACGGGAGCATTTCGCACGTCACCCATTCCCAGGCTTTATGCCGACGCGAACGAACCGTCGCTTCATTTACGCCGTCTGCAGCTGTCTCTTCAATTTTACCTGAAACTTAAATCTCTCTCAGACCATCCTTTATACGATGCAGTTTTTTCATCCCCAACATACTCGTTTGTTCGAGATCCGTCCCTCGTGCATTCGAACCTTCGGTCTTCGTATGGCGGCCGTAGCTCGTGATGCCGGGCTCGACTTGTCACTCGTTGGAGAGACCAGGGGCTTTGAGGATCCCCCATGGCATCCTCTTGGTGTCATGGTTGATACCAGCTTTACATCTTTTGACAAGTCCTCAACCCCTGCGCCAGTGTACCAGCAGCTCTTCGCTGAACACCGTTACGTCAATGCAGACTTTATTCCTGTTTTCACCGATGGATCTAAGTCGGCTGGTGTTGTTGGATCCGCCGCCGTCTGCGTTGACGAAGTTTCTGTTGCCCGCATTCCTCCTGAGGCCACGGTGTTTTCGGCGGAGATGCATGCTGTGTATCTTGCACTTGTTCACGTGCAGTCGAGCTTTCATCAGCGTGCTATTCTGTACACTGATTCGTTGAGTGTTGTGCAATCTTTGCAATCTTTGGATTTCACTGGCCACCCACTTCTTTTTACCGTACGGAGACTTCTTCGTTCTTTGCTCGAGGCTGATGTCCAGATTCGGTTCTGCTGGATTCCTGGGCATGTTGGGATCCCAGGGAACGAGTCTGCCGATGCTGCTGCTAGATCTGCCTCCTGTTTGGTCGTCACACCCTTGCCACTGTTTCACCGTGATTTTCGCCTTCTTGTTCACGATCATATCAGACGAACGTGGCGAAGTCTGTGGGACCAACAGGTGGAGAATAAACTGCACCGTATAAAACCTAACCTTGAAATCTGGAAATCATCGTGTCGCCGGAACCGTTGGGAAGAAGTTGTTCTTGCGCGTCTCCGCATTGGGCATTGTCGCTTCACGCATAGCTATTTGCTCTGTGGCGACACTGCCCCGGTGTGTGAGACATGCGACTGTTTACTCACCGTCTCTCATGTTTTGTGCAGTTGTGTCCGTTTTCGTGATCATCGGTTTCACTATTTTCAGTCTGATCTGCTGGACGAGGGCGCAGCTGCGCTTCAAAAAGCTTTTGGGCGACCACTGTGACACTTTCGGAGTATTTTCCTTTTTAAAACAGATTAACGTTTTAAAACTTATTTTAAAAAAAATAATAATAATTACAATAGTAAATTAATAAATTTTTATATAAACCTAATTAACTAACTAGTCTTCACAGCTTTCATCATCCTCTTTTCTAACTTTTACCAAGCCTGTCTACTCTTAATCATTTTCCACGCTTTTAAAAATGTTTAGCTGATAGTTCTTTGTCTGGCGCTCTTTGGCCAACCCTGGCCCTTGCGCCACTAAAATCAACTAACCAACCAACCAACCATTTTTTACATTTTTTCCATGAATCACATCTTGGGCAAAATCAATTCCGCTCCTCAGCGCCTGCATTCCTATGGTTTTCGCACCTTGCTTTAATAAAGGCATTGCTGCCCTAAATAAAGAGCGAAATAATCCTCCTAAACCATTACCATTCTGCAGTGGAATTCCTTGGTAATAATTGAGTCCTTTTCCAGTTTGATTGACATAGTACTCTTCGAACTATTTTACACAACACTGGTAAGGTTGGTACATGTTTATCAAAGATGTTTGAGACGAAAATGAAGTTTAACAATTGCTCTCCCACGCTCAAATGGTACCAAATGACCTGAGTGGCTTCTTATAACGATTTCAATATTCTGGAAATTTTTTCTAGCGAGAGGCAAATAATGAGGTCGATCGAATAATGTGCTGACCATTTCTCCATCTTCTCCAATCACTTTTACGATACGTAGCAATGGTGCATGGATATCTCCAACTAATTGTGGTTCGACTATATCTGAATAAACGTATAACAAGGAAAAAGGAGAGTTCAGATCCGCTGTAAAATTTCCGTTGATGGTGAGATCGTCGTCTTTCGCAGTATACAACATCGGTTCCACTCCTAAAATTTCTGCAAGTCCTGGATGAATCTTTAGACACGTTCCTGCTAGAAGTGTACATTTAATTCTTCTCGTAGCTTTATTATAAAACATATATATATTTTTTTATTGAACTGTTGAGTCAGAGCTTTAACCACATCTGAAACTGACTCGTAATAACCAGCAGGGATTTTCCCCGGTTTCATCTGTCCACCACCTAAATCATATTCAAAATGATTAGATTCTCCATTAATATTAAACCATGAATGAGGGTAGATTAGCTCAACAAGCCCCACTTCCCACTCTCCAGTTAAATCAATTGAGGATGGTAAACGAGTAAAAAAATGTGATATACTGTTATTCGAGAAATAACTAAGGGAACTGTCACTTGGAAGCGTCAGGTAGAAACTCATTTTTTAAAGTGGGCAAAAACCTCTATCTTCATACCTTTTTATAGAGAGGTCATATTCTCAGCAGGAATCCATCCATTAAATTTGGAGGAATATCCTCTAAATTTTACGAAATATTCAACCTTTCCTTTCCTCTTTCGTTTTTTCAGAATTTTTTCAACTGTGTAGGACTCATTTTGTTTCACCTTTTCCATTTCCGCCTCATAAAACGTTCCTTCAATAACTTCGTTCAGCAAATCTTTCACTTTATAAACAGGAGGTGATCTTGGTAAACGCTGAGAAATAATAAATACTTCATCTGTCCAGTTCGACTCATAACCCTTTTCAAATGGTAATTGTGTTTTACAGAGACGCACGGTGTCACCGATCTGAAATTTATATGAAGCAGTCTTCTTCCTTTCTTTTCCCGTATAAATTGTTCCAAGCTTCCTTTTGGTTATGCTTGTTCACATCCACAGGTTTCATTTTAATACTACTATAATGGGTATTGTTATATTCTTGAACTAAGTCATCCAGTACGTCTATATAATTGTAAGTATTTCGACTCGTGAAATATCTCCACATCCGAGTTTTCAACGTGAGTAGTATAGGAAATGGGGGTTCTGAAACAGTGGAGGAGCCAATGTTATCCTATGGCTCCTCCACCTTCCCAGGTGGAGGAGCGGTGGAGGAGGCGGACGCTTGGGTGGAGGAGCGGTGGAGGAGGCGGACGCTTGGGTGGAGGAGCGGTGGAGGAGGCGAACGCTGTGGTGGTGGAGGAGGCAGTCGATCGGTGGTGGAGGAGGCAGTCGATCGGTGGTGGAGGAGGAGGAGGAGGAGGAGGAGGATGTGATGGTTACAATTTGGAAAACGCGGCTGGTTGGGTGTATGTGAAGAACGTGTTTTTTTTTTTTTTCCCACACTTTTGATTTGTTGTCTTAATACAACATAGATTGCCGAGAGCTCTGGTTTCATAAGTAATGTGTTATTTCCCTCTATATATCTTTAAATTTTTCGGTTTATAATTATGGTTATTATGACGTAACTATTGTAGCGTTTAAAGAACATATATATTGTACATTTCACACATTTGAATGGTATTCGCAGGTCTGGAAAGATGAACATTTCATTCAGTGTGAAAAGTGTTGAAATGAAAAGTTGATGTAAAGAACTACAGCTGATATTTTTATTCCTAACTTGTGTATTTACAACACTGCTTTCATCCACTGCTTTCGGCGATGAAAGCAGTGATTTGTCAGGCGAAAAGCTACATCGGGTCATCAGCAGGAAACTGTATTATTTACAGCCGAGGCCCACTCAGTTAAGAGCGCCCCTGTGTAGCCGTCCATTTTTCCTTTTCGGCCTCTACTCCTGAAAGGATGTTAAGTTTCAATATTTTTCAATGTTTAGTTTGATTATTAATTTTAGGAATGTAACGGAAAAAAAAATCAAGATTTTTACCTATATGCAATGAAACCGTAACTCACCAAATTTCAAGTGAAATTTCATCTGGGTTTAGTCTCACATCCGAACCCATCATTTGCATTCTTTTCGGGTTTAAGAGCAATTATGTCTCATTAACAGCAAGTGTGTCAACCTCATCTCTCACACAAACTTCAGGGTTACAGATAATTATACCATTCTAGAATCTCCCGCGCTAACACCGATTTATGCAAATTTTTAAGGTTACAATTCTACGTTCATCCAACATAAAGGTAAAAATCTTCTCATAGCTCTTATTATCGAGCGATTTTTTTTTCATTCTTTAATTATAGAATAATGGGAAATTATACTTAACACCCTTTTTTTTTTTTTTTTTTTTTTTTTTTTTATATATTTTGAGGAATTTTATAATGCCCATAAGCTAGAGTATCCATTCCATTTGAAAGAATATATCTTTTATCGTCAGCAGGACATAAACTCCGCTTTCTTATTTTCATGCTATAGAGTTTATGCTTTTTACTTTGAATTTGCTGCATTGTGGTATAGAATATTTTTTTCTGAAAGAGGGATGTTTTATATAACTCATGTCGTAGATTTTTTTAATTGCGGCTTTAACAACACCTTTTGCAGTTAATTTTTCTCCACATTCACTGTCTATACTATACATTTTCGATCGTAGTCCTATAAATTCTTTTATCACTCTTCCATTCAGCTCATCTTTCATTTTTCCAATCACTTTTCTATTTACCTGACTATGTAGAAAGTGATTGGTTGGATACTCAGAAGTATCAAATTTTTCAATGTCTTCTAGCATATCTGCATAGACATCATCAGTACAGATCTCGTAAGTCAGTGAGTCTGTGTCCGTAAACAAAAGTTTAACACACTTATCATCATATTTATGTTTTACATAAGTGTAATGAAAATTATACATTAATGTTTTACTAATATCCAAAATCGCAAATCCAGCATAGATAGGTCTATTTAAATACAAATTCACACGTTTCATATGAACAGCAACTAAACCATCACTAAATCTGGTAAACGAATCAAAAGCTGGTGATGCTATTAACTTTAGCATTTGTTTCTCTGTCTGCACTAACTTTAAGTTTACACGTTTTCTGATATTTTCAATAGTTTTACCGAAAACGGCATTATTTAAAAGTTTAAAAAAATCCTTTTCAAAAGCAGGTTTCGCCTGTGCTCGTTTTGCTGTATTAAAATGTATGTATTCTCTTAACCAGGGACTTTGTGTGAATGATAGAACTTTGTGAACTTTTCCCAGCTTCATCCCTAATTCTAAATAAAGTTTCAGATTCCTGTAGTGCAAAATATAATTATTCTTGTTGTGTAAAGTAGTCAGCAGTTTTTCATTTTTACTGTAGGAAATGAGGTTAAGATCTTCCATTAGCTGCTTCGAATAACTGGAGAGCATATCGTGTGAAATATTCATTTTTTCTGGTGCTAATGGATAATCACTGTGCGTGTCATGAAGCTCTGCAGGATAAGAGAGATCTACCTCCAAAATGTATCCTACATCGCTTTCATCAGATACCTGGGAAATATTGAGATTTTGCACTTCTTCATCTGTTAACCACCGGAAGTCCTTCATTGGTAAAAATTGGCTAAGTCCATAACCATATAAATTATTAATGTCGAAGTACATTATGTATTTAGAGGGTTCAGACGGGTTATATTCTTCAAGATATTTATTATTGGATCTAGCATATCTATTGCTGATCATCGATACACCACCCCTGATACCTTTTTCAATGAAAAGATGCATGTCAATGTCTGTTAAAAGCTCAAGCTCAACACCTGTCATTTTCAAACAAGCTTGAAACGCCATCCCAGGGGCCGTGTACGTATGCAAACAGTCAATTCCATAATAAGAAAGGGTTAGCACCCTAAAATTCTCGAAAACGTCTGCTAACAGTAAAACATCTGTTAGCATATATAAATCATGGTACTGTCCGAGATTTCTAATTTGAAAGTGCTCCCACACATTTTCTGCGTGTGCGTAATCTTCATCACATATGTTTTCCTCTGTCAGGGTGTTATAGAAATAACACTTATCGGGGAGACGAATATCTTCAATTTTTTCCCCATCCATGTAATCATAGGGATAAACTCCCTTTCGCAATAGAAGTTCTACCTGAGTACTAGAAAAGTTTTGGTTTAAATTCTTAAAACTATCTTTTCGCTCTTGAGCTAAATTTTTGACTAGTTTCTCCAAAGAGGTGTTTAAAAATTTCAAAGAATCCATAAAGTGTAGATTACCCAGTGAGAAAGAAATATATTGCTCCGTGTTGGATGGAATACACCCAATGGTTTTATCCTTTATTTTTCCTATTTCTTGCATGATTAAGTGGGAATCATAACCTTGAAGATTATGAAAAATTACTGGGATTTTGGATGAGTAACGAAAATTTAAATTACAGCTGTTATGTGCAGCCCCTCGATATTTGGAAGTTAAATGACAGTGATCACGCACTTTATCACCATTCAGTGGTTTCTCACAAATATGACACAAAACTGATTCTTGGAAAGAAATTTCATCCTCTTCAGTCATATCTATAGGTTTATTGATTTTTAGAAGAACACCGATCTTTTCCTCTTCAACCAATAAAGATTTTAGAAAATGCTCCACAACGTTTTTTCCACGGTATACAACAGGTTTAGTAATGCATTCCCCATCATTACCAATAACAGCATAGCAGTATCCTGACGGGGTATGTTTTGCAGTCTTTTCCGTGAGTTTGTTACCCACTGGTAGTTTCTGAACAAAACATTCGAAGTCTGCATAAATGACAAAAGGAATTCTCAATTGAAAAAAATAGTTTTTGAATTTTAACAATTTTTCATTCTCTTTTGGAAGTCTAACTTTTTGTGCACCGTGAATGCTACATAAAGTCTTATGTTCTTCACACAGAGACTGTCGAGTAAACCCATGGAGACAATACGGGCAGAAATGTTTTCGTTCTTTGTGCTTTGTTATGGAATATAAAAGTCTGTTTAAATCTCTTATGAGACAGTAATGAGTTTTATCACCATCTGTGATATACAGGAGGTCTACATGTCGTGTAAACTTCTCTTTGGTAATACGTAATGGGAAAATTTCATTTTTCATAACCAAAAACATTTATTGAAATAGAATTTAACTTTTCAAATTTTCCTATTTGTTCAATTTGCATGGGAAAATTTATACCCTCACACTCTAACTCATTTTCGTAGGGTGTATATTTAGTAACCCGATTTGGATTCTGCTCTTCAGGGTGAATTGATGCTAACACAGACCAAAGAAAACATTTCTTATCATCATTTTTTATGTTTACTATTGCATGCTTTAATTCTAACTTCACAGGCAGCGGAATATAACTTGATCCTCTGAGAGGGAGATATTTACCTATTTTAATTTCTAAAAACTGTATACAATCAAGAACCCATCCGCTTCCATCTCTTTGAAAATTTTCTGAGGAATCAATTATTTTTGCAAAAGAACTTGAGATAGCATCATCAATATCTTGATTCGAAAGAGAAATGTTACATTTACTCCGAAAACAAGGTATAGTTTCCTGTTCTTCATCATCGCTATTAATACGAGTATATCTCACACGAATGGAGATATACCATTTAATTCCCTTAACTTCATTAAGTTTCTTTCTTAAAATTCGTTCTAACTGAGACCGATGAGTATTTAAAAATATATTAATATCTCGGTTTTCAGGACTATTTCCATTCAGCGTGTGTATCTCAACAGCTCCGTTTAATGCAGTGTTAAAACCACAAGGTTCATCATCATCATCATCATCAGCAGCAGCAGCAGCAGTATCATTATCATTACGATTACTATATGATTCGTTAGCGTTCTCTGAACAACATGTTGTACTTTGGTTCATTGTGTTACGAAATCCCGAACCTCCAGATGCAGTAACCGTAGAACTAGCAGATGGTAACCGCTCTGTCTGTTTCTTTTTAATATGCTGATATCTTGAACATCCAGCGACAGCAGCAATAGAATCAGCAGAAGGTTGATGTTCTGTCTTTTGTTTTTTAACACACCGATATCCAGAACTACCAGGGTGTGTGACGACTGAATCAGCATCGGGATGAGAACGCTTTTTATGCAGATTCAAGTGCTTTTGCAGAACATCCTTACGGGAGAAACTCCGATTACATACTTGACACTGATACAATGACGTATTATGGGAAGACTTGTGCCGTTCTAAATTATCATGGCGGTTGAAAGTTCCTCCACACTCTTCACAGGTAAAATTTTCATTATTAACTGAATGATTGATCTTACGATGACGTAAAAGATTTTTCATGTGGGTGAAAGTCTTTCCACAGTTTTCACATGTACGATTCCGCAGAGGATGTAGGTTTTCTACAGAAGTTGAGGGTCCGTCCGGGATGAAACTATCCGAAATATCATCTGGACCGGGCAGTCCACCGGTGGCTTCAAAAAATTCCAACTGACCCAATAAAATTTGCTCGGTAATTTCGTCACCAAACCAATTGAACATCTAGAAAAGAAAAGAAATGTGACCCCTATTAAGTTTTTTGTAAAATGAATATTGCTGAAAATTCACTGCAAAAAGAAAACTACTATTCAGTTATTCCATTTAACCTGATTTTTACTATGAAAAAAAAAATGTGAGGTTCTCCCATTCTGCTAGTTTCAAAACTATTGTCTTTACGAAAACGAAATTAAGCATTACAGAAGGTGATTCCTATCACTGAAAAAACGTTTAGAGAAATATCTTACCTCATCATCCATATCAACGGTGGTGATGGCGCTGTCGCTTTTCTATTTGCAAGATCCTGGAGATGAAATTCGCAGTTTTCGCCGCAATAAGGATGAGGAAAATGAGAAGTTTTTCAATAATATAACACTTATTTCTCAAATTAACTCCTCCTATCTGAATCATCCACGAATGAAAACTTCAACACGGGGGAGGGTCTACCCTCACCCCCACCACCCACCCCATCCCAACCTGAATATCTGGTGTCGAGGAGGAGAACATAAAAGAAATATTCACCATCGTAGTGGTGGGAATGGAATTTACGGGGAATGCTTGTTATTCTCAGTAGCTATAAATGCTTATAACTATGTATCCTATACGAAGCAGCGCACACACACACACACACACAGAGAAAAGTTTCATTGCTTAGACGGGTGTGCATCTGCTTCTCTATCATAAATTTTTATTAGTTTCATCCGTTGTGAATTCTTATATTGAGTTGATTCGTAACAATGGTTACATCACACAAAAGGCTCTTTCGAAATACAGCCCACAGGTGGTGAGAAACGTCTTCTCGTTTAAAGTTACATTTCTCAGTATGTAGAAGAATTTATAAAACTTCAGCAAACTAGAACAATAATAGGTTTCACCCTTACGATCATAAAATATCTCACAAAGGTATGGATTCTCCCCAATCGTCGTAAAATTTCACTGGGTCATACAGGTAAAGGAGTCACAATAACAGTCTCGTCACAACAAGTACAATGCCAATGACCTGAACCGACGTGGTTGTACTCACCTGGTAAGATTTTACCAACAGAAGAAGGAGAGAGGGTATCCATTGTGCCATGCAGCCGCTAGTCAATCCTTCTTAGAGTGTGAATAATGAAATTCACACATTCTCCCCCGCTTTCACTCAACTATAAAAGTAAAAGATGTCTGCTGTAGTCCGACCGGCGTCTGTGAAGATATTTATAAAACTCCCACAGAATCAATAGCAATTGTAAAATATTTTCACATTATAGCTGAAGACATTTAAAAGTTTCCCAGGATCATAACAAAAGAAAACATATATTTCCAGTCTTTAAATAGGGAAATATGACGTTTCTTAACGCTCTTGGAGTAGATATTATCGCTCTCAAACATTTGGTGAAGGTGTTGGATCGTAAAGCTAAGTGCTTAAGAAATTCGAGGTTGTAAATTTTCTCACAAATAAAGCTATTTATGTCGGTGGAAAAGAACTAGATGCAGGGACATTATGTGAATAATCCAGTCAGCAGACTCTGACGTAATAGGGGAGGAGCGTTTCTTCTCCGGCTTCTCAATACGAGGGAGCACCTCTGATTTCGAAGGCATTCTATCGCTGCTTTGCCTGGTGGAAGGATCTTAGAATTCACCTTATCGTATTGCTCTTTAGAACTTAGATTGGGAAGATGAAGCGTATGGCTACTACATCTTTTAACACTGTTAGCAAGAAGATGTTTTCAACTACATCGATTAGGGATGATGATGATGATCTACCTCCAACACAGCCTACTATCAACCCGACTAATAGCGATCTGAAGATAATTAAAACTTCTGCATCGTCTGATGAAATTTTTGAAGATTGTTTACCGGATCATCATTTTTCGCTGGGTGGTGGAAAATTCATCGTTGTCAGCGAATATACAGGCAAACTACGAATTTACCTAAGAAATTATCACTTCAACGGATTAGGCTATCTACCGACAAAAAATGGCATTACTTTCACCGCATCTTCATTCCATTCGCTCAAGCGAGGTATTTTTTTAATTAATGGATGTGAGCACACGCAAACCTTTGGAAGAGAGTTATTCATTGCATGTAAGCCGAATTCAAGAGGAGGAAGAGGTGGAGGATATGTTATTAACTTCCAAAAGCTATACTCGGATAGTGATGGATTCTTCTACTTTGCCCCTGGTGGCGGCGTAACACTCACCAAAATTGAGTTCGAAGAACTTCAACTGATATGTGACGACATCTGGAACTCGATAAAAGATCTGATTTTTCGGGAATGTGTTTAAAGCTCTGGTTAAAGAAAGTAGACTCCCCGAGTCTGATTGCGTGAATTTAAAAGAACTTGATACATGCCGCATCTTGCGAGATGTAGTCACAGAGGTGTTGGAATCGCACATCGGGAAAATCTTCCCATGTAGTGAATGTAGAAAGCCTCTAGAACAACAACTACCTAATCAAGAAGCACACGAGTGCATCACCACAACTGATGAAGACAAGTGGGTGTTCTATAATACGGAGGCTATTTCACTTTTAGAATCACGACTGCTCGCCAGAGCATTTACTAAAAAGGCGAATCAGCTAAAACACTTTATACCGGACGCATTTCTGGAGTCCCTTAAAGGAAAGGATGTATTAGATGATGTCTGTGCACACTATGTAAATAGATGGTAAAAAAATAAATAAATAAAAAAAAAAATATCAAAATTGGGGTTGGGTGTGGGTGGGGTGTTTGGTCTGAAGCTTATGACCGAAACCGTAAAGAATCACATTTTCAAGGTCTTCTAAATTCTCAATGTTTAGAAGTCGGTCAGCCAGATATCTCTCTTTGGAGTATCCGGTGCTTCATTGATAACTTGATGTGATTCAAAGTGAGTATAGAAGAACACACACACACACACATACACACGATGCTTAAAAAGTAACCTCGATAAAAATCTAACTCCAAAATATCGACCCTACACTTGTCAGAATCAATTTTTCCGTTTTCACAAAATGTTTAGACAAAATATCATACTTACATCATACGTATCTTCCAATGTTATTCTATGACATTTTCAGCAAACCACAGTCATCACAAACACGAGTTTCAACCGTAGAGTAAATTTACTTTCCAAAACCCACCTTAACAAAATATTCTACTCCAATATTGACTATATGAATTTTTTATGCTTCAAAACCTTACCTTAATACTACCCATAAGTTATTGATTTAAGTAAAATTTTCATGATATAAATTACAGTTCTAGCCTAGTGTTAAAATGATTATGCCAGGAGTAGGTGTGAAAATTATCGTTTGTATTTTCATGACAGTCAAATTACATATTTTTAGCAAAACACATGCAAATAAAACAAGCAAATAATGAGACCGAATTCATATTATATACAGAGAGAAAATATGTAATTCTTTAATAAGGAACCCATCGCGGTGAAGTGCTTTTACCGGATTGCGATGGTTTTTTCTGTTACAAACATTTTCTTATTTTTCCGATATCTTAAAGGTAAATTAACTTCGTTTACAGCGTTTGCAAATACATTCATTGCAGGGATCTCAGAAACACTTTGAGGATTTAACATGTGATCTACCAAATCAACAATGTTTGAATTTTTAAACGTTTTACCGCGGTATATGAATTCAGCTTGTGGTGTCCAAGATATAATGTTCGAATTTTCTTTAAAAACTTTCAAAACATTCTGGGCAGAACGCTTCGAATTTTTTGGAACCGTTAACACTAGTAAATCTTCTACAAAATCACGCTTCACAGTTTTCTGTGTTTCATCAACTTCTGTTTCTTCAACTTCATCCTTAGACTGTTTTTCCTTTCCGCTCGTTCGGCTTTCGTGTTCAAACTCGGGGTCTTTCGCCATTGAGTTCAGGAGAGGCATCTGAAGTCGTTTGTTTAACACTTGATTATACAGCATTACTTTTACATAATCAGGTTGTGTACTAAACAAAATTTTTTTCATTTCCTCATCAAGTTTGGATAAAAAATTCTCAGTTGGAATGTGACGCAGCATTCGTTCTTCAGGAACTAAAACAACCTTGCGTGTATATTCCATGGTTATTTTGAAAGGATTGACGTTAGTAAAGTTAGTGCAGCCGGTACTAATATATTTAAAAACCCTCCACGTTGTACAATGAGTTTTCTCTTTAAATATAATGGCGTCTTTTTTCGTACCAAAACCCGTAACGTGTGTCTATGACGGTGTAGTTTGTCTTTTTGATTTGGAGAGAGTGGTATATTTCCTTTTAATACATTCAAACAACACTCGCAAATGCAGCGTAGATTTCGATTCGAACATTTCATTAGCAGTTCCCTTAACACTTTCTTAGGACAAACTTGAATTACGTGAAGAAACTGGAGTTCTTCTTTCGTCATCGTCATTGTGGATACTAATCAATTAGTTAGGTTTGGGTGTACTTTTAACTGCTTTCATCGTGGTAAATAAGCATATTGGGTTTCTCCTGGAAGGATATTGGTTCGTAAACGAATTTCCTCAGGTGTATCACTTCGAAGATCAACTAGTAGATAAGAAAATGCGGGTTTGGTAGCATCTAAAAATGCTTCCTGAAAAAATTTTACTTTAGAAGGATACAACTGCCTTCCTAAATGAGTAATCTGGGCAATATCTCTTCGAGATTTAAACAAAAGCAAATAGTGTGCATTCAGTGAAATTTCTCTCATTTCTTTACCTTTATGAAATATATTTTGCGTGATAAAAACAACTGAAGTATTATAATGATGACTCCCCTAGTGAATAAATGGGCTAATTTGTTATCACGAGCGCATTCAAACATAAGATCATCGAAAATAAACAAAGTCTTGTCTTTGATATGTTCTTGAAAACTACTAGGGATTCCTTCAACAAATGTGACATTAGAAATTTCATCATATAGAGGTTGATAAACACCGTAGAACCATACCACGTGTGTTGGAGTAGGTTTAATGATTTCGTGAATATGAGTCAAGAGTTTGAAGACAAACTGCGTTTTTCCACATCCGGTCGGACCACTGATGACTGCCGTAAATGGATGGTGTAATACTGGTGCTTCCATAATTCCAACTAAGCAAGTGAAGGAAGTATAACACAATTTAAGGACAGACACAGAAAAGAGAATTTAAAGAAATAATTTTTATTTAAATTTTACCACTACTCCAAATTTTTTTGACAAAATTGTAGACACGTTTGTCATTTGACATGCTTTTGAAATTGAATGATCTTAAAATAGATTTAAGACTTCTTTCACGACATCTAGAATACAAATAAAAAACACAGAATTGTCCACATACAGTAGTAAAAGGGTTCTGAAGAGATATATCGTTATAGTTTACATAACCGAATTTGGAAGTGAACCTCGCAATATGTCCACCAAAATACGCAGGTGAATGTCCATAGGAATCAAAAAATTCTAATCTTACAGGACTTTGTATATACATAGCTATCCAATGTTTTCCAGGTTTGTTGTGAGGATCTGTATTCACCACAATACAGGCAGGGTATTTTAAAATTGTTTTAGGAAGTCTATCGCACGGAAACACGTCGATAAAAACATGACGAGTTACTGGATCTTTTCTAAGTATGTTGCGAATTTGAATGTTATCCATGTCTTTTTTTTTCCCCCATCTAGTTGGAAAAGTCACAGAGAACACTTCTAGACTTCGTAATTTCTATAATATTCTGAAATTCAGCATAGATTAGTACACTCACCGATGCAGATAAAGCAGTATTGAATTTTATTTCCACTCTTAAATTCCCTTGACGAATTAAATTCATGTGACCTCCATCGCACAAGTCAGGAGACAGATCGAAAGCATACATCGTATAACCTTTTCCATACTCTTCTCTTGAAATATCAATTCCTCTGTCTTGGTTCAGTTTTTCGGTTCCCTGGAATAAACTGTGATAGGATCGAATAGTGTTTTCAGAAGAAAAATCCGGTTCAAAAGGTTTATGAGGTACTGGTTGGCCGTCAACATACACACCCATAAAGTTGACATCATAATGTTTAAATTCGAATGGGTTGGTCTTATATGTACCGTTGAAAGCTTCATTATCGACGCATGTGATAATTACTCTTTTAGGCATTTGACCTAGGAATACATTATCCTGTACAAAGGACATGCTCCCTTGAGAAATGGAATACACTTTGCACAAAATACGATCAACTGGGTATTTTGCAGAAGCCTTTTCCAGAGCCTTAGCATGACCGATTAAAATTCCGGGGTTGACTTGAACTTTTCTCACAAAGATTGAAGCATGTTCTATACGCACTTTATAATCAGGAGTGGCAGATGAAGAGATGAGACAAAATTCGGGTTTACTTCGAATAAGTTTGATTTTCAAATCCATCAAATTCAACATTAACCTGTTTTGGTAAAAAACATCACAGTGTAGATTTCCAATAAGATCTAAAGTTTTACTATGTTTCACTAGTTCGTAACGTTGATTCAAACCTTTGTTAGTTGTGACAATTGTTGGATTTGTTTCATGTAAATTACCTGCCGTATCTTTGTAAAAACATTCGGAAGATAAGATAGTTTTCTTTGCCTCTGCTCCATAATTCAGTAGAGTTTCAATATAAGCTCTGTAAGGATACGTATTACTGGAAGATGATATTACACGTTCATTTAAACTCCCATCGACCTGTGAAAACAGAGAATGAAGAAATAAATTGACTGGAGCAACAGGCTCCTTGTCAGGCAGTACTGCTCCGCTACCTTTTAGGATTTTTACTTTCACATACAGTTGTGTCATAGACAAATCCATATATTCTTCACCACTTCCAGAAATGTTAAATTCCAAAGGTCCCCCATCTCGAATGTTGGCAAGCGGGTGAAATTCAATCCATTGTCCTCTGTCTATACTTGTCTGAGTTGGTGGTAAAGCGAACAGATCTAATTCTGATTTCAAGCATACAGTGGAGTTTTGGTGAATGAGTGCCATAATTTCTTTATATTTAGGAATCGAAAATATCGTGTGCTACTCTCTTGGCTTTCTTAGAATGAATGATCCGTTTCTTTGGTAATTTCTTTCTTTTAATACGACCTCCTAACATTTGCTTCACCTTGCTAGCAGCTTTTGTAGCTAACACCTGCCCAGCTTCCAGAGCTAGCTCTTTCTTTAGCGGCCATTTTTATGTCCTTTCCATTAATAATATCCTTGGTGAAATCAGTTCCAGCCCGCAAAGCTTGCTTTCCTATAGTTTTTGCACCCTGCTTCAATAAAGGCATCGCAGCTCTAAATAATGACCGAAATAACCCTCCTAAACCATAACCCTTTTGTAAGGGAATTCCTTGGTAGTATCCTAATCCATTTCCTGTCTAATTGACATAATATTCTTCAAATGATTTCACACAACACTGATATGGTTGATACATGTTTTTCAAAGATGTTTGAGACGAAAATGAAGTTTAGCAATTGCTCTCCCACGTTCAAATGGCACTATCTGACCCGAGTGACTTCTTATAAGGATTTCGATAGTTTGAAAATTTTTTCGAGCGAGAGGTAAATAATGAGGTCTATCGTATAATGCACTAACCATCTCTCCATCATCCCCAGTCACTTTCACAATACGTAACAATGGAGCGTGAATATCTCCAACTAATTGTGGCTCGATGATATCAGAATAAACATACAGTAATGAGAATGGAGAATTTATGTCAGCTATGAAGTTTCCGCTGATGGTTAAATCTCCGTCTTCTGCTGTAAACAACAATGACTCTACACCTAAAATTTCAGCAAGTCCAGAATGAATTTTGAGACGAGTTCCAGCTAAGAGTGTACATTTAATTTTTCTTGTAGCTTTATTATAATACATGTAAATTTTTTTATTAAAATGCTGAGACATGGCTTTGACAACATCTGAAACCGACTCGTAGTACCCCGCATGGATTTTTCCTGGCTTCATCTGTCCTCCACCTAAGTCATACTCAAAATGATTAGATCCACCATTAATATTAAACCAGGAGTGGGGATAGATCAGTTCTGCAAGCCCAACTTCCCACTCTCCGTTTAAATCAACTGAAGATGGTAAGCGTACGAAAAAGTGTGATATTTTGTTATTCGAGAAATAATCCATTGAACTGTCGCTTGGTAGTGTCAGGTAGAAACTCATCTTGAAAGTGATTGAAAATCATAATTTCATGTTCTTTTATAGAGAGATTAAATTCTGAGCGGAAATCCAAGCATTGAATTTAGTGGGATAGCCTTTGAATTTTACGTAATACTCGGATTTTCCTCTTCTGTGACGCTTTTTTACTACTTTTTCAACCGCATAAAACTCGTTCTGTTTAACTTTTTGCAATTCCTCCGCATAAAACGTTCCTTCAATTTCTTCGTCGAGTAAATCCTTCACTTTATAAACAGGTGGGTATCTTGGAAAACGCTGAGAGATAATGAATATTTCATCTGTCCAGTTTGATTTATATCCCTTTTCAAATGTAATTTTACTTACAGCTATGCGTACAGAATCACCAATCTGGAATTTGTATGAGGTAATCTTCTTCGCATCATTTCCGTATAAATTTTTCCAAGCTTCTTTTTGATTATGCTCGTTTACATCCACAGGTTTCATTTTAATACTGCTATGTAGGGTGTTGTTATACCCCTGAATTAAATCATCTAGTACATCTATATACTTAAACGTATTTCGACTTGTGAAATATCTCCACATACGAGTTTTCAACGTGCGGTTGAATCTTTCGATTATGGAAGCTTTTGTTTCGTTGTTCGTAGTAAAGAAATGAACATTTTTCTGCTTTAAAAAATTCTGAAATACGCTGTTTTTAAATTCAGTTCCTTTATCTGTCTGTATTTTTTCGGTAGTCGTTGACCAAATATCTGTGTAAAAGCTTCCATTATGCTTGTTCCGGTCTTTTGTTTCAACGGAATAGCCCAGGCAAACTTTGACAGAATATCGATGCATGTTAATATGTAGCGAAAGCCACCATTATACCTCCGTAAATTTGACATGTCTACGAGATCGGCTTGCCATTGTTCATCTAATCTGGAAACAAAAACTCTATTTCTCAGAAAATTTCGCTTCACGGGTTTGTGAAGAGTGTAAGCATTCTGACTTTCCAGCCATTTCATCACATCTTTCTTCTTTATTTTTCCTTTCACGGCACGGTATAAAGCATCGACACCACCAAAACTGCCGTTTAGTCTCGGATTGTGGTAAATTTGACTCAGCTCGACTACCATTACAGCAATTAATTTCAACACTTTTCACACTGAATGAAATGTTCATCTTTCCAGACCTGCGAATACCATTCAAATGTGTGAAATGTACAATATATATGTTCTTTAAACGCTACAATAGTTACGTCATAATAACCATAATTATAAACCCAAAATTTAAAGATATATAGAGGGAAATAACACATTACTTATGAAACCAGAGCTCTCGGCAATCTATGTTGTATTAAGACAACAAATCAAAAGTGTGGGAAAAAAAAAAAAAAAAACACGTTCTTCACATACACCCAACCAGCCGCGTTTTCCAAATTGTAACCATCACATCCTCCTCCTCCTCCTCCACCACCGATCGACTGCCTCCTCCACCACCCAAGCGTTCGCCTCCTCCACCGCTCCTCCACCCAAGCGTCCGCCTCCTCCACCGCTCCTCCACCTGGGAAGGTGGAGGAGCCATAGGATAACATTGGCTCCTCCACTGTTTCAGAACCCCCATTTCCTATACTACTAACGTGCGATTAAATCTTTCTATTATGGAAGTTTTTGTTTCATTGTTCGTAGTAAAGAAATGAACACTTTTTAGCTTCAAAAAATTCTGAAACACTCTGTTTCTAAATTCGGTGCCCTTATCTGTTTGCAGTTTTTCCGGTACTCGTTGATTAAATATCTGAGTGAATGCTTCCACTATATTGGATCAAGTCTTTTATTTTAACGGAATGGCCCAAGCAAACTTAAATAAAATATCAATACAAGTCAATATATAACGAAATCCATTATTATATCGGTGTAAACTTGCCATGTCTACGAGGTCTGCCTGCCATTGACCGTCTAATTTAGAAACGTAAACTCTATTTCTCAGAAATTTTCGTTTCACAGGCTTGTGAAGTGTGTAAGCATTCTGGCTTTTCAACCATTCTGCTACATCTTTATTTTTTATTCTTCCTTGAACAGCACGGTATAAAGCATCCAGTCCAGCAAAACTTCCTTCTAGCGTTGGATTGTAATAAATCCGATTTAATTCGGCATCCATTAAAACAGTTAATTTCAATGCTCTTCACACTGAACGAAACATTCATCTTTCTACAAAACCGAACATCTAACAAATGATGAAATATAAGCATAATCAGTCATACTTAAATTCCCTTTACCTCATCTTGCTACGAATCGCGATAGGTTAGGCTTTTCTTTAATTTTCCACATTAAAAATAAAACCTTAAAAAAAGATCACAATCATCCCTCGTTACCCCATCTTCCTACGAAATCCCCCACCAATTAAAAATATACCCCTCCAGAAACATAAATCACACGCACCACCCGCTGACACCTGAACCCGTCACTCAGCCCCGCCCACCGTCCATTCTGCCTTACTCCACCGGGTGCCGTAAGTGAGCCGTAAGGGAACCGTAATGATCCGTTCCCATGAGCTAGAAGACGCCTTTATTATCTACTACCGTGCGACAAGTCCCAGCTCCTGCAGTAGTCTTCACAGCTTTCATCATCCTCTTTTCTAACTTTTACCAAGCCTGTCTGCTCTTAATCATTTTTCACGCTTTTAAAAATCTTTAGCTGATAGTTCTTTGTCTGGCGCTCTTTGGCCAAGCCTGGCCCTTGCGCCACTAAAATCAACTAACCAACCAACCAGCAGACGACGTCGAACGGTAGATGCTGAAACAGGTTGTTGCGCAACACACCCTAATTCCGGCGCTAAGCTTCGTGATGTGGCGGTGCGAGCCGTCAATTCCCGCCGCACAACATGCCGGTCCTCTCGTTCGGTGGTGTGCCGCGGCTGCGGCAATCGCTCACGCCGGTCCGTCCGTCCTTCCTGCACCACCCGAATCCATACTCGCCTCACTGTGGCTGGATGTCGTCCCACACGGGCGTCGATGTCTCGGTACGATAAACCGCTGTCGCGATGAGCCACTATTCGTCCTCTGTCGAACTCCGAAACGTGCTGGAATGACTGCCGTATACTGAGACCAGGCATCAGGAAGCTTCTCACGCACAGGTCCAGCAGCACAACACACCTCCACTACTTACACCCCGCCTTCTGTGCACCCTTCTTATAGTGCTTCTCAGTGGCGTGCCGGGCGCACATGATTTGCATATGCCCTGCAATGTTAATCGTTTGCATTTCCTCTCGCGGGCGACGAGAAATTCTTCCTTCTTGATGTTGCATTTTGGGTGGCCAGCAGTGTATATTCCCGTCGCTAAGTGAAGGGTTGTGAACATTTGCACCTTTAAATAACGCACCATTTTCCTGTTGGTGGCGTACGTGGAAAACCATTTTTGTCGATATCTCTGTTGCCAGAAGATATAATTACAAATTAGTTCTTCACATACATTTCGCTATGAAGAATATTTTGTTCGTTTTTTCTACTTTTCCAGTATTCCCAGAGACCGGATAAGTCGTTGTCCATACCCCTGCCATGGTGCTTTAGCGTATATTTTCATTTGAAGGAGTACTTCCGATTCTGAAAATTCCATCACAAAATCATTTTTTGGTAGGATATTGTTCACTGTAAAGTGCATTTTTTGTCCCCATTTTCTTCTTAAAATAACTCACTACTCTCCCGCTAGGGTGCGAAAAGTTACATTACTTTTTCCTCCGTATCTCGTCTCCTAATTATTCGATTTGAACCATTCTTTCAGCTTCGAAAGTCTTCCGCTATGTCCTTACAGCGGAAGACTCTTTTGTGTACAATTTGTGATTTTCTTTAACAAATATTTCTTCCAGTAATGAACGTAGTAATTTCTACTTGTGGATGTTTCACCCATAGTGTAAATCGGATTGATTGTTATTATTTCTACAACTGGGTTCGTTCGCTATTAAGGACACTTCTCACAATTAGTATTTTTAAAAACGCCTTTTTTTGTACTAGGCGCGTAAACACATTCTCTGTTTCGCTTAATTTTTCTTTTTTTAAACTCTGTTTTGAAAAATTCTTTCGTGTCAGAGACGATTCAAAAGATGTGTTCATTACACTCAAGAAATCGGTGAAATCTTTGTTGGTGCTTTTTCATTGCAAAATGCATAGATTTAGTGAATGTTTCTTTTTTCAATGAAAAGTTCAAATAATGTGGGTGCTTTTGACCATTTCGTTTCAATCCGACTTGTCTTTTTCACTTTGTCATCCTCCCCTCCCCCTATTTTTGATGAAAATCCAGAAATAAGACTGAAGCCACTCATTTTTTAGTTCACTTTCAGTTCATGATAGTTCGCATTTTAAGTATCTTCGCATGCTGTCATTTTTGTTCAGTTTCTTGTTGTGGATAAATGGAAATCTATGACGTTCAGATAAAGTACCGGACGGTCGAGTAAATACTCTCTTAATTTTGACTTATACAGTTTATTGGTTTATACACTGCCGGAAAGTGAAAAACGAACACCAAGAAGGAGACGTCTGATACCAACGAAATTTATACAGCATAATAACGGAATACAGAGGATAACGTGATCAAAACATTATGGCAAAATACAGCTGTATTTGCTGGTAAACTGAAAAATAACATTTCCATGTAACATGGTTAGTACGAGGTTGAACAGCCATGAACTGCGTCACACTGTGCAATTCTGGCATGGAGTCTGTCGTACAGATGTTGGATGTAAGTTTGGGGTATTGAGTTCCAAGCATCCTCAACCTGGACGCGTAAATCGGGTATGGTCGTGGCTGGCCGTGGAGACCGGATAAGTCGTTGTCCCATAAAATCCCACACGTGCTCAATGGGGGACAAATCCGGTGAACGTACAGGCCATGGAAGTTGTCTCACACCCTGAAGTGCATGTTGCGTTGCACGTGCCGTGTGTGGGCGTGCGTTATCTTGCTGGAAAACACAACGATGGACCGACCTTACAAATGGCACAACAACGGGCTGAATGATATTGTTGATGTAGTAGGTGCTGTTTAACGTTCCCGGTACAAACACTAGTTGTGTACGGGAGTGATAGCTGATCGCTCCCCACACCAGAAGACCAGGTGTAGGCCCTGTGTGTCGCTGGCGGATGCAAGAAGGGTGGAGACGCTCCCCTGTGCGTCTGCGAACACGCATACGGCCATCGGAGGCTCCCAAGTAGAATCTGCTTTCATCGCTGAACACGACAGATCGCCATTGCGTTTTCCAGTGCAGACGTTGGCGACACCACTGCAGCCGTTCCTGACGGTGGGATGGAGTCAGAGGTACACATGCCAGAGGCACACGTGCACGTAGTTCTGCATCCAGTAGACGGTTGCGGATTGTTCGCACAGTCACCTCAGGTGCAACGGCAGCTCGGATTTGCGTCGCAGTTGATGTTCTGCTTGACAACACCGCTCTTCTTATGCGTCGATCGGTCCGCTGATCACTCCGCCTGTGAGTCCCGGTTCCACGTCTTCTCGTGTGGGAATGCTTGTCGGACCATCTACGCCACCATCGTACCACCACCGATGCTTCCCGTCCAATTCGCTCCGCAATAAGACGATACGACCACCCGGCCTCGCGGAGTCTGACTAGACGACCTCGCTCAAAGTCCGATAACTGCTGAAATGCTACACGTCTTCCATGTCCAGGCATTGCAGCTTCTTCAGGGTCTTCGCACATGTCCGTACGCCGACGACTGATTACATTCACTTCGCCGTGCTCCTTAAATACCACCGACGATAATTAGCATGTTATGCCGTGCTGTGGCGTAAGCGCTCACTGGTTGGTCCTGAAATTAACATCACACCTACGTGAACTCGACCCCATTAACATATGATGTAAATTTCATGATCGTCCGCCAATTCCTTCTTGGTGTTCTTTTTTCACTTTCCGCCAGTGTATCTTAAACTGAGGTTAATTTACATAACCCCGAGGCAACTTCAGCGTAGTCACACATACAATCCACAGTGCAAACTCCTTCGCGGTGTCATCTTTCAACTCCATCCGCTGTTGTGAACATCTCTCAGTGTCAGCTTTAAAGTCCATCCGCTGCTGTAAACATCTAAAGTGGACAAAAGTTATTACAGCTACGGAAAACGTTTCATGTGACAGGATGTACCTTTACCTCACCCTACTGTTGCAACATGAAACACTATCCTGGCTCATAAAGGTGACGCTAACTAAGACGCGTCAGCTATCATTGAAATAATTTAAGTGTGGTTGTGTAGGGACAATGAAATTCAACTGTGACGTGTACAATTTTTTCTGAAGAAAGTGCTTTCGAATTACAGAATTCAAATTTTTGGTGAGGCTCACGATTTTTCTTAAAGCTGAATTTGCTGTAATCATTTTTGAAGGATGCCGAGGAAATCTGTAGTGGATTGAAATCTACTCCTTGACATTTTACTAGGTGAAAGAAATCAGATCCTAAATAATGATGGTAGCATCAAGACACCTTCGTGCAATATCTGGAATGAACTGAGCTCGCGATTGGGATATCAATATACAAGTAAGTATATCTACATGTTAGTAAAGTTAAACAGATATAACATTTGGGAAAAACTGAACATTCACAGTTCAGTGTCTCACATCAGTTCTCTTAATAAAGCTCCGAAGACGAAATTACAAGCCTTAGTTCTAGTGAGTCATTGTGCGATGATCAGCTAAAATTTACGATTTCCTTATCTTCAGAAGAATGGAAAGAAATACATCCTCAAAATGTTTCGTACAAATCTGCTGATATCAGTCAGCCAAGAAGAGTGTCTCGAAGTTACAACATATTGGCTCCTCGTATTCGGACATCAGTTGTAAACTTGTGGTTTTTTGAAGAAACGTCTCTTGGATGCGCGTTATCTTTCAAACGAGCAAAAATCTATAATAATTCATATAAATATCTTAAAATTTCAGCTGAATGTTCTGAGTGTGCATCTCAGCTAACTGCCTTCGTTGAAAAGAAACATGTGGAAGAACGTGATGTAAATATTTGCTGTGAATACAGAGGAAATTTTTGGGAATGTAAATGTAAAAAAAGAGGCCTTTATCTGGTTTAGTCAGAAAAAGAGCAGTAGAAGCACTATGCAAAGAGGGAATGTCCCCCATTGCTTTCAGAAGAGTGCGGGCCAATGAAAGCATGAAATTCGGGGATTCCGAACCTAGTCATTTACCGTCTTCAAACGCTCTTCGAATGCTGAAATATCGGGAATCAAAGAAATCGTATTCACATGAAGACCCGATAACAGCTGTACATTACATGATGTACGATAGCACTTTTATGGGTGCGATAAGATTCCTTGGTCATGATCCATTTCTCGTACACTATTGGCTTCCGTCTCAAGTTCATGTGTATAAAGAGTACTGTAAAGGAACAAAAAATTCAAGAGTAAGCATCGATGCAACCGGAGGCGTGGTTAAAAGGCTTCAACGACCGTTTGGAAATAAATCTGGCCGCATATTCTTGTATGAAGTCACAGTAAACGATATTTCAAAATCGCAACAATATTCGGTTAGCAATATGTTATCCGAAAGCTACAATTCTAACATTATATCGTACTGGTTGTCAGCATGGAAAAGGGACACTGCTGTAGTACCTAAAGAAATTGTGTGTGATCACTCTGCTGCGTTGCTTTCTGCTGTGATCAAGGTTTATTCTCCATTTTTCTCAATAGAAGAATATACAAACGCTTGCGCTGTTGTTCTTCTTCATTCTAAGAGAATCTCACTTCCGAAAACGTTCGTACGCGGTGACATTGCACACACGATGAAAATAATCTCATCATGGAGCGTCCTGAAAGAGGAAATTTTCAGAATAAGGAACCTTTACATTCGTACCATGGCTCAAATCGTAATGGGAACAAACTTGGACGATGTAAAAGATCTTTTTGAGTGCTTATTCTTTAAGTACTCAGTGACACAGAAGGATGTGACATCAGAACAGGAACCATTACTCACTGTGAAGTAGCAAAGGGTAAATTGAAACGACAGTAGTATGAGGCTTGATCACATCTGGGCTAAACAGACACGTCACCATTTCCACGATTATGTCAACAGATGCACATGGAGTATATAAGTATCAACGAGCACCTAAAGTTTCATTCTTGTAATGTAACTGTAAAATCTTGAAACGGTTTTCACTAGGGCTGATATAAAAATCTAACCGATTTTTTAAATGGATCATGACAAATTATTCTTTATATTTTTCACTGCTTTTGCAGTTACTTTGGATATAGTATTATTAGTTAATTTAGTTATTAATACTGAAACGGTGGCAGAACTAGAAGTTGATTTAAAAAATTCCTCATGCTTTAAATCTATACATCTTGGACGCAGTTATTATTTTCATCAGTGTGAGAAAGATGGAGAGAATGTCTATGATATCCGTTATTTTTTTCGCGATGAGAATCGAAATTTAAAAGCTTATGTAGTTGGTGTACAGTTACTTGAAAATGAGTTTAAGCGCATTTGTCAAACATGAAGTTTAAGCATCCTAGTACTTGCATTGTTGTTGGTCCCTCGCAATCAGGGAAGACAACCACCGTTAGAAAAATAATTCATCAAAACATCTACGATTGCCAGCTTAAAAAAATCAAGTGGTGTTGTTCAGTATACCAACCATGGTTCTTAGAAGAGAAAGACATTGAATTCGTATGCGGAATGCCTGATACGTTTGATGATGTAGACCTCGTTGTCATCGATGACTTAATGAGTTCGCTAACAGAGAAGCTGGCGTTTCTGTTTACCGTGGGTTCGCATCATGCTAATGTAAGTGTGATATTAATAATGCAAAACTTGTTTCCACGAAATAAAGTAATGCGGGATATAAGTCTAAACACACATTATCTTTTGTTTTTCAAAAATAACAGAGATATAAGCCAGTTACAATGTTTAGCTCGTCAAGCTTTTGTTCATCAGTCAGCGTACTTGATGGATGCCTATAAAAAAGCAACGACTCAAAAGTTTGGTTATTTACTTCTCGATTTTCAACCTGAAACTGATGTCAATTTAAGACTGAGAGAGTCTTGTTTTCCTGATGAAAACGGTGTTCACTGGGCTTATCTACCAAAATAATGAAAAATATAAAAAAAATTATCACTTACTAGCATTGTTAAGCAAATCATCGCCTTTGCAGAGGAAAGCTATATTAAAAACTGCTTCAAAGGATCAGATTCATTCTATTTGTGAAATCTGTAGCAACGTCTTAGAAGGAAACTTGCCTATCAATTTGCATAAAATAAAAAAGTATAAACATGGTATTCGCAGCTGGCAAATAAAAAGATTCCTCTAGCCAAGAAAAGAAAAATTTTATCCAGTCAAACTGGTGGATTTCTACCATTAATAATACCCACTGTGCTATCAGTTCTTGGAGGTTTAGTAGGAAAAGCAATAGGAAAACGTATATAAACTATGGCTCAGAAAATGGCTTTAGTTCCTCCTGAGCTGCTCGCAGCTTATCAGTTTCAAAAACCGTCAGTACGTTTAGAAGACGATATCGGATCGCTCTTAGATCAAAGTTCAATTCCTGATGATGTGAAAGTTAAACTGCTGAGTCAGCTCATCACTAGATATCAAAAAACTGTTCATTCTCCAAGACCACCTATGCCTGTAAGCATCGTACCTCCATCCGAAGAACAGAAACTGATGTATTCAGATGCTAAACCTTTAAAGAATGATGATGACTTAAGTAAAGACCCCATAGCAGAATCGATCATAGTAACAGTACCTCGCTTACATCAGAAGTATATTCCACATATTTTGTCCATGGTACAAAAGAAAAATTTCAAATGGAACAATAAAGGCGAACTTGTTATTAACGGTGATTCGGTTGCTGGAAGTAATATCGTAGACTTATTTTCATACCTTATGAGAAACCGTAAACATGATACTGTACCAGTTGGATTTCAACCCTTTATTGAAGTAATAAAATCAGTTAATCTTCCTCTGCAATGGATTGGTAACAAACGTTTGAGGGATAACTTAGAAGCTTCTCCAACTTCGAGATTAAATAGTTCATCTGTGTTTTATGACCCGGTTTCTCCAAATGGACGTAGAAGTTCTACGGAAACTTCATTAGCATTGGAAGCAAACAGACCTTCACAAAGCAGACGCATAGCACGAAGTACATTACCAAGTAAATCAAGAAGTCATTCAGCAGATGCAAAATGGCTAAGTTATTGAAATCCCTTTACTATGATTTTAAACATCCTGCAAGTTTTGGGGGCATTAATAAATTGGCACAAACGAGCAAGCTTCCGTATAACAAAGTGAAAGAATGGCTAATGTCCCAAGACACATATAACTTGCATAAACCTGTTAAAATTCAGTATTCACGTAGAAAAAATATAGCATTGGCTCAAGATGAATTATGGCAAGCTGATTTAGTAGATCTAAAAGCTTTATCGAAGCAGAACAAAGGTGTGAAATATCTTCTAACAATTATCGATGTAATTTCAAAATATGCTTTTGTCGTTCCTTTGAAAAATAAGAAACCTGATTCAGTTTTATCTGGCTTTAGAAAGGTATTCAAGAAAAAGAAAGCCACAAAAATTGCAAACTGACAAGGAAAATGAGTTTTTTAAATAAAAAGTGATACTGTTTTTTAAAAAGTCTAACATTAAACATTATGCTACTCATAGTAATACTAAGGCAAGTGTAATTGAGCGATTCAACAGAACTTTGAAAGAAAAAATGTTTCGGATATTTACTCACCGGTCTTCATACACATATTTTAATATATTGGAGAGTCTTGTTCATAGCTACAACAATAGTATACATCGTAGTATAGGAATGTCACCTGCAGAGGTAAAGAAACAACATCACTCTCAAATTTTTGAAAAATTGTATGGAAAGGAACAACGAAAAAAAAAGATTTGTTTTCTCTGTTAACGATCAGGTTCGTATATCAAAAGTAAAACATGCTTTTAAGAAAGGTTACTTACCAGGATGGACTGAAGAAATTTTTCTTGTTCATGAACTTGTTCCTTCGGATCCACCAACCTATATAATACGTGACATGCAAGGGAAATCATTAAAGGAAAATTTTACGCAGAAGAATTACAAAAAATAAAAAAAACCGAGCAGGATTTGTGGTGTATTGATAAAATTCTTAAAGTTAAAGGGCGTGGTAAGAAAAAGGAATTATATGTTTGTTGGAGCGGATTTCCTGAAAAATTTAATAGCTGGATAAGCGCATCATGGGTGAAGAATTTTATGTAACGTTAGCTAGCACTGCAAGTATGAAGTATTTTCCTAATAATACCCAAGGACATTTCCTAACGAAGCTGTCACAGCCACTTACATTGTCTGGTGCATGGGAAGTAGGTTTAACAGAAATCATACTTCCTAGAAGCTGGTTTAACATCACTGAAAGTAATAATGAGTACGAGCTTGTTCATGATGAAGATGTTATGGAAACAGTTGAAGTACGTGGCGCCGAATATAATATCCCCTTAATTTCAGACAATAACGACAAAGGGAAAAAAATTTTCTATACTATTAACGAGAATATACGAACAATAGTTAAGACTGATGCTGTCTCGTTTGTGTTACACGAAGACATGAGGGTAACACTTGATATCGCGAAAAATTATGAAGTTCACATATCAAATGAAACGGCTGGAAAATTATTGTATGTTTTGCATTTACCAATTGAAAGCATAGTTTTAACTGAAAACAATAAGCATGAATTTCACTATCGAGAAACTAAAGCTAATTTGTCAAATCAATTTTTCAAAATCATCGATAAAACTTTAGTTCAAGATAAAGAATATGTTATACCTCTTTTGTCAATTAAACATAGCCAAAGTGAAAACATATTTGAGAGTATAAATCAAAATGTTTTACTTGTACTTAAAAAGAATCTCTTAACATTTTCATTAAATGTCTCTGAAAATAAAGTAACTGTGACTATACCACAGAATTATGAAATGCATGTGGCAGCAGCAAATGCTCCGTCTTTGTTACATATGCTCAACTTGCCTTTAGTAAACCACATACTGAAGAAAACTGCTACTTTTGAATATCATCATGTAACTGTTTTCAACGAGGCTGAGTTCTTTACTGTTGTTGAAAAGAAAACTGTAGAAGTAAAAAAACTCGTAAAAATCACAGAAAAAATTCACATTCCTGTAGGATTATATACGAATCCAAAAGATTTATTTGATGTCGTCAGTTATGCAGAATTTAAACTTTTAGCAAACAAGAAAGTTCAAATGTTAATACCGGAACACAAAACAATTATATTTTGCGATGGATTGAAAGATCTGTTGGGTTTCAAAATTTCTGTTTTTGATGCAGGCACATACATAAGTGATTACGTTATAGAACTGGATGCAGGAATCACCCAAATTTTTGTGTATAGTGATGTAGTTGATTCACATCGTGTAGGCGATACCGTTGCCCCGCTTTTAAGAATAATTCCTGTAATGAGCGAGACGAAAGACCAGATAGTAAAACTGTATACATCACCTTTGTATTTTCCTATAAGGAAAACTTATGTAGATACGATAGAAATCGATTTAAGAACAAGCGGAGGTGGGAATATAATTTTCACAGGTGGTAAAACTTTTCTGGTGTTATGCTTTAGAAGAAGACTATAAAAAAGGAGTTTTTGATGGCATCGTCATTTCACATTTGTTTGCTCTGGTGAATGATATATCTATGCCTTTGAACATCTTGTCTCCATTATCAAGATTATAACTTCTTAAGAGAAAACTATGAAGTCGCAAAAGTGGAATTGTGCCGATCACTATACCGACCAGATTGGGGGAAATTTGTACTTTAGTGGACCATTACATCAACGTGGATATGGATTGTTTGGTGATATACTACGACATACCACGCCAATTTTGTCAAAAGCAGGAAAATATGTGGGTAAACAATTACTTAGTACAGGAAGAAACGTTATATCTGATTTAACATCAGAAAAGTCTTTAAGTGAAGCGGCTAAAACAAGATTTAAAGAAACAGCTGGGAAAATAAAAACTGACGTATTACAAAAGCTCGAGCAAAGTGGTAGAGGGAAACCTATAAAAAGAAAACGCAAACCTAAAACTGGTAACAGTTCTGCGGCTAAACGTATGAAGAAAAGTTCACGTAAATTGGGTCATTATCGAGATATATTTAATTACAAGTAAAAAAGCTGTCATGGATTCGAGGTCTTGCCCCTGTCTAAAAAGCGAACTGGAACTCTTTTCTACAAGACCTACTCAAGTTGCAATTGAAAAGTCAACCTTCGTTGAGTTTCAGCCTATTGCAACATTAACAGATAAAAGTCCAGTAGAATTTTACATAACTGGAAGCGGAGAACAATATTTAGATTTAGCGCATTCCATATTGCACATGCAAATAAAAATTTTAAAGAAGAATGGTGATAATGTGCCAGAAGCTGAAAAAGTTACAGTAATTAATTACGTTTTAAATACAATGTTTAATCAATGTTCAGTGTTTTTAAATGACAAGCTTGTACAATCAGAAAATAATTATGCCTATAGAAGCATTATTGAAAGTTTGTTGATGTTTCCAAAAGATGCTCAAGAGACCATGTTATCGTGTTCAGACTTTTATGCTGACACACCATCTCATTTTGACGAGATTAATCCGGAGAATAATTTTAATGCTGGACTGACCTCGCGATATCAAATGTGTAAAAAGTAAATTAATCGATTTAAGCGGAGCTTTACATATTGACCTTGCGTGTCAATCTAAGTTATTACCAAACGGTATGAATGTAAAGATAAAACTTGAAAGATCTAAGGATGCATTTGCATTAATGTCTAATGCAGATAATTATAAAATAGTTATACAAAATGCCTCTTTATTTATACGTAAAGTCGATGTTACCCCTTCTGTTATAATTGCGCATGAAAAAGCATTGGAGAGAGGAGTGATGAAAATTCCCATAAGGAAAATTGACGTGAAAATATTTACCCTTTCAGCTGGATTGCATTCATCCACAATTGCGAACGCCTTCATCGGTCAGTTACCAACACGATTAATAATTGGGCTTGTTAGTAACACTGCATTTAACGGAGCGATAGCTAAAAATCCATTTAATTTTAAAAATTACAACTTAAATTATATTTGCTTATTAAAGGATAATCAGATGATTCCATCGAAAGCTTATACGCCAAATTTTCAACAGGATCTTTATACGCGGAATTATTTGAGTTTATTTACAGATTTAACAAGATTTCACTACGGTCAAAATATCAATATTAGCTACAAGGAATATAAAAATGGTCTGAGTCTTTATGCGTTTGATTTAACTCCAGACTTCAGTTCCGGAGAACTACATTCTAGTATTACTGCAAATGGTAATCTTTCCATAGATTTGAAGTTTTCTGAACCATTGCCCGAAACAGTTAACGTCGTAGTTTATGCAGAATTCCAAAATACGATTGAAATTGACAAGTCACGAAGCGTGTTTACCGATTTTTAATGGATACGCGTAGTCTTTGGCGATTAGCATGCAGTGATCCTGCTATGAGCACTACTTTTCATGGAGTATATCCGTCTGATGGTTTGCCTCAGCACAGAGATCGCTGGTCTTCCTTTATTGTAAATTTAGATCCAATGAAAAAGAAAGGTTCACATTGGATTGCTTTATTCTTTCAAAATTCTACATGCTATTATTTTTGCTCTTATGGCATCGAACCTAATAATACATCTATATTAAAATTTATCGATGAAAATTCTGATAGCGTTAAATGGAACAAAATAACATATCAGGCGCCTTATTCAGCAAGTTGTGGGTTGTTTTGCTTATATTTTCTTTATAAAATGGTTAGAGGAAAAAGTCTTAAAGAACTGAGCCTCATAGACCAAGGCCATAATGAGCAAGTGGTGAAAAGATTTGTCAGTCGTCATCTAAAACTACATACCTGCAAGTTAAATTTAAAGAAATATCAGACTTGTATGGAATTTAGGAAAACAACTTAGATCCACTGTTCTCTAAAACTAAATGAATCAAAACAAGCTTGAATGTTATTAGTTAGTAAACACTTAATTGCTTATATTACATCCAATACGGTAGTTATTGACTAATTTGGATAAGGTTTAGAAAATGTTAAAAAGGCATACTATAGTGCTCATGTGAAGAAAAAGCAAATAGACCTAACTGATTGCGTATTGATCTGATTTTAAACATCAAAATTCATTGGTTACTTCTTAAGTTGATCTGTTTTCATTGGTTACTTCTTAAGTTGATCTGTTTTCATTGGTTACTTCATCAATTGCAGTGTTGATCCTCACATCAAGTATAAAAACCCATGTGGATGTAAAGGAACGTTAGAACAAATCTTCATTTCAAACCTCTTTAGAGATTACATTTGCAGAGTTTATTCTATAATAAACCATGGAGAAATTTGGATTTGTGCATGTTCACAGAACATCCGCCAGCAGTCCCTACACTGTTAAAAGTTGTGGCAATAAACTCTACGAAACGATGCTTCAAACAGTTGATGCTGCTGTAAAATTTCCTTCAGATGAAGTGGATCACCCAGCATTTGACTCGAAAATCGCCTATTTCAAAATCTTGTCGAACAAGGAGATCCTTAAGGAGCTTCATGCATTAAAAATTCAGAATTGCCGTTTACAACATTCATTATCTGACAGTGCACTTTGAAGAACTAAAATGATATAATGCTCCTACATCCAAAAGAATGGACTAGTTAGAAATGTGTTGTAAAATTTTACCGCTGATGGAGTCTTTAAGTTCTTACTAACAGAGAAATTATTAGAGAAATTCATTCACCAATCACCAGAAATACTCATCCTTTAGAACGATCGTTTTCAGAATGCTAATATTTGCATTTGTGTGTATGTATGTGTGTATGTGTTTCGCATTCGTCGCAAACTGCAGTGAATCAGCCCATAAAAAATGACGACGAAAAAGAGCGAACATCTGGCTCACATCGAAAAGAACACAAGATACCTTCTATAAAGCTAGCATATCTTGATGTATCCTCTGACAGAGGTCAAGAAACGTTGAACTCTTGAAATGTTAGACGCTTAAAGATTATCTTTCGGTAGAGACTTTTGATAATGGACACGCTGATTAATCCTAATAGACAGACGAGTGATGTCACTCTACTTAAATCTGTTCAGCTATTTTAATCTATTAACGGATTGTCAATTGTTATCTAAATATTTTGATGTTATATTGTAACAATGAAAATGTAACTCTTAAGGATCACAAATTTCAAATAAAAACGTTTTCTTCTTTTTCATATTTTGTGTGTTTGTATACTTTCTGTATTTATCAATTACTTACTCTTTTAGAAAGTTAATAAAAATAATACTCACAGTTATTTTCACTTCCATCATCATTCACCAAACTGCTGTGTAATAAAATGTCGCATTCATTTGCTCATCTAGGCTGTGCTGCTTTACTTTTGCCGACAGACCATATGTAGCACATTGCAACCTTTTGAAGTATAATTGCAATCGAAACACATGATCTGGCGGGTTTCACCCTTTTATTTTTAATGCTACAACAGAAAGCACAATTTTATAGTATATATATATATACAATAGCGGTTACAATAAAATCTATGGAATCTACAACAGACAGCATAATTTTATAGTATATATATATATATATGCAATGGTGGCTACAATACATACTATGGAGTCTACAACAGATAACACAATTTTATAGTGTGTAATGCAATGGTATCAGCAATACAATCCATTGAAGCTACAACAGACAACACAATTTAAAGTGTATAATATCTTATACAATTCTGATTACCATGCAAATGCAATTCGTAATATTCATCTCATAAAAACATGCCAAAAATACAGAAAAAAGTATATAATTCAAATGAATTCTTTTTAATAAAACCCGTGAAAGCTCAAACCTACTGTAAATGCATATTTTAAAGATTTCTCTAACGCAGATGATAGAGTGCATAGCATTTAATATCATTAGATCTGAACTGATACACATCGTTGTTGACTTACATATGTAAAGAAAACTTTTGAAAAAGTTCCAAATCTTTTATTTTTATTCCCGAAACTGAAAAAGTGCACTACTCCTTTACTGTTTACTTTCATTAAAACATTAAAGCTTTCATTATCTTTTTCTGTAATAATAAAAATTTCCGTTTTATTCTTTGTAAACAAGTCAATATGTTTTTTGTTCATAATGCCTCTGTACCAATGACCTTGCTTCTTTTCCTCAATAATTTTTTTGAATTGTTTCTTAGTTAGTGGGTTGACAAAGTCAAGCATGGGATTTGATATATCAAACTGATTAATCTTCTGCTGATCCTCTTTCTCATTTATGAAATATTTGAATGTCACACATGAGTTTGATGAGCACTGATGCACGAGATCTATAACAGAAAAAAATTATGAAGAAGGGGCAGTGAGGCTCTACTTTTACATAAATCTCATTTTTGCTTGAAAAACTAATTCTCAAAAAACACGGCAGACGTCAAATTTTATTACACATTGATATATCTGAAATGAAATGTGTATTCATTCACAGGTGAACGAATGCGTTTGATTTTTTTTTCTTCAGCGATGCATACAGATAATAAATATGCAATGGTTTCCGTATGATGCTTTTTAAAACTTAGTGATAATTTCTTTTGCTCTTTGATAAAACATATTTTGAGATTTACTTAAATTACACGAGTCTATAAGTTGAATTTATGAAACACAGAAATCAGTTTACAAATGAACATCATAAAACACAACTTATGCGATAGAATAATGTCCAAAAGACTTCACCTCAATTCCATCATCAAAAATGAATTTCTTATCATAGTAAGGACTTAGTGAAATCTTATTTTGAATTACAGTTTTTAAGTTATTTGCTGCTAATTTGATACTGAGAATGTCTAAGCAACTGAGTACCAAACAATACAGTTTTATAATCATCATGATTCAGATTCTTAATAACATAACGCTTAATTCCCTTGGCTGTTTTTTTTTTTTTTTTGCATCATTTTGATATATATATGAATACATCTTTGGTTTTAGTGCGCAGAACTCTTTTATTGGCTTCGAATTTGTTTCATCCTTGAAATATCCCAACTTATTTTCATTTCCTCTGTTGTATGCAGGATGAAAAGTAGGATACTGACTTGTGTCAACTATTTCTTTAAAAACAGTACACAAATCTTGGTAGACATCTTCAGTTTCAATATACATTGTTAGTGAATCAATGTCTGTGTAAATTAGACTGCAACGATTCTTATATTGCATTTTAAAAAAATCAGTAGGTTTTATACATGTGCAGTTTGCTGAGTTCAAGGACACAAAATCCAATGTAAAGAGGCTTATTTAGAAAAAGATTAGTCTTCTTTAACTTGAATAGTACAAAATTGTCGTTAATGGTTTCAAAATACTCTAATGCAGGACTAGACATATACTTTTGACATTGTTTCTGGGCAACTGCAGCTTTCACTGTGATCCTTTTCCTAACATTTTCACATATTTTCCCGTAAAACGCATTGTTCATAAGCTTAAAAAGCGATTTATCAAATTCATTGTTAGCTTGTTTTCTCTTTTCATTGTTAAATGTGACATAATCTCGTAACCATGGCTTCTGTTTAAAACATAAAATTCGATTGATTCTTTCCAAAATTAATCCTTTCTTTATGTAATACTTTAAATTACGATAATGGACAATATAATTCTGCTTGTCAAATAAATTTGGAATCAATTTTTCACTCCTTGAAACTTTAAATCCAAATTCTTTAATGTAGCTTTCTGGTACTCTGATAAAAAACTTTTTCTTACAACTAAATGCTCAGGAGCTAAAGGATAATCATCATGTTCATCGTGAATGTTCTGCGGGTATTTTAAATTTACTTCAAGAATGTAACCTGTATCTGAATCATCAGGGAATAGGGATTATTTGCTTTTGAAAACCTTGTACCGACAAGACTTATACCGCCTCTGATTCCCGCTTCAATAAATATACTAATGTCAGTAATCAATTCCAGTTTAACTTTCGTTTTTCTTAAACCTGCATTCCATGAGAGGTCTAGAGCGCTTATGAAGTGTACAGGATCTAATCGATAATAATTTAGTGACAAACGTCTGAAATTCATGAAAATATCTCCTAACAACAGCGCATCAGTGTATTGATACAAACGCAAATAATCTGAGAAAGATCTGCATTTAAATGCTTTCCACACAAGTTGCGCATGATCATAATCGTCGTCTGAAATGTGAGACTCTGTCAAATTATTATAAAAGAACTTTTTGCTTGGTAATCTTGTTTCTTTTAAAACCTTTTCTGAGCAGAAATATGTATACGGAAAAATTCCTTTTTGCCTTAGCAAAAACCTGTTTTTGCAGTTTTTAAAAAATGAATTAAAAATGGGGAAGTCATACATATTTTTATTTAAATTTTCAACTAAGTTAGATAATGATGTATTTAGAAAACGAAAACTGTCAATAAATTTTATGTTATCTAATGTAAAAGTCGAATATTTTTCCATATTGACAGGAATGATCTTGATTTCTTTTGCTACTTGCGCAGAAATATTCTTAAGAATGATATGACTGTCATAACCAGCCAAATTATGCATAACAATTGGGAAAAAGTATGAATTTCTATAATTCAGATTACATGACTGATGTGCGAATCCTCTAAATTCACCACTGAAGTGACTGTGATCACGTACTTTTAAATCACCCTTCTTAAATCTGTTTCCACATATGTGACACTTATTAGTGTAACTGCAGTTTATTGTTTCTTTAATCAAGGGAACATTTTCTTTCAATTTTTCAAAACAACAGCACACACGTTTTTTAAAACATCCAGAAACTATTTCACTGTATCTTTACCGCAGTAATATTTGTGATACACAATCTCGTTTTTTTTTCACTACGATTAAGGCAAAACTGATAGGAACGGGAATTTCTCTTTCTTGAGTGAAACTTTTAGATATTGATGGTATACTTGTATGCAATTTTTTCGTAAGACATTCAAAATCTGCAAAACCACAAAATGCGTGTTCGTGCATTTTATGAAATGCATTAAAAATAAGTTCAGAATTACCAACTTGTGGTAAAGAAACCTTCTGAAATTTATTATTCATACATACTTTCATGTGTTCAGTTAAAGTATTTGCCCTCTGAAATCCAACTAAACAATTACGGCAGTAATGATGTAATCCGTTTTTTTGGTTCATTAAACGATTAAAATTCGTGATGAGAAAATAATGACTTTTGTAAAGAAACAAATCAATTTGCCTGAACTTTGCGTTTTTGCTAACATATAATGGAAACACATCTTTATCATAAGAATATACACTAATCGATAAATTATTTTTTTCCTCGAAACATTTTATTTTATTTAATGCCGTAGGAAATTTCAAGTTTTTAGTGTTTAAATATTTCAGATATTTTCTATAAGTACTAACAGAATTTTTATTCGAAAATTTGCGAAATAACCCTGCTAAAACGCTGTAGACGAAACATAAATTGTCTTCACATTTTATGTTTAACAAGCATTTTTATTTTGCAAAAACTTCGGTAACCTCATCGTAGAACAACCGCCATTAATGGAATTATATTTTCCGATATGAACATGCACAGACTTAATACGTTTTATTATCCACCCGCTTCCGTCCCTAATAAATGTCTCAATTGAATTTTCAATTTTTTGAAAAGCTTTCTCAAGTTTTTCGTTTATGCCATATACTGACGTAACACGTTCAGCAAACGAACAAAAGAAAAAATCTTGAAAGATCGGAGAATCGTCTTTAAACTTGAAGAAAGTTATCGTTAAACATACGATAAATCTAAGCCTCAAAGATAAACTGTTATTACACAGTATATTAAAAATCTGAGTTTTCATGCTGTTTAACAGAATAGTGGGATCAGAAATATCTTCATTTGCTGTGGCCACATGTGATTCCACATAGCCTTTAAATGCTGAAGACTGTTTATGAAATTGCATTTTGGGAAACTTTGCGATATGCGCGTTCTTTTCTTGTTTTTGCTCTTTCAAAATCCCAACATGTATGTTATCGTATACTGAAAGAGTTCTACGTCACTTTATGAATTTGCAAAAACATTTCACGTATGTAAACATAAATGTTTCTAAGAACAAAATATACATTGACACTGAACCATAAAGGTTACTAGTTAGTTATTTCAAAGAAAGTATATCGAAGAAAAAATTTACTGATAGTCCTTTACATACAGAAACAATGTATCTATGGCCTTTTTCAGAGTTCCAAGCTGTTCAATTGGCAAGTTAAAATGATTCTTTTTCTCACTGTCCACTATCTTTGCAAAGCACAGGTAATAGTTTTTACGAAATTCTTTAATTTCTGCGACGATTCCCCTTCCGATATAAATGGAGTATGGAGGTATGAGCTTATTTGGTACAGTGTCATCAACCAAAACCAAATCATATGGTGAGGAAGCACTTTGTTTGGCATTGTTTTTCCTTTTAACTGGAAGCTTTTGTTTCTTCACAGTGGGATTTTCAGTTTCTTCTTCATCATCAGAAATGACTTTTTTTTTTTTCAGCTCCTTTTCAAAATCTATAAAATGAAGAAATTATAGATTCTAATTGCTAATGTTTAAAATTTGTGATAAAGCAATTAGAACAGAGTATATTTAACATGATAAAAATAATCAATATACTAGACAACTCACCACTTCATAATTTAGAAGTTGGAATTTAGCTTTAAAAAAGAATCTTAATGGTGCACGATGTTTAATGATTCCCTTTATTTAAAACTCTGAAATATGTTACTTTTAAATATTCGTTATAAATGTTAAACTTTCTGCAGATACCTAGATGAAAAATCATCAGTTCTTGACGCAAAATTAAAAGAAGATAAAGTTACCCGAAAACGACATCTTGGTTCGTAGCCGACAGCAAGAGGCGACTAGAGAAGCACTCAGAAGAATCAGCGTGTTTAGTTCTCCAGCGAGGGTTTATATGGAGCTCATACTGCATTTTTTTTACTGAGTTGAACTCTATTCATTTTAAGTCTTTTGAAGTGCACAAGTGTAAAGGTTTAGCAATGGAATTAATTTTTTCATATTCGTTAATCATCAGAGGGTCTAAAAGCAAACGTACTTCCCCTAATAAGGTCATAGAACGGTGATCATGTGCCTAGATATCTTATATCTTGAAAGGATCAGTTTGTTCTAAACAGGATGAGAATTTGCAGCTGTGAATAATTATAATATCTCTCTTTAAAACAAATTTAACCCCCTTAAACATCGGTGATGATATTATATAAGTTTCAGTTACATTGAAAGGTTAAAAGGTGAATAAAAGAAGTATGACAAACACTCGACAGAATATTGACCCTATCTTGAGAGGCTCACATTGTCCTAAATCGCATGAGTATTTACAGATTTAAATAATTATAAAGCTTCTCTTTAAAACAAAGTTAACTTTGAATTCTCCACCCAAGCATTAGTGTCGATATCACTTAGAGTTCAGCGACACTAAAAGGTTAAAGGGTGAATAAAAGAAGTGCTACAAAAATCCTACTGAGCATTGTTCGCATCAAGATGACTATAAATGGAGTGCAACATATATGTTATGAGAGTAAAGAATTCATTCAAGATCATATTCCTGGAAGCAATAAAAACACTCAAACTATTTATCAAGCAAATGAAATAACATCTCAGAATCGAACGATATACTCAACCAAAATACTTTATTTTAAACAAATCTGTTAACCTTTCCATTTGTGTCACCATATGTGAAAAGACTATAACATCTGACGCTCTCAAAGCAGTCAATAACCTTGAGTCCAACGCCTTGAAATTCTGCTTAAACAAAACATTCTAAGAGTAGCTTTCTTAAGATCAGAAGGTCAAATGTCTCTCACATGTTTCAAAGTGTCAGACAACATTTCTCTTTATTTTCTGCTTTGATATATCACTTGAGTCTTTTCTTAGAAGTTCATTACTCTCAGACTCAGAATGCCATAAACTGAATTTTCAGCTGAAATGATACTTTCATATTCAGGTTCCACTGTGTTTTATATATGTTTAAATATCTGTTTCGTTATGTTTTAAAATTTGGAGTTGGTCTTCACACATTGTCTAATATATGGTATCACAAGATGCTTGACGCTCACAATTATAATAATGAAAAATAGAACTTTAAAAAGACTTAAATTGCATAATCTTACAACAAATGCTATCGCCTCCAAAGCAAGTTAGTTGCAACAACTTGTTGTGGTGGAGGAATTTGTTATACCTCGTAAGAAAACAAATATAATTGATTCGAATCTGGAACGATCCATTTTCATCAGAAATGTGCTTTTTATTTTTTCCTTGTTTACAGATCAAATCAGCAACTTAATCAACTTGATTTAGAGATCTGCTTTTTCACTATTATATTTTTGTTAGCGATAATTAGAATCCAAGAAACAGGAATATCTGTCTGCTATGGGGACGTGTCTGTTTAGCCCAGATGTGATCAAGCCTATACTACTAATGTATCATATAATTTATCAATATAAATTTTATTTTCTTTATCTATGGCATGCATGAAAATGTTTCCAAAGGTGAAGAGAGTCTTGTATGTTTGTAGAAATGTATTTTGTAGGTTTCCTAATGTTGCGTATTCGTGTTTTAGTAATTGTATGAGATAAAAATCCTCATTGAAAAATGGTTTAGTGTTTATGCGCCTTTCATGAATAATATAATGTATATTTTGAAATATCAGGCTTTTACAAATTATTTCATGGTTTTTTTTTATTGTATTTAAGGAATACATCCTGAATTTTTTCATTTTCAAAACATAGTATATGAGTTTTTTTATTTTTAAAATCTCGCTCATCAAGAACGTCCTGTTTATTTGTTTACCATAAGAGGGGTAACGTTCAGTGTGTTTTCTCTTCCTTTGTTGCGAACAGGACGCTTCAGATAAATGGGAAGCGGAAGCTTGTTGTGTTGTTGGGGGCGTTTGACGTTGTTGTTGTGTTGTTGGGGAGGTGAACTCAATCTCTGAATCTGAACTAGTAATAGATTTGAAAGATTCAGAATTGGTGTATATTATTTTTCTCATAAAATTTTTTTGGTAATCATTGATTGTGCCATCTATAAAAGAAACAAAAAATAAAATTTAGTATTGCTATTTTGTCCCCTTATAAGAAATAATGTCTTAACTATTTTGATGGACATTATAAATAATTTTCAAAGTAATTTTGAAACCCACACTTAAGAAAATGGTTTACATACAAGTCACTTAAGATTGAAATTATAGAAATATGTTGGGTTTGTTGAAAATTAGTTTTTAAACCACACTGGAGTATATTTTCAAAGTAATTTCAAATAAATAAATTAAACAATGATAAAACGTTTGTTCTCTCCAAACGGAAATGTTCACATAGCGACGGTGTGAAATAATTTATCTTTACCCTCTCGTCTTAGCAGTCATAGGTTGTAAGCTCCCCTTCCAGTCCTAGATTCCCTGTTCCATGATCAAAAAATACGATATGGAAGAGTTAGTGAACATCATGCAATTGGGTAAAACAACCTGATGGGCAACATGATGAAGGACCTAATGGAAGATAGTTTTGATTTCGACAACATGGTGAAGGATTTAGATAATTATGAATTGAACGAAATGCTACAAGATTTGATAAGTTTAGAAGATGAATTAAATAAACCTGATGTACTCAACAACGTGGCGAATAAATTGGACATGATGGGAGAAGAGTTAGAACAATTTAACACCCCTGAATGAACGTTTCGTGAAAAATATTTCTCATTATATGATACTCTACCTTTGTAATGCTACATTCTTGTTATTCTGTACCCTTTGTACAAAACTGTAGAAGATGAATTAAATAAACCTGATGTACTCAACAACCTCCGCACGGGGATAACTGGTTTTCCAGTTATTTGGGGAGCGGCGCCCCCACGGCCCGAGCTGACCTTGTGACGGTTTTTTGCTTTCTTGTTTTTGTGCTTTCACGTTACCGCAGGGACAGCTGTTCATCCAGCTGATGGGGAGTAGCGACCCCACGGCCCCAGCCGACATGTTATGTTTGATTCTTCCCATTACAACTTTGTGTTGCCACCACCTTGACCCCCGCACGGGGATAACTGGTTTTCCAGTTATTTGGGGAGCGGCGCCCCCACGGCCCGAGCTGACCTTGTGGCTGTTTCTGTTTTGATTTCGTCTTGATACGATGATACCACCGAAGGGACAGCTGTTCATCCAGCTGATGGGGAGTGGCGACCCCACGGCCCGAGCCGACAGTAGTGTTTAAAATCTTTTTCCATTTGTGGTTGTTGTTGTTGTTATCTCGCCACGCTCCCGCCTCAGTCCTGTAGGTTGCTGAGGTTGTGATTATGCGCCAGCCCTTTCCTCTCACTTTCCTGTTTTTGCTTTCTTCTCCACTCCCTTTTTCTCTATTTTCTACTCCTCTTCCTTTTCTTTTTCATTTTCTTTTCCCTCTTCGTTTCTTCGGGCTGGTTAGCTAGACCTACCTGCACGTTTGCCGTGTGCGGTGACCCGTACAGGTGGAAAAGGGGATGCTGGAGGCTGAGGTTACTGGGGGCCAGGCTATAGTTGTCACCAGTCGCCAACACTCCTCTTTGCCCCTGCTTCACCCTAAACGGGAGGCTAGGAACTAACCTACTCCTAGTCAATCGGCTTGTCATTTCGTACGACGGGGTGAGTTTGGGGATAGTGTGGGCATGCCAAAGGGGTATTACCAAGACCCGGGAAAGTCGAGGTACTCGCTGAGCGCATGTCTGCACGATCAACATGCTATATCCGCCGCCTAACCCTAGGGCCGTGTCCTGCGCCCATGTTGGCCTGCGGACCTCCGGCTCTCCCCTGTTGGGCTCGGTAGTGGGCGGGGAAGCTGGCGGATGAATTTTTTTCGCTTTATATATGGATTCTTTAAATATTCCCCCTTCTGTCAAACTAAAGAAATCTTTGGACACTGATCCTAACCCCACCAATGAGAAACTGCGTACTTTGCCGCCGGACACTGCCCGATTTTTTATCATCCATGCACGGGAAGAATCTCACAAGCTTGGCTCCAAATCTCCCTTCTGGATTCAAAAAGCCCTGCAAGGAGCGGTTGCGTCACCAACCAGTGTGAAGAAGTTAAAATCGGGAGATATATTGGTGGAAATGTCAAGTCCACGCCATGGTTCATTGCTCTTGGGCGTCTCCAACTTGGGTGGTGTCCCTGTGGACATCAAACCTCATCAGTCCCTGAATTCATCCAGAGGTGTCATCTCCGAGCGCGACCTCGTGGATGTTTCAGAGGAAGAATTTCTTGAGGAGCTTGCCAACCAAGGTGTCACAGCGGTTCGTCGGATCAAGTTCCGCCGAAACGGGGAGCTGGTCAACTCCAGAACAGTGATTCTGACCTTTGATCGCCCGACTCTTCCATCTTCCATCCATGCGGGCTATTTGAACTGCTCTGTGCGCCCGTACATTCCTAACCCCCTTCGTTGCTACCGATGCCAAGTGTACGGGCACTCCCAGCAGTCTTGCCGTGGTGCTGCTACTTGCAATCGTTGCGGTTCACACGCCCATCTTCAATCTGACTGCTCTGCTGCAGCTGCCCATTGTGTGAACTGCAAAGGCGACCATGCTGCCAATGCCAAGAACTGTCCGAAGTGGATTGAGGAGCGGAAGATTCAGGAGGTTAAGACACTTGAACACCTGTCCTACCCTGAAGCTCGACGGAAGGTCGTTCCCGCTGCTCCAAGCGCACGCACCTACTCTTCCGTTGTAGCTCCTAAAACATCCATTGCCACTCAGACAGACATCACTATACCAAAAGACTGCCCTTTCTCTCTCGAGGATATTTATGCTGCTGGGCTGAAGGCCCTTCGACTTTCCACCACTGACAGTCTATCTTTGCCACCACAGACCAATGCTCGGGGTCCTGCATCCTCGCCCAAGCGCGCTGTTGCAGAACAGGTTTCCCGTTCTACGAGCCCTGATCCCTCGCCTGCTAGACACAAAGGCAAGGCCAAACAATCCTCAGCCACTAAATCTCAAACAAAGGTTCAAGCCGGAACGAATCAGTCCCGGTCTTCATCCTCCAGACACCCCCCAGTCCTTCCCCCGGTTACCACGCTGCCGAGGGACACTGCAGACCAGACTGAGGAATTCATGGACTCCGAGGCCTTCTAGGCCTCTTCAGTTCATTTGACCCACGTTTCTTTCTTTCTATCTACCCCTCAAATCATGGTTTCAGTCGTTCAATGGAACTGTCGAGGTTTTCGGACAAAATATGACGACGTCAAGCATCTGCTTTCGTCGTACTCTCCGGTGTGCCTTTGCCTCCAGGAGACAAAACTTAAACCATCAGACCTGCTCTCAGTTCGAGGCTACAGTGCATTTCGGAAAGATAATGTTTCAGGAGATATAGCGTGCGGGGGAGTTGCCATTCTTGTCCCCCACAGTGTTCCAGTTTCTCCCGTTGCGGTCTCAACATCTTTACAAGCCGTTGCGGTGCGTATCTCCATGCCTGTGCCTCTAACTGTTTGCAGCGTCTATCTGCCGCCGGATGAGGACGTTAGCGTGTCTGCTCTTGAGAGCTTAGTTGAACAGCTGCTGTCACCTGCTCTTCTTCTGGGTGACTTCAACGCTCATAATCCATTGTGGGGTAGTGTCAGAACAGACGTACGAGGCCGTAGGATCGAATCTCTTCTGTCCTCGACCTCCCTGTGCCTTTTTAACACCGGAGCTGACACTTATTTCCACGAGCCTACACGAAGTTTCAGTGCGATCGATTTATCTTTGGGTTCACCATCAGTTATTGCTGACTGGTCGTGGACGGTGTGCAACGACCTCCATGGGAGCGACCACTTCCCAATTGTACTTGGCTATAATGAGAGCGTGCCATCTTCTGCTTCCCGCCCTCCTCGATGGAGGATGGATCGTGCCAAGTGGGAGGTCTTCACATCGTCCGCAGTGATACCTTCTGTCATGGTGACCCGAGGGTCAATCGATGCAGCTGTTACTGATGTCACCACGTGTATCATTCAGGCAGCGGATCTCTCTATCCCAAAGACCTCAACGACGCTCCCAAGACGTCCGAAACCTTGGTGGACCTCTGATTGCACAGCGGCTAGGAGAGCTCAACATAAGGCCTGGTGTACATTTCGGCGTTATCCAACCGATGCTAATCTCGTTGAATTTAAAAGAGCAAAATCTTACGCTCGGTTGGTGCGTCGACGAAGCAAGAGGGAGTCTTGGATGAAGTACGTTTCATCGATCAATTCACGTGCCAGTTCAAAAACTGTTTGGGAAAACATTCGTAGGATTCGGGGAAACTGTGGTTCCCATCAGATCTCTATTCTCGAGAGTAACGGCTGCACGTATGCTAAAGTCGGGGAGATAGTGGATTGTTTGGGTAGGGCGTTTGCCTCTGTTTCCAGTTCTGAGACGTACGCTCTCTCCTTTCAGAGGACTAGACCAGCTGCTGAGCGCCAAAGACTCTCCTTTGCGCCTTTTCATAACACCGAGTATAACTCCCCCTTCAGCATGGTTGAACTCCGAGTGGCTCTGCATCGGTCCGGTGCAACATCTGTAGGTCCCGATGGCATCCACTATGACATGATCCGTCATCTCTCGCAGTCGTCTCTCGAGAATCTGTTAGTGCTTTTCAACCGCATTTGGTTGGAGCACAGTTTCCCGGACTCCTGGCGAAAAGCTTTTGTTTTACCTTTTCCCAAGCCTGGCAAAGACCCCAAGTCTCCCTCTAGTTATCGGCCAATTGCCCTCACTAGCTGTCTGTGCAAAATCCTTGAACGCATGGTTAATTCTAGGCTAATTTACTTCCTAGAAGAACATCAAATTCTGCCGCCATCACGAAGCGGCTTCCGTCGTCATCGTTCAGCTCCTGACCATCTCCTGCTCCTTGAGACGTCTGTTCGAGAGGCATTCGTGCGTAGGCAGCACCTGGTGTCTGTCTTTTTTGACATCGAAAAAGCTTACGATAGAGCGTGGCGTCACGGTATCCTCCGTGACCTCCACGAGAGTGGGTTGCGGGAAACCTGCCAACCTTCATTGCCAACTTCCTTCGTAACCGTGTGTTCCAGGTGCGCCTGGGTACAACGCTCTCTGCCTTCTTCCATCAAGAACAAGGTGTTCCTCAAGGCAGCATTCTTTCGGTGACTCTGTTCATCCTCCGCATTAATTGTTTGCTTAAAAATCTTCCTCCTACGGTTTCGACTACCATTTATGTTGACGACCTTCACATCTTCTGCTCGTCATCAAGCATGCATTTCATTGAAAGGCAGCTGCAGTCTGCAATTAACCAGATAGTTAAAGCGGCTAACAACAATGGTTTCGTTCTTTCTGCTGAAAAGACAGCGTGTGTCCATTTCTGCCGGAGGCGTGGCCTCCACCCCGATCCAGAACTCTGTTTGGACCATGCAGCCATTCCAGTTTTGCCGGAAACCAAGTTCCTTGGTTTGACCGTCGACCGTGCGCTCACCTTTCGCTCGCACGTTCGACGACTCCGCACTTCCTGTCTGAGAGCTTTGTCCATCCTCAAGATCCTCGCCTCAGTCTCCTGGGGTGCAGACAGGACTTCCTTGTTCCGTATTTACCATTCTCTCATTCGGTCTAAACTGGATTATGGCTGTATGGTGTATGGCTCTGCGCGTCCTTCCGTTCTCCGGCCGTTGGATACCATCCACCATCAAGCGCTGCGTCTTTGTACGGGAGCCTTTCGCACGTCACCCATTCCCAGCCTTTATGCCGACGCGAACGAACCGTCGCTTCATTTACGCCGTCTGCAGCTGCCTCTTCAATTTTACCTGAAACTTAGATCTCTCTCAGAACATACTTTACACGATGCAGTTTTTCATCCCCAGCATGCTCGTTTGTTCGAGACCCGTCCCTCGTGCATTCGAACCTTCGGTCTTCGTATGGCGGCCGTAGCTCGTGATGCAGGGCTCGACTTGTCACTCGTTGGAGAGACCAGGGGCTTTGAGGATCCCCCATGGCACCCTCTTGGTGTCATGGTTGATACCAGCTTTACATCTTTTGACAAGTCCTCAACCCCTGCGTCAGTGTACCAGCAGCTCTTCGCCGAACACCGTTACGTCAATGCAGACTTTATTCCTGTTTTCACCGATGGATCTAAGGCGGCTGGTGTCGTTGGATGCGCCGCCGTCTGCATTGACGAAGTTTCTGTTGCCCGCATTCCTGCCGAGGCCACGGTGTTTTCGGCGGAGATGCATGCTGTGTATCTTGCACTTGTTCACGTGCAGTCGAGCTCTCATCAGCGTGATATTGTGTACACTGATTCGTTGAGTGTTGTGCAATCATTGTCATCTTTGGATTTCTCTGGCCACCCACTTCTTTTTACCGTACGGAGACTTCTTCGTTCTTTGCTCGAGGCTGATGTCCAGATTCGGTTCTGCTGGATTCCTGGGCATGTTGGGATCCCAGGGAACGAGTCTGCTGACGCTGCTGCTAGATCTGCCTCTTCTTTGGTCGTCACACCCTTGCCACTGTTCCACCGTGATTTTCGCTTTCTTGTTCACGATCATATCAGACGAACGTGGCGAGGTCTGTGGGACCAACAGGTGGAGAATAAACTGCACCGTGTTAAACCCATCCTTGGAGTCTGGAAATCATCGTGTCGCCGGAACCGTAGGGAAGAAGTTGTTCTTGCGCGTCTCCGCATTGGGCATTGTCGCTTCACGCATAGCTATTTGCTGTGTGGCGACGCTGCCCCAATGTGTGAGGCGTGCGACTGTTTACTCACCGTCTCTCATGTTTTGTGCAGTTGTGTTCGTTTTCGTCATCATCGGTTTCACTATTTTCAGTCTCATCTGCTGGACGAGGACGCAGCTACGCTTCAAAAGCTTTTGGGCGACCACTGCGACACTTTCGCAGTATTTTCCTTTTTAAAACAGATTAACGTTTTAAAACTTATTTAAAAAAAAAAAAAAAAGTTATATTATAATGGTAAATTAATAAAGTTATATATAAACCTAATAAACTAACTAGTCTTCACAACATCTTTCATCATCCTCTTTTCTAACTTTTACCAAGCCTGTCTGCTCTTAATCATTTCACCCCGCTTTTTAAAATCTTTAGCTGATAGTTCTGTGTCTGGCGCTCTTTGGCCAAGCCTGGCCCTTGCGCCACTAAAATCAATTAACTAACTAACTAACGAAGTTTCAGTGTGATCGATTTATCTTTGGGTTCACCATCAGTTATTACTGACTGGTCGTGCACGGTGTGCAACGACCTCCATGGGAGTGACCACTTCCCAATTGTACTTGGCTATAATGAGAGCGTGCCATCTTCTGCTTCCCGCCCTCCTCGATGGAGGATGGATCGTGCCAAGTGGGAGGCCTTCACATCGTCCGCAGTAATACCTTCTGTCATGGTGACCCGAGGGTCAATCGATGCAACTGTTACTGATGTCACCACGTGTATCATTCAGGCAGCGGATCTCTCTATCCCAAAGACATCAACGACGCTCCCAAGACGTCCGAAACCTTGGTGGACCTCTGATTGCACAGCGGCTAGGAGAGCTCAACATAAGGCCTGGTGTACATTTCGGCGTTATCCAACCGATGCTAATCTTGTTGAATTTAAAAGAGCTAAATCTTACGCTCGGTTGGTGCGTCGGCGAAGCAAGAGGGAGTCTTGGATGAAGTACGTTTCATCTATCAATTCACGTGCCAGTTCAAAAACTGTTTGGGAAAAAATTCGTAGGATTCGGGGAAACTATGGTTCCCATCAGATCTCTATTCTTGAGAGTAACGGCTGCACGTATGCTGAAGTAGGGGAGATAGTGGATTGTTTGGGTAGTGCGTTTGCCTCTGTTTCTAGTTCTGAGGCGTACCCTCTCCCCTTTCAGAGGACTAGACCAGCTGCTGAGCGCCAGAAACTCTCCTTTGCGCCTTTTCATAACACCGAGTATGACTCCCCTTCAGCATGGTTGAACTCCGGGTGGCTCTGCATCGGTCCGGTGCAACATCTGTAGGTCCCGATGGCATCCACTATGACATGATCCGTCATCTCTCGTAGTCGTCTCTCGAGAATCTGTTAGTGCTTTTCAACCGCATTTGGTTGGAACACAGTTTCCCGGACTCCTGGCGAAAAGCTTTTGTTTTACCTTTTCCCAAGCCTGGCAAAGACCCCAAGTCTCCCTCTAGTTATCGGCCAATTGCCGTCACTAGCTGTCTGTGCAAAATCCTTGAACGCATGGTTAATTCTAGGCTAATTTACTTCCTAGAAGAACAGCAAATTCTGTCGCCATCACAAAGCGGCTTCCGTCGTCATCGTTCAGCTCCTGACCATCTCCCTGCTCCTTGAGACGTCTGTTCGTGACGCATTCGTACGTAGGCAGCACCTGGTGTCAGTCTTTTTTGACATCAACAAAGCTTATGATAGAGCGTGGCTCCACGGTATCCTCCGTGACCTCCACGAGAGTGGGTTGCGGGGAAACCTGCCAACCTTCATTGCCAACTTTCTTCGTAACCGTATGTTCCAGGTGCGCCTGGGTACAACGCTCTCTGCCTTTTTCCATCAAGAAGAAGGAGTTCCTCAAGGCAGCATTCTTTCGGTGACTCTGTTCATCCTCCGCATTAATTGTTTGCTCAAAAATCTTCCTCCTACGGTGTCGGCTACCATTTATGTTGACGACCTTCACATCTTCTGCTCGTCATCAAGCATGCATTTCATTGAAAGGCAGCTGCAGTCTGCAATTAACCAGATAGTTAAAGCGGCTAATACAATGGTTTCGTTCTTTCTGCTGAGAACACAGCGTGTGTCCATTTCTGCCGGAGGCGTGGCCTCTATCCCGATCCAGAGCTCTATTTGGACCATGCACAGCCATTCCAGTTTTGCCGGAAACCAAGTTCCTTGGTTTGACCGTCGACCGTGCGCTCACCTTTCGCTCGCACGTTCGACGACTCAGGACTTCCTGTCTGAGAGCTTTGTCAATCCTTAAGATCCTTGCCTCAGTCTCATGGGGTGCAGACAGGACTTCCTTGTTCCGTATTTACCATTCTCTCATTCGGTCTAAACTGGATTATGGCTGTATGGTGTATGGCTCTGCGCGTCCTTCCGTTCTCCGGCCGTTGGATACCATCCACCATCAAGCGCCTGCGTCTTTGTACGGGAGCATTTCGCACTTCACCCATTCCCAGCCTTTATGCCGACGCGAACGAACCGTCGCTTCATTTTCGCCGTCTGCAGCTGTCTCTTCAATTTTACCTGAAACTTAAATCTTTCTCAGACCATCCTTTATACGATGCTGTTTTTCATCCCCAGCATACTCGTTTGTTCGAGATCCGTCCCTCGTGCATTCGAACCTTCGGTCTTCGTATGGCGGCCGTAGCACGTGATGCCGGGCTCGACTTGTCACTCGTTGGAGAGACCAGGGGCTTTGAGGACCCCCCCCCATGGCATCCTCTTGGTGTCATGGTTGATACCAACTTTACATCTTTTGATAAGTCCTCAACCCCTCCGTCAGTGTACCAGCAGCTCTTCGCTGAACACCGTTACGTCAATGCAGACTTTATTCCTGTTTTCACCGATGAATCTAAGTCGGCTGGTGTTGTTGGATCCGCCGCCGTTTGCGTTGACGAAGTTTCTGTTGCCCGCATTCCTACCGAGGCCACGGTGCTTTCGGCGGAGATGCATGCTGTGTATCTTGCACTGGTTCACGTGCAGTCGAGCTCTCATCAGCGTGCTATTGTGTACACTGATTCGTTGAGTGTTGTGCAATCTTTGTCATCTTTGGATTTTACTGGCCACCCACTTCTTTTTACCGTACGCCCCGCACGGGGATAACTGGTTTTCCAGTTATTTGGGGAGCGGCGCCCCCACGGCCCGAGCTGACCTTGTGACGGATCCATTTATTTATTTCGTCTTGAACGATTATGTAACCGAAGGGACAGCTGTTCATCCAGCTGATGGGGGATGGCGTCCCCACGGCCCGAGCCAACATGAACTATATGTGATGAATTTCACATTTTTTATGTTTTTTCACTATACATGAACCCGCCTCAGTTGTAGGTTGCTGAGGTTGTGATTATGCGCCAGCTCCGGATTTTAGTTTCTCGTTTTCTTTCCTGTCTTCTCCATTTCATGTTCCGTTCTTTGTTTTTCCGAGCTGGTTAGCTAGACCTGCCTGCACGTTTGCCGTGTGCGGTGACCCGTAAGGTGGAAAAGGGGATGCTGGAGGCTGAGGTTTCTGGAGGCCTGGGTGTTGTTGTCGCCAGTTGCCAACACTCCTCTTTGCCCCCTGCTTCACCCTAAACGGGCGGCTGGGAACTAACCCACTCCTAGTCAATGAGGTCTGTGGCCGAGTGGAGCCCAGACCTCTAACGGCTTGTCGTCTCGTACGGCAGGGTGAGTCTGGGGATAGGGTGGGCATGCCAAAGGGGTGTTCCCTAGGCATGGGAAAGTCTGGGTGCTCGCCGAGCGCATGTCTGCCCTATCAACTTGCTATATCCGCTTGCTATCCCTAGAGTCGTGTCCTGCGTCCACTTGGGCTTGCGGACCTCCGGCTCTCCCTCGTTGGGCTCGATTGTGGGTGGGGAAGTCGGCGGACGAATTATTAAATTTTTTCATGGATGAAAATAAAATTTCCCCAGAACCAAAAAGCAAAAGAGGTATGGAGGAAGGGTCATCCCCTTCTGCAAAAAAACATGTCCCTGATTGTTCAAATGCTCGATTCTTTTTTGTGCACTCATTGGACCCTTCAAAGCCTTTGAGTGCCAAAAGTCCGTTTTGGATAAATAAAGCTCTTAAATCCATTGCAAGCTCTCCTAAGAGCGTAAAGAAGCTCCAATCTGGAGATCTTCTGGTAGAAATGTCCACTGTGGCCTACAGCTCTACACTTCTTAACACCACCACGCTGCTTGAGACTCCGGTCAAAATAACACCTCATGGATACCTAAATTCATCTCGAGGTGTTGTCTCCTCTCAGGACCTCGTTGAGTGTGCTGAGGAAGAATTACTTGAAGAACTGAGGAGTCAACACGTTACGGGTGTGCGGCGTATTCTATTCAGGCGGAATGGGCAGTCCGTCCCATCCCGGAACATCATTTTAACTTTTGATAGCCCTTCCCTGCCTACATCCATCAAGGCAGGGTATCTCCACCTCGAGGTACGCCCGTACATCCCTAACCCTCTGAGATGTTTTAGGTGCCAGTCTTATGGCCATTCTCAGCAGTCGTGTAGGAGCAATCCCCGGTGTGCACGCTGTGGTGCCACAGAACATCTTTTGCAGGAATGTGTGGCCGAGGCTGAGTTTTGTGTGAACTGCAAGGGTTCACACGCGGCATCAGCCAAAGATTGTCCCAAGTGGAAGGAGGAGAAGGAAATCCAAAGGATCAAAACGGTGGAAAATATTTCCTATCCTGAGGCCAGAAGAAAAGTGGTCCCTGTTACATCTGATCGGCGATCATACGCTTCAGTGGTGGTTGCCAAATCTACGGTTGCCACTCAGACCGACATTGAGATCCCCCTTAAATGTCCATTCAATGTTAACGACATCATCGCAGCCGGACTGGAGGCACTCCAGTCTCGAGCTAGGGGTCTGAAAGCGCCACCCACCACTTCGCCGAAGAAGACTCATCCCACCACCAACAAGGGAAGTCAGGCCACTTCTTCTAACAAAAAGACCAAAGCCCAGGATAAGAAAAGCATTTCTTCTCCTCCAAAATCTCAGGAAACGACTCCACGTCGTGCGCCTCCTGGTAAGACACTTGGGACAAAACATGCTCCCATCTTAGCCCCTGGTCACACGCCTCCAGATCTGGGGGAACCCCAGCAGAGGCGATGGAGCCGGACTTCGTTTGATCATTTTCATTTCACTTATAACCATGGTTTCAATCATTCAGTGGAACTGTCGAGGTTTTCGGACGAACTTTGATGAAGTGAAACATCTGCTTTCATTTTACTCTCCGGTGTGCCTTTGTCTACAGGAGACGAAGCTTAAGCCATCGGACCTGCTTTCAGTTCGAGGCTACAGTGCATTTCGGACAGATAACTCGTCTGGAAATATAGCCTGTGGGGGAGTCGCTGTTCTCGTCCCTCACAGGGTTCCGGTATCTTCCGTCGCGGTTTCCACAACTGTGCAGGCCGTGGCGGTTCGTATTTCTATGCCTGTACCTCTTACTGTCTGCAGTGTCTATCTGCCGCCGGACGAGAACGTGAGCGTCTCGGTACTGGAGAGATTAGTTGATCAGCTGCCTTCACCCTTTCTTCTACTGGGTGACTTCAATGCCCATCATCATTTGTGGGGTAGTGTCAGCATCAGCACGAGAGGTCGTCGCATAGAGTCTCTTCTGTCCTCGGCCTCTTTGTGCCTTTTTAACACCGGTGCTGACACGTACTTCCATGAACCGACACGATCCTTCAGTGCGATCGATTTGACCTTGGGATCACCATCAATTATTGCTGACTGGTCGTGGGCGGTGTGTAACGACCTCCACGGGAGCGACCACTTTCCCATTGTCCTCTCGCATCATGCGAACATGCCATCTTCTGCCTCCCGCCCTCCTCGTTGGAGGATGGAGCGTGCGAGATGGGAGGTCTTCACACCGTCAGCTTTGATATTTTCTGCAATGGTGACCCAAGAGTCAATCGACGCAGCGGTTCTTGAGGTCACAAATAGTATTCTTCAGGCAGCTGATCTTTCTATCCCAAAAACATCTACGACACTCTCCAGAAGTCCGAAGCCTTGGTGGACCCCTGAATGCGCAGCGGCTAGGAGAGCTCAACATAAGGCCTGGTCTACGTTTCGGCGTTATCCAACCGATGCTAATCTCGTTACATTCAAACGAGCAAAATCCTATGCTCGGTTGGTGCGTCGACGTAGCAAGAGGGAGTCTTGGATCCAGTATGTTTCATCTCTCACTTCACGTGCCAGTTCGAAAAGTGTGTGGGACAAGATTCGTAGGATCCGGGGTAACTACAGCTCTCACCAGATCTCCATTCTCGAGAGTAACGGCTGCACATATGCTGGAGTCGGGGAGATTGCTGATTGTTTGGGGGAGGCGTTTGCCTCCGTGTCGAGTGACCTGGCGTATCCTTCCTCGTTTCTGAGGATTAAATCCACTGCGGAACGCCAGAGAATCTCCTTTGCGCCTTTTCTCGACACTGGATATAACTCCCCCTTCAGCATGGTTGAACTCAGGGTGGCTCTGCATCGGTCCGGCGCTACATCGGTCGGTCCCGATGGCATCCATTATGACATGCTCCGTCATCTCTCGCAGTCGTCTCTCGAGAATCTCTTAATCTTGTATAATCGTATTTGGTCGGAGCACAGTTTCCCGGAATCTTGGCGAAACGCTTTTGTTCTGCCTTTTCCCAAACCTGGCAAGGATCCCAAGTCTCCCTCTAGTTATCGTCCAATTGCTCTCACTAGCTGTCTGTGTAAAGTTCTTGAACGCATGGTTAATTCCCGGTTAATTTATTTTTTAGAATATCATCAAGTACTTTCACCATCACAAAGCGGCTTTCGCCGTCATCGTTCACCTCACGATCATCTCCTGCACCTTGAGACATCTGTGCGCGAGGCGTTCGTGCGTAGGCAGCACCTGGTTTCTGTATTTTTTGATATTGAAAAAAGCTTATGATCGAGCGTGGCGGCACGGTATTATCCGTGACCTCCACGCATGCGGATTGCGAGGAAATCTTCCGACATTTATTTTAAATTTTCTTCGCAATCGGGTGTTCCAGGTGCGCCTGGGTACGACGCTATCTGCAACATTCCATCAAGAACAAGGTGTTCCTCAAGGTTGCATTTTATCTGTCACATTGTTCATCCTTCGCATTAATTGTCTCCTCACAAATCTTCCTCCTGCGGTTTCGGCTACAGTTTATGTTGATGATTTACACATTTTCTGCTCGTCATCCAGCATGAATTTTATTGAAAGGCAGTTGCAGTCCAGATTTTTAAAGCGGCGAATAGCAATGGTTTCGTTCTTTCTCCCGACAAGACAGCGTGTGTCCATTTCTGCCGGAGGCGCGGCATCCATCCTGACCCAGAGCTGTTTTTAGACCGTGCAGCCATACCAGTTTTGCCGGAGACCAAGTTCCTTGGACTGACCGTCGACCGTGCGCTTACATTCCGTGCGCATGTTCGGCGGCTCAAGATTTCCTGTCTGCGGGCTCTATCTATTCTTAAGATCCTTTCAAGAGTCTCCTGGGGCGCAGACAGGGTGTCGTTGCTTCGCATTTATCATTCTTTAATCCGGTCGAAACTGGATTATGGTTGTATCGTTCCGTTCTCCGGCCTTTGGACACTATTCACCATCAAGCACTGCGTCTTTGTTCGGGAGCATTTCGAACATCTCCGATTCCCAGCCTTTACGCTGACGCGAACGAACCATCGCTTGAATTACGCCGTCTGCAACTGTCTATTCAATTCTACCTGAAACTTAGATCTCTTCCAGGCCATCCTTTATACGATGCAGTTTTTCATCCTCAGCATGCTCGTTTATTCGGGAACCGGCCCTCGTGCATTTCAACCTTCGGTCTCCGTATGGCGGCCGTAGCCCGTGATGTAGGGCTCGACTTGTCACTTGTTGGAGAGACCAGGGGCTTTGGGGATCCGCCATGGCACCCACTTGGTGTCATGGTTGATACCACCTTTACATCTTTCGATAAATCCTCAACCCCTGCGTCAGTGTACCAGCAGCTCTTCGCTGAGCACCGTGACCTAAATTCTGATTATACTCCTATTTTTACTGATGACGTTTCAGTGGCGCGGATCCCAGCTGAGGCCACGGTGTTTTCAGCGGAGATGCATGCTGTGTATCTCGCTCTTCTCCATGTTCGGTCGAGTTCTCATCATCGTGCTATGGTCTATACGGATTCCTTGAGTGTCTTGCAGTCACTGTCATCGTTGGACTGCTTTGACCACCCCTTTCTTCTTTCCGTACGAAGGCTTCTTCGTTCCTTGCTCGAGGCCGGTGTCCAGATACAATTTTGTTGGATCCCCGGGCATGTTGGAATCTCGGGTAACGAGTGTGCTGATGCGGCTGCTAGATCTGCTTCCTCTTTGGTCGTCACACCCTTGCCACTGTTTCACCGGGATTTCCGCTTTCTATTACGCGACCATATTAAGCGAACGTGGCAAGGTCTGTGGGACCAACAGGTGGAGAATAAACTGCATCGTATTAAACCTAATCTTGAAGTCTGGAAATCCTCATATCGTCGGAACCGTAGGGAGGAAGTGGTGCTTGCGCGTCTTCGCATTGGGCATTGTCGTTTCACTCACCGCTTTTTGCTGTGTGGCGACACTGCGCCGCTGTGTGAGACGTGCAACTGCCGACTCACTGTCACTCATCTTCTGTGTAACTGTGTTCGTTTTCGTGATGTACGTTTTCATTTCTTTCATTCTCATTTGTTGACCGAGGACGCCGCTACACTGCAGCGGCTCCTCAATGACCACTGTGACTCTGTTGCCGTGTTTTCATTTTTTAAAGAAATTGACTATTTTAAACGTGTCTAGATTTTAGCCTTGTCATCATCCTCATTTTTCAGTTTTAATGAATCAGCTAGATTTTAATCATTGTATCATGTTTTTAATACTGTTTGTTCCATTTTCTTTTTTAGCCCTTCCATCGTTCTCATTTTTCAGTTTTACATGATCAGTCAGATTTTAAGCTTTTTACCACATTTTTAATACTATTTGTTTGTCTTGTTTCTGGCGCTCTTTGGCCAACCATGGCCCTTGCGCCATAAAAACCAACCAACCAACCCCCGCACGGGGATAACTGGTTTTCCAGTTATTTGGGGAGCGGCGCCCCCACGGCCCGAGCTGACCTTGTGACTGTTTCTGTTTTGATTTCGTCTTGATACGATGATACCACCGAAGGGACAGCTGTTCATCCAGCTGATGGGGAGTGGCGACCCCACGGCCCGAGCCGACAGTTGTGTTTAAAATCTTTTTCCATTTGTGGTTGTTGTTGTTGTTATCTCGCCACGCTCCCGCCTCAGTCCTGTAGGTTGCTGAGGTTGTGATTATGCGCCAGCCCTTTCCTCACACTTTCCTGTTTTTGCTTTCTTCTCCACTCCCTGTTCTTCCTTTTTCTCTATTTTCTACTCCTCTTCCCTTTCTTTTTCATTTTCTGTTCCTTCTTCGTTTCTTCGGGCTGGTTAGCTAGACCTACCTGCACGTTTGCCGTGTGCGGTGACCCGTACAGGTGGAAAAGGGGATGCTGGAGGCTGAGGTTACTGGGGGCCAGGCTATAGTTGTCACCAGTCGCCAACACTCCTCTTTGCCCCCTGCTTCACCCTAAACGGGAGGCTAGGAACTAACCTACTCCTAGTCAATCGGCTTGTCATTTCGTACGACGGGGTGAGTTTGGGGATAGTGTGGGCATGCCAAAGGGGTATTACCAAGACCCGGGAAAGTCGCGGTACTCGCTGAGCGCATGTCTGCACGATCAACATGCTATATCCGCCGCCTAACCCTAGGGCCGTGTCCTGCGCCCATGTTGGCCTGCGGACCTCCGGCTCTCCCCTGTTGGGCTCGGTAGTGGGCGGGAAGCTGGCGGATGAATTTTTTCGCTTTATATATGGATTCTTTAAATATTCCCCCTTCTGTCAAACTAAAGAAATCTTTGGACACTGATCCTAACCCCACCAATAAGAAACTGCGTACTTTGCCGCCGGACACTGCCCGATTTTTTATCATCCATGCACGGGAAGAATCTCACAAGCTTGGCTCCAAATCTCCCTTCTGGATTCAAAAAGCCCTGCAAGGAGCGGTTGCGTCACCAACCAGTGTGAAGAAGTTAAAATCGGGAGATATATTGGTGGAAATGTCAAGTCCACGCCATGGTTCATTGCTCTTGGGCGTCTCCAACTTGGGTGGTGTCCCTGTGGACATCAAACCTCATCAGTCCCTGAATTCATCCAGAGGTGTCATCTCCGAGCGCGACCTCGTGGATGTTTCAGAGGAAGAATTTCTTGAGGAGCTTGCCAACCAAGGTGTCACAGCGGTTCGTCGGATCAAGTTCCGCCGAAACGGGGAGCTGGTCAACTCCAGAACAGTGATTCTGACCTTTGATCGCCCGACTCTTCCATCTTCCATCCATGCGGGCTATTTGAACTGCTCTGTGCGCCCGTACATTCCTAACCCCCTTCGTTGCTACCGATGCCAAGTGTACGGGCACTCCCAGCAGTCTTGCCGTGGTGCTGCTACTTGCAATCGTTGCGGTTCACACGACCATCTTCAGTCTGACTGCTCTGCTGCAGCTGCCCATTGTGTGAACTGCAAAGGCGACCATGCTGCCAATGCCAAGAACTGTCCGAAGTGGATTGAGGAGCGGAAGATTCAGGAGGTTAAGACACTTGAACACCTGTCCTACCCTGAAGCTCGACGGAAGGTCGTTCCCGCTGCTCCAAGCGCACGCACCTACTCTTCCGTTGTGGCTCCTAAAACATCCATTGCCACTCAGACAGACATCACTATACCAAAAGACTGCCCTTTCTCTCTCGAGGATATTTATGCTGCTGGGCTGAAGGCCCTTCGACTTTCCACCACTGACAGTTTATCTTTGCCACCACAGACCAATGCTCGGGGTCCTGCATCCTCGCCCAAGCGCGCTGTTGCAGAACAGGTTTCCCGTTCTACGAGCCCTGATCCCTCGCCTGCTAGACACAAAGGCAAGGCCAAACAATCCTCAGCCACTAAATCTCAAACAAAGGTTCAAGCCGGAACGAATCAGTCCCGGTCTTCATCCTCCAGACACCCCCAGTCCTTCCCCCGGTTACCACGCTGCCGAGGGGCACTGCAGACCAGACTGAGGAATTCATGGACTCCGAGGCCTTCTAGGCCTCTTCAGTTCATTTGACCCACGTTTCTTTCTTCCTATCTACCCCTCAAATCATGGTTTCAATCGTTCAATGGAACTGTCGAGGTTTTCGGACAAAATATGACGACGTCAAACATCTGCTTTCGTCGTACTCTCCGGTGTGCCTTTGCCTCCAGGAGACAAAACTTAAACCATCAGACCTGCTCTCAGTTCGAGGCTACAGTGCATTTCGGAAAGATAATGTTTCAGGAGATATAGCTTGCGGGGGAGTTGCCATTCTTGTCCCCCACAGTGTTCCAGTTTCTCCCGTTGCGGTTTCAACATCTTTACAAGCCGTTGCGGTGCGTATCTCCATGCCTGTGCCTCTAACTGTTTGCAGCGTCTATCTGCCGCCGGATGAGGACGTGAGCGTGTCCGTTCTTGAGAGCTTAGTTGGGCAGCTGCCGTCACCTGCTCTTCTTCTGGGTGACTTCAATGCTCATAATCCATTGTGGGGTAGTGTCAGAACAGACGTACGAGGCCGTAGGATCGAATCTCTTCTGTCCTCTACCTCCCTGTGCCTTTTTAACACCGGAGCTGACACTTATTTCCACGAGCCTACACGAAGTTTCAGTGCGATCGATTTATCTTTGGGTTCACCATCAGTTATTGCTGACTGGTCGTGGACGGTGTGCAACGACCTCCATGGGAGCGACCACTTTCCAATTGTACTTGGCTATAATGAGAGCGTGCCATCTTCTGCTTCCCGCCCTCCTCGATGGAGGATGGATCGTGCCAAGTGGGAGGTCTTCACATCGTCCGCAGTGATACCTTCTGTCATGGTGACCCGAGGGTCAATCGATGCAACTGTTACTGATGTCACCACGTGTATCATTCAGGCAGCGGATCTCTCTATCCCAAAGACATCAACGACGCTCCCAAGACGTCCGAAACCTTGGTGGACCTCTGATTGCACAGCGGCTAGGAGAGCTCAACATAAGGCCTGGTGTACATTTCGGCGGTATCCAACCGATGCTAATCTCGTTGAATTTAAAAGAGCAAAATCTTACGCTCGGTTGGTGCGTCGACGAAGCAAGAGGAGTCTTGGATAAAGTACGTTTCATCGATCAATTCACGTGCCAGTTCAAAAACTGTTTGGGAAAAAATTCGTAGGATTCGGGGAAACTGTGGTTCCCATCAGATCTCTATTCTCGAGAGTAACGGCTGCACGTATGCTGAAGTCGGGGAGATAGTGGATTGTTTGGGTAGGGCGTTTGCCTCTGTTTCCAGTTCTGAGGCGTACCCTCTCTCCTTTCAGAGGACTAGACCAGCTGCTGAGTGCCAGAGACTCTCCTTTGCGCCTTTTCATAACACCGAGTATAACTCCCCCTTCAGCATGGTTGAACTCCGAGTGGCTCTGCATCGGTCCGGTGCAACATCTGTAGGTCCCGATGGCATCCACTATGACATGATCCGTCATCTATCGCAGTCGTCTCTCGAGAATCTGTTAGTGCTTTTCAACCGCATTTGGTTGGAGCACAGTTTCCCGGACTCCTGGCGAAAAGCTTTTGTTTTACCTTTTCCCAAGCCTGGCAAAGACCCCAAGTCTCCCTCTAGTTACCGGCCAATTGCCCTCACTAGCTGTCTGTGCAAAATCCTTGAACGCATGGTTAATTCTAGGCTAATTTACTTCCTAGAAGAACATCAAATTCTGTCGCCATCACAAAGCGGCTTCCGTCGTCATCGTTCAGCTCCTGACCATCTCCTGCTCCTTGAGACGTCTGTTCGAGAGGCATTCGTGCGTAGGCAGCACCTGGTGTCTGTCTTTTTTGACATCGAAAAAGCTTACGATAGAGCGTGGCGTCACGGTATCCTCCGTGACCTCCACGAGAATGGGTTGCGGGAAACCTGCCAACCTTCATTGCCAACTTTCTTCGTAACCGTGTGTTCCAGGTGCGCCTCGGTACAACGCTCTCTGCCTTCTTCCATCAAGAACAAGGTGTTCCTCAAGGCAGCATTCTTTCGGTGACTCTGTTCATCCTCCGCATTAATTGTTTGCTTAAAAATCTTCCTCCTACGGTTTCGACTACCATTTATGTTGACGACCTTCACATCTTCTGCTCGTCATCAAGCATGCATTTCATTGAAAGGCAGCTGCAGTCTGCAATTAACCAGATAGTTAAAGCGGCGAACAACAATGGTTTCGTTCTTTCTGCTGAAAAGACAGCGTGTGTCCATTTCTGCCGGAGGCGTGGCCTCCACCCCGATCCAGAACTCTATTTGGACCATGCAGCCATTCCAGTTTTGCCGGAAACCAAGTTCCTTGGTTTGACCGTCGACCGTGCGCTCACCTTTCGCTCGCACGTTCGACGACTCCGCACTTCCTGTCTGAGAGCTTTGTCCATCCTCAAGATCCTCGCCTCAGTCTCCTGGGGTGCAGACAGGACTTCCTTGTTCCGTATTTACCATTCTCTCATTCGGTCTAAACTGGATTATGGCTGTATGGTGTATGGCTCTGCGCGTCCTTCCGTTCTCCGGCCGTTGGATACCATCCACCATCAAGCGCTGCGTCTTTGTACGGGAGCCTTTCGTACGTCACCCATTCCCAGCCTTTATGCCGACGCGAACGAACCGTCGCTTCATTTACGCCGTCTGCAGCTGTCTCTTCAATTTTACCTGAAACTTAAATCACTCACAGACCATCCTTTATACGATGCAGTTTTCCATCCCCAGCATGCTTGTTTGTTCGAGATCCGTCCCTCGTGCATTCGAACCTTCGGTCTTCGTATGGCGGCCGTAGCTCGTGATGCAGGGCTCGACTTGTCACTCGTTGGAGAGACCAGGGGCTTTGAGGATTCTCCATGGCATCCTCTTGGTGTCATGGTCGATACCAGCTTGACATCTTTTGACAAGTCCTCAACCCCTGCGTCAGTGTACCAGCAGCTCTTCGCCGAACACCGTTACGTCAATGCAGACTTTATTCCTGTTTTCACCGATGGATCTAAGGCAGCTGGTGTCGTTGGATGCGCCGCCGTCTGCATTGACGAAGTTTCTGTTGCCCGCATTCCTGCCGAGGCCACGGTGTTTTCGGCGGAGATGCATGCTGTGTATCTTGCACTTGTTCACGTGCAGTCGAGCTCTCATCAGCGTGCTATTGTATACACTGATTCGTTGAGTGTTGTGCAATCATTGTCATCTTTGGATTTCTCTGGCCACCCACTTCTTTTTACCGTACGGAGACTTCTTCGTTCTTTGCTCGAGGCTGATGTCCAGATTCGGTTCTGCTGGATTCCTGGGCATGTTGGGATCCCAGGGAACGAGTCTGCTGATGCTGCTGCTAGATCTGCCTCTTCTTTGGTCGTCACACCCTTGCCACTGTTTCACCGTGATTTTCGCTTTCTTGTTCACGATCATATCAGACGAACGTGGCGAAGTCTGTGGGACCAACAGGTGGAGAATAAACTGCACCGTGTTAAACCCATCCTTGGAGTCTGGAAATCATCGTGTCGCCGGAACCGTAGGGAAGAAGTTGTTCTTGCGCGTCTCCGCATTGGGCATTGTCGCTTCACGCATAGCTATTTGCTGTGTGGCGACGCTGCCCCAATGTGTGAGGCGTGCGACTGTTTACTCACCGTCTCTCATGTTTTGTGCAGTTGTGTTCGTTTTCGTCAGCATCGGTTTCACTATTTTCAGTCTCATCTGCTGGACGAGGACGCAGCTACGCTTCAAAAGCTTTTGGGCGACCACTGCGACACTTTCGCAGTATTTTCCTTTCTAAAACAGATTAACGTTTTAAAACTCATTTAAAAAAAAAAAAAAAAAAAAAGTTATATTATAATGGTAAATTAATAAAGTTATATATAAACCTAATAAACTAACTAGTCTTCACAACATCTTTCATCATCCTCTTTTCTAACTTTTACCAAGCCTGTCTGCTCTTAATCATTTCACCCCGCTTTTTAAAATCTTTAGCTGATAGTTCTGTGTCTGGCGCTCTTTGGCCAAGCCTGGCCCTTGCGCCACTAAAATCAATTAACTAACTAACTAACCAACCAACCAACCAACCAACCAACCTTTTTACCGTACGGAGACTTCTTCGTTCTTTGCTCGAGGCTGATGTCCAGATTCGGTTCTGCTGGATTCCTGGGCATGTTGGGATCCCAGGGAACGAGTCTGCCGATGCTGCTGCTAGATGTGCCTCTTCTTTGGTCGTCACACCCTTGCCACTGTTTCACCGCGATTTTCGCTTTCTTGTTCACGATCATATCAGACGAACGTGGCGGGGTCTGTGGGACCAACAGGTGGAGAATAAACTGCACCGTGTTAAACCCATCCTTGGAGTCTGGAAATCATCGTGTCGCCGGAACCGTAGGGAAGAAGTTGTTCTTGCGCGTCTCCGCATTGGGCACTGTCGCTTCACGCATAGATATTTGCTGTGTGGCGACGCTGCCCCAATGTGTGAGGCGTGCGACTGTTTACTCACCATCTCTCATGTTTTATGTAGTTGTGTTCGTTTTTGTAATCATCGGTTCCACTATTTTCAGTCTCATCTACTGGATGACGGCGCAGCTACACTGCAGAAGCTTTTGGGCGACCACTGCGACACTTTCGCAGTATTTTCCTTTTTAAAAAGATTAACGTTTTAAAACTTATTTAAAAAAAAAGTAATAATAATTATAATAGTAAATTAATAAATTTATATATAAACCTAATTAACTAACTTGTCTTCACAGCTTTCATCATCCTCTTTTCCAACTTTTACCAAGCCTGTCTGCTCTTAATCATATTCCACGCTTTTAAAAATCTTTAGCTGATAGTTCTGTGTCTGGCGCTCTTTGGCCAAGCCTGGCCCTTGCGCCGCTAAAATCAATTAACTAACTAACTATCTTTCTCCATGCTTCCCCTTTTAGAAACGCTTTACTATAAAATATTTATTTTTAATAACAAGTGTTTATTTCAAAACAGATTATCTTTATAAATACGATACGTATGAAACATTGAGGGATTACATATTGTGTGACATATAATACGTTCATGATTCCAAATTCAGGAAACGGAACCACCGACGAATAAAATATTTCAAAAGTTTCTGTCTGGCGCTCTTTGGCCAAACCTGGCCCTTGCGCCACTAAAATCATTCCTGCCCTCCATGGGATATAACAGAGTGCCCAGTTCGACGCCATTCGTCTACGTTGTGTAATATAAATAAAAAAGGAAGTTTCAAAAAAATATCTTTCTAATCGTCTGATCAATCGGAATAAAATTCAAAGTGTCTTTTAATAATTTTGTGAACATTATGTACTTGAACGTGCTTCATAATTAAAGGTGGAGTCTTCTCTTCATATTTGTTTAAATTCTGTTTTAATAATACTTGACAACGTAAACATTCCAGTGATTGTCCGTTGAAAGGTATGTTTGAAAGAGTATCATAATATATAATTTTTTCTAAGGCTGTAGGCTCGTTTCTTAAAATTCTGTCATAAACTGGGTGACGCAACATGAGGAAAATTTCGTATTGATCTGATAAATATCCAAATTGTGCTATCATTTTTTGACACATGTAAACACAAGCATCCCTGTCGTTAAAACTATAAGCTAATCGAAATGCTAAAAATAAAAATATTTTTGTCAAAATATAAAGCCGGCTCATCGATGATATCATGTATAATGTTTTTCTTATCATGAAATGCTGAATATAGTTTTTTAAGTAGAAAAACCTGATGGTTTTCAACTTCTGGAAGGCCTTCGGGAATCTTTAGAGAATAATAATGAAATGAGCGGTTGAGAAATAAAAATTCTTTTCTATATTTTTGAGCGGCTTTATGTTGTTCCAAGTTGCAATGATACACGTCAATAACATCATTTGAAGGAAACAAAGGGCGAAATAATTCATTTTTAATATAAAAAGCAGCAGTACGACCTTCGAGATCGCGAATGTCTAAATCTGCACCACTACTGAGTAGTAATTGTATTTCTTCTTCGTTGGTATTTCTATCTTGCAATGCCATCATTAAAGGAGGTTGTTTTTGTTGGTATTATTCACGTTGACACCCATGGTGAGAAGTCTGCTAAGTATTTGAGGATTTCTCAATGATTTATCAAAGTACACTGATAAAGCGTTGTCACCTTTGTGATCTTGAACGTGTGGGTTAAATCCAGGAATATTAACCATCCAATTGAAATATGCTTCATTATGTAAACAAGAAAGTAACGGTCTTTGGTGTTTAACACAGTTTGCATCCGCACCAACATCAATCAGAGATTTTAGTTTCGTATTACGCGAAAAGACTTCCGTTAGTTGATCTTTTGATGGTTTGCACAATTCAATCCAGATTTTGAAAACAGAAATATTTGCATCATCCAGATAGATCACCTTTGGATTTAAGAACAGTTCATTCAATAACCATGGATGATCCTGTGGACAAAAATAAAGTGATATTTTTTCAAAGTTACGTAACATTTTCCATAACGTAGATCGAACTTGACCATCTATTTTCGCGAAATCCCATTCGCAAGATAAATATTTGGTCATATATGAAGTATATACAGACATTATGCAATTTGTAGTGTATGCAACGTATTAATATACAATAAATAATGTTTCAACCTATTATCTTTATCAATATATTTTTCCAACCAAATTTATATAAACGACTCATCTTTGCTGCATTAAGAGAGCCCCCCCGCCTCTTTTTTTTCTTTTCTTTAATACAGCATTTGTTTTGGGTAAAATCAAGAACACGATAAAAATACTTTCTGTAGTAACATCCTCAGGAGGGGGAGGAGCTAAAGAAGTAGGCGAATTCATTGAAAGTCATAGTTGCTTTAGGAGTCGACTTTAGTATAAGATCCATGAGCTCAGGTGGATAAACAAACTCCCGCACGGGGATAACTGGTTTTCCAATTATTTGGGGAGCGGCGCCCCCCACGGCCCGAACTGACCTTGTTACCGAACATCTTGCTTTTTTCGTCTTGTACGATTGCATCACCGAAGGGACAGCTGTTCATACAGCTGCTGGGGGATGGCGTCCCCAAGGCCCGAGCCAACATGTACTATATGTGATGATTTTCACATTTTTTTATGTTTTTTGTTTTTTCACTTGACACGCACCCGCCTCAGTTGTAGGTTGCTGAGGTTGTGATTATGCGCCAGCTCAGGATTTTAGTTTCTCGTTTTCTTTCCTGTCTTCTCCATTTTATGTTCCTTTTGTTTTTCCGAGCTGGTTAGCTAGACCTACCTGCGCGTTTGCCGTGTGCGGTGACCCGTAAGGTGGAAAAGGGGATGCTGGAGGCTGAGGTTTCTGGAGGCCTGGGTGTTGTTGTCGCCAGTTGCCAACACTCCTCTTTGCCTCCTGCTTCACCCTAAACGGGCGGCTGGGAACTACCCCGCACGGGGATAACTGGTTTTCCAGTTATTTGGGGAGCGGCGACCCCACGGCCAGAGCTGACCTTGTGACGGTTTTTTTGCTTTCTTGTTTTTGTGCTTTCATGTTACCACAGGGACAGCTGTTCATCCAGCTGATGGGGAGTAGCGACCCCACGGCCCCAGCCGACATGATATGTTTGATTCTTCCCATTACAACTTTGTGTTGCCACCACCTTGACAGCACCCGCCTCAGTTGTTGGTTGCTGAGGTTGTGATTAAGCGCCAGCCCTTTCCTTTCCTCTCGCTTTCCCTCTCCCTTTCCTGTTTTTACTTTCTTCTCCACTACCTGTTCTTCTTTTCTACTCCATTTTCTACTCGACTTGCTTCTCCATTTTCTGTTCCTCTCTTGTTTTTCCGGGCTGGTTTGCTAGACCTACCTGCACGTTTGCCGTGTGCGGTGAGTCGTAAGGTGGAAAAGGGGATGCTGGAGGCTGAGGTTTCTGGTGGCCAGGTTGTTGTCGCCAGTCGCCAACACTCCTCTTTGCCCCCTGCTTCACCCTAAACGGGCGGCTAGGAACTAACCCACTCCTAGTCAATCGGCTTGTTGTTTCGTACAACAGGGTGAGTTTGGGGATAGTGCGGGCATGCCAAAGGGGTGTTACCGAGACCTGGGAAAGTCTCGGTACTCGCTGAGCGCATGTCTGCACTATCAACATGCTATATCCGTTGCTTAACCCTAGAGTCGTGTCCTGCGTCCAATTGGGCTTTCGGACCTCCGGCTCTCCCCTGTTGGGCTCGGTTGTGGGCGGGGAAATCGGCGGACAAACTTTTCACTTCTATTCATGGCTAACAAAAAAATTTCCCAAGAACTTCAAACAAAGCGGCCCATTGAGGAAAGGTCACCCCCTCCCAACAAGAAACCTACACCTGATTCTGCCAATGTTCGGTTCTTTTGCATCCACTCCTTGGACGCTTCAAACCCATTAAACACCAGAAGCCCCTTCTGGATAAATAAAGCATTGTAATCAATTGCCAGCTCTCCTAAGAGCGTTAAGAAGCTCCAATCTGGAGATCTTCTTGTCGAGATGTCGAGTCCCAGATATGCTACAGTGCTTTTAAACACAAACCTATATTTTAGATTGTCCAGTAAAAGTTACCCCTCACGCCTACCTCAATTCCTCACGAGGTGTTATCTCTTCTCAAGACCTTCTGGAGTGCAGTGACCAAGAACTTCTGGAGGAACTGAAAGACCAACAAGTGAGTGGAGTCCGGCGCATCCTATTTCGGCGAAATGGCCAATCTGTCCCATCTCGAAACATCATACTGACCTTCAACACCCCATCCCTGCCAACATCAATCAAGGCAGGGTATCTACACCTTGAAGTGCGCTACTTCATACCAAGTCCTCTACGATGCTTCAAATGCCAAGCATATGGTCACTCCCAGCAGTCTTGCAGGAGCACTGCTCGGTGTGGGCGTTGTACTGCAACAGACCATACTTTGCAAGATTGCCATGCCGAAGCCGAGCTGTGCTTCAACTGCAAGGGATCTCATGCAGCATCATCGAGAGACTGTCCAAAGTGGAAAGAGGAAAAAGAGATCCAACGCATTAAGACCGTTGAGGAATCTCCTACCCAAAGGCCAGAAGAAAGGTCGCTCCAAATCAATCAAATCGGCGATCCTATGCATCAGCGGTTGTTGCAAGGACTACAGTCGGTACCCAGACTGATAGCCAAATCCCAGTGAATTGTCCCTACAAGCTAGACGACATCATAGCTGCTGGTCTGGCAGCACTACAATCCCGAGCTAGGGACGCGAAAGCTCCAACAACCACTGTGCCTAAACCTGCTGCAACTAACACACCAGCACCACCGGGACTTCAACAACCCCGGGAGGAAAGAGAAAGGAAAAAAAAGGAGAAGAAATCTCCAAACTCCCATCATAAGAACCAGGATCGGGCAAAATCATCTGCGACACAGGAACCAAAATACCGCCCCATTTTACCACCAGAGACTACAGGGCGTCGGACAAAATAGTCCCAAGCGCAAATGGACATTGCTGACCAAATGATAGAATCGGACAACTTTCAGTTGTCCCAGTTTTTCTCGGGTTTTATTTTTCGTTTTTTCTTTTTCTCATTCACCACACTTCAAACCATGGGTCAAATCGTTCAGTGGAACCGTCGTGGCTTTCGGACAAGACATGACGATGTGAAACATCTGCTTTTGTCATACTCTCCGCTGTGCCTTTGCCTCCAGGAGACAAAGCTTAAACCATCAGACCTCCTTTCAGTTCGAGGCTACAGTGCATTTCGGAAAGATAATGTTTCAGGAGATATAGCTTGCGGGGGAGTTACCATCCTTGTCCCCCACAGTGTTCCAGTTTCTCCCGTCGTGGTCTCAACATCTTTACAAGCCGTTGCGGTGCGTATCTCCATGCATGTGCCTCTAACTGTTTGCAGCGTCTATCTGCCTCCGGATGAGGACGTGAGCGTGTCCATTCTTGAGAGCTTAGTTGAGCAACTGCCGTCACCTGCTCTTCTGCTGGGTGACTTCAATGCTCATAATCCATTGTGGGGTAGTGTCAGAACAGACACACGAGGCCGTAGGATCGAATCTCTTCTTTCCTCGACCTCTTTGTGCCTGTTTAACACCGGTGCTGACACTTATTTCCTCGAGCCTACACGAAGTTTCAGTGCAATGGATTTATCTTTGGGTCAACCATCGGTTATGGCCGACTGGTCGTGGACGGTGTGTGACGACCTCCATGGAAGCGACCACTTCCCAATTGTACTTAGGTATAATGTGAGCGTGCCATGTTCTGCCTCCCGCCCTCCTCGTTGGAGGATGGATCGTGCCAAGTGGGAGGTCTTCACACCGTCCGCAGTAATATCTTTTGCCATGGTGACCCGGGGGCCAATTGACACAGCTGTTACTGATGTCACAACGTGTATCATTCAGGCAGCAGATCTCTCTATCCCAAAAACATCAACGACGCTCCCAAGACGTCCGAAGCCTTGGTGGAACCCTGATTGCGCAGCGGCTAGGAGAGTTCAACATTAGGCCTGGTGTACTTTTCGGCGTTATCCGACCGATGCTAATCTTGTTAAATTTAAAAGAGCAAAATCTTACGCTCGGTTGGTGCGTCGACGAAGCAAGAGGGAGTCTTGGATGAAGTACGTTTCATCTATCAATTCACGTGCCAGTTCCAAAACTGTTTGGGAAAAAATTCGTAAGATCCGGGGAAACTTTAGTTCCCGCCAAATTTCAATTCTTGAGAATAACGGCTGCACGTATGCTGAAGTTGGGGAGATTGTGGATTGCTTGGGCGAAGCGTTTGCCTCAGTTTCTAGTTCTCAGGCGTATCTCCCGCCTTTTCAGAGGATTAAAACAACCGCGGAACGCCAGAAAATCTCCTTTGCGCCTTTTTATAACACTGGGTATAACTCCCCCTTCAGCATGGTTGAACTAAGGGTGGCTCTGCATCTGTCCGGCGCAACATCTGTCGGTCCCGACGGCATCCACTATGACATGATTCGTCATCTCTCGCAGTCGTCTCTCGAGAATCTGTTAGTGCTTTTCAACCGCATTTGGTTGGAGCACAGTTTCCCGGACTCTTGGCGAAGAGCTTTTGTTTTACCTTTTCCCAAGCCTGGCAAAGACCCCAAGTCTCCCTCTAGTTATCGGCCAATTGCCCTCACTAGCTGTCTGTGCAAAATCCTTGAACGAATCCCGGCTAATTTATTTTCTTGAAGAACATCGAATACTGTCTCCATCACAAAGCGGCTTCCGTCGTCATCGTTCAGCTCCTGACCATCTCCTGCTCCTTGAGACGTCTGTTCGTGAGGCGTTCGTACGTAGAGCAGCACCTGGTGTCTGTATTTTTTGACAACGAAAAAGCTTACGATAGAGCGTGGCGTCACGGTATCCTCCGTGACCTCCACGAGAGTGGGTTGCGGGAAACCTGCCAACCTTCATTGCCAACTTTCTTCGTAACCTTGTGTTCCAGGTGCGCCTGGGTACAACGCTGTCCGCCTTTTTCCATCAAGAACAAGGTGTTCCTCAAGGCAGCATTCTTTCGGTGACTCTGTTCATCCTCCGCATTAATTGTTTGCTCAAAAATCTTCCTCCTACGGTTTCGGCTACCATTTATGTTGACGACCTTCACATCTTCTGTTCGTCCTCCAGCATGCATTTCGTTGAAAGGCAGCTGCAGTCTGCAATTACCCAGATTGTAAAGCGGCTAACAATAATGGGTTTGTTCTTTCTCCCGACAAGACAGCCTGTGTCCATTTCTGCCGGAGGCGTGGCCTCCATCCGGATCCAGAGCTCTATTTGGACCGTGCAGCCATTCCAGTTTTGCCGGAAACCAAGTTTCTTGGTTTGACCGTTGACCGTGCTCTCACCTTTCGCTCGCACGTTCGACGGCTCTGAGAGCCTTGTCAATCCTTAAGATCCTTGCCTCAGTCTCCTGGGGTGCAGACAGGACTTCTCTGTTCCGTATTTACCATTCTCTCATTCGGTCTAAGCTGGATTTTGGCTGTATGGTGTATGGCTCTGCGCGTCCTACCGTTCTCCGGCCGTTGGATACCATCCACCATCAAGCGCTGCGTCTTTGTACGGGAGCATTTCGCACGTCACCCATTCCCAGCCTTTATGCCGACGCGAACGAACCGTCGCTTCATTTACGCCGTCTGCAGCTGTCTCTTCAATTTTACCTGAAACTTAGATCTCTCTCAGAACATACTTTACACGATGCAGTTTTTCATCCCCAGCATGCTCGTTTGTTCGAGACCCGTCCCTCGTGCATTCGAACCTTCGGTCTTCGTATGGCGGCCGTAGCTCGTGATGCAGGGCTCGACTTGTCACTCGTTGGAGAGACCAGGGGCTTTGAGGATCCCCTTGGCATCCTCTTGGTGTAATGGTTGATACCAGCTTTACATCTTTTGACAAGTCCTCAACCCCTGCGTCAGTGTACCAGCAGCTCTTCGCTGAACACCGTTACGTCAATGCAGACTTTATTCCTGTTTTCACCGATGGATCTAAAGCGGCTGGTGTTGTTGGATCCGCCGCCGTCTGCGTTGACGAAGTTTCTGTTGCCCGCATTCCTCCTAAGGCCACGGTGTTTTCGGCGGAGATGCATGCTGTGTATCTTGCACTTGTTCACGTGCAGTCGAGCTCTCATCAGCGTGCTATTGTGTACACTGATTCGTTGAGTGTTGTGCAATCATTGTCATCTTTGGATTTCTCTGGCCACCCACTTCTTTTTACCGTTCGGAGACTTCTTCGTTCTTTGCTCGAGGCTGATGTCCAGATTCGGTTCTGCTGGATTCCTGGGCATGTTGGGATCCCAGGGAACGAGTCTGCCGATGCTGCTGCTAGATCTGCCTCCCCTTTGGTCGTCACACCCTTGCCACTGTTTCACCGTGATTTTCGCTTTCTTGTTCACGATCATATCAGACGAACGTGGCGAAGTCTGTGGGACCAACAGGTGGAGAATAAACTGCACCGTATAAAACCTAACCTTGGAATCTGGAAATCATCGTGTCGCCGGTACCGTAGGGAAGAAGTCGTTCTTGCGCGTCTCCGCATTGGTCATTGTCGCTTCACGCATAGCTATTTGTTGGGTGGCGACGCTACCCCAATGTGTGAGGCGTGCGACTGTTTACTCACCATCTCTCATGTTTTATGTAGTTGTGTCAGTTTTCGTAATCATCGGTTTCACTATTTTCAGTCTCATCTACTGGATGACGGCGCAGCTACACTGCAGAAGCTTTTGGGCGACCACTGCGACACTTTCGCAGTATTTTCGTTCTTAAAGCAGATTGACTTTTTAAAACTTATTTAAAAAAAATGAATAACAGTGAATTAATAAATTTATATATAAACCTATTTAACTAACTAGTCTTCACAGCTTTTATCATTCTCTTTTCTAACTTTTACCAAGCCTGTCTGCTCTTAATCATTTCACCCCGCTTTTAAAAATCTTTAACTGATAGTTCTGTGTCTGGCGCTCTTTGGCCAAACCTGGCCCTTGCGCCACTAAAATCAATTAACTAACTAACTAACTACATTAAAAATAAACAAATGTTGAAAGTTCCTGTACAAAAAGGAAATTCTGTTGTAACTTCTAAACGATAAAATACAAATTCTAAGAAAGTATGTAAAAATGTTCGTTGGATTCCATATTAAAAAATTTAGTTGAAGAAAAGTGTCATTCTTTTTTTTTCTCTTTTTTAAATGTATTCATTTTCGGAACAGTTCATTCTCTCCTAGGGTTAAAAATGGAACACTTCATTTTTCTTAGACAATTTTGAGAAAACACATTTCATTAAAAGCAGGGAAATTCCCATAGAATAACATGGGAAAACTAGTATACATAAAAAGACTGTTTCGAAACGAGTAAATTTTTCGAAAAAGTTGAAAACAAATCAGGTAGAAAATAGAATGTAGTAAAAACAGTCACAGCAAGTTCCTGAAAGTTGAAAATTGGATGTACTAAAAATGTCTAAGGAAGGAAATTTTTATAAAACACAACTGTTTTAGTTTTCCCATTCTAGAGGAGTCTTCAGTGAGAGCGCTTCTTCTTTTTCAACTAAAAGAATAAAGCGAGTCAGTTTGAAACATTTCAAACTCCCCGAAAATAAGCCGTGTACTCTGGTTTCGGCTCAATACTGTAAAGCATTGCTCTCAGACCAGTCGGAAATCCCCGATTGGCCGCCTGATGGAAAACATCAGGCCCATTTCCCTTAATAAATACCCAAATATCCTTAAGAAAAATCTTTAGCAAAAAAACCACTAGTTCTTCATTAAAACAGTTCATTCTGTTACTATTTTAAACACTTCAAAAAAGAAATTTCTTTTACTTTTCAAATTCTTGAAAGCTTAATATTTTAACTCATTTCAGTAAAAAAAATAATTTAACAAAATTTATATGAAAAAAAAATAATTACACTTAAATTTAGGCTCTAGAATTAGAAAAAATTGCTTTAAAAATTTCCAAAAAAATATTTGCATTTTTTTTTAAACTTGAATTCTCACTTTTTTTTTCAGTAATTTGCCTCCCTCTCTCCCCTCTTCCCTTACCCAAATTTTTAGGAGCCCTAAAAAGGACTTTTTTCAACAGCTGCTGTTTCCTTCAACTCAATACAAGTCGTATTGGGCTACATGCATGTCGTGAACCGTTTTCAACAAGTTCGTAATGTCCAGAGATTCTAAAAATTCTTTGGAGATGAGTCCCTTCGAAGCATCAACGAAAGATTCCGCAACAACCGCAGGCTGCAGCATAGCAACTTTGCAGTAAGTGCTAAACTTAATATTCATGGAATCAGAGCAGGCATGCTCCATGATGTTGTTAGGCAATTCACGATAAGGCAAGAGACATTCCGGACATCGAAACAGTACGTTGAGCGTTCTTTTGACGCGACAGACCATGACTCCAATAAGAATTCTTTGGCGGAAGCATCTGGAGTAGAGAACCTGATCTCAGAGTTAATGAAACTGGTTTAAACCCGTTTCGCTTAAAAACAAAGTCTCTTTCTTGTCCGAGAGATATAGAAGCAATGCACGACAAAGGTTCTAAATCTGATTCATTGTCCATGTGAAATCCGATGCTATCTTTTCCAGTTCGGTATTTGTTTATTAACACAAAGTTGAAAGTCTCCTCGCATTCTTTCTCAACAGCGAGCTCTATTTCTTGAAGCAATGAGGTCCAAGCTCAAACCGCTAAAAGTGTATTTCAGATTGGGGTCCCCGAAGGCAACATGCTGTCTAGGAATGTTATATAACTTTCCAAAAATTTTTATTTTTGAGAATTCATCACAAATATATTAAAGAATTCATATATATTAAATATATTAAAGAATTCATCACTCAAATATTCCACTTCATGTTCCAAACGAGAATAGTAATGAATCGCGTGAGCAGGGTAGAAGAGCTGAGAGTAACGAAAATTCAGATTTTCCTTGTTATGACGAAGAGACATTTCTTTTATCATGTCAACAAACTCACACCAAGCACTGAAGCGATAATGAGTCAGGCAGGCAGGCAGGCTTGCGATTAGGCGTATGACGTCAGGTTTTCGAGAAGAGCAAGCAGTCCCCCCCCTTCCCCACCTGCTTGTTCTGTCAGAAGGATCTACCCTTTTGAAATTTTGGGGAAAAATTACTCCACCCCTCGCCCCAATTACGTTGATAAAGAAATTTTCTAGAAATGCGTACATGAAGACACAATATTAACAACATGCCTCAATTTATATTTAAAAAAACAACCTCTACTGGTTTTAAAGTTCCTTCTCTTGTAGTTTTTTTTTCTCGCTAAATGCATCTTTGACAACCCCAAAAGCTGAACTTCTGTTCTTTTTAAAATGATTTGTTCCGAAAGGGGTTCACACCCTGGGGAATGCAGATTCAAAGCAACGTGATCACTCGTTATTTCTGTACAGACAGTTAAAACTATGATCAGAGAAAAAAACAATAAACTGTCTCCACACATTTTTAAAATGACGTCATTTGAGAGGAGGTTTTTCATGACAAATTTCTTCCAACAGGAAAAGAATGTATGCGAGCAGAGTAAAAATTTTGAGTCTTCGCGTGAGCAAATTGAGACGAAATATCTTCGCATGAGCAGAGTAAAAATTTTGAGACGAAATATCTTCGTATAAGCAAATTGAGATGAAATATCTTCACGTGAGCAAAACAAACATTTTGAGAAGAATTTTTTTTACTATGGATCAATGCGAGCAGCAGCAAAAATGACGGAGGCATTTCATAGAGCAGAGAATTTTTTTTCTTGAGGGAAATCTTCTCGAACAATGAGTGAAGACTTGATTTATTCATTCTCTTCCTGAGCAAAGTATGCCGTGTGGACCCCCATGCCAAGCAGTTTATCGACATGGAGTGGTTCGAATACAGGCAGCTATTTTGTTTTTAATTTCTTCCGGGGAGGCTCTTCAGATTCTAATGAATAATGCCCATAAGGAAGAGAATGAATATTGTCCTGGGATGCGACTCGCTTGTTGTCATATGGGCTAAGAGATGTTTTGTTTGTGACAACAGTGAAAACCGAATGTTTCATGCTTCGAATGCAATAACTCATGTTCTTCTTTTCTTGCACATGAATGAGTGAAGACTTGAAATCATTCAAACGAAGCTGTTGGGAAACTACTGTTTTGCTCACGCCTTTAGCTTTTTTGACTTCTTCTTCTGTAGCAAAAGCATACATCTTCGGTCTAAGACCAACAAATTCTTTTATGGCTCTTCCTTGGGTCTCGTCTTTAAATTTCCCAATTACTTTTTTATTTCTCAGGAATGCAGTGGATGAGTCATAGGGAAATCGCTCGTGTCTAATTCATCTTTAATGTTTTCCATATCTTTATATAGATCTTCTGTCTTGATGTGATAGAAGAAACTATCAGTATCCATATAAAGAATGGAAATGTTGTCACGATATAAAGGCCTCATCACTTCATAATGGAAGTCGTACATTCTAGTTTTAGAGATGTCTAAAATGGCGACTCCCAAATAAATGGAGTTTGTTGAAGGTCCCGCACGGGGATAACTGGTTTTCCAGTTATTTGGGGAGCGGCGCCCCACGGCCCGAGCTGACCTTGTGACGGTTTTTTGCTTTTTTGTTTTTGTGCTTTCACGTTACCGCAGGGACAGCTGTTCATCCAGCTGATGGGGAGTAGCGACCCCACGGCCCTAGCCGACTTGTTATGTTTGATTCATCCCATTAGAACTTTGTGTTGCCACCACCTTGACAGCACCCGCCTCAGTTGTTGGTTGCTGAGGTTGTGATTATGCGCCAGCCCTTTCCTTTCCTCTGGCTTTCTCTCCCTTTCCTGTTTTTACTTTCTTCTCCACTACCTGTTCTTCTTTTCTACTCCATTTTCTACTCGACTTGCTTCTCCATTTTCTGTTCCTCTCTTGTTTTTCCGGGCTGGTTTGCTAGACCTACCTGCACGTTTGCCGTGTGCGGTGACCCGTAAGGTGGAAAAGGGGATGCTGGAGGCTGAGGTTTCTGGTGGCCAGGTTGTTGTTGTCGCCAGTCGCCAACACTCCTCTTTGCCCCCTGCTTCACCCTAAACGGGCGGCTAGGAACTAACCCACTCCTAGTCAATCGGCTTGTTGTTTCGTACAACAGGGTGAGTTTGGGGATAGTGCGGGCATGCCAAAGGGGTGTTACCGAGACCTGGGAAAGTCTCCGGTACTCGCTGAGCGCATGTCTGACCTATCAACATGCTATATCCGTTGCTTAACCCTAGAGTCGTGTCCTGCGTCCAATTGGGCTTGCGGACCTCCGGCTCTCCCCTGTTGGGCTCGGTTGTGGGCGGGAAATCGGCGGACGAACTTTTCAATTCTATTTATGGATAACAAAAAAATTTCCCAAGAACTTCAAACAAAGCGGCCCATTGAGGAAGGGTAACCCCCTCCCAACAAGAAACCTACACCTGATTCTGCCAATGTTCGGTTCTTTTGCATCCACTCCTTGGACGCTTCAAACCCATTAAACACCAGAAGCCCCTTCTGGATAAATAAAGCATTGCAATCAATTGCCAGCTCTCCTAAGAGCGTTAAGAAGCTCCAATCTGGAGATCTTCTTGTCGAGATGTCGAGTCCCAGATATGCTACAGTGCTTTGAAACACCACCTCTTTTTTAGATTGTCCAGTAAAAGTTACCCCTCACGGCTACCTCAATTCCTCACGAGGTGTTATCTCTTCTCAAGACCTTCTGGAGTGCAGTGACCAAGAACTTCTGGAGGAACTGAAAGACCAGCAAGTGAGTGGAGTCCGGCGCATCCTATTTCGGCGAAATTGCCAATCTGTCCCATCTCGAAACGTCATACTGACCTTTAACACCCCATCCCTGCCAACATCAATCAAGGCAGGGTATCTACACCTTGAAGTGCGCCCTTCATACCAAGTCCTCTACGATGCTTCAAATGCCAAGCATATGGTCACTCCCAGCAGTCTTGCAGGAGCACTGCCCGGTGTGGGCGTTGTACTGCAACAGACCATACTTTGCAAGATTGCCATGCCGAAGCCCAGCTGTGCTTCAACTGCAAGGGATCTCATGCAGCATCATCGAGAGACTCCAAAGTGGAAAGAGGAAAAAGAGATCCAACGCATTAAGACCGTTGAGGGAATCTCCTACCCAGAGGCCAGAAGAAAGGTCGCTCCAAACCAATCAAATCGGCGATCCTATGCATCAGCGGTTGTTGCAAGGACTACAGTCGGTACCCAGACTGATAGCCAAATCCCAGTGAATTGTCCCTACAAGCTAGACGATATCATAGCTGCTGGTCTGGCAGCACTACAATCCCGAGCTAGGGACGCGAAAGCTCCAACAACCACTGTGCCTAAACCTGCTGCAACTAACACCAGCACCACCGGAACTTCAACAACCCCAGGAGGAAAGAGAAAGGAAAAAGAAAAGGAGAAGAAATCTCCAAACTCCCATCATAAGAACCAGGATCGGGCAAGATCATCTGCGACACAGGAACCAAAATACCGCCCCATTTTACCACCAGAGACTACAGGGCGTCGGACAAAACAGTCCCAAGCGCAAATGGACATTGCAGACGAAATGATGGAATCGGACAACTTTTAGTTGTCCCAGTTTTTCTCGGGTTTTGTTTTTCGTTTTTTCTTTTTCTCATTCACCACAATTCAAACCATGGATCAAATCGTTCAGTGGAACTGTCGAGGCTTTCGAACAAGACATGACGACGTGAAACATCTGCTTTCGTCATACTCTCCGGTGTGCCTTTGCCTCCAGGAGACAAAACTTAAACCATCAGACCTCCTTTCAGTTCGAGGCTACAGTGCATTTCGGAAAGATAATGTTTCAGGAGATATTGCTTGCGGGGGAGTTGCCATCCTTGTCCCCCATAATGTTCCAGTTTCTCCCGTTGCGGTCTCAACATCTTTACAAGCCGTTGCGGTGCGTATCTCCATGCCTGTGCCTCTAACAGTTTGCAGCATCTATCTGCCGCCGTATGAGGACGTGAGCGTGTCCGTTCTTGAGAGCTTAGTTGGGCAGCTGCCGTCACCTGCTCTTGTTCTGGGTGACTTCAATGCTCATAATCCATTGTGGGGTAGTGTCAGAACAGACACACGAGGCCGTAGGATCGAATCTCTTCTTTCCTCGACCTCTTTGTGCCTGTTTAACACCGGTGCTGACACTTACTTCCACGAGCCTACACGAAGTTTCAGTGCAATCGATTTATCTTTGGGTCAACCATCGGTTATGGCCGCCTGGTCGTGGACGGTGTGTGACGACCTCCATGGAAGCGACCACTTCCCAATTGTACTTAGGTATAATGTGAGCGTACCATCTTCTGCCTCCCGCCCTCCTCGTTGGAGGATGGATCGTGCCAAGTGGGAGGTCTTCACACCGTCCGCAATGATATCTTTTGCCATGGTGACCCGGGGGTCAATTGACGCAGCTGTTACTGATGTCACAACGTGTATCATTCAGGCAGCAGATCTCTCTATCCCAAAAACATCAACGACGCTCCCAAGACGTCCGAAGCCTTGGTGGAACCCTGATTGCGCAGCGGCTAGGAGAGTTCAACATAAGGCCTGGTGTACTTTTCGGCGTTATCCGACCGATGCTAATCTTGTTAAATTTAAAAGAGCAAAATCTTACGCTCGGTTGGTGCGTCGACGAAGCAAGAGGGAGTCTTGGATGAAGTACGTTTCATCTATCAATTCACGTGCCAGTTCAAAAACTGTTTGGGAAAAAATTCGTAAGATCCGGGGAGGTAAAGAAGTTTCTTCTAACTTGTTATACGACGAAATGTAGTCATAGGGAAAAATGCCTTTCTGCGTGAGGAGATTGAATTCTTCATCATGAGGAATAAGCTGTCGTGTAATTTTAAAATGCGTTCTCGGAAGATTATTTGCTAATTTCGATAAACTGCTTGGCATGAATCTAAAACTGTCCAGGAAATGAACTTGAAGCCCACCCATCTTTTTAGAAAAGAAATAAATTTCTCGGTCGACTCGGGGATCACGCTAATTTCTCCTGGAAGGCAATCTAATTCCTTGATGATGAAATGCGAGTCGTATCTCGAAAGGTTATGCATCAGAACTGGAACAAAGGAAGGATTTTTGAAATTGATATTGCAAGAAGCATGTGCGGGTCCTCTGAATTTGCCAGTACGATGATCGTGGTCCGCCACTTTCTTTTTGGATTTGCTGCAGGAATTAAATCCACCTTCACCACAAATATGACATATGCTTGCTTTCCGATAGACATCTTTTTCAGCCTCCATCAATGCAATCATAGGGATATTTATTTTATAATTTTTTTCAATGACTTCCACATCTTCTTTGAAAGTGTGAAGGAAATGACTCACAACTCCCTGCTCTGCTCTATGAGTTCGGAAAACATCATAACGACCTTCCACATCTTTTATGAAATAAGCATATGATATGACTTCATGAGATTGGGTTGGCGTGGTGAAGGACTCGCTTGGATTCGGGATCGGACCTTGAACTGGTTTTAAGACGCTCTCAAAATCAGCGTATACAACAAAACGAACCCGGGGGTCTGAATTTGAAAACTTTAAAAGTTAATTCGTTGTCTTCTGGCATCTTGATCAGGACAGTCTTGTTTTTATTGCATAATTTCTTGTGCTCATTTAATTTTGTTCTCCATTGTACCTCGTATCATAAGTTTTAAAACATGTTTTGCAGATGTGTACTTTACTTTTGATGGAAGACAATTGACTGGAAATAAGCCGCTCAAAATTTGTAGTGTAAGCAAAATGGTTGTAACCTCCGTTTTCTAAAAACAACAAATCTCTGTGGTCTGCCAGCTCTTCACATACTTTAATGGGAAATATTTTACCAGCTTCATCTATCCCGTAAATGTTGATGCTGATGTTGTTAGACTTCTCAAATTTTGGGATGTCAGAAATCTTGACGGGATAGTCCACGCAATCCCACTTGTAGCCGCCTTCAAAATAAGGATCGTTGAGATAAGAGGCTACCTTTTCTCTGTCTCTCCTTTGATCTTGAAGACATGGGGTCCACACGGCATATTTGAAACAGAAGGCAACTGAATTTTGAACGTTCACGACAGCATATTTCTTCTGGATATGGCTGGGAAGCATAATAAAGGAACCTCCTCTCAATGGCCTAAACCGATTAACCCGGAGTTCGAACCACTCCACTTGAGAAAACATCCAGCCTGATCCTTTCAGTTCGCATTCAGAACATTCAATGAGTAGTTTCCTGGACATGATATCGAAAAATTCCCCGAGATTGTCGACCGATACACTGGCTTATTAGTTGTTTTTAAATTCCGAGAACATATATCAAATTTTTCCGGGTCATCGGGTTTAGGCTTTTTAAAGGCTGCCTGCATAAATGCATTTACTTTAATGGATGGGTGGGCTGCCGGTGCATGTTCTAGAATGCTTACAGAAGAATTTTGGATGCCATTCAAAAATGTGGAGAGACAGACCGCTGTTTCCCCTTCCGGAACAATCTTAAACGTTTGTAGTCGGTTCTGAGACCGACTGCACTTGAATGTAAGCCCCCATATTCCATGGAGGAACAATGGGAGCTTCGGAACTTGGGTCCTCAACAACGTGGCTGGGGCCAGTAACAACTTCATGACTGGGGTCTACAGCATTGGAGGAGCCCGCTGTATTTGAAGGGTCTACAGCATTGGAGGGGCCCGCTGTATTTGAAGGGCTTGCAGCATTGGAGGGGCCTGCCAAAGACGCATTCAACGAGTTCCCCCCACCTGAATTCTCGAATGACATTTAAGAATATGTATCTGCAAGTACGCATTTCTAGAAAAACCCTTCCTACACAACATACACGGAATAAGTGCCCCAGAATGAATTTTGACATGTCTCTGCAAATTTCTTTTCAAAATGAAGACCTGACAGATCTTACAAGTGAAAGGAGTAGGGGGTACGTCAGGCAGAAACGAGGAAAGTAGGTCTTGCGACATTGGAATTTCCTCTAATGCCTGAAACACTTCTGAATTTTGTAAATATAGTTGTTCATCTTTCCAGCCACCATTCTTTCTGTGAAAGAATAATAAAAAAAAAATAACCGTCTCCCCTATCAAAGCAATTTTCATGAAATAAACATTAAAACGGGAAATTCCTACGTTGAGAATAAATTTATATGGGAGCTATCGCAAAAATATGAATTCCTAAAATATTTGAAAAAAAGAACTGTTTTAAAGGAATAAACGATTCCACTAACATGAATTTTCCTTCATGAAAATCTAACTTTAATCGTATGCAAAAGAACTCACATACTATTCATAATACGCTAACATGTTTTAACCCCTATCAACGCATTTTCATGGAATAGACATTAAAGTGGGAAATTCCTACGTTGAGAATAAATTTTTAAGAGAGCTATCGAAAAAATATGAATTCCTAATATATTTGAAAAAAGAACTATGTTTAAAAGGAATAAACGATTCCACTAATATGAATTTTCCTTCCTGAAAATTGCCCGCATTCCTCCTGAGGCCACGGTGTTTTCGGCGGAGATGCATGCTGTGTATCTTGCACTTGTTCACGTGAAGTCGAGCTCTCATCAGCGTGCTATTGTGTACACTGATTCGTTGAGTGTTGTGCAATCATTGTCATCTTTGGATTTCTCTGGCCACACACTTCTTTTTGCCGTTCGGAGACTTCTTCGTTCTTTGCTCGAGGCTGATGTCCAGATTCGGTTCTGCTGGATTCCTGGGCATATTGGGATACCAGGGAACGAGTCTGCCGATGCTGCTGCTAGATCTGCCTCCTCTTTGGTCGTCACACCCTTGCCACTGTTTCACCGTGATTTTCGCTTTCTTGTTCACGATCATATCAGACGAACGTGGCGAAGTCTGTGGGACCAACAGGTGGAGAATAAACTGCACCGTGTTAAACCCATCCTTGGAGTCTGGAAATCATCGTGTCGCCGGAACCGTAGGGAAGAAGTTGTTCTTGCGCGTCTCCGCAGTGGGCATTGTCGCTTCACGCATAGCTATTTGCTCTGTGGCGACGCTGCCCCAATGTGTGAGGCGTGAGACTGTTTACTCACCGTCTCTCATGTTTTGTGCAGTTGTGTTCTGTTTTGGAATAATCGGTTTCACTATTTTCAGTCTCATCTGCTGGACGAGGACGCAGCTACGCTTCAAAAACTTTTGGGCGACCACTGCGACACTTTCGCAGTATTTTCCTTTTTAAAACAGATTAACGTTTTAAAACTTATTTAAAAAAATAATAATAATAATAATTTATAATGATTATAACAATGAATTAATAAATTTATTTTTATAAACCTAATTAACTAGTCTTCACAGCTTTTATCATTCTCTTTTCTAACTTTTACCAAGCCCGTCTGCTCTTAATCATTTCACCCCGCTTTTTACAAATCTGTAGCTGATAGTTCTTTGTCTGGCGCTCTTTGGCCAAACCTGGCCCTTGCGCCACTAAAATCAATTAACTAACTAACTAACTAACTAACCTTCCTGAAAATCTAACTTTAATCGTATGCAAAAGAACTCACATACCGCTAACATGTTTTAAACCCATATCAACGCATTTTCATGGAATAAACATTAAAATGGGAAATTCCTACGTTGAGAATAAATTTTTAAGAGAGCTTTCGTAAAAAATATGAATTCCTAAAATATTAAAAAAAAAGAACTATGTTTTAAAGGAATAAACGATTCCACTAACATGAATTTTTCTTCCTGAAAATCTAACTTTAATCGTATGCAAAAGAACTCACATACCGCTAACATGTTTTAAAACCCTATCAACGCATTTTCATGGAATAAACATTAAAATGAAAAGTTCCTACGTTGAGAATAAATTTTTAAGAGAGCTTTCGTAAAAAATATGAATTCCTAAAATATAAAAAAAAAAAAAGAACTATTTTGTAAAGGAATAAGCGATTCCACTGACATGAATTTTCCTTCCTGAAAAATCTAACTTAAATCGTATGCAAAAGAACTCACATACTGTTCCTAATACACTAGTATATTTTTTCCTAAAGGGAATCCTCTCACGAAATTCTAACAACATCCTAATTCAAACAACTTTGGGGACCTAACAATAAATAAAAACATTGCATGCTAATAAACGAACGCTTACCTCTTCCATTGCAGAAACTGAAGCAACATCACTTTTAGATTCCATTCCAAAACACGTCACAATATTCAGACAGCGAGACAGGTGATAACTAAACGTAGTTGAAAACTAAACGTACGTACTAAACGAAAGCAGCAGAAAAACTGAGGGGAGGAATGAACAACACTAGTTTTATAGCGAACAGGATGCCCTTTTGACCCCCCCGACATTGTAAGAAACGTCATTGGTTCAAAGTTGAAACAGTTTCTGAAATTCTGGCATCTGTTCACAAGGATGACATCACGACGTACCCGTCACCCTGCGTCATCGCTTCAAGCAGTATGATGACATCTGTTCACAAAGATGATATCATGACGTACCCGTCCTCATGCGTCATCGCTTCAAACAGTAACTGCAGGGATGACCTTATCTGACTATCTCGTGCCTTCAAAGTTTAATCAGTTTTCGAAATTGTGATGACGTCAGCTCACAAGGAAACGACGCCACGTGTTGCTGTGTCATCATGCGTCATCGCTTCAAACAGCAACTGCACGGAAACCTTATCTGGTCACGAACATGCTATTGAAGAATCACTATAGGCCTCTAATCAGACAAAGCGAACTGTAGCTCAGGGCTTATTTTAAGGTAAATTCTTAGCGATAGAAAAATGAAAGGATTTCGTTATAATTAATTTTCATATCTTGAGAGAATAAACTAAAAAATTCTTCATAGACAGAAAAAATAAAGTCTCGATAAAAGTAGTTGTTAGTTTGAAAAGTTAGAAAATAAAATAATGTTGATACATCGAGAAGTTTAACGAGTATGCAAGCATTTAGAAAAAAAAGACTAAGATAATGCATTAAAAGGTACATTTCACTGATTAATCATGAAGAAATAAAAAAATACGAAAATAAGAAAATAAACATTTTAACTATGCATAAAAAATTGTGGCTTTGTACGGTGGAAAAAGGTACAACGTTAAAAAAATGTAACAGAAAATGCCATGAACACGTAAATACATTAATAAACAATCATGTTTTAAGATTATGTCTGCCGCACAAAACTTTGGAAAACGTCTTTATGTTGGTATGTCCGTTGAAAATGCGTGAAGTCTCCTCAACGAAAATAAAAAAATCGTTACGGTGAAAAATTATGGACATAAAATGGGAAATTAGGGGGCAAAATAAGGAATAAATTCGTTTCAAAATGATCAAGTTATTGAAAAAAAAATCAGTCTTGGAGCTTAATGTGTCTAACAGAATCTCAAATGATGTCAACCGCCGACCCCGCTGAGGAGAAAACGACGTTGGCTGATGTCATGGTTTTGTCTGCTATCACGGCAGCGTCACCCATCATAGTGACTCATCCCAAAACACGTGTCATACAAAATTTTCTGAGACAAAGAGGAAATGGTGACTCATCCCAAAACACATGGCTCACAAAATGACAACGTGGTGAAACTAAAATGGCTGAACATGAATCAACGGGAACGAAATCTTTTCAAACAAAGCCTTTCCTCGTCTAAATTAAAATTGGAGGGAGGACAAATATACGAATTAAAAAAAAAATGCAACGTCTATAAAAAATCCTAACACCACACGAAAGTTCTAAAAATATAAGTTTAATAAAATAAATTAGAGAGAATAAATAGGACACACAAAAAAATACGAGTAAAAAAAATAAATATTGGAAACGACAAAAAACTTCCTTCAAGAATTTGACAAAGTCTAGTAAATCTCCCGAGAAAATTAGAAAAATAATGCAACGTCTCTAAAAATTCCTAACACCTCACGGAAGTTCTAAAAATATAAATTTAATAAAACAAATTCGAGGAAATGCATCGATTGAAAAAACTTCCTTCAAAAATTTGTCAAAGTCCAATATATCTCCCGCGAAAAACATAAATTTCCAAAAAGTACCGCTAGCGGCAACACATAGCGTACACATCCCCTCTCCCCCATTCGGTTTTTGCCATCTCTCAAAAACAAATGTCCATCGAAAGTTCCAAGAAGCATCGCTAGGGGCAGCACATCGACCCAACACACTAGCGTCATCTGCCACGCCCTTTCCCCCACTCGGTCGTTGCCATCCGTCAAAGGTCCATCGAAAGTTCCAAGAAGCACCGCTAGGGGGCAGCACCGACCCTACACACTAGCGCCACCTGCCACGCCCCCACATCCTTCTGTCACAAGCGCCGCCCCCTTGCTCCTTCTGTCGCACCCTCATCCCTCGGCGCCAGGCCACGCCCCCATCCTTCTGCCGCAAGCCACGCCCTCAGCTCCTCCTAGAAGGAGCTCCCTCGGCCGGACCCGTCCTTTTATACTACTGACATATAATTCAAAAGTGTTAACTAGCATAACTTTTGTTCTCCTATATCCAAAAGTACTGATTGAACAAATCGAATGATTCTAACTAAGAGCCTTTAAATTCTGAAGAGGCACTGCCTCCCTTCCTCCGCCCAAAAGCCGCCACTGATATTTGCATTTTAAAAGTTCACAGTATAAGTTCATTTGTGTTTTTCCTCGTAAAACCCCCTTGGGGATCGTTCCCTCTTCCCCGATGGAGGATGGTTAACCTCATAAGGAATGGTCTCTGAATCGCTGTCCATGGGGTAAAGTTCCTGTCGCATGCCGTCGTAGTCGGTAAACCGTTCTTCTCGCGGCTTCCTCAGCGCCGTGTATAGCATCTTCGAGTTTTCCATTATCTTCCAGGTCGCTTCTACCACTTTTCTCCAAGAAAGCTCCGCGTTGGAGTATCTGGCAAGGATGTTTAGCTTCTTGGTCGACACATTTCTCACAGGGACTTTGACGCGCCCGCCACTTCCCTTGTGGATAGGGACCTGCGGTTGTCGCAGCAGGCCTCCGTCCACCAAAACTTTGGCAGTGGTCTCGACCTCGTGCCACCATCCCCTCTCCGTGGACATGAACCTCTGTTTGCACGTGACGATCTTACATTACCCGGGCTTTAGCGTCAGCGCGCTCTCGATCGTCAAGTACATGCCGCCTTAACCACGGCGGATGGGAGACCTGTTGATCACCACGCATGGCTCAATGACATTTCAGAGTGCTGCCTGGTGGGACAACCGCAGGTCCCCTTTCCCTTTAATAGCGACGGAGCGTCAAGGACGTGTAAACGGGTTTCGCGGGTGTGTTGTAAGAGGTAGAGGGGTACAGACGGGCAGGGAAAAGAACATTTGACACTGATTCCAATAACAAGAGCTCACCTAAGCACATCCAAGGGTTCTGTGGTATTCAATAGACTAACGGCGCAGAATCCAATGGCAAAAGACCTGCTATCAATGGTCCAGCACTGGTCTCTGCAGAACGAGTAGTATCCAATGGCAAAAAAGCTGCTACCAATGGTCCAACACTGGGCTCGGCGGAACAAGCCAAATCTAATGGTGTAATGTTCTGTATCAAATAAATAAAAAGCTGTTCTCGTCAGCAGGAAAGGTATTCAACGGTCTGCTACCAATGGAGATGCATCCAACGGTCTCGGCGAGAGGAGAGACCGATCTCCAAGCCTAAGATGTAGAAAAAATCAACTCTTGAGTTCACAGACCTCGGAAGTCGCTGGTCTTGGCTCTGAGAGTCCACTCATGTGTCTGACGGTGTTGGGCGACAACGGTACAAAATCTTTCGTTGTTCTGTCGATGGCGATGATTTGTGAGTTAGTCACTGTTTTTTCGACGGGAATGTCCTGCATATCAAGAACGCCAAACGCAACTGTTTGCGGAGAACAAATCTCTTCTTCGGAGACAGGTACCTGAGGGTGTGACCATTGTGACGACGACGATACGCAACGGCATGACAGAATACGGGTATTTTTTGGATGACTTCACCGTCAGGAGAGTGATTACCAGAGAACGGGCTCTTTGGGATCGGAAACGTGGGATGTACCAGTTGATAAACTACACCGAGAACGGTTACCGGATCTGGGGACTGCTGGAAGTGACTCGTCTGACCGGAAATTGCATCAGTTGAGATGAAGCTGTCAAATCTACCTCAGAGAATGAGATCGCTTGTGGGGATGGTGTTGTCCGGACATTGGATTCTGACAGCGTTTCCGTGTTTTGTAATGTATCCCAGCTTGTTAAGTTCGTTTAAACGGTTGATGGGGTTGCAGACATACAGGATGGTTGCGACTTGGGATGCTCATCTGTTTCTATCAATTGTAAAGGGGTTATTGAAATTTAAAATGCTATGCTCTTGTAAAAATATCCAATTGTCTCGGCGGCAAGACCCACACCTTTTGGTTTATGCCATCGGTCGATAGTCTTAGATTTTATACTATATGTCAACCCACTTTTGGTTGCTTACCCCAAGCTCTCTCAACGTTTGAACATCTCTCTTTATTTTGTCCATTCCGTGCTACTAACGTTTTGCTATGTGTACATATCGCCATCACATTTTTGTTTTAACGTTACCCGTTTTTGCATTGAGTGTATGTAGTTAGTCTCTGAAACGTCCGCCCGACTGATGCAATGGCTGGCATCGTTCCATGTCTAGCTAATGTAATCACATCTGCCGTCCTTGGCCGCTGACATAATTCCAAGCCTGGCTGATGCAATGGCCGCTGACACCGCTCGGCTGATGCAACCAACCTGGCGCTCGGCTGACACTGCTTGGCTGATGCCACTTGGCCGCCTACTCGGTGCTGCAGGCTTAGCATGACCCCGTTTTGCGTGTGTAAAAGAGGGACAGATTCAGTCGTTCGTCAGAGGGGCACCAGCCAGCCGATCGCCATGGACCATCTTCTCTCGCTGAAGTCCAAGGAGTTCTTCGTCAAGTGCCACGGAGAGATCAGACGTTGTCGCGACTTGATGACCAAGTACGAGAAGAGCCCCCAGACGGCAAAGCATCTCGCGAAAGTGTTTCCGTGTTTTGAGATGCACGGCTTTTACCTCCAGAGCTAGAGGCGTTTCGTGTCGAGGGAGCTCAGCATCGTTCCGGTGTGCGTGAACGAACCAGGCTACGCGTTTAATCTGGGAAGGTGCCGCGTCAACCGGCAGACAAGGGGCAGATCGACTTTGAAAAGGGGCACATTCATGGGCTACCCTTTAACCGTTTCATTTAGAAGCACTGCTTGGACCTCAAGAACCTCGGTACCCTAATCAAGGACTCCTCCGACACTTCAAGGACCGAAGGCACACTCTCACCGCCTTCAAAGGTGGCATGAAACAGAAAGCATCCGCTGTTCATCGGGCGATCGGCTGATGCCCACCTCCGACATATGGTGGAACTGTCAGTTGCACGGGACGATGGACCACACTTGCTCGTACTTCCGTGCCAGGTCCCTCAAGAAGTAGATCTTGATGGAAGCTGGAGGCGTCGTCTAAAGGCAGTTTCGCCAAGCGTCACGCATAGATAAAAGAAACGGCGGTGGAGTCGTTCTCGCAACTGTTTGAGGAACTTGCCGAGCTGCAGCGTCAGAGGACCGAAGCGTTGCCTAGTCGTGCAGATACGGCATTCTCCGTGATCTGCACGACTGTGGATTACGGGGAAATTTACCAACTTTCATTGCCGGTTTTCTCCAGAACCGGATGTTCCATGTGCGCGTCGGGTCGACATTCTCCGCGATGTACCCGCAGGAGCAGGGTGTCCCTCAGGGCTCCATCTTATCGGTCACTCTCTTCATCCTTCGGGTGAATCATATCTTCAAGTTACTTCCTCCGATGGTTCGCGGCACTATGTATGTGGACGATCTTCAGATTTCGTGTGCTTCCGTCAACATGCGCACCATTGAGAGACAGTTGCAATCGTCTATTAACAAGATCTCTTCCTGGGTCTCACGCAACGGCTTTGGCTTCTCGTCACAGAAGACTGTTTGCGTACATTTCTGCCGCAAACGCGGTCTTCATCCAGACCCCCACCTCCGTCTGGGGAACACCACCATTCCAGTTGTGACTGAGGTCAAATTCTTGGGATTAACTTTTGACCGCGCACTCACCTTCCGGCCTCATATTCATTCCTTAAAGGTGAAGTGCACAAAGTCATTGAGTATCCTGAAAGTCCTCTCCGGAACATCTTGGGGGGCCGACAGGTGCTCAATGCTTCGCATTCATCACTCCCTTGTCCGGTCAAAGTTAGAGTATGGCTGTATAACCTACGGATCTGCACGGCCTTCGGTATTAAAGCTCCTCGATCCAGTCCACCACCAAGCTTTACGCCTGTGCATCGGTGCTTTCCGTACGTCTCCTGTCCACAGCCTGTATGTCGAATCTCATGAGCCACCGTTATGCCTCCGCCGTAAGCAACTGTCTCTCCAGTTCTACATCAAGCTGAAATCTCTCCCTGATCACCCACTTCATGATTCCATCTTCACGCCACAATGTGCTCGCCTATTTTCCAACCGCCCTTCTTGTGTTCCCACCTTCGGAATTCGGATGTCAGACATAGTGCGAGATGCCGGCATAGACTTGTCGTTAATCGGTGTGACCCGTGCCTTTAACGATCCACCTTGGCAGCCAGTTCAGGCAGTGACTGACCTCTCTCTTTCTGGATGGCCTAAGTCCTCAACACCTGCACTGGTGTACCAGAAACTTTTTGCTGAACACCTTTCCCTCTATCCCGATTTCGTGCCTGTCTTCACCGATGGATCGAAATCCGGTGATTTTGTGGGTTCCGCCTTTGTTTGTGCGGATGAGACTTATGCTGAGAGGATTCCGCCGGTTGCGACAGTCTTTACAGCAGAGATGCATGCTGTGCACCTCGCGTTGCGCCACATTCATTACAAACAACTTCGTCGCACTATGATTTGTATTGATTCTCAATCCGTTATTAAAGCCTTATTCTCCCCGGAGAATAGTGACTCACCAATCACCAGAGATGTCCGTCGACTCCTGGGAACTTTGACGGGTTCTGGGTACCTGGTCCGATTCTGTTGGATCCCCGGCCATGTTGGGATTCGGGGTAACGAGCTAGTCGACACCGCAGCCAGATCTGTTCCATCCTTGGCAATCACCCGACTGCCACTATTTTTTCGAGATTTTCACCCGTGCATCCGCAAATTTATCATGGAGGAGTGGCAGTCCCTGTGGACCCAACAGAGCAGCAACAAACTTCTTTCCATCAAACCGCAGATCGGACTATGGCAATCTGGGTTGCGGAAGAATCGTCGCGAGGAAGTGGTTCTTGCGCGTCTGCGCATTGGGCATTGTCATTTCACCCACCGTTTCTTGCTGTGTGGCGACACTGCCCCAATGTGCGAGACGTGTAACAGTCGTCTCAGTGTCCTTCATGTCTTGTGAACTTGTGTCCGCTTTCGTGACAACCGTTTTCAATATTTCCGAGCTTATTCTTTGGAAGACAATTCAGCTTCCCTTCAAAGAATCTTAGGTGACTGTTGTGATACGTTCGCAGTTTTTTCGTTTTTCAGGGAAATTGACTTTCTTAAACTAATCTAAATTACCAAGCTTTTATCGTTCTTGTTTTTCAGTTGTCCTACTCCGCCGTGCTTCTTATTACTCTTCCTAGCTTTTAACTTGTTTTCTTTAATTGCTTCGTGTTTGGCGCTCTTTGGCCAGACCTGGCCCTTGCGCCATTAAAAGTACACCAACCAACCAACCAACCGGTGCCTAGAGCTGTAGAGCGCTTCCGCACCATCGAAGCGATCCTCGCACTGACCCCGACAGGGATCGCTGGATTCTGCTCTGGCAGACGTGCTTGGACATCTTACACTGGCGTCTCGTACACCTCGAGAGACGCGAAGAGTTTGTATTTCTGAGGTACACGTGGGAGGGGAGTTCCTCCCGCAGACGCGCGCCCTGGTAACGCGGATCGAAACCGGCACCGTACAACAGTTCGACATCCTAGAAGACTGTTCCTGGGTTGTGACCGATTGGCCTTCCCGTTTGTTTTTTTGGGGTGGGGCAAGTTGGCTAACCGTTGGTCGTACGCAACGGACACACTTTCTTCTTTGGAACCTGTACTTAACCAACGGTCAGACACAACGGACACACTTTCCTGGGGTTTTTTAGGACGCACTCTTACCCAACGGACCCCTTCCCCACCGGTTGGACTTTTGGAGTGCTGCTGACGTCGCGTGGTCACGTGACCTCTCTTCTCTATATAAGCAACTGTCTTTGCCACGGTGCCACCCTATCACGTGCCTGATGGTGTATTGCCACGACGGTAGAGTAGCAAAATTCTGCTGCTACTTGAAACATCACCCACGAGCACACTGGCAGACGCGGTGTACGCCGACAGGACGGACGTGGATCCGGACCTCGTGCAGGAACAACCGTTGTTCGGTGTGTACATTCCGGTTTAAGTCGTGTACATCAAGTCCACCCTGTTGTGTGTCGGACTCCCAGTCACTCGTTCTCCCGAGCAAACGTCCTGCTTCGCGTGAGCGAAGGCAGTGGTTTGCTCCACTGCCTTCTTCTATAATGTTCTTCTAAAACGGCGTTGTTAAATTAATGAACAGACAAAAACCTAAGCCTAACGTCAAACCAGACTGCAGCTGACACCATTGTCCCACGTGATGCAGCCTCTTGCTGAGACTTTATCGATACGATATGAAAAAAACTACATTTACAGTTCTGTACTATAAATGCACGATATTTCTTTTAATTCTGCACTTCTCTTAACTATTCATAAGTACAATTCTATTTTATAATTTATTACACTAAAATATCAAATTCGTAAGACTAACCTCAAATAAAATTCAATGAGCGTAACCGACGGCGTGCTACTGAAGAACTTTTAAGAGTAGTCTAAAGATGTGAAATTTAAGATGTCATAAACGTAATTTTGAAATATATGAATCTAATTACCTTCAACTCGGGAACTTTCGTAGCCAACAGTACACAAAATTTCTACCTCACGACTCACGTGTTCCACAGCTAAGAACTAACACGTAGTGACAGACCAAAAACGTGCATCGAGCATAAAATCACGTGCCTACTGGATCTGATTCTTGAACCAATAGCAGAAAGCGATGCATATGACATTCATTTTCTGTCGTTATCGCTCATTGGCTAAACACGTTGCTGAGCCTCTTAGTAGCATCGCCCGGTAACTAGCGGTTGCGGACAGCGTTCCTAGGAGCCTTGCACGTTAAAAATAAGGGTATCTCCCAGAAACAGCAGAACGAGCCTTGACCGCAAAAATACACGGGCAACAATACTTTTCTTACGGGAATTTTTAACAGTGTACACTCGCACGGGGATAACTGATTTTCCAGTTATTTGGGGAGTAGCGCCCCCACGGCGCGGGCTGACCTTGTGACTCACCATCTTGTGTTTTCGTCTTCGTGCGATACCATCACCGCAGGGACAGCTGTTCATCTAGCTGATGGGTGCGGCGACCCCACGGCCGGGGCCTATGCTAGTGTTTTATGTCTTTTCTCATGTTTTTTGCTGTTACCTTGCTACGCACCCACCTCACTTGTTGTAGGCTGCTGAGGTTGTGATTATACGCCAGCACCGGAGAATAGTTTCTCGTTCTCTTTCCTCTCTCCTTTCTCCTCCATTTTATGTTTTCCTTTCGTTTTTCCGGACTGGTTAGCTAGAGCTACCTGCATGTTTCCCGTGTGCGGTGACCCGTAAGGTGGAAAAGGGGATGCTGGAGGCTGAGGTTTCTGGGGACCAGGTTGTAGTTTTCACCAGCTACCAACACTCCTGTTTGTCCCCTGCTTCACCCTAAACGGACGGCTAGGAACTAACCCACTCCTAGTCAATGAAGTCTGTGGCCGAGTGGAGTACAGACTTCTAACGGCTTGTCGTTGCGTACGACAGGGTTAGTCTGGGGATAGTGTGGGCATGCCAAAAGGGTGTTACCAAAACACGGGAAAGTCGCGGTACTTGCCGAGCGTATGTCTGCCGTATCAACTTGCCATATCCGCCGGTTAACCCTAGGGCCGTGTCGTGCGACCATTTGGGCTTGCGGACCTCCGGCTCTTGCTCGATTGTGGGCGGGGAGGCTGGCGGATGAATTATTTCAGTTTCCTGTTATGGATGACACAGTGCCACATTTCTCAACACTACATCACTGTTTGAGACTCCTCTTAAGGTTGCACACCATGACCAACTTAACTCTCCTCGAGGCGTTGTCGCTTCTCGTGACCTCATCGAGAACTATGTACTTGAAGAACTAAAGAGCCAAAACGTTACGGGTGTACAGCCTATTCTCTTCAGGCGGAAAGGGCAGTCAGTCCCATCCCGCAATATCATTCTGACTTTTGACACCCCGTCCCTGACTACGTCCATTAAGGCAGGGTATCTCCACCTTGAGGTACACTCGTACATCCCCAACCCTCTGAGATGCTTTAAGCGCCAAAGCTGTGACCACTCTCGGCAGTCCTGTATGAAAGCTGCTCGTTGCGAGCGCTGTGGGCCACCAGACCATAATATGGAAGCTTGCAATGCCGCCGCCGAGTGCTGTGCCAAATGCAAAGGAACACATGCAACATCTGCTAAGGACTGTCCCCAATGGGCACAAGAGAAAGAATACAACGTTTGATAACAATCCAGTGAATCTCCTATGCCGAAGCGAGAAGAATGGTCGTTCCTTTACAGTTGAACCGGCCCTCATATACAGCAGTGGTGGTCGGAAAATCTACTGTCACTGTTGAAATGGAAAGTCAGATCCCCCCTAAATGTCCCTACCAGATGGATGGGATCATAGTTGCTGGGCTGAAAGCCCTCCAGTCTCTAGCTAGGTGTTTGAAAGCGACATCCACCGCTTCGACGAAGGCTGTTAACACCAGTACCGGCAGCGGAACCCATGCCACATCTTCTGGCAAGAAAGACAAAGAGAAAATCATGTCTTCTCCAAAATCTCAGAAGAATACTCAAGGTCGGACAAATCCCATAAAGAACCATGGGACGAAGCATACTCCCATATTGTCCCCTGGTAAAACACCCCACATCTGGGCCCCGCACGGGGATAACTGGTTTTCCAGTTATTTGGGGAGCGGCGCCCCCACGGCCCGAGCTGACCTTGTGACGGTTTTTTGCTTTTTTGTTTTTGTGCTTTCACGTTACCGCAGGGACAGCTGTTCATCCAGCTGATGGGGAGTAGCGACCCCACGGCCCTAGCCGACTTGTTATGTTTGATTCATCCCATTAGAACTTTGTGTTGCCACCACCTTGACAGCACCCGCCTCAGTTGTTGGTTGCTGAGGTTGTGATTATGCGCCAGCCCTTTCCTTTCCTCTGGCTTTCTCTCCCTTTCCTGTTTTTACTTTCTTCTCCACTACCTGTTCTTCTTTTCTACTCCATTTTCTACTCGACTTGCTTCTCCATTTTCTGTTCCTCTCTTGTTTTTCCGGGCTGGTTTGCTAGACCTACCTGCACGTTTGCCGTGTGCGGTGACCCGTAAGGTGGAAAAGGGGATGCTGGAGGCTGAGGTTTCTGGTGGCCAGGTTGTTGTTGTCGCCAGTCGCCAACACTCCTCTTTGCCCCCTGCTTCACCCTAAACGGGCGGCTAGGAACTAACCCACTCCTAGTCAATCGGCTTGTTGTTTCGTACAACAGGGTGAGTTTGGGGATAGTGCGGGCATGCCAAAGGGGTGTTACCGAGACCTGGGAAAGTCTCGGTACTCGCTGAGCGCATGTCTGACCTATCAACATGCTATATCCGTTGCTTAACCCTAGAGTCGTGTCCTGCGTCCAATTGGGCTTGCGGACCTCCGGCTCTCCCCTGTTGGGCTCGGTTGTGGGCGGGGAAATCGGCGGACGAACTTTTCAATTCTATTTATGGATAACAAAAAAATTTCCCAAGAACTTCAAACAAAGCGGCCCATTGAGGAAGGGTCACCCCCTCCCAACAAGAAACCTACACCTGATTCTGCCAATGTTCGGTTCTTTTGCATCCACTCCTTGGACGCTTCAAACCCATTAAACACCAGAAGCCCCTTCTGGATAAATAAAGCATTGCAATCAATTGCCAGCTCTCCTAAGAGCGTTAAGAAGCTCCAATCTGGAGATCTTCTTGTCGAGATGTCGAGTCCCAGATATGCTACAGTGCTTTTAAACACCACCTCTTTTTTAGATTGTCCAGTAAAAGTTACCCCTCACGGCTACCTCAATTCCCCACGAGGTGTTATCTCTTCTCAAGACCTTCTGGAGTGCAGTGACCAAGAACTTCTGGAGGAACTGAAAGACCAGCAAGTGAGTGGAGTCCGGCGCATCCTATTTCGGCGAAATGGCCAATCTGTCCCATCTCGAAACGTCATACTGACCTTTAACACCCCATCCCTGCCAACATCAATCAAGGCAGGGTATCTACACCTTGAAGTGCGCCCCTTCATACCAAGTCCTCTACGATGCTTCAAATGCCAAGCATATGGTCACTCCCAGCAGTCTTGCAGGAGCACTGCCCGGTGTGGGCGTTGTACTGCAACAGACCATACTTTGCAAGATTGCCATGCCGAAGCCGAGCTGTGCTTCAACTGCAAGGGATCTCATGCAGCATCATCGAGAGACTGTCCAAAGTGGAAAGAGGAAAAAGAGATCCAACGCATTAAGACCGTTGAGGGAATCTCCTATCCAGAGGCCAGAAGAAAGGTCGCCCCAAACCAATCAAATCGGCGATCCTATGCATCAGCGGTTGTTGCAAGGACTACAGTCGGTACCCAGACTGATAGCCAAATCCCAGTGAATTGTCCCTACAAGCTAGACGACATCATAGCTGCTGGTCTGGCAGCACTACAATCCCGAGCTAGGGACGCGAAAGCTCCAACAACCACTGTGCCTAAACCTGCTGCAACTAACACCAGCACCACCGGAACTTCAACAACCCCAGGAGGAAAGAGAAAGGAAAAAGAAAAGGAGAAGAAATCTCCAAACTCCCATCATAAGAACCAGGATCGGGCAAGATCATCTGCGACACAGGAACCAAAATACCGCCCCATTTTACCACCAGAGACTACAGGGCGTCGGACAAAACAGTCCCAAGCGCAAATGGACATTGCAGACGAAATGATGGAATCGGACAACTTTTAGTTGTCCCAGTTTTTCTCGGGTTTTGTTTTTCGTTTATTCTTTTTCTCATTCACCACAATTCAAACCATGGATCAAATCGTTCAGTGGAACTGTCGAGGCTTTCGAACAAGACATGACGACGTGAAACATCTGCTTTCGTCATACTCTCCGGTGTGCCTTTGCCTCCAGGAGACAAAACTTAAACCATCAGACCTCCTTTCAGTTCGAGGCTACAGTGCATTTCGGAAAGATAATGTTTCAGGAGATATTGCTTGTGGGGGAGTTGCCATCCTTGTCCCCCACAATGTTCCAGTTTCTCCCGTTGCGTTCTCAACATCTTTACAAGCCGTTGCGGTGCGTATCTCCATGCCTGTGCCTCTAACCGTTTGCAGCATCTATCTGCCGCCGGATGAGGACGTGAGCGTGTCCGTTCTTGAGAGCTTAGTTGGGCAGCTGCCGTCACCTGCTCTTGTTCTGGGTGACTTCAATGCTCATAATCCATTGTGGGGTAGTGTCAGAACAGACACACGAGGCCGTAGGATCGAATCTCTTCTTTCCTCGACCTCTTTGTGCCTGTTTAACACCGGTGCTGACACTTACTTCCACGAGCCTACACGAAGTTTCAGTGCAATCGATTTATCTTTATGTCAACCATCGGTTATGGCCGCCTGGTCGTGGACGGTGTGTGACGACCTCCATGGAAGCGACCACTTCCCAATTGTACTTAGGTATAATGTGAGCGTACCATCTTCTGCCTCCCGCCCTCCTCGTTGGAGGATGGATCGTGCCAAGTGGGAGGTCTTCACACCGTCCGCAATGATATCTTTTGCCATGGTGACCCGGGGGTCAATTGACGCAGCTGTTACTGATGTCACAACGTGTATCATTCAGGCAGCAGATCTCTCTATCCCAAAAACATCAACGACGCTCCCAAGACGTCCGAAGCCTTGGTGGAACCCTGATTGCGCAGCGGCTAGGAGAGTTCAACATAAGGCCTGGTGTACTTTTCGGCGTTATCCGACCGATGCTAATCTTGCTAAATTTAAAAGAGCAAAATCTTACGCTCGGTTGGTGCGTCGACGAAGCAAGAGGGAGTCTTGGATGAAGTACGTTTCATCTATCAATTCACGTGCCAGTTCAAAAACTGTTTGGGAAAAAATTCGTAAGATCCGGGGAAACTATAGTTCCCGCCAAATTTCAATTCTTGAGTATAACGGCTGCACGTATGCTGAAGTTGGGGAGATTGTGGATTGCTTGGGCGAAGCGTTTGCCTCAATTTCTAGTTCTCAGGCGTATCTCCCGCCCTTTCAGAGGATTAAAACAACCGCGGAACGCCAGAAATTCTCCTTTGCGCCTTTTTATAACACTCAGTATAACTCCCCTTCAGCATGGTTGAATTACGGGTGGCTCTGCATCGGTCCGGCGCAACATCTGTCGGTCCCGACGACATCCACTATGACATGATTCGTCATCTCTCGCAGTCGTCTCTCGAGAATCTGTTAGTGCTTTTCAACCGCATTTGGTTGGAGCACAGTTTCCCGGACTCTTGGCGAAGAGCTTTTGTTTTACCTTTTCCCAAGCCTGGCAAAGACCCCAAGTCTCCCTCTAGTTATCGGCCAATTGCCCTCACTAGCTGTCTGTGCAAAATCCTTGAACGAATGGTTAATTCCCGGCTAATTTATTTTCTTGAAGAACATCGAATACTGTCTCCATCACAAAGCGGCTTCCGTCGTCATCGTTCAGCTCCTGACCTTCTCCTGCTCCTTGAGACATCTGTTCGTGAGGCGTTCGTACGTAGGCAGCACCTGGTGTCTGTATTTTTTGACATCGAAAAAGCTTACGATAGAGCGTGGCGTCACGGTATCCTCCGTGACCTCCACGAGAGTGGGTTGCGGGGAAACCTGCCAACCTTCATTGCCAACTTTCTTCGTAACCGTGTGTTCCAGGTGCGCCTGGGTACAACGCTGTCCGCCTTTTCCCATCAAGAACAAGGCGTTCCTCAAGGCAGCATTCTTTCGGTGACTCTGTTCATCCTCCGCATTAATTGTTTACTCAAAAATCTTCCTCCTACGGTTTCGGCTACCATTTATGTTGACGACCTTCACATCTTCTGTTCGTCATCCAGCATGCATTTCGTTGAAAGGCAGCTGCAGTCTGCAATTACCCAGATTGTTAAAGCGGCTAACAATAATGGGTTTGTTCTTTCTCCCGACAAGACAGCCTGTGTCCATTTCTGCCGGAGGCGTGGCCTCCATCCTGATCCAGAGCTCTATTTGGACCGTGCAGCCATTCCAGTTTTGCCGGAAACCAAGTTCCTTGGTTTGACCGTTGACCGTGTTCTCACCTTTCGCTCGCACGTTCGACGGCTAAGGACTTCCTGTCTGAGAGCCTTGTCAATCCTTAAGATCCTTGCCTCAGTCTCCTGGGGTGCAGACAGGACTTCTTTGTTCCGTATTTACCATTCTCTCATTCGGTCTAAGCTGGATTATGGCTGTATGGTGTATGGCTCTGCGCGTCCTACCGTTCTCCGGCCGTTGGATACCATCCACCATCAAGCGCTGCGTCTTTGTACGGGAGCCTTTCGTACGTCACCCATTCCCAGCCTTTATGCCGACGCGAACGAACCGTCGCTTCATTTACGACGTCTGCAGCTGTCTCTTCAGTTTTACCTGAAACTTAAATCACTCACAGACCATCCTTTATACGATGCAGTTTTTCATCCCCAGCATGCTCGTTTGTTCGAGATCCGTCCCTCGTGCATTCGAACCTTCGGTCTTCGTATGGCGGCCGTAGCTCGTGATGCAGGGCTCGACTTGTCACTCGTTGGAGAGACCAGGGGCTTTGAGGATCCCCCATGGCATCCTCTTGGTGTCATGGTTGATACCAGCTTTACATCTTTTGACAAGTCCTCAACCCCTGCGTCAGTGTACCAGCAGCTCTTCGCTGAACACCGTTACGTCAATGCAGACTTTATTCCTGTTTTCACCGATGGATCTAAGGCGGCTGGTGTTGTTGGATCCGCCGCCGTCTGCGTTGACGAAGTTTCTGTTGCCCGCATTCCTCCTGAGGCCACGGTGTTTTCGGCGGAGATGCATGCTGTGTATCTTGCACTTGTTCACGTGCAGTCGAGCTCTCATCAGCGTGCTATTGTGTACACTGATTCGTTGAGTGTTGTGCAATCATTGTCATCTTTGGATTTCACTGGCCACCCCCTTCTTTTTACCGTACGGAGACTTCTTCGTTCTTTGTTCGAGGCTGATGTCCAGATTCGGTTTTGCTGGATTCCTGGGCATGTTGGGATCCCAGGGAACGAGTCTGCTGATGCTGCTGCTAGATCTGCCTCCTCTTTGGTTGTCACACCGTTGCCACTGTTCCACCGTGATTTTCGCTTTCTTGTTCACGATCATATCAGACGAACGTGGCGGGGTCTGTGGGACCAACAGGTGGAGAATAAACTGCACCGTGTTAAACCCATCCTTGGAGTCTGGAAATCATCGTGTCGCCGGAACCGTAGGGAAGAAGTTGTTCTTGCGCGTCTCCGCATTGGGCATTGTTGCTTCACGCATAGCTATTTGCTGTGTGGCGACGCTGCCGCAGTGTGTGAGGCGTGCGACTGTTTACTCACCATCTCTCATGTTTTATGTAGTTGTGTTCGGTTTTGTAATAATCGGTTTCACTATTTTCAGTCTCATCTGCTGGACGAGGACGCAGCTACGCTTCAAAAACTTTTGGGCGACCACTGCGACACTTTCGCAGTATTTTCCTTTTTAAAACAGATTAACTTTTTAAAACTTATTTAAAAAAAAAAAAAAAAAAAAAAGTTATATAATAAATATAATAGTAAACTAATAAAGTTATATATAAACCTAATTAACTAACTAGTCTTCACATCTTTCATCATCCTCTTTTCTAACTTTTACTAAGCCCGTCTGCTCTTAATCATTCTCCACGCTTTTAAAAATCTTTAGCTGATAGTTCTGTGTCTGGCGCTCTTTGGCCAAACCTGGCCCTTGCGCCACTAAAATCAACTAACTAACTAACTAACTAACCACATCTGGGGAAGCAATCAGCAAATATAATAAGGTATTATAATTTGATTATAGATTTACTGTATCTTGGTCATGCCCTCTGGGCGTAACTTATTGTTCAGTGTTTATTTAATGTAGTGTATTGTTGGCATAGTGATATGTTATTATTAGTCATATCGATTCTCATATTGGCATGTTTTGTGGGGCACAGTTGGTGGAGTGCGGGTTATATTCAGTTCCTTTCTACACTGGCGGAAAGTAAAAAAAGAACACCAAGAAGGAGACGTCTGATACCAACGAAATTTATACAGCATAATAACGGAATACAGAGGATAACGTGATCAAAACATTATGGCAAAATACAGCTGTATTTGCTGGTAAACTGAAAAATAACATTTCCATGTAACATGGTTAGTACGAGGTTGAACCGCCATGAACTGCGTCACACTGTGCAATTCTGTCATGGAGTCTGTCGTACAGATGTTGGATGTAAGTTTGGGGTATTGAGTTCCAAGCATCCTCAACCTGGACGCGTAAATCGGGGATGGTCGTGGCTGGCCGTGGAGACCGGATAAGTCGTTGTCCCATAAAATCCCACACGTGCTCAATGGGGGACAAATCCGGTGAACGTGCAGGCCATGGAAGTTGTCTCACACCCTGAAGTGCATGTTGCGTTGCACGTGCCGTGTGTGGGCGTGCGTTATCTTGCTGGAAAACACCACGATGGACCGACCTTACAAATAGCACAACAACGGCCTGGCTGATGTAGGAGGTGCTGTTTTGCGTACCCGGTACAAACTCTAGTTGTGTACGGGAGTGATAGTTGATCGCTCCCCACACCAGGAGACCAGGTGTAGGCCCTGTGTGTCGCTGGAGGATGCAAGAAGGGTGGAGACGCTCCCCTGTGCGTCTGCGAACACGCATACGGCCATCGGAGGCTCCCGAGCAGAATCTGCTTTCATCGCTGAACACGACAGATCGCCATTGCGTTCTCCAGTGCAGACGTTGGCGACACCACTGCAGCCGCTCCTGACGGTGGGCTGGATCAGAGGTGCACATGCCAGAGGCACACGTGCACGTAGTCCTGCATCCAGTACACGGTTGCGGATTGTTCGCACAGTCACCTCAGGTGCAACGGCAGCTCGGATTTGCGTCGCAGTGGATGTTCTGCTTGACAACGCCGCTCTTCTTATGCGTCGATCGGTCCGCTCATCAGTCCGTCTGTGACCCCCGGTTCCACGTCTTCTCGTGTGGGAATGTTTCTCGGACCATCTACGTCACCATCCTACCACCACCGATACTTCCCGTCCAATTCGCTCCGCAATACGACGATACGACCACCCGGCCTCGCGGAGTCCGACTAGACGACATCGCTCAAAGTCCGATAACTGCTGAAATCATATACGTCTTCCAAGTCCAGGCATTGCAGCTTCTTCAGGGTCTTCGCACGTGTCCGTACGCCAACGACTGATTACATTCACTTCGCCGTACTCCTTAAATACCACCGACGATAATTTGCACATTATGCCGTGCTGTGGCGTAAGCGCTCACCGGTTGGTCCCGAAATTAACATCACACCCACGTAAACTCGACGCCATTAACATATGTAAATTTCATGATTGTCCGCCAATTCCTTCTTGGTGTTCTTTTTTCACTTTCCGGCAGTGTATTTACAGTGTCCACCTACTGCTACATGTATGATAAATATTTCATATGTAGCTTCGAGATGTAAGTTTTTGGACTGTTCTCATATACTGTGTTACGCCCCAGTGTACGTACCATATATTATGTTTAACCTTTTTCATCCCCGCACGGGGATAACTGGTTTTCCAGTTATTTGGGGAGCGGCGCCCCCACGGCCCGAGCTGACCTTGTGACTGTTTCTGTTTTGATTTCGTCTTGATACGATGATACCACCGAAGGGACAGCTGTTCATCCAGCTGATGGGGAGTGGCGACCCCAAGGCCCGAGCCGACAGTTGTGTTTAAAATCTTTTTCTATTTGTGTTAGTCGTTGCCAGCTCTCCTAAGAGCGTTAAGAAGCTCCAATCTGGAGATCTTCTTGTCGAGATGTCGAGTCCCAGATATGCTACAGTGCTTTTAAACACCACCTCTTTTTTAGATTGTCCAGTGAAAGTTACTCCTCACGGCTACCTCAATTCCTCACGAGGTGTTATCTCTTCTCAAGACCTTCTGGAGTGCAGTGATCAAGAACTTCTGGAGGAACTGAGAGACCAACAAGTGAGTGGAGTCCGGCGCATCCTATTTCGGCGAAATGGCCAATCTGTCCCAACTCGAAACAAAATACCCCCGCACGGGGATAACTGGTTTTCCAGTTATTTGGGGAGCGGCGCCCCCACGGCCCGAGCTGACCTTGTGACGGTTTTTGCTTTCTTGTTTTTGTGCTTTCACGTTTCCGCAGGGACAGCTGTTCATCCAGCTGATGGGGAGTAGCGACCCCACGGCCCCAGCCGACATGTTATGTTTGATTCTTCGCATTACAACTTTGTGTTGCCACCACCTTGACAGCACCCGCCTCAGTTGTTGGTTGCTGAGGTTGTGATTATGCGCCAGCCCTTTCCTTTCCTCTGGCTTTCCTCTCCCTTTCCTGTTTTTACTTTCTTCTCCACTACCTGCTCTTCTTTTCTACTCCATTTTCTACTCGACTTGCTTCTCCATTTTCTGTTCCTCTCTTGTTTTTCCGGGCTGGTTTGCTAGACCTACCTGCACGTTTGCCGTGTGCGGTGACCCGTAAGGTGGAAAAGGGGATGCTGGAGGCTGAGGTTACTGGGGACCAGGTTGTAGTTGTCACCAGTCGCCAACACTCCTCTTTGCCCCCTGCTTCACCCTAAACGGGCGGCTAGGAACTAACCCACTCCTAGTCAATCGGCTTGTCGCTACGTACGGCGGGGTGAGTTTGGGGATAGTGTAGGTATGCCAAAAGGGTGTTACCAAGACCTGGGAAGATCGCGGTACTCGCTGAGCGCATGCTTGCACTTTCAACCTGCTATATCCGCTGCTTAGCCCCAGAGCCGTGTCCTGCGTCCAAATGGGCTTGCGGACCTCCGGCTCTCCCCTGTTGGGCTCGGTTGTGGGCGGGGAATTCAGCGGATGAATTATCTTTTGCTCTTCATGGATTCAATAAACTCTTCCCCTTTGAAAAATAAAAATGCTTTGGACTCGGAGCCTAACTCCACAAATAAAAGAATGAGAACATTATCGGGACACAATGCACGATTTTTTATCATTCATGCCAGAGAGGATACTCACAAACTCAGTTTGAAGTCCCCTTTCTGGATTCAAAAAGCCATCCAGGGTGCTGTTGAGTCGCCAAAGAATGTCAAGAAATTGCCATCTGGAGATCTGTTGGTGGAGATGTCAACTCCCCGGCACGGTGCACTACTTTTGAATATTTCCCACTTAGGTGATGTGCAAGTGGACATAAAACCTCACCATTCTCTGAATTCATCCCGAGGTGTCATCTCTGATCGAGAACTCGTGGATGTCTCAGAGGATGAACTACTTAAAGAGCTTGCCGATCAAGATGTCACAGCAGTCCGACGAATCAAGTTTCGGAGGAATGGGGATCTGGTAAATTCCAGAACTATTATTCTTACATTTAATCGCCCGGCTATTCCATCCTCCATCTATGCAGGGTATTTAAGATGTGACGTGCGTCCCTACATTCCCAACCCACTTCGTTGCTTTAGATGCCAAAGGTATGGTCACTCTCAGCAGTCATGCCGTGGAGCTGCAACTTGCAGCCGCTGTGGCTCTCACGACCATCTTCAGAACGATTGCTCTGCCGCAGCCCCCACTGTATTAACTGTAACGGAGACCACGCAGCCAATGCTAAAGACTGCCCGAAGTGGGTTGAGGAAAGAAAAATCCAGGAAGTGAAGACCCTTGAACACCTCTCCTACCCGGAAGCAAGGAGGAAGGTTGTTCCTGCTACTCCGGGAGGACGCACCTACTCTTCAGTCTTGTCTTCCAAAACGTCTGTTTCCACCCAGACGGATATAAGCATTCCAAAGAACTGTCCCTTTTCACTGCAAGAAATATATGCTGCTGGTCTAAAAGCCCTTAATGCTTCCACCACCGAACCTTTGCCTTCCCAACAGCAGCCCACCGTTGGAAAACCTTCTGCAGCCTCGCTTAGGCGGGTGGCTCCTGCACAGGCGAATCGTGCTGCACAGCCCGATTCTTTGACTAGTAAGAACAAAGGAAAGAACCAGACTCAAGCAGCCACTCAGACTCAAACCGGAACAAATCCATCCCAGCCCTCCTCTCGGAAACGTACACCAGTACTCCCCCAGACAACCCGCCGGCTAAAAGTGCTGCAGAGCCACCTGAGGAAATGATGGACTCCGACACCTTTTAAGTGTCCCATTTCCTTCTCCAAACTTCACATTCTCTCATCATGAATCTCATCATACAGTGGAATTGCCGTGGCCTCCGTTCACGATTTGACGATTTGAAGGGCTTGCTCTCTTCACACACCCCACTCTGCGTGTGCCTCCAAGAGACAAAGCTCCGCTTTACCGATACTTTTTCGGTGCGAAGATACAGTACATTTCGCAAAGACCATACGCGCGGAGCTATCGCATGTGGAGGAGTGGCCATTCTCGTTCCTCATGGTGTCCCAGTCACAGCGATTGCTCTGCGCACGAATCTGCAAGCAGTTGCAGCAAGACTATCCGCTAACACTCTGATCACAGTATGTTGCATTTACTTACCACCAGATGAAGCTGTTAGCCCTTCAGACTTGGAAGATTTGGTTGACCAGCTACCGCCTCCGTTTTTCCTTCTCGGAGATTTCAATGCACACAATCCGTTGTGGGGAGACCGCAGTCGTGATCCCAGGGGCCGCGTTATCGAGTCCCTGCTGTACAACACATCACTCTGCCTCCATAACACGGGAGCAAATACCTACTTCCACGAACCCAGCCGCTCGTACTCGGCCATTGATCTGTCGCTGTGTTCACCATCCTTATTTCCTGACTGGTCTTGGAGCGTGTCTGGTGATCCCCTTGGCAGCGATCACTTTCCAATTTTTCTTCGACTCGCTGGTGACGGCTACCGCCATCCTACCCGTCCCCCTAGATGGGATATTGATCGAGCCAAGTGGGACGCATTCAGTGCTACAGTGATAATTACTTCTACTATGGTGGCCACAGGTACGATCAACGATGCGGTTGCAGCGGTCACAGATTGTATTGTGCAAGCGGCAGAACTCACCATTCCTAAAACGTCAACTAAACTTCCAAGTTGCCCAAAGCCATGGTGGAATTCGAAATGCAAGGCAGCACGTCAGGCCCAGCATAGGGCTTGGGGCAAATTTCGTCGCTATCCCACCGACGCTAACCTTCTTGCTTTCAAGAAGGCCAAGGCTTATGCAAGACTGGTTCGTCGTCGCCATAAACGGGAATCCTGGATCCAATATGTATCGGGCATCAACACATCTGCAAACTCCAAAATGGTTTGGGACAGGATTCGCAAGATTCGGGAAAGTACCCATCTGGCGAGATCTCCATCCTCGAGAGTGGTGGAGGAATGGTTGCCGACGCTCGGGGTATCGCTGACTGTCTTGGCACAGCGTTTGCTTCAGTTTCCAGCAACTGCAATTATCCTCCTTCTTTCCAAGAGCTTCAGTCACGGCTGGAGAGAAAACGAATGTCCTTTCGACCGTTTTCCTCGGAGGACTATAACAGCCCGTTGACAGCGGTGGAACTAAGGATTGCCCTAAATCGCTCTGGCCGAACATCTGCAGGACCTGATAACATCCTTTACGAAATGCTGAAGCACCTTTCTCCATCATCTCTCGACTGTCTGCTAATCCTGTTTAACAGGATTTGGCAAGAACACGTTTTCCCCGATTCTTGGCGCACAGCTATTGTGATACCTGTTCTCAAACCTGGTAAAGATCCGAAAAACCCGTTCAACTACCGACCAATTGCCATGACAAGCTGCCTCTGCAAGGTGCTTGAACGCATCATCAATTTCCGCTTGATCTTCCACTTGGAAACCCATCACCTTTTGTCACCCCATCAAAGTGGACACCGTCGTTTTCGCTCCACAACTGACCACCACCTTCGCCTTGAGACATCGATCAGAGAGGCGTTTGTTCGACGACAGCACATGGTCTCCGTGTTCTTTGATATGGAAAAAGCGTATGATCGGACTTGGAGATACGGCATTCTCCGTGATCTGCACGACTGTGGATTACGGGGAAATTTACCAACTTTCATTGCCGGTTTTCTCCAGAACCGGATGTTCCATGTGCGCGTCGGGTCGACATTCTCCGCGATGTACCCGCAGGAGCAGGGTGTCCTCAGGGCTCCATCTTATCGGTCACTCTCTTCATCCTTCGGGTGAATCATATCTTCAAGTTACTTCCTCCGATGGTTCGCGGCACTATGTATGTGGACGATCTTCAGATTTCGTGTGCTTCCGTCAACATGCGCACCATTGAGAGACAGTTGCAATCGTCTATTAACAAGATCTCTTCCTGGGTCTCACGCAACGGCTTTGGCTTCTCGTCACAGAAGACTGTTTGCGTACATTTCTGCCGCAAACGCGGTCTTCATCCAGACCCCCACCTCCGTCTGGGGAACACCACCATTCCAGTTGTGACTGAGGTCAAATTCTTGGGATTGACTTTTGACCGCGCACTCACCTTCCGGCCTCACATTCATTCCTTAAAGGTGAAGTGCACAAAGTCATTGAGTATCCTGAAAGTCCTCTCCGGAACATCTTGGGGGGCCGACAGGTGCTCAATGCTTCGCATTCATCACTCCCTTGTCCGGTCAAAGTTAGAGTATGGCTGTATAACCTACGGATCTGCACGGCCTTCGGTATTAAAGCTCCTCGATCCAGTCCACCACCAAGCTTTACGCCTGTGCATCGGTGCTTTCCGTACGTCTCCTGTCCACAGCCTGTATGTCGAATCTCATGAGCCACCGTTATGCCTCCGCCGTAAGCAACTGTCTCTCCAGTTCTACATCAAGCTGAAATCTCTCCCTGATCACCCACTTCATGATTCCATCTTCACGCCACAATGTGCTCGCCTATTTTCCAACCGCCCTTCTTGTGTTCCCACCTTCGGAATTCGGATGTCAGACATAGTGCGAGATGCCGGCATAGACTTGTCGTTAATCGGTGTGACCCGTGCCTTTAACGATCCACCTTGGCAGCCAGTTCAGGCAGTGACTGACCTCTCTCTTTCTGGATGGCCTAAGTCCTCAACACCTGCACTGGTGTACCAGAAACTTTTGCTGAACACCTTTCCCTCTATCCCGATTTCGTGCCTGTCTTCACCGATGGTTCGAAATCCGGTGATTTTGTGGGTTCCGCCTTTGTTTGTGCGGATGAGACTTATGCTGAGAGGATTCCGCCGGTTGCGACAGTCTTTACAGCAGAGATGCATGCGGTGCACCTCGCGTTGCGCCACATTCATTCCAAACAACTTCGTCGCACTATGATTTGTATTGATTCTCAATCCGTTATTAAAGCCTTATTCTCCCCGGAGAATAGTGACTCACCAATCACCAGAGATGTCCGTCGGCTCCTGGGAACTTTGACGGGTTCTGGGTACCTGGTCCGATTCTGTTGGATCCCCGGCCATGTTGGGATTCGGGGTAACGAGCTAGTCGACACCGCAGCCAGATCTGTTCCATCCTTGGCAATCACCCGACTGCCACTATTTTTCGAGATTTTCACCCGTGCATCCGCAAATTTATCATGGAGGAGTGGCAGTCCCTGTGGACCCAACAGAGCAGCAACAAACTTCTTTCCATCAAACCGCAGATCGGACTATGGCAATCTGGGTTGCGGAAGAATCGTCGCGAGGAAGTGGTTCTTGCGCGTCTGCGCATTGGGCATTGTCATTTCACCCACCGCTTCTTGCTGTGTGGCGACACTGCCCCAATGTGCGAGACGTGTAACAGTCGTCTCAGTGTCCTTCATGTCTTGTGTACTTGTGTCCGCTTTCGTGACAACCGTTTTCAATATTTCCGAGCTTATTCTTTGGAAGACAATTCAGCTTCCCTTCAAAGTATCTTAGGTGACTGTTGTGATACGTTCGCAGTTTTTTCATTTTTCAGGCAAATTGACTTTCTTAAACTAATCTAAATTACCAAGCTTTTATCGTTCTTGTTTTTCAGTTGTCCTACTCCGCCGTGCTTCTTATTACTCTACCTAGCTTTTAACTTTTCTTTAATTGCTTCGTGATTGGCGCTCTTTGGCCAGACCTGGCCCTTGCGCCATTAAAATACACCAACCAACCAACCGAAACATAATACTGACCTTTAACACCACATCCCTGCCAACATCAATCAAGGCAGGGTATCTACACCTTGAAGTGCGCCCCTTCATACCAAGTCCTCTACGATGCTTCAAATGCCAAGCATATGGTCACTCCCAGCAGTCTTGCAGGAGCACTGCTCGGTGTGGGCGTTGTACAGCAACAGACCATACTTTGCAAGATTGCCATGCCGAAGCCGAGCTGTGCTTCAACTGCAAGGGATCTCATGCAGCATCGTCGAGAGACTGCCCAAAGTGGAAGGAGGAAAAAGAGATCCAACGCATTAAGACCGTTGAGGGAATCTCCTACCCAGAGGCCAGAAGAAAGGTCGCTCCAAATCAATCAAATCGGCGATCTTATTCATCAGCGGTTATTGCAAGGACTACAGTCGGTACCCAGACTGATAGCCAAATCCCAGTGAATTGTCCTTACAAGCTTGACGACATCATAGCTGCTGGTCTGGCAGCACTGCAATCCCGAGCTCGGGACGCGAAAACTCCAGCAACCACTGTGCCTAAACCTGCTGCAACTAACACCAGCACCACCGGAACTTCAACAACCCCAGGAGGAAAGAGAAAGGAAAAAGAAAAGGAGAAGAAATCTCCAAACTCCCATCATAAGAACCAGGATCGGGCAAGATCATCTGCGACACAGGAACCAAAATACCGCCCCATTTTACCACCAGAGACTACAGGGCGTCGGACAAAACAGTCCCAAGCGCAAATGGACATTACAGACGAAATGATGGAATCGGACAACTTTTAGTTGTCCCAGTTTTTCTCGGGTTTTGTTTTTCGTTTTTTCTTTTTCTCATTCACCACAATTCAAACCATGGATCAAATCGTTCAGTGGAACTGTCGAGGCTTTCGGACAAGACATGACGACGTGAAACATATGCTTTCGTCATACTCTCCGGTGTGCCTTTGCCTCCAGGAGACAAAACTTAAACCATCAGACCTCCTTTCAGTTCGAGGCTACAGTGCATTTCGGAAAGATAATGTTTCAGGAGATATAGCTTGCGGGGGAGTTGCCATCCTTGTCCCCTACAGTGTTCCAATTTCTTCTGTTGCGGTCTCAACATCTTTACAAGCCGTTGCGGTGCGTATCTCCATGCCTGTGCCTCTAACTGTTTGCAGCGTCTATCTGCCGCCGGATGAGGACGTGAGCGTGTCCGTTCTTGAGAGCTTAGTTGCGCAGCTGCCGTCACCTGCTCTTCTTCTGGGTGACTTCAATGCTCATAATCCATTGTGGGGTAGTGTCAGAACAGACTCACGAGGCCGTAGGATCGAATCTCTTCTTTCCTCGACCTCTTTGTGCCTGTTTAACACCGGTGCTGACACTTACTTCCACGAGCCTACACGAAGTTTCAGTGCAATCGATTTATCTTTGGGTCAACCATCGGTTATGGCCGACTGGTCGTGGACGGTGTGTGACGACCTCCATGGAAGCGACCACTTCCCAATTGTACTTAGGTATAATGTGAGCGTACCATCTTCTGCCTCCCGCCCTCCTCGTTGGAGGATGGTTCGTGCCAAATGGGAGGTCTTCACACCGTCCGCAGTAATATCTTTTGCCATGGTGACCCGTGGGTCAATTGACGCAGCTGTTACTGATGTCACAACGTGTATCATTCAGGCAGCAGATTTCTCTATCCCAAAAACATCAACGACGCTCCCAAGACGTCCGAAGCCTTGGTGGAACCCTGATTGCGCAGCGGCTAGGAGAGTTCAACATAGGGCCTGGTGTACTTTTCGGCGTTATCCGACCGATGCTAATCTTGTTAAATTTAAAAGAGCAAAATCTTACGCTCGGTTGGTGCGTCGACGAAGCAAGAGGGAGTCTTGGATGAAGTACGTTTCATCTATCAATTCACGTGCCAGTTCAAAAACTGTTTGGGAAAAAATTCGTAAGATCCGGGGAAACTATAGTTCCCGCCAAATTTCAATTCTTGAGAATAACGGCTGCACGTATGCTGAAGTTGGGGAGATTGTGGATTGCTTGGGCGAAGCGTTTGCCTCAGTTTCTAGTTCTCAGGCGTATCTCCCGTCCTTTCAGAGGATTAAAACAACCGCGGAACGCCAGAAAATCTCCTTTGCGCCTTTTTATAACACTGAGTATAACTCCCCCTTCAGCATGGTTGAACTACGGGTGGCTCTGCATCGGTCCGGCGCAACATCTGTCGGTCCCGACGGCATCCACTATGACATGATTCGTCATCTCTCGCAGTCGTCTCTCGAGAATCTGTTAGTGCTTTTCAAATGTATTTGGTTGGAGCACAGTTTCCCGGACTCTTGGCGAAGAGCTTTTGTTTTACCTTTTCCCAAGCCTGGCAAAGACCCCAAGTCTCCCTCTAGTTATCGGCCAATTGCCCTCACTAGCTGTCTGTGCAAAATCCTTGAACGAATGGTTAATTCCCGGCTAATTTATTTTCTTGAAGAACATCGAATACTCTCTCCATCACAAAGCGGCTTCCGTCGTCATCGTTCAGCTCCTGACCATCTCCTGCTCCTTGAGACGTCTGTTCGTGAAGCGTTCGTACGTAGGCAGCACCTGGTGTCTGTATTTTTTGACATCGAAAAAGCTTACGATAGAGCGTGGCGTCACGGTATCCTCCGTGACCTCCACGAGAGTGGGTTGCGGGGAAACCTGCCAACCTTCATTGCCAACTTTCTTCGTAACCGTGTGTTCCAGGTGCGCCTGGGTACAACGCTGTCCGCCTTTTTCCATCAAGAACAAGGCGTTCCTCAAGGCAGCATTCTTTCGGTGACTCTGTTCATCCTCCGCATTAATTGTTTACTCAAAAATCTTCCTCCTACGGTTTCGGCTACCATTTATGTTGACGACCTTCACATCTTCTGTTCGTCATCCAGCATGCATTTCGTTGAAAGGCAGCTGCAGTCTGCAATTACCCAGATTGTTAAAGCCGCTAACAATAATGGGTTTGTTCTTTCTCCCGACAAGACAGCCTGTGTCCATTTCTGCCGGAGGCGTGGCCTCCATCCTGATCCAGAGCTCTATTTGGACCGTGCAGCCATTCCAGTTTTGCCGGAAACCAAGTTCCTTGGTTTGACCGTTGACCGTGCTCTCACCTTTCGCTCGCACGTTCGACGGCTTAGGACTTCCTGTCTGAGAGCCTTGTCAATCCTTAAGATCCTTGCCTCAGTCTCCTGGGGTGCAGACAGGACTTCTTTGTTCCGTATTTACCATTCTCTCATTCGGTCTAAGCTGGATTATGGCTGTATGGTGTATGGCTCTGCGCGTCCTACCGTTCTCCGGCCGTTGGATACCATCCACCATCAAGCGCTGCGTCTTTGTACGGGAGCCTTTCGTACGTCACCCATTCCCAGCCTTTATGCCGACGCGAACGAACCGTCGCTTCATTTACGCCGTCTGCAGCTGTCTCTTCAATTTTACCTGAAACTTAAATCACTCACAGACCATCCTTTATACGATGCAGTTTTTCATCCCCAGCATGCTCGTTTGTTCGAGATCCGTCCCTCGTGCATTCGAACCTTCGGTCTTCGTATGGCGGCCGTAGCTCGTGATGCAGGGCTCGACTTGTCACTCGTTGGAGAGACCAGGGGCTTTGAGGATTCTCCATGGCACCCTCTTGGTGTCATGGTCGATACCAGCTTTACATCTTTTGACAAGTCCTCAACCCCTGCGTCAGTGTACGAGCAGCTCTTCGCTGAACACCGTTACGTCAATGCAGACTTTATTCCGGTTTTCACCGATGGATCTAAGGCGGCTGGTGTTGTTGGATCCGCCGCCGTCTGCGTTGACGAAGTTTCTGTTGCCCGCATTCCTCCTGAGGCCACGGTTTTTTCGGCGGAGATGCATGCTGTGTATCTTGCACTTGTTCACGTGCAGTCGAGCTCTCATCAGCGTGCTATTGTGTACACTGATTCGTTGAGTGTTGTGCAATCATTGTCATCTTTGGATTTCACTGGCCACCCACTTCTTTTTGCCGTTCGGAGACTTCTTCGTTCTTTGCTCGAGGCTGATGTCCAGATTCGGTTCTGCTGGATTCCTGGGCATGTTGGGATCCCAGGGAACGAGTCTGCCGATGCTGCTGCTAGATCTGCCTCCTCTTTGGTCGTCACACCCTTGCCACTGTTCCACCGTGATTTTCGCTTTCTTGTTCACGATCATATCAGACGAACGTGGCGAAGTCTGTGGGACCAACAGGTGGAGAATAAACTGCACCGTGTTAAACCCATCCTTGGAGTCTGGAAATCATCGTGAAGCCGGAACCGTGGGGAGGAAGTTGTTCTTGCGCGTCTGCGCATTGGGCATTGTCGCTTCACGCATAGCTATTTGCTGTGTGGCGACGCTGCCCCAATGTGTGAGGCGTGCGACTGTTTACTCACCATCTCTCATGTTTTATGTAGTTGTGTTCGTTTTTGTAATCATCGGTTTCACTATTTTCAGTCTCATCTACTGGATGACGGCGCAGCTACACTGCAGAAGCTTTTGGGCGACCACTGCGACACTTTCGCAGTGTTTTCGTTCTTAAAGCAGATAGACTTTTTAAAACTTATTTAAAAAAAAAATAAAAAAAAAAAATAATAATAATAATAATTTATAATGATTATAACAGTGAATTGGTGAATTTATTTATTTATTTATAAACCTAATTGACTAACTAGTCTTCACAGCTTTTATCATTCTCTATTCTAACTTTTGCCAAGCCTGTCTGATCTTAATCATTTCACCCCGCTTTTAAATATCTTTAACTGATTGTTCTGTGTCTGGCGCTCTTTGGCCAAACCTGGCCCTTGCGCCACTAAAATCAATTAACTAACTAACTAACTAACTAACTAACTCGCCACGCACCCGCCTTAGTCCTGTGGGTTGCTGAGGTTGTGATTATGCGCCAGCCCCTTTCTTGGCTTTCTTTTCTTTTTTCTGTTTTTCCATTTTTCTCCATTTTCTACTCCTCTTTCCTTTCTTCTCCATTTTCTACTCCTCTTTCCTTTCTTCTCCACTTTCTGTCCCTCCTTTTTTTCTCCGGGTTGGTTAGCTAAACCTGCCTGCACGTTTGCCGTGTGCGGTAACCCGTAAGGTGGAAAAGGGGATGCTGGAGGCTGAGGTTACTGGGGACCAGGTTGTAGTTGTCACCAGTCGCCAACACTCCTCTTTGCCCCCTGCTTCACCCTAAACAGGCGGCTAGGAACTAACCCACTCCTAGTCAATCGGCTTGTCGCTATGTACGGCGGGGTGAGTTTGGGGATAGTGTAGGTATGCCAAAAGGGTGTTACCAAGACCTGGGAAGATCGCGGTACTCGCTGAGCGCATGCTTGCACTTTCAACCTGCTATATCCGCTGCTTAGCCCCAGAGCCGTGTCCTGCGTCCAAATGGGCTTGCGGACCTCCGGCTCTCCCCTGTTGGGCTCGGTTGTGGGCGGGGAATTCAGCGGATGAATTATCTTTTGCTCTTCATGGATTCATTAAACTCTTCCCCTTTGAAAAATAAAAATGCTTTGGACTCGGAGCCTAACTCCACAAATAAAAGAATGAGAACATTATCGGGACACAATGCACGATTTTTTATCATTCATGCCAGAGAGGATACTCACAAACTCAGTTTGAAGTCCCCTTTCTGGATTCAAAAAGCCATCCAGGGTGCTGTTGAGTCGCCAAAGAATGTCAAGAAATTGCCATCTGGAGATCTGTTGGTGGAGATGTCAACTCCCCGGCACGGTGCACTACTTTTGAATATTTCCCACTTAGGTGATGTGCAAGTGGACATAAAACCTCACCATTCTCTGAATTCATCCCGAGGTGTCATCTCTGATCGAGAACTCGTGGATGTCTCAGAGGATGAACTACTTAAAGAGCTTGCCGATCAAGATGTCACAGCAGTCCGACGAATCAAGTTTCGGAGGAATGGGGATCTGGTAAATTCCAGAACTATTATTCTTACATTTAATCGCCCGGCTATTCCATCCTCCATCTATGCAGGGTATTTAAGATGTGACGTGCGTCCCTACATTCCCAACCCACTTCGTTGCTTTAGATGCCAAAGGTATGGTCACTCTCAGCAGTCATGCCGTGGAGCTGCAACTTGCAGCCGCTGTGGCTCTCACGACCATCTTCAGAACGATTGCTCTGCTGCAGCCCGCCACTGTATTAACTGTAACGGAGACCACGCAGCCAATGCTAAAGACTGCCCGAAGTGGGTTGAGGAAAGAAAAATCCAGGAAGTGAAGACCCTTGAACACCTCTCCTACCCGGAAGCAAGGAGGAAGGTTGTTCCTGCTACTCCGGGAGGACGCACCTACTCTTCAGTCTTGTCTTCCAAAACGTCTGTTTCCACCCAGACGGATATAAGCATTCCAAAGAACTGTCCCTTTTCACTGCAAGAAATATATGCTGCTGGTCTAAAAGCCCTTAATGCTTCCAGCACCGAACCTTTGCCTTCCCAACAGCAGCCCACCGTTGCAAAACCTTCTGCAGCCTTGCTTAGGCGGGTGGCTCCTGCACAGGCGAATCGTGCTGCACAGCACGATTCTTTGACTAGCAAGAACAAAGGAAAGAACCAGACTCAAGCAGCCACTCAGACTCAAACCGGAACAAATCCATCCCAGCCCTCCTCTCGGAAACGTACACCAGTACTTCCCCAGACAACCCGCCTGCTAAAAGTGCTGCAGAGCCACCTGAGGAAATGATGGACTCCGACACCTTTTAAGTGTCCCATTTCATCATGAATCTCATCATACAGTGGAATTGCCGTGGCCTCCGTTCACGATTTGACGATTTGAAGGGCTTGCTCTCTTCACACACCCCACTTTGCGTGTGCCTCCAAGAGACAAAGCTCCGCTTAACCGATACTTTTTCGGTGCGAAGATACATTACATTTCGCAAAGACCATACGCGCGGAGCTATCGCTTGTGGAGGAGTGGCCATTCTCGTTCCTCATGGTGTCCCAGTCACAGCGATTGCTCTGCGCACGAATCTGCAAGCAGTTGCAGCAAGACTATCCGCTAACACTCTGATCACAATATGTTGCATTTACTTACCACCAGATGAAGCTGTTAGCCCTTCAGACTTGGAAGATTTGGTTGACCAGCTACCGCCTCCGTTTTTCCTTCTCGGAGATTTCAATGCACACAATCCGTTGTGGGGAGACCGCAGTCGTGATCCCAGGGGACCGCCTTATCGAGTCCCTGCTGTACAACACATCACTCTGCCTCCACAACACGGGAGCAAATACCTACTTCCACGAACCCAGCCGCTCGTACTCGGCCATTGATCTGTCGCTGTGTTCACCATCCTTATTTCCTGACTGGTCTTGGAGCGTGTCTGGTGATCCCCTTGGCAGCGATCACTTTCCAATTTTTCTTCGAGTCGCTGGTGACGGCTACCGCCATCCTACCCGTCCCCCTAGATGGGATATTGATCGAGCCAAGTGGGGCGCATTCAGTGCTACAGCGATTATTACTTCTACTATGGTGGCCACAGGTACGATCAACGATGCGGTTGCAGCGGTCACAGATTGTATTGTGCAAGTGGCAGAACTCACCATTCCTAAAACGTCAACTAAACTTCCAAGTTGCCCAAAGCCATGGTGGAATTCGAAATGCAAGGCAGCACGTCAGGCCCAGCATAGGGCTTGGGGCAAATTTCGTCGCTATCCCACCGACGCTAACCTTCTTGCTTTCAAGAAGGCCAAGGCTTATGCAAGACTGGTTCGTCGTCGCCATAAACGGGAATCCTGGATCCAATATGTATCGGGCATCAACACATCTACAAACTCCAAAACGGTTTGGGACAGGATTCGCAAGATTCGGGGAAAGTACCCATCTGGCGAGATCTCCATCCTCGAGAGTGGTGGAGGAATGGTTGCCGACGCTCGGGGTATCGCTGACTGTCTTGGCACAGCGTTTGCTTCAGTTTCCAGCAACTGCAATTATCCTCCTTCTTTCCAAGAGCTTCAGTCACGGCTGGAGAGAAAACGAATGTCCTTTCGACCGTTTTCCTCGAAGGACTATAACAGCCCGTTGACAGCGATGGAACTAAGGATTGCCCTAAATCGCTCCGGCCGAACATCTGCAGGACCCGATAACACCCTTTACGAAATGCTGAAGCACCTTTCTCCATCATCTCTCGACTGTCTGCTAATCCTGTTTAACAGGATTTGGCAAGAGCACGTTTTCCCCGATTCTTGGCGCACAGCCATTGTGATACCTGTTCTCAAACCTAGTAAAGATCCGAAAAACCCGTTCAACTACCGACCAATTGCCATGACAAGCTGCCTCTGCAAGGTGCTTGAACGCATCATCAATTTCCGCTTGATCTTCCACTTGGAAACCCATCACCTTTTGTCACCCCATCAAAGTGGACACCGTCGTTTTCGCTCCACAACTGACCACCACCTTCGACTTGAGACATCGATCAGAGAGGCGTTTGTTCGACGACAGCACATGGTCTCCGTGTTCTTTGATATGGAAAAAGCGTATGATCGGACTTGGAGATATGGCATTCTCCGTGATCTGCACGACTGTGGATTACGGGGAAATTTACCAACTTTCATTGCCGGTTTTCTCCAGAACCGGATGTTCCATGTGCGCGTCGGGTCGACATTCTCCGCGATGTACCCGCAGGAGCAGGGTGTCCCTCAGGGCTCCATCTTATCGGTCACTCTCTTCATCCTTCGGGTGAATCATATCTTCAAGTTACTTCCTCCGATGGTTCGCGGCACTATGTATGTGGACGATCTTCAGATTTCGTGTGCTTCCGTCAACATGCGCACCATTGAGAGACAGTTGCAATCGTCTATTAACAAGATCTCTTCCTGGGTCTCACGCAACGGCTTTGGCTTCTCGTCACAGAAGACTGTTTGCGTACATTTCTGCCGCAAACGCGGTCTTCATCCAGACCCCCACCTCCGTCTGGGGAACACCACCATTCCAGTTGTGACTGAGGTCAAATTCTTGGGATTGACTTTTGACCGCGCACTCACCTTCCGGCCTCATATTCATTCCTTAAAGGTGAAGTGCACAAAGTCATTGAGTATCCTGAAAGTCCTCTCCGGAACATCTTGGGGGGCCGACAGGTGCTCAATGCTTCGCATTCATCACTCCCTTGTCCGGTCAAAGTTAGAATATGGCTGTATAACCTACGGATCTGCACGGCCTTCGGTATTAAAGCTCCTCGATCCAGTCCACCACCAAGCTTTACGCCTGTGCATCGGTGCTTTCCGTACGTCTCCTGTCCACAGCCTGTATGCCGAATCTCATGAGCCACCGTTATGCCTCCGCCGTAAGCAACTGTCTCTCCAGTTCTACATCAAGCTGAAATCTCTCCTTGATCACCCACTTCATGATTCCATCTTCACGCCACAATGTGCTCGCCTATTTTCCAACCGCCCTTCTTGTGTTCCCACCTTCGGAATTCGGATGTCAGACATAGTGCGAGATGCCGGCATAGACTTGTCGTTAATCGGTGTGACCCGTGCCTTTAACGATCCACCTTGGCAGCCAGTTCAGGCAGTGACTGACCTCTCTCTTTCTGGATGGCCTAAGTCCTCCACACCTGCTCTGGTGTACCAGAAACTTTTTGCTGAACACCTTTCCCTCTATCCCGATTTCGTGCCTGTCTTCACCGATGGTTCGAAATCCGGTGATTTTGTGGGTTCCGCCTTTGTTTGTGCGGATGAGACTTATGCTGAGAGGATTCCGCCGGTTGCGACAGTCTTTACAGCAGAGATGCATGCGGTGCACCTCGCTTTGCGCCACATTAATTCCAAACAACTTCGTCGCACTATGATTTGTATTGATTCTCAATCCGTTATTAAAGCCTTATTCTCCCCGGAGAATAGTGACTCACCAATCACCAGAGATGTCCGTCGGCTCCTGGGAACTTTGACGGGTTCTGGGTACCTGGTCCGATTCTGTTGGATCCCCGGCCATGTTGGGATTCGGGGTAACGAGCTAGTCGACTCCGCAGCCAGATCTGTTCCATCCTTGGCAATCACCCGACTGCCACTATTTTTTCGAGATTTTCACCCGTGCATCCGCAAATTTATCATGGAGGAGTGGCAGTCCCTGTGGACTCAACAGGGCAGCAACAAACTTCTTTCCATCAAACCGCAGATCGGACTATGGCAATCTGGATTGCGGAAGAATCGTCGCGAGGAAGTGGTTCTTGCGCGTCTGCGCATTGGGCATTGTCATTTCACCCACCGCTTCTTGCTGTGTGGCGACACTGCCCCAATGTGCGAGACGTGTAACAGTCGTCTCAGTGTCCTTCATGTCTTGTGTACTTGTGTCCGCTTTCGTGATAACCGTTTTCAATATTTCCGAGCTTATTCATTGGAAGACAATTCAGCTTCCCTTCAAAGAATCTTAGGTGACTGTTGTGATACGTTCGCAGTTTTTTTTTCATTTTTCAGGCAAATTGACTTTCTTAAACTAATCTAAATTACCAAGCTTTTATCGTTCTTGTTTTTCAGTTGTCCTACTCCGCCGTACTTCTTATTACTCTTCCTAGCTTTTAACTTGTTTTCTTTAATTGCTTCGTGTTTGGCGCTCTTTGGCCAGACCTGGCCCTTGCGCCATTAAAATACACCAACCAACCAACCAACCAACCTTTTTCATTAGTTTAATTTTTGGCGTTTTGGCTTGTCAAGATATTGTAATACTTAAATAACTTCACCTTATGTATTTGTTGGTTGTTCATATCATCATCATCATCATCATTGTCAACCATTATCAATCCACTGCAGGACGAAGGTCTCCCCAAGTTTCCTCCACAACGGTCTGTCTTGTGCCAGTCTCCTCCATGTCACCCCTGCATACTTTCGAATTTCATCCACCCATCTCCCATGTGGTCTTCTTCTGGGTCTTTTTCTGTCCCTTGGAATCCAATCTAAAATTTCAGCTGTCCATCGATGATCTGTCCTTCTGGCAGTATGTCCAGCCCATTGCCATTTCAGGGATTTAACTCTGATCATGATGTCTTCCACTCTTGTCATTTTTCGGATCCACGAGTTCCTCTTCTTATCTCTCCTGGTTACACCAAGCATGCACCTCTCCATGCTTCTTTGAGTTGTCTGCAGCCTTTGTATGTCTCTTTTAGTTAAGGTCCACGTCTCTGCACCATACGTAAGCACTGGAAGGATGCATTGATCAAACACTTTTCTTTTAAGACATAATGGCATATTGCTCTTGAAAATTATGCTGTTTCTTCCAAAAGCTCTCCAGGCAAGTTTTGTACGCCGATTAATTTCTTCACCAATGTGACCCTCACTTGATATCTGCTGTCCAAGATAAACGTACGTGTCTGTTATCTCCAGCTTTTCTCCATCAATCAATAAATCTTCATTTCTTGTAAAAGCATTGAACATCACTTTTGTCTTCTGAAAGTTCATTTTTAATCCCACTTCTTTACTCTTGTCAGCAAGTTCCTGGATCATACTCTGCAGCTCTGATGGGGTAGTTGCAAAAATGACTACGTCATCAGCAAAACGAAGGTGGGTTAGATAATCTCCATTAATCTTTATCCCTTTGTTTTCCCAGCTCAGCAACTGAAAAACACTCTCCAATGTAGCATTAAAGAGCTTCGGAGATATGGTGTCACCTTGTCTCACTCCCTTTCCAATTTTTATGTGTGTTGTATTTTCAAACAGCCGAATCTTTGCACTTGCATTTTCATAGATGTTATTAATAATATTAATGTATGCATCTTCAATACCGCAGGTTTTCATAGCCATTGTAACTGCTGATGGTTTCACCGAATCAAAGGCTTTTTCATAATCGATAAAAGCCATGCACAATGGAAGTTCATATTCCCTCGCTCTTTCAATTAGTTCCCTCAGTACGTGGATATGATCTATTGTGCTGTAGCCACTCCTGAATCCAGCTTGTTCTCTCGGTTGAGCCATGTCCAGTGTTACCTTCAAGCGGTGTGAAAGAACTTTAGTGAAGATTTTATAAACTACTGATAGGAGGCTGATAGGTCTGTAGTTTCCGAGATCCTCAATGTCACCTTTCTTATGTAGCAGGATCATTGTAGCGGTGTTCCAATCCTTAGGAATCTTTCCTTCATTAAGGCATCGAGTGAAAATTTGGGCGAGTACTGTTTCGATTTCTCCACTTGCTTCTTGTATGATGTCTACAGTAATTCCATCTTCTCCTGGAGCTTTTCCCCGCTTCATGTTCTTGATTGCATGTGCAACTTCTGCTGGAAGGACTGGAGGAACTCTGGTACTGGTATCTTTCATGATGTCTGGAGTGCATGTATCATCCCTTTCATATAATTTGGAGTAGAAATCTTTCACTCTTGTCAAAATTTCGCCTCTATTTCTTGTTACAGAACCATCTTCTTTTCTCAGTGCCATAATCTGTTTTCTTCCCTTACTGAGATGTCCCTTTGCTATCTTTGTTCATATATTGTTGCATATATGCTTTATGATAAACTTATTATGCTAGTCCCCATGACTAACCTGCGTTATACTACACATTTTCTGTTTCGTTCTCTCTGGCCTGTCATCTATTAAATTGGGGATCAGGGGCTTGGCAGGCTTGTTTAATTAAGCTTTTTTTCCCTGGCTCCATGCCATTCACCGTGATGATTCATGGCGCCATAAATAATTTATGTGTTCACAATACTAACTCTACATGTTTCTTTTGCTGAAAAGTTTATGAAATATCTAAAATGGTGCCCATACAAAGTGAACATTTTTGACTAATTATTTAATAATTCATGTAGTTTTATTGTGGTTGAGTGTATTGTATAATTACTGTTATGTATTGAATTACCCGCTATATGGCAGAATATTTCAATAAGCAAACACACAGACAAAAACCTAAGTCAGCTGCGGAACGCCTTAGAATCTCGCTTGCGCCGTTTCACAACAGCAACTATAACTCCCTCTTCAGTATGGTTGAACTCAGGGTGGCTTTGCATCGGTCCGGCGCGGTCTGTAGCTCTCGATGGTATCCACTATGATATTGTTACAACCTCGGGCCCAATCTGGTCCCGTATAGTCAGGATGCCAATTTCTCCGGACGTAATCTGTACGCTGGATTAGCCTTGGCAGTGCACCAGAAATCAATGGAAACGCAGTATAACATTTAAAAAAGAGATATACTCGATATTGACATAATTTACACCGGGATTTCCTTGAGTAATAAATTCTCTATAATACCCGGCCAGCTTTGGCCCTTTTTAGTGTTTCTGAAACCATGCGGCAAAGAAGTAATATTGATAAAGTACTTACGTAACGAACCTCGAGTATCCAGTGAACTGATAATAACAGTGGAACACACGTGACACGCACAGGTCGCTGATCCTAATCATGCAGCACTTTCTCACCACAGGTGGTAGAATCTGACGTCGCTCGACGCAGCGGGCTGTGCGTAATCACACACACAGACGAGTTTTCTCCTCTCCTCCGACAACACGTAGAGGCGGCGATGAACTTCGGTTTCTCTCTCCGGCTGCAGGCGTGGGGGGGGGGGCTCTCTTCAGCTCTTCCGTCAAAGCCAGGCGTCCCTCTCTTTATGCTTTGAGCGAGGCGGATCCGTGTCTCTTAGCTGCGACACACCTGAAGTAGCTCTTTTCACGGCAACTTTTGGTATCTGCCATCCGGTGAGTTTGTGGAAGTTCCAAGGTGAAACTAGAGATCTGCGATTCTTCAGCGTTCCTTTTAGCTTGTTTTCCAGGAGCTAAGGTTCTCAACAGCGGCAGCAAATTTTAGCGTGAAAAAATTCCCAACCTCTCTCTTCGCTATATCAAACGAACTCTGGCGAAAAATCTGCTTTGTCTCCAACAGGTGGTAAACGGTGTATTCCACCACTTGAAAACACTGCATGTTTATTACCAAAAGCTTTCCCATTGTCACTCGCGCGGCTTCGCTTGCCGACAAAATCTCCAAAGTGCTTGCCGTCCAAATAGATTTTGAATTATGAGGAAAAGCTTTTAAACATTGACCTGCCCCATTTACGATTATGAGCTCTTTGTTTTTATGGCAAACACCTGCATCTTGCCATTCGAATTCAAAGTACTAGAAATCTTTTCTTTTTATACTGTCCCTCGCAAGTGTTTAATTATTCCTCCACTCTCTGTTAATTAAACCCCCAATCACGTTTCAATTAGCATGCATTAGCCACGCCTCTCGCCAATTAATTATGCGATGGGGGGGGGCGTCACATCGCCCCCTTCTTAAAATGTAACTCGTCTCGAGTGCATATAAGCTACCTGTGATTCGCAGCGATTCCACCACCCGGAGCTGCTTACCCGAGATAAGAACCCATCAGTGCCCCCTCTGCCCTTACTCAAAACAATCGCCTTGAATTGGTCTTTGGCATTACCCGAGCCCATCTCATTTTCTAACGAATCTTAGGGAACGCCCACATTCTATGCATACCTGCATAATTGTTTACTCTGCCACTTCCCAGGGCAGTACACAAATACGACACTACATTATTAGTTTACATTATACAGTTCCACTTCCACGACACACAGCAAGATTAAAATAATTCTTCCATTACAACACAACACCGAGCACACTATACAAAATTATTACAACCAACGAGCTCATTCCATGTTCTCAGGCTCTCCGCCTCGGGCTATTTCACATCACTAAGTCAGCCAACGGGAAACTAAACAATCACCTCAGACACTCATCGTTCAACCGGTGTTGTTGGATCCGCCGCCGTCTGCGTTGACGAAGTTTCTGTTGCCCGCATTCCTCCTGAGGCCACGGTGTTTTCGGCGGAGATGCATGCTGTGTATCTTGCACTTGTTCACGTGCAGTCGAGCTCTCATCAGCGTGCTATTGTGTACACTGATTCGTTGAGTGTTGTGCAATCATTGTCATCTTTGGATTTCACTGGCCACCCACTTCTTTTTGCCGTTCGGAGACTTCTTCGTTCTTTGCTCGAGGCTGATGTCCAGATTCGGTTCTGCTGGATTCCTGGGCATGTTGGGATCCCAGGGAACGAGTCTGCCGATGCTGCTGCTAGATCTGCCTCTTCTTTGGTCGTCACACCCTTGCCACTGTTTCACCGTGATTTTCGCCTTCTTGTTCACGATCATATCAGACGAACGTGGCGAAGTCTGTGGGACCAACAGGTGGAGAATAAACTGCACCGTATAAAACCTAACCTTGGAATCTGGAAATCATCGTGTCGCCGGAACCGTAGGGAAGAAGTTGTTCTTGCGCGTCTCCGCATTGGGCATTGTCGCTTCACGCATAGCTATTTGCTGTGTGGCGACGCTGCTCCAATGTGTGAGGCGTGCGACTGTTTACTCACCATCTCTCATGTTTTATGTAGTTGTGTTCGTTTTTGTAATCATCGGTTTCACTATTTTCAGTCTGATCTACTGGAAGACGGAGCAGCTACACTGCAGAAGCTTTTGGGCGACCACTGCGACACTTTCGCAGTATTTTCGTTCTTAAAGCAGATTGACTTTTTAAAACTTATTTAAAAAAAAAAAAAAAAAATAATAATAATAATTTATAATGATTATAACAGTGAATTAACAAATTTATTTATAAACCTAATTAACTAACCAGTCTTCACAGCTTTTATCATTCTCTTTTCTAACTTTTACCAAGCCTGTCTACTCCTAATCATTTCACCCCGCCTCTAAAAAAAAAAAAAAATCTTTAACTGATAGTTCTATGTCTGGCGCTCTTTGGCCAAACCTGGCCCTTGCGCCACTAAAATCAATTAACTAACTAACTAACCATCGTTCAACCGTTTCCGATTCGGTATTTCCTGCCTTATGCGGTCTAAGTCTATCGAGGTGTATGACTAAAGGGCCTATTGTTGTACGAAACTTTGTAAAGAACGTCGTTGATTCTCTTCTTCACCACATAGGGACCTTCCCACGGGCGCTGCAATTTGGGGAACTTTCCCTTTCGCCTTCGGGGATTATAGAGCCAGATTAAGTCTTCCTCCTTAAACACTTTCTCAGCAGCCTGCACGTCATACTAATTTTCATTCTTTCGGTAGTTATCTGAATATTCTTCTTAGCAAAACTATGCACTTTCTCCAATCTCCTGGTAAGCTCTGTAACATACGTGCTAGAATCCTGGGAAATTTGGTTCCGGCCGACCAAACACCAAGTCACAAGGGAGACGTAATTCTCCCGCGTACAGCATCATACTCGGGGTATTCCCTGTGGTTTCATGCACCTCAGCTGGGTACGCCAACAAAAATAGCGGAACAAACCTGTCCCAATCTTTTTGGTTATCACTAACAAATAATGAAAGCTGCTGCCCCAAGGTAGTATGAACCTTTCACACATTCCGTCACTCTGGGGATGAAATGGCGTGGTTCGAGTCTTTTTAATACCGAGTAAATTTCACATTTTTTGGAACACTTTGGACTCGGAATTTTCGCCCCTGATCGGAATGCGATTCAAGTGGAACCCCATGAGAGCTCGCCAATCTACTGACAAGAATTTCGGCAACAGCAATTGCCTCTTGATTTTCCATAGGAAAGGCCTCCGGCCATTTGGGGGAATAATCTATAACCACCAACAAATATCGGTTGACATCCTTCGACTTAGGAAACGGTCCCATCACACCAACTGCTACCCTTTCGAACGGTGCTCCCACATTATATACTTGCATTCGGCCGCGACATCGTGTCATAGGGACTTTCTTGGATGCGCACAAGTGACACTGTCTGCACCAATCCTCCACATCCGTCCTACAATTTATCCAGTAAAATCGTTTCCGGACTTTCGAGAGAATTTTTCTGACACCGAAATGTCCACCAGTCGGGCTATCGTGCATTTGTTTCAACACATCTTTCACCAAAGATCTTGGAACCACCAGTTGAATTTGTCGCGAATCATTCCTAGAATTTTCCAATTCTCTATACAAAATTCCGTCTCTAACCTCAGGCGAATCCCATTGCACCCAATAACTTTTCAAGATCGGTCCGTACGCTGCGACGGACGCCCACGGAGGCCGGTTGGGAGACTCCTCCTTCCATCGGACCAGACGTCCAACATTCTCGTCGGCTTTTCGCGCCTTCCGCATTCACTTCCGGACTCAACGGATCTCGTACAGTCGGGGTCGGGGGAATTATCGCCTGGTGCACCGTTTAATTCCCTGGCAGCAGGTCATTGCACTCTGCGCGTAGGCAGAATTTGCATTGCGGCGGACAGGGTCTTCTTGACAAAGCATCCGCATTCTTATGTGCGTTTCCCCTCCGATGCTGTACCTGGAAATCATAAGCTTGTAATCGTTCTATCCATCTTGCTACCTGGCCTTTAGGATTCATAAAATTTAACAACCAACGCAAAGCGCCATGATCGGTTCGCAACAAAAATTTCTACCAAATAAATAATGGTGGAAATGTTCTATTCCTTTTACCATAGCCAATAATTCCTTCCTAGAAACACAGTAGTTCCGTTCTGGCTTAGAAGGGATTTACTAAAGTATGCTATGACTTCTTCCTGTTCATTCTGAACCTGAGACAAAACTCCACCCACTCCAGTTTCACTAGCATCGACATCGAGAATGAATAATTCCGCTTTGGGATAAGCCAATACCGGCGCTGATATCAGAGCTTCCTTTAGTGTCGCAAAGGCTCGTTGCCACTCTTCATTAAACTAAAAGGGAACTTTCGCCTCAGTTAATCGATGCAATGGTTGGGCTTTCTGCGAAAAACTTCTGATAAATTTCCGGTAATAGGAACATAACCCAAGGAAACTTCTCACCTCCCGAACATTCGTCGGCGGTGGCCATTCTTTAAATACCGCTATCTTTTCAGGGTCTGTCTCTAGCCATCTGCAGAAATTACATATCCTAGGTATTTCACTTCCTTTTGCAAAAATCTACACTTTTTCGGATTCAATTTTAACCCCGCTTCGCAGAACCTAGTTAAAACGACTCTCAAATTATTCAAATGCTTGGCAAAAGTAGTACCACACACAATTATGTCATCCAGATAAACCATGAACATGTCAAACGGCAAACCTCGAAGAATAGTTTTCATTAAACGTTCAAATGTGGCGGGGCATTACTCGAAAGTGCCACAAACCATTACCTCTAGTGAAGGCAGTATTCTCTTTATCATCTGGATGCATACCCACCTGCCAATAGCCACTTTTTAGATCGAGCGTTGAGAACCACTCGGATCCATCCAAACGATCCGGAGTGTGTCGTCTTTCCTAGGTAGTGGATAAGAATCCTTACGAGTTACTTCATTGAGTTTCCTGTAGACTAGGCGCGGCTCTTGTATAGGCACTACGAAACTGCAGCACCTCCATTTTCACTCGATATTATCGATAACATTCAATATAATAAGTCTTTCTTTCTTTAATTCTTTCTTTATACTTGTACATTATATTATCCTTAAGCTTAATGTCAGTAGTTCATGAAAAAATTACAAACAACCTTGTATGGAACTGCGCGTTTTATAGTCCGGCTAAGCGGTGTTTGGCTGTTGTGCGCACGCGCACATGTCCGAGCTCCGAGATAGGAGGTAGCACGCTACGTAGAGATAGCGCTGTCGATCACGCAGTGCCGACCCTGTTGGGCAACTGTGAGGTAGTGTTTCTTTTGGCTCCGCGTGTGTTGCTCTTAAAAATCGTCGTACCATATTCTATCTTGAATGTGATTAAGTGTAGAATTAGACGATTGTGAATTTGTGATGCTTCCAGCTATTCTATTTAATTCATAGGTTTTTTTTGGTTCTATTTTACAGAAAATTAAAATAATTTAACCATGGCCTCCTTGCATCCCCAAGAAATCAATTCTGTAACTGTAAGTGAACTTAAGCAGCTTTCGTTTTCACAGTTATCTCTCCATGAGAAAGTTACAGTGAAGAAAAGAGGTCGTTCAACACCTAATATTCAAATATCTCAACCTGGAATAAGCAACAACAAGAAGTATATTCGTAGCTTTAATTCTGAATGGTACCAACGGGAAAGTTGGCTTTGCGGCAGTGAAGTAAAAAATACGTTGTTTTGCTTCCCGTGTTTGCTGTTTCGAGGTGATGTACCGTGGACAAAAGACGGCTTTAGAAATATAAACAAAATGAAAGAAAAAACTGAAAAACATGAGAAGTCAAAGAAACACGTTGAAAATGTGGTTTCACTGTCACTTTTAGGGAACGTAAATATTAAGGAGAAACTTAGTGTGGCATACAAAATTTCAATCATTGAGCATAACATAAAGGTTAGAAGGAACCGTAAAATTTTATCCAAAATAATAGACTGTATTTTCTGAAATAAATACGGGATTATACCATGTAATACAAATTTTGAAGATGACAATCCTTGTCATTTACACCAAAAATCGGATTGTCATCTTCAAAATCTGTATTTTTTTGTGTGGATACTTTGAAACTCTCTTACGTGGACATGATGAAAAAGACGATTCATTAAATCCAGGGGTATTCAGAGGATTAATAAATTTTGCATCTAAAATAGATCCAGATTTGAAGAATCACTTAGAAACCAGTACGGTCTTCAAAGGTGTTTCTAAGACCATTCAGAATGAGATACTTGACTGCCTGCTACAAATATACCATGAGGAGATAAGGACAGAAATTAGAGAAGCTTCCTTTGTAGCTGTTATGGCTGATGACACTACAGATGTATCGGAACACACTCAAATGGTCCTTGTTCTACGTTACGTGTTGGATGGAGAAATATTTGAGCATTTTTGGGGATGCTTTATTACAAAAAATCAAACTGCAGATGGCATATCGAAACGTATTCTAGAACAATTAGACATAACCCTTCAAGAAAATGGACCAAAACCCGCACGGGGATAACTGGTTTTCCAGTTATTTGGGGAGCGGCGCCCCCACGGCCCGAGCTGACCTTGTGACGGTTTTTTGCTTTTTTGTATTTGCGCTTATACGTTACCGCAGGGACAGCTGTTCATCCAGCTGATGGGGAGTAGCGACCCCACGGCCCCAGCCGACTTGTTATGTTTGATTCTACCCGTTACAACTTTGTGTTGCCACCACCTTGACAGCACCCGCCTCAGTTGTTGGTTGCTGAGGTTGTGATTATGCGCCAGCCCTTTCCTTTCCTCTGGCTTTCCTCTCCCTTTCCTGTTTTTACTTTCTTCTCCACTACCTGTTCTTCTTTTCTACTCCATTTTCTACTCGACTTGCTTCTCCATTTTCTGTTCCTCTCTTGTTTTTCCGGGCTGGTTTGCTAGACCTACCTGCACGTTTGCCGTGTGCGGTGACTCGTAAGGTGGAAAAGGGGATGCTGGAGGCTGAGGTTTCTGGTGGCCAGGTTGTTGTTGTCGCCAGTCGCCAACACTCCTCTTTGCCCCCTGCTTCACCCTAAACGGGCGGCTAGGAACTAACCCACTCCTAGTCAATCGGCTTGTTGTTTCGTACAACAGGGTGAGTTTGGGGATAGTGCGGGCATGCCAAAGGGGTGTCACCGAGACCTGGGAAAGTCTCGGTACTCGCTGAGCGCATGTCTGCACTATCAACATGCTATATCCGTTGCTTAACCCTAGAGTCGTGTCCTGCGTCCAATTGGGCTTGCGGACCTCCGGCTCTCCCCTGTTGGGCTCGGTTGTGGGCGGGGAAATCGGCGGACGAACTTTTCACTTCTATTCATGGCTAACCAAAAAAATTCCCAAGAAGTTCAAACAAAGCGGCCGATTGAGGAAGGGTCACCTCCTCCCAACAAGAAACCTACACCTGATTCTGCCAATGTTCGGTTCTTTTGCATCCACTCCTTGGACGCTTCAAACCCATTAAACACCAGAAGCCCCTTCTGGATAAATAAAGCATTGCAATCAATTGCCAGCTCTCCTAAGAGCGTTAAGAAGCTCCAATCTGGAGATCTTCTTGTCGAGATGTCGAGTCCCAGATATGCTACAGTGCTTTTAAACACCACCTCTTTTTTAGATTGTCCAGTAAAAGTTACCCCTCACGGCTACCTCAATTCCTCACGAGGTGTTATCTCTTCTCAAGACCTTCTCGAGTGCAGTGACCAAGAACTTCTGGAGGAACTGAAAGACCAGCAAGTGAGTGGAGTCCGGCGCATCCTATTTCGGCGAAATGGCCAATCTGTCCCATCTCGAAACGTCATACTGACCTTTAACACCCCATCCCTGCCAACATCAATCAAGGCAGGGTATCTACACCTTGAAGTGCGCCCCTTCATACCAAGTCCTCTACGATGCTTCAAATGCCAAGCATATGGTCACTCCCAGCAGTCTTGCAGGAGCACTGCCCGGTGTGGGCGTTGTACTGCAACAGACCATACTTTGCAAGATTGCCATGCCGAAGCCGAGCTGTGCTTCAACTGCAAGGGATCTCATGCAGCATCATCGAGAGACTGTCCAAAGTGGAAAGAGGAAAAAGAGATCCAACGCATTAAGACCGTTGAGGGAATCTCCTACCCAGAGGCCAGAAGAAAGGTCGCCCCAAACCAATCAAATCGGCGATCCTATGCATCAGCGGTTGTTGCAAGGACTACAGTCGGTACCCAGACTGATAGCCAAATCCCAGTGAATTGTCCCTACAAGCTAGACGACATCATAGCTGCTGGTCTGGCAGCACTACAATCCCGAGCTAGGGACGCGAAAACTCCAACAACCACTGTGCCTAAACCTGCTGCAACTAACACCAGCACCACCGGAACTTCAACAACCCCAGGAGGAAAGAGAAAAGAAAAAGAAAAGGAGAAGAAATCTCCAAACTCCCATCATAAGAACCAGGATCGGGCAAGATCATCTGCGACACAGGAACCAAAATACCGCCCCATTTTACCACCAGAGACTACAGGGCGTCGGACAAAACAGTCCCAAGCGCAAATGGACATTGCAGACGAAATGATGGAATCGGACAACTTTTAGTTGTCCCAGTTTTTCTCGGGTTTTGTTTTTCGTTTTTTCTTTTTCTCATTCACCACAATTCAAACCATGGATCAAATCGTTCAGTGGAACTGTCGAGGCTTTCGAACAAGACATGACGACGTGAAACATCTGCTTTCGTCATACTCTCCGGTGTGCCTTTGCCTCCAGGAGACAAAACTTAAACCATCAGACCTCCTTTCAGTTCGAGGCTACAGTGCATTTCGGAAAGATAATGTTTCAGGAGATATTGCTTGCGGGGGAGTTGCCACCCTTGTCCCCCAAAATGTTCCAGTTTCTCCCGTTGCGGTCTCAACATCTTTACAAGCCGTTGCGGTGCGTATCTCCATGCCTGTGCCTCTAACCGTTTGCAGCATCTATCTGCCGCCGGATGAGGACGTGAGCGTGTCCGTTCTTGAGAGCTTAGTTGGGCAGCTGCCGTCACCTGCTCTTGTTCTGGGTGACTTCAATGCTCATAATCCATTGTGGGGTAGTGTCAGAACAGACACACGAGGCCGTAGGATCGAATCTCTTCTTTCCTCGACCTCTTTGTGCCTGTTTAACACCGGTGCTGACACTTACTTCCACGAGCCTACACGGAGTTTCAGTGCAATCGATTTATCTTTGGGTCAACCATCGGTTATGGCCGCCTGGTCGTGGACGGTGTGTGACGACCTCCATGGAAGCGACCACTTCCCAATTGTACTTAGGTATAATGTGAGCGTACCATCTTCTGCCTCCCGCCCTCCTCGTTGGAGGATGGATCGTGCCAAGTGGGAGGTCTTCACACCGTCCGCAATGATATCTTTTGCCATGGTGACCCGGGGTCAATTGACGCAGCTGTTACTGATGTCACAACGGGTATCATTCAGGCAGCAGATCTCTCTATCCCAAAAACATCAACGACGCTCCCAAGACGTCCGAAGCCTTGGTGGAACCCTGATTGCGCAGCGGCTAGGAGAGTTCAACATAAGGCCTGGTGTACTTTTCGGCGTTATCCGACCGATGCTAATCTTGTTAAATTTAAAAGAGCAAAATCTTACGCTCGGTTGGTGCGTCGACGAAGCAAGAGGGAGTCTTGGATGAAGTACGTTTCATCTATCAATTCACGTGCCAGTTCAAAAACTGTTTGGGAAAAAATTCGTAAGATCCGGGGAAACTATAGTTCACGCCAAATTTCAATTCTTGAGAATAACGGCTGCACGTATGCTGAAGTTGGGGAGATTGTGGATTGCTTGGGCGAAGCGTTTGCCTCAATTTCTAGTTCTCAGGCGTATATCCCGCCCTTTCAGAGGATTAAAACAACCGCGGAACGCCAGAAATTCTCCTTTGCGCCTTTTTATAACACTCAGTATAACTCCCCTTCAGCATGGTTGAATTACGGGTGGCTCTGCATCGGTCCGGCGCAACATCTGTCGGTCCCGACGACATCCACTATGACATGATTCGTCATCTCTCGCAGTCGTCTCTCGAGAATCTGTTAGTGCTTTTCAACCGCATTTGGTTGGAGCACAGTTTCCCGGACTCTTGGCGAAGAGCTTTTGTTTTACCTTTTCCCAAGCCTGGCAAAGACCCCAAGTCTCCCTCTAGTTATCGGCCAATTGCCCTCACTAGCTGTCTGTGCAAAATCCTTGAACGAATGGTTAATTCCCGGCTAATTTATTTTCTTGAAGAACATCGAATACTGTCTCCATCACAAAGCGGCTTCCGTCGTCATCGTTCAGCTCCTGACCATCTCCTGCTCCTTGAGACGTCTGTTCGTGAGGCGTTCGTACGTAGGCAGCACCTGGTGTCTGTATTTTTTGACATCGAAAAAGCTTACGATAGAGCGTGGCGTCACGGTATCCTCCGTGACCTCCACGAGAGTGGGTTGCGGGGAAACCTGCCAACCTTCATTGCCAACTTTCTTCGTAACCGTGTGTTCCAGGTGCGCCTGGGTACAACGCTGTCCGCCTTTTTCCATCAAGAACAAGGAGTTCCTCAAGGCAGCATTCTTTCGGTGACTCTGTTCATCCTCCGCATTAATTGTTTACTCAAAAATCTTCCTCCTACGGTTTCGGCTACCATTTATGTTGACGACCTTCACATCTTCTGTTCGTCATCCAGCATGCATTTCGTTGAAAGGCAGCTGCAGTCTGCAATTACCCAGATTGTTAAAGCGGCTAACAATAATGGGTTTGTTCTTTCTCCCGACAAGACAGCCTGTGTCCATTTCTGCCGGAGGCGTGGCCTCCATCCTGATCCAGAGCTCTATTTGGACCGTGCAGCCATTCCAGTTTTGCCGGAAACCAAGTTCCTTGGTTTGACCGTTGACCGTGCTCTCACCTTTCGCTCGCACGTTCGACGGCTAAGGACTTCCTGTCTGAGAGCCTTGTCAATCCTTAAGATCCTTGCCTCAGTCTCCTGGGGTGCAGACAGGACTTCTTTGTTCCGTATTTACCATTCTCTCATTCGGTCTAAGCTGGATTATGGCTGTATGGTGTATGGCTCTGCGCGTCCTACCGTTCTCCGGCCGTTGGATACCACACACCATCAAGCGCTGCGTCTTTGTACGGGAGCCTTTCGTACGTCACCCATTCCCAGCCTTTATGCCGACGCGAACGAACCGTCGCTTCATTTACGCCGTCTGCAGCTGTCTCTTCAGTTTTACCTGAAACTTAAATCACTCACAGACCATCCTTTATACGATGCAGTTTTTCATCCCCAGCATGCTCGTTTGTTCGAGATCCGTCCCTCGTGCATTCGAACCTTCGGTCTTCGTATGGCGGCCGTAGCTCGTGATGCAGGGCTCGACTTGTCACTCGTTGGAGAGACCAGGGGCTTTGAGGATCCCCCATGGCATCCTCTTGGTGTCATGGTTGATACCAGCTTTACATCTTTTGACAAGTCCTCAACCCCTGCGTCAGTGTACCAGCAGCTCTTCGCTGAACACCGTTACGTCAATGCAGACTTTATTCCTGTTTTCACCGATGGATCTAAGGCGGCTGGTGTTGTTGGATCCGCCGCCGTCTGCGTTGACGAAGTTTCTGTTGCCCGCATTCCTCCTGAGGCCACGGTGTTTTCGGCGGAGATGCATGCTGTGTATCTTGCACTTGTTCACGTGCAGTCGAGCTCTCATCAGCGTGCTATTGTGTACACTGATTCGTTGAGTGTTGTGCAATCATTGTCATCTTTGGATTTCACTGCCCACCTTCTTTTTACCGTACGGAGACTTCTTCGTTCTTTGTTCGAGGCTGATGTCCAGATTCGGTTCTGCTGGATTCCTGGGCATGTTGGGATCCCAGGGAACGAGTCTGCTGATGCTGCTGCTAGATCTGCCTCCTCTTTGGTTGTCACACCGTTGCCACTGTTCCACCGAGATTTTCGCTTTCTTGTTCACGATCATATCAGACGAACGTGGCGGGGTCTGTGGGACCAACAGGTGGAGAATAAACTGCACCGTGTTAAACCCATCCTTGGAGTCTGGAAATCATCGTGTCGCCGGAACCGTAGGGAAGAAGTTGTTCTTGCGCGTCTTCCGCATTGGGCATTGTCGCTTCACGCATAGCTATTTGCTGTGTGGCGACGCTGCCCCAATGTGTGAGGCGTGCGACTGTTTACTCACCATCTCTCATGTTTTATGTAGTTGTGTTCGGTTTTGTAATAATCGGTTTCACTATTTTCAATCTCATCTGCTGGACGAGGACGCAGCTACGCTTCAAAAACTTTTGGGCGACCACTGCGACACTTTCGCAGTATTTTCCTTTTTAAAACAGATTAACTTTTTAAAACTTATTAAAAAAAAAAAAAAAAAAAAAGTTATATAATAAATATAATAGTAAACTAATAAAGTTATATATAAACCTGGTTGACTAACTAGTCTTCACATCTTTCATCATCCTCTTTTCTAACTTTTACTGGGCCCGTCTGCTCTTGGTCATTCTCCACGCTTTTAAAAATCTTTAGCTGATAGTTCTGTGTCTGGCGCTCTTTGGCCAAACCTGGCCCTTGCGCCACTAAAATCAATTAACTAACTAACTAATTAACCATCATCCTCTTTTCTAGCTTTTACGGAGCCTGTCTGCTCTTGGTCATTTCACCCCGCTTTTAAAAATCATTGGCTGATAGTTCTATGTCTGGCGCTCTTTGGCCAAGCCTGGCCCTTGCGCCACTAAAATTAATTAACTAACTAACTAACTAACTCTCTGTTAATTAAACCCCCAATCAAGTTTCAATTAGCATGCATTAGCCACGCCTCTCGCCAATTAATTATGCGATGGGGGGCGTCACATCGCCCCCTTCTTAAAATGTAACTCGTCTCGAGTGCATATAAGCTACCTGTGATTCGCAGCGATTCCACCACCCGGAGCTGCCTACCCGAGATAAGAACCCATCAGTGCCCCCTCTGCCCATACTCAAAACAATCGCCTTGAATTGGTCTTTGGCATTACCCGAGCCCATCTCATTTTCTAACGAATCTTAGGGAACGCCCACATTCTATGCATACCTGCATAATTGTTTACTCTGCCACTTCCCAGGGCAGTACACAAATACGACACTACATTATTAGTTTACATTACACAGTTCCACTTCCACGACATACAGCAAGATTAAAATAATTCTTCCATTATAACACAACACCGAGCACACTATACAAAATTATTACAACCAACAAGCTCATTCCATGTTCTCAGGCTCTCCGCCTCGGGCTATTTCACATCACTAAGTCAGCCAACGGGAAACTAAACAATCACCTCAGACACTCATCGTTCAACCGTTTCCGATTCGGTATTTCCTGCCTTATGCGGTCTAAGTCTATCGAGGTGTATGACTAAAGTACCTATTGTTGTACGAAACTTTGTAAAGAACGTCGTTGATTCTCTTTTTCACCACATAGGGACCTTCCCACGGGCGCTGCAATTTGGGGAACTTTCCCTTTCGCCTTCGGGGATTATAGAGCCAGATTAAGTCTTCCTCCTTAAACACTTTCTCAGCAGCCTGCACGTCATACTAATTTTCATTCTTTCGGTAGTTATCTGAATATTCTTCTTAGCAAAACTATGCACTTTCTCCAATCTCCTGGTAAGCTCTGTGACATACGTGCTAGAATCCTGGGAAATTTGGTTCCGGCCGACCAAACACCAAGTCACAAGGGAGACGTAATTCTCCCGCGTACAGCATCATACTCGGGGTATTCCCTGTGGTTTCATGCACCTCAGCTGGGTACGCCAACAAAAATAGCGGAACAAACCTGTCCCAATCTTTTTGGTTATCACTAACAAATAATGAAAGCTGCTGCCCCAAGGTAGTATGAACCTTTCACACATTCCGTCACTCTGGGGATGAAATTGCGTGGTTCGAGTCTTTTTAATACCGAGTAAATTTCACATTTTTTGGAACACTTTGGACTCGGAATTTTCGCCCCTGATCGGAATGCGATTCAAGTGGAACCCCATGAGAGCTCGCCAATCTACTGACAAGAATTTCGGCAACAGCAATTGCCTCTTGATTTTCCATAGGAAAGGCCTCCGGCCATTTGGGGGAATAATCTATAACCACCAACAAATATCGGTTGACATCCTTCGACTTAGGAAACGGTCCCATCACACCAACTGCTACCCTTTCGAACGGTGCTCCCACATTATATACTTGCATTCGGCCGCGACATCGTGTCATAGGGACTTTCTTGGATGCGCACAAGTGACACTGTCTGCACCAATCCTCCACATCCGTCCTACAATTTATCCAGTAAAATCGTTTCCGGACTTTCGAGAGAATTTTTCTGACACCGAAATGTCCACCAGTCGGGCTATCGTGCATTTGTTTCAACACATCTTTCACCAAAGATCTTGGAACCACCAGTTGAATTTGTCGCGAATCATTCCTAGAATTTTCCAATTCTCTATACAAAATTCCGTCTCTAACCTCAGGTGAATCCCATTGCACCCAATAACTTTTCAAGATCGGTCCGTACGCTGCGACGGACGCCCACGGAGGCCGGTCGGGAGACTCCTCCTTCCATCGGACCAGACGTCCAACATTCTCGTCGGCTTTTCGCGCCTTCCGCATTCACTTCCGGACTCAACGGATCTCGTGCAGTCGGGGTCGGGGGAAGTATCGCCTGGTGCACCGTTTGGCTCCCTGGCAGCAGGTCATTGCACTCTGCGCGTAGGCAGAATTTGCATTGCGGCGGACAGGGTCTACTTGACAAAGCATCCGCATTCTTATGTGCGTTTCCCCTCCGATGCTGTACCTGGAAATCATAAGCTTGTAATCGTTCTATCCATCTTTCTACCTGGCCTTCAGGATTCATAAAATTTAACAACCAACGCAAAGCGCCATGATCGGTTCGCAACAAAAATTTCTACCAAATAAATAATGGTGGAAATGTTCTATTCCTTTTACCATAGCCAATAATTCCTTCCTAGAAACACAGTAGTTCCGTTCTGGCTTAGAAGGGATTTACTAAAGTATGCTATGACTTCTTCCTGTTCATTCTGAACCTGAGACAAAACTCCACCCACTCCAGTTTCACTAGCACGGGGATAACTGGTTTTTCAGTTATTTGGGGAGCGGCGCCCCCACGGCCCGAGCTGACCTTGTGACGGTTTTTTGCTTTCTTGTTTTTGTGCTTTCACGTTTCCGCAGGGACAGCTGTTCATCCAGCTGATGGGGAGTAGCGACCCCACGGCCCCAGCCGACATGTTATGTTTGATTCTTCGCATTACAACTTTGTGTTGCCACCACCTTGACAGCACCCGCCTCAGTTGTTGGTTGCTGAGGTTGTGATTATGCGCCAGCCCTTTCCTTTCCTCTGGCTTTCCTCTCCCTTTCCTGTTTTTACTTTCTTCTCCACTACCTGTTCTTCTTTTCTACTCCATTTTCTACTCGACTTGCTTCTCCATTTTCTGTTCCTCTCTTGTTTTTCCGGGCTGGTTTGCTAGACCTACCTGCACGTTTGCCGTGTGCGGTGACCCGTAAGGTGGAAAAGGGGATGCTGGAGGCTGAGGTTACTGGGGACCAGGTTGTAGTTGTCACCAGTCGCCAACACTCCTCTTTGCCCCCTGCTTCACCCTAAACGGGCGGCTAGGAACTAACCCACTCCTAGTCAATCGGCTTGTCGCTACGTACGGCGGGGTGAGTTTGGGGATAGTGTAGGTATGCCAAAAGGGTGTTACCAAGACCTGGGAAGATCGCGGTACTCGCTGAGCGCATGCTTGCACTTTCAACCTGCTATATCCGCTGCTTAGCCCCAGAGCCGTGTCCTGCGTCCAAATGGGCTTGCGGACCTCCGGCTCTCCCCTGTTGGGCTCGGTTGTGGGCGGGGAATTCAGCGGATGAATTATCTTTTGCTCTTCATGGATTCAATAAACTCTTCCCCTTTGAAAAATAAAAATGCTTTGGACTCGGAGCCTAACTCCACAAATAAAAGAATGAGAACATTATCGGGACACAATGCACGATTTTTTATCATTCATGCCAGAGAGGATACCCACAAACTCAGTTTGAAGTCCCCTTTCTGGATTCAAAAAGCCATCCAGGGTGCTGTTGAGTCGCCAAAGAATGTCAAGAAATTGCCATCTGGAGATCTGTTGGTGGAGATGTCAACTCCCCGGCACGGTGCACTACTTTTGAATATTTCCAACTTAGGTGATGTGCAAGTGGACATAAAACCTCACCATTCTCTGAATTCATCCCGAGGTGTCATCTCTGATCGAGAACTCGTGGATGTCTCAGAGGATGAACTACTTAAAGAGCTTGCCGATCAAGATGTCACAGCAGTCCGACGAATCAAGTTTCGGAGGAATGGGGATCTGGTAAATTCCAGAACTATTATTCTTACATTTAATCGCCCGGCTATTCCATCCTCCATCTATGCAGGGTATTTAAGATGTGACGTGCGTCCCTACATTCCCAACCCACTTCGTTGCTTTAGATGCCAAAGGTATGGTCACTCTCAGCAGTCATGCCGTGGAGCTGCAACTTGCAGCCGCTGTGGCTCTCACGACCATCTTCAGAACGATTGCTCTGCCGCAGCCCCCCACTGTATTAACTGTAACGGAGACCACGCAGCCAATGCTAAAGACTGCCCGAAGTGGGTTGAGGAAAGAAAAATCCAGGAAGTGAAGACCCTTGAACACCTCTCCTACCCGGAAGCAAGGAGGAAGGTTGTTCCTGCTACTCCGGGAGGACGCACCTACTCTTCAGTCTTGTCTTCCAAAACGTCTGTTTCCACCCAGACGGATATAAGCATTCCAAAGAACTGTCCCTTTTCACTGCAAGAAATATATGCTGCTGGTCTAAAAGCCCTTAATGCTTCCACCACCGAACCTTTGCCTTCCCAACAGCAGCCCACCGTTGGAAAACCTTCTGCAGCCTCGCTTAGGCGGGTGGCTCCTGCACAGGCGAATCGTGCTGCACAGCCCGATTCTTTGACTAGTAAGAACAAAGGAAAGAACCAGACTCAAGCAGCCACTCAGACTCAAACCGGAACAAATCCATCCCAGCCCTCCTCTCGGAAACGTACACCAGTACTCCCCCAGACAACCCGCCGGCTAAAAGTGCTGCAGAGCCACCTGAGGAAATGATGGACTCCGACACCTTTTAAGTGTCCCATTTCCTTCTCCAAACTTCACATTCTCTCATCATGAATCTCATCATACAGTGGAATTGCCGTGGCCTCCGTTCACGATTTGACGATTTGAAGGGCTTGCTCTCTTCACACACCCCACTCTGCGTGTGCCTCCAAGAGACAAAGCTCCGCTTTACCGATACTTTTTCGGTGCGAAGATACAGTACATTTCGCAAAGACCATACGCGCGGAGCTATCGCATGTGGAGGAGTGGCCATTCTCGTTCCTCATGGTGTCCCAGTCACAGCGATTGTTCTGCGCACGAATCTGCAAGCAGTTGCAGCAAGACTATCCGTTAACACTCTGATCACAGTATGTTGCATTTACTTACCACCAGATGAAGCTGTTAGCCCTTCAGACTTGGAAGATTTGGTTGACCAGCTACCGCCTCCGTTTTTCCTTCTCGGAGATTTCAATGCACACAATCCGTTGTGGGGAGACCGCAGTCGTGATCCCAGGGGCCGCGTTATCGAGTCCCTGCTGTACAACACATCACTCTGCCTCCATAACACGGGAGCAAATACCTACTTCCACGAACCCAGCCGCTCGTACTCGGCCATTGATCTGTCGCTGTGTTCACCATCCTTATTTCCTGACTGGTCTTGGAGCGTGTCTGGTGATCCCCTTGGCAGCGATCACTTTCCAATTTTTCTTCGACTCGCTGGTGACGGCTACCGCCATCCTACCCGTCCCCCTAGATGGGATATTGATCGAGCCAAGTGGGACGCATTCAGTGCTACAGTGATAATTACTTCTACTATGGTGGCCACAGGTACGATCAACGATGCGGTTGCAGCGGTCACAGATTGTATTGTGCAAGCGGCAGAACTCACCATTCCTAAAACGTCAACTAAACTTCCAAGTTGCCCAAAGCCATGGTGGAATTCGAAATGCAAGGCAGCACGTCAGGCCCAGCATAGGGCTTGGGGCAAATTTCGTCGCTATCCCACCGACGCTAACCTTCTTGCTTTCAAGAAGGCCAAGGCTTATGCAAGACTGGTTCGTCGTCGCCATAAACGGGAATCCTGGATCCAATATGTATCGGGCATCAACACATCTGCAAACTCCAAAATGGTTTGGGACAGGATTCGCAAGATTCGGGGAAAGTACCCATCTGGCGAGATCTCCATCCTCGAGAGTGGTGGAGGAATGGTTGCCGACGCTCGGGGTATCGCTGACTGTCTTGGCACAGCGTTTGCTTCAGTTTCCAGCAACTGCAATTATCCTCCTTCTTTCCAAGAGCTTCAGTCACGGCTGGAGAGAAAACGAATGTCCTTTCGACCGTTTTCCTCGGAGGACTATAACAGCCCGTTGACAGCGGTGGAACTAAGGATTGCCCTAAATCGCTCTGGCCGAACATCTGCAGGACCTGATAACATCCTTTACGAAATGCTGAAGCACCTTTCTCCATCATCTCTCGACTGTCTGCTAATCCTGTTTAACAGGATTTGGCAAGAACACGTTTTCCCCGATTCTTGGCGCACAGCTATTGTGATACCTGTTCTCAAACCTGGTAAAGATCCGAAAAACCCGTTCAACTACCGACCAATTGCCATGACAAGCTGCCTCTGCAAGGTGCTTGAACGCATCATCAATTTCCGCTTGATCTTCCACTTGGAAACCCATCACCTTTTGTCACCCCATCAAAGTGGACACCGTCGTTTTCGCTCCACAACTGACCACCACCTTCGCCTTGAGACATCGATCAGAGAGGCGTTTGTTCGACGACAGCACATGGTCTCCGTGTTCTTTGATATGGAAAAAGCGTATGATCGGACTTGGAGATACGGCATTCTCCGTGATCTGCACGACTGTGGATTACGGGGAAATTTACCAACTTTCATTGCCGGTTTTCTCCAGAACCGGATGTTCCATGTGCGCGTCGGGTCGACATTCTCCGCGATGTACCCGCAGGAGCAGGGTGTCCCTCAGGGCTCCATCTTATCGGTCACTCTCTTCATCCTTCGGGTGAATCATATCTTCAAGTTACTTCCTCCGATGGTTCGCGGCACTATGTATGTGGACGATCTTCAGATTTCGTGTGCTTCCGTCAACATGCGCACCATTGAGAGACAGTTGCAATCGTCTATTAACAAGATCTCTTCCTGGGTCTCACGCAACGGCTTTGGCTTCTCGTCACAGAAGACTGTTTGCGTACATTTCTGCCGCAAACGCGGTCTTCATCCAGACCCCCACCTCCGTCTGGGGAACACCACCATTCCAGTTGTGACTGAGGTCAAATTCTTGGGATTGACTTTTGACCGCGCACTCACCTTCCGGCCTCACATTCATTCCTTAAAGGTGAAGTGCACAAAGTCATTGAGTATCCTGAAAGTCCTCTCCGGAACATCTTGGGGGGCCGACAGGTGCTCAATGCTTCGCATTCATCACTCCCTTGTCCGGTCAAAGTTAGAGTATGGCTGTATAACCTACGGATCTGCACGGCCTTCGGTATTAAAGCTCCTCGATCCAGTCCACCACCAAGCTTTACGCCTGTGCATCGGTGCTTTCCGTACGTCTCCTGTCCACAGCCTGTATGTCGAATCTCATGAGCCACCGTTATGCCTCCGCCGTAAGCAACTGTCTCTCCAGTTCTACATCAAGCTGAAATCTCTCCCTGATCACCCACTTCATGATTCCATCTTCACGCCACAATGTGCTCGCCTATTTTCCAACCGCCCTTCTTGTGTTCCCACCTTCGGAATTCGGATGTCAGACATAGTGCGAGATGCCGGCATAGACTTGTCGTTAATCGGTGTGACCCGTGCCTTTAACGATCCACCTTGGCAGCCAGTTCAGGCAGTGACTGACCTCTCTCTTTCTGGATGGCCTAAGTCCTCAACACCTGCACTGGTGTACCAGAAACTTTTTGCTGAACACCTTTCCCTCTATCCCGATTTCGTGCCTGTCTTCACCGATGGTTCGAAATCCGGTGATTTTGTGGGTTCCGCCTTTGTTTGTGCGGATGAGACTTATGCTGAGAGGATTCCGCCGGTTGCGACAGTCTTTACAGCAGAGATGCATGCGGTGCACCTCGCGTTGCGCCACATTCATTCCAAACAACTTCGTCGCACTATGATTTGTATTGATTCTCAATCCGTTATTAAAGCCTTATTCTCCCCGGAGAATAGTGACTCACCAATCACCAGAGATGTCCGTCGGTTCTTGGGAACTTTGACGGGTTCTGGGTACCTGGTCCGATTCTGTTGGATCCCCGGCCATGTTGGGATTCGGGGTAACGAGCTAGTCGACACCGCAGCCAGATCTGTTCCATCCTTGGCAATCACCCGACTGCCACTATTTTTTCGAGATTTTCACCCGTGCATCCGCAAATTTATCATGGAGGAGTGGCAGTCCCTGTGGACCCAACAGAGCAGCAACAAACTTCTTTCCATCAAACCGCAGATCGGACTATGGCAATCTGGGTTGCGGAAGAATCGTCGCGAGGAAGTGGTTCTTGCGCGTCTGCGCATTGGGCATTGTCATTTCACCCACCGCTTCTTGCTGTGCGGCGACACTGCCCCAATGTGCGAGACGTGTAACAGTCGTCTCAGTGTCCTTCATGTCTTGTGTACTTGTGTCCGCTTTCGTGACAACCGTTTTCAATATTTCCGAGCTTATTCTTTGGAAGACAATTCAGCTTCCCTTCAAAGAATCTTAGGTGACTGTTGTGATACGTTCGCAGTTTTTTCATTTTTCAGGCAAATTGACTTTCTTAAACTAATCTAAATTACCAAGCTTTTATCGTTCTTGTTTTTCAGTTGTCCTACTCCGCCGTGCTTCTGATTACTCTTCCTAGCTTTTAACTTGTTTTCTTTAATTGCTTCGTGTTTGGCGTTCTTTGGCCAGACCTGGCCCTTGCGCCATTAAAATACACCAACCAACCAACCAACCAGAATGAATAATTCCGCTTTGGGATAAGCCAATACCGGCGCTGATATCAGAGCTTCCTTTAGTGTCGCAAAGGCTCGTTGCCACTCTTCATTCCACTAAAAGGGAACTTTCGCCTCAGTTAATCGATGCAATGGTTGGGCTTTCTGCGAAAAACTTCTGATAAATTTCCGGTAATAGGAACATAACCCAAGGAAACTTCTCACCTCCCGAACATTCGTCGGCGGTGGCCATTCTTTAAATACCGCTATCTTTTCAGGGTCTGTCTCTATGCCATCTGCAGAAATTACATATCCTAGGTATTTCACTTCCTTTTGCAAAAATCTACACTTTTTCGGATTCAATTTTAACCCCACTTCGCAGAACCTAGTGAAAACGACTCTCAAATTATTCAAATGCTTGGCAAAAGTAGTACCACACACAATTATGTCATCCAGATAAACCATGAACATGTCAAACGGCAAACCTCGAAGAATAGTTTTCATTAAACGTTCAAATGTGGCGGGGCATTACATAATCCAAAGGGCCACAAACCATTACCTCTAGTGAAGGCAGTATTCTCTTTATCATCTGGATGCATACCCACCTGCCAATAGCCACTTTTTTAGATCGAGCGTTGAGAACCACTCGGATCCATCCAAACGATCCGGAGTGTGTCGTCTTTCCTAGGTAGTGGATAAGAATCCTTACGAGTTACTTCATTGAGTTTCCTGTAGACTAGGCGCGGCTCTTGTATAGGCACTACGAAACTGCAGCACCTCCATTTTCACTCGATATTATCGATAACATTCAATATAATAAGTCTTTCTTTCTTTAATTCTTTCTTTATACTTGTACATTATATTATCCTTAAGCTTAATGTCAGTAGTTCATGAAAAAATTACAAACAACCTTGTATGGAACTGCGCGTTTTATAGTCCGGCTAAGCGGTGTTTGGCTGTTGCGCGCACGCGCACATGTCCGAGCTCCGAGATAGGAGCAAAGAATATCTAACGAGAAGAAGTTAAGGCTCAGCGAGACGTAACTAGCGCAGCCGTATCTTTAGGGAAAACATGCAGTGCACAGAAGCCAACATACAGGCTGATGCCGGAGCAGACTGAGTTGGACTGAGCATGCGCGTTTGTGTTTGTTGACTTTCTTCAATTCTCTCTTCTAGCTCTGCGATATATGCTATAGTCGTTTCAGTGATCTGCAATTGTTCAAGTGGACTTACAATTTTATTTTGGCAGTCTGTATCAAGCAAGACATGTCTTTGATGGAAGAAAATGATAAATCTACTAGGTGAGTAATTACGGGTTTTTTTCCCATTCCTTTTTAAGTGTTATTAAAGGAAACATTTTGAGCCTTACATTGTTCAATTGTATGCATGTTGACATGGAGGTTAATCATTTTTCCCGCCTTTACGTAGAATCATTCTCAGCATTATGTTTTCTTAGGATTCACAGCCATTAAGTAAAGAATATAACTAAGGTTACATACCTAACTTATACGTTTTGTGGAAACCCATTCATGTGCTTCTGAGAATTCCACGAAAACAATTTTTAATACTTCAGGGTAACACGAACAAAACCCATTGAAATTCAAAAATGGCCTCAGCACATTTGACATTTAAGGTATATTGTTAATATGAAATTCGTGGCAAGCAACCGGGTATTACTATAAAGTAGTTATCTGTAGGTATTTCTGTGCAAATTGCACATGTGTGTGATTTCCCCTGATCATGTGGCCTTGCTGATGCACCTGCAATGCAAAATAATATTTATAATGGTTCCATATAAACCAAACACCCCTAAAATAAGGTTAAATAAAAATTAGGTATAGTATATTTTAGTTAATACTAAAAATTGGAAATTTGTGTCAGCTGTTTAATGAAATAGAACTTCCTCTTCATACCTCCCAAATCAAGCAGGGCATTTTTTTTTTTTTTACTTTAAGGTACTTTTCTACAATCGCCATGTTGGTGTTGTGGTGGAAACTAAGCAAAGTGTAAGAATGTATATGCCGCCCCGGTGGCGCAGTGGTCTAGGCGATGGCCTCTGATCATTCGTCCGAACGGGGTCCGGGTTCGAATTCCGGTGAGGCATGGATGTTGTTTTTGTCTTACGGGCACTGGCTCTATCCCTTCCCTGGAACCAGTGACCCTAAATTAGGGACGGGCGACTGCTTATAGCCCATTGAGTTGCTCACGGCGGTCGTTAAACCTTCAATAAAAAAAAGGATATATTTAATGTGTACACAGCTTATTAAATTTTTTCTTGTTTGTGGTTTTGTTTGTTGCTGCACACACTTGCACCTGGTAGTACTTAAAGTATTTGTGTTACATGTGTAACTTATGTGTTACACAATATTTATTTTACCTGTGTATTAGTTCTGTGGCCAATATAGATCAATAGCAGGACAAAATGGTTATACAATATGTATTTTCCCAGGTTCCCAAATCCTTAGACCAAAGCCACAGTCAGAGCTGTGACATGCTATGTTCCGAAATTATGAGTGCCAAATAAATTTTTCAGTAGTTTTATTTATTTGCAAACACAACATTCAGGGCGGGCAGTTGAAAAAAACGAAAAAACAAATACAAAGTTAACTCTGGTTTGATGACCTTTTTGGCCTTCCTGAGCATAAGAGTAACACAATTTAGGAAAATTCAATTTCTGGACTTAACATTAGTTGACATAATTTCATACCCATTCAGTAATAATAATATAGCAAACACCTCTTTCACAAGGTAATAAGATATTGGGATTTCATATGTAACTTTTTGTTATGCTCACTCCAGAGTCAGAGGTGCAACACTATCCCACACAATTATTTCTTTTAAGACTCCCTCACGCAATATTTCAGCTGTTAGAAGGGGAGTTATCTGAACGTATGAGTCAGAAGGGCAACACTATTCCACACAACAGCCTCTGATCATTCGTACGAAAGGGTCCGGGTTTGAATCCCGGTGAGGCATGTATGTTGTGTTTGTCTTACGGCACTGGCTATCTCTCTTCCCTGGAACCAGTTACCCTAAATTACAGACAGGCAACTGCTTGCTCGCCGTGGTCGTTACACCTGCAATCAAAGAAAGAAAAATATCACACACAACTATTCTTTTAGTTTTAGACTTCCGCAGTATTTCAACTGAACACAGAGTCATCTGAGCATATTAGAGAGTACTACAGACATGCTATGTTTATAATTATAGCTTGAAAGATGAGAGAGATATTCCTTGTCAGTTTACAAAATAAAATTCTTAAACTGCCTTATGGCAGCAAAAAAGGAGAAAACTATGTAAGGTAAATTTGCCAGGAAATCGTAACCTGCCATAGAGATTTGTATCCATGGTTCCCATACGACTTATGTTGAATACATACTATGTACAGTAAGCACCTGAAAATTTTTTTTCTCCAGTACCCACCTTCAGACAAAGTTACTACTTAGCCTTAAGGGCTGCACGTTACAATTTAAGCATTTTATTTCCCTTTTTAAGGGTTTCTAGAATTTTCTAAAATACTTTTGAATAGCTAGCCACTTAAACAAAAAATTTCTTCTTTATACAAGGGCTCCTTTGCTACATCACTCAAATGGCAAACATATAACTCTTCCTCTGATCTTACATAACTGACTCAGTGGCTCAACTAGAATGAAACTATTTCAAGTTATTACACTGTTCCAATATCCTCCGACTCACTGGTCAGAAAACATATTTATTTTTTATGACGCTTAGCCACTATGAGATATTAATCTTTAGGTAATTTTATGTGCAAACTTCACATGTGCATGATTACCACTGGTCATGTGGTTGGTACACCTTCTGTGGCATTAATCTTGCGCGCCACAATTCGGAGAATGCTAATCACTGAATCACAACTATCCCTACTATGGAATGGAGAGGTGATTTACGATTCCAGTTGCAAGTAACTGTATCCACAATTGTTGTTTTTTTGTATAGACGTGAATGTGGAATTTGTATCCTTTTAGTGTGGCTTGTCCCTAAGCAAAGTTTGTTCATAATCATGTGTAGTAAGGTAGCACTGCTTACACTACTACATGTGTGCAGCCTGCTAAGTTCAAATTCTGCGTTACAGCTTATGCCTACATGTAGAAATTACAATTTTCATTTAATTATTTAAGGTATTATATTATGATTCATTAGAGATGTCAAAAATTAAATTGAAATGAAATACTAGAAATAACAAATGAAATCTTTTTATATTTCAGGAGGAAAAAGAATCGTCATGTGATTTGTGTAATCTGCAAATCAGAAAACAGATCTCACCCTGACCGCAGGTTTTTCTCTTTTCCCAAAGAGTCAAGTAGGTGAGTCTCCTTTATTTTGCTACTTTCTCAGGATAATGTTTTAATTTTTGGCAAAAATTGCGTTCGTTATTCTTAAATTATGTTCATTTATCTAAGTTGTAGGTTATTTACCTAAAATAGAGCATTGTTAACATTTAGCTGCATGTTTTGCATAGCTAGTGCAATGTAATATTTAAAAAAGGTAACTTGTGTTTAAAAAAATTTAGTTGCTTAACAAACACATGTCAGTTGTCAATGTTTTAATGCAATGTGCAACAAAGTGCTAATGTAATGAAAAAATATGAAAAATGCAATTTCTTAAGATTACAGCAAAATTTCTTTATGGAATTCACTTTGAGCTGTAAATTATTTTGCTCATTACTCTTGTTTAATTTCTTGTTGTCCTAAGCACCAAATTTATATTGTGTCATCACACAAATGCCAGTTGTGTGATGACACAATATATATTTAGGGGAACTTGTTTTTTTATAGTTTTTCACTACTTAATACCATTTGAAATGGTATGTTTCTAAATGTATTGATTACAAAGTGTGTAATACATTGTTCTTTCTTAGATTTTCATCCTGGATTTCGGCATGCCGTGAACACATGTGTCCCAAAACTGTTAGGGCTGTGGAAGCAAAATATCCAAACTCTTTATACATTTCCCATTATAAAGTATGCTCCCTGCATTTCCAGGATCATGATTATGCTTCAACAAAAAGACACTTCCTCCACAAGTCTGCCATTCCTACAATTTTTAAAAATCCAGGTATGTTACTTTGCAGTTTAGACTAACAATAAGACATGTGAAATTGTGGGAATTAAAATAATATTCAATTATGTTTCTTATGTGAATTTAGTTTTAAACTACCTGTTCATTTCAGTATATTGCAAAGGTGGCCCTATGATCTATAGAGCCACCTTTGGTATGTACTAGGTCTACGCAAAGGAAAGAAAGAGATCCATTCATATTTTGGGTTTTGCAGCTGTCATGTCAAAATATAGCTTTCCCGAATGTTATTCGACAGTTATAATGATGAGCCTGAAAGCAAAAGAAAAGAAATTATATTAAGGATAAACCTAAGTTCCAGAAAAACCACATGTGGAACCATATACATTTAACTGGCTTAATATATGTACTTTCGCATGAATCCATGTTTACTGTTGATTTCTTTAAGGGTAAAACCTTACTGTTTTTATTGATGTAAAAAGAAATATCAGGACACACCAGGAAGTTCAACAAAAACCTTTGACATCTATTACAACTGATACAAAAATTACTAAACAAAACACATTATTTTAACGTACTTTTACCTAAAACATGCATAATATCTAAAATTTTCAGGTTCTTTCCCTTTTATTAGAGGACTAAGTGGAAAATTTTTAAGATTAATGAAGAAACACAACATTATTTTTGGACATTCAGTTCAAAATATTGGTGACTTAATTATAAAGAAAAAAGTTACAATAATATACTACAATCAGCAGGCATGTATGAAATTCCTATTGTTTCACAGAGTTCTGAAGACCACATATACATTGGCTGCAAAAAAATAGATTAATAAAAAGCTTACATCAACATATAAAATCTGGAACAAAAAGAAGAAAAAACTGCACTTATCCAACACTATGTTAAACATAAACAATACCCTGATTTTGAAAATATTCAATTACTAACCACCCACACAAACGAAAAAGAATTAAGAATTTCCGAAAGCGTTATAATTGAACAAAAAAAAAAGGTAAAATATGCAACTTACAAGTCCCCACCACACTAGACACAGCCTGGAAATCACTTATATATAAAAAAATCCATAAAAAAAGGCAAAAAAGAACATTACAAAAAATCACACAAATTAACAAAGAAGAAAAAAATTGCACCTGTTTCTACGAACAAATAATAATAGCCCAAAAATTTCTACACAAAAGAATTATGCTTACGACTGATACCCACCAACTCATCCAATCGATGGCAACGCATTAAAAACAAATCACCTAACACATACAGACACACATTAGAATTATACTTACAACTGATACCTACCAACTCGTCCAATAGTGGCGACACATTGGAAACAAATCACCTAACACATACAGGCAGCAAACCTTCCCATCAATTCCCGGCATGCAACTCCAAAACTACACACATACGAGGAACCCTCATGTAGAAATAGTGGCCCGAAGATGGCGGTTAAGTACCACAGAAAGCGCTCGCTGTCTCCTGATCCGATGAGTATAACTCTTTCTACAAAAATCTTTTAATTAATAGTAAATTTTAAATGTTTGATTGTGCAAGTGAATGAATGTGGAACTGAAAATATATAACCTAACTGTTTTATTTCTGCAAAAAAAAATTTCTTTTGCAGAAATAAATTTTTTTTGCAGAAATAAAAGGCAGAAGTAGTCAGAAATAACTGGAATCACATGATACGCGTGGCTGAAGGTCGTTGCTGCGTCATTCCGCCGGTTTTATAGAGATATCGCCATCTGTACGTTTTTACGAGCGGGAGTCTTGGAACTTTTTGAATGCACTGTGTATTTCACTTCAAATTGTATGGAAAAACAAGATTCCGATGAATTTGTAAACATTGTTACTTCAAAAATTATGATTCAGTGAGTAAAATATTTAAATCAATGTTTACAGACCTGAAAATTATATCCAAAGAACTTGAATGAGATTTCTTTATATTTGTGCATATATCTGAAGCCAAGTTGTGTTGTTAGTTCAAAGATTAAATTGCTAATAAAATTAATCTTTCCACTGTGCAGAAAAGGCAAACCTGCATCCGGGTAACTTAGCAAGCAATCATCATGTTCGTAGCACAAATAAACCTCCAACTAAAAGAAACCCGTCGAAATCGACGTTGTTGTTTGTTTTGTTTTTTCAGAGAATAAACTCATATGAAACAACAAATGTGAACTTTATTTGATTGACAAATTCATTCAACCAGACAATAGTCTAGGTTCGTGTTTTTTTTTTTTTTTGACTGAAGGTTTAACTACCACTGTGAGCAACTCAATGGGCTATAAGCAGTCGCCCGTAATATTTTCACTAACAATGGTCAACGGAATGTTTATTTACATAATGGGAAACGTCTTACCTACGTGAATAAACTGGATTGAATGAATATTAAATTGTATATATACATCATTCAGTCCAACAGCATAACGCAATCAGGTATTCGAGAGTGTTCGCTGTTCCGATGAGAACTTTGATACCAATGCCTGCTAGCATTGTATCGCGCAACGGTTTGCTCAGAAAAGACTTTGGACTATCTCAGTCCCTCCATGCTTCTGCCTTCAACAGCACACGAGTCTACAGCAGGCGACCGAATGTCAACTGCACCCTTCTCCCATAGACTTTACATGGGAACTTTGCCTCCCCACAACCCGAACGGTTGCCCCCCAATCTCATTTTTTCTCTTCGACTAACACATCTAAATGGTAAGACCTTTATTTTGATACCTCAACCATATCTTTACGCAGGGCTGCTTGTGTTCCGGGTCTTACCCAGATTTCCGGGTTTGGGTGATCTTTCATACCCGGAATTCCAGATGTTTAACTTTGATTAATGTGCCTTGCAAACACCTCTGTTTACATTCAACCGTTTTCTCAAAATAGGACTCGCAGTAAAAAAAAACCTTATAGAATTAATATATAGATTTTTTTTATTGTTCCTGTATTTGTTGTTTTTATTTGACCCTTTTTCTTCAAGTCGTTTTGCTGTAGTGTAGCATTTCCTGAGATTTTTTACTTTTGGCCAAACCATCATGACATTAGGTCTGGGTTCATGAAATCTACTTAGGATATCCCCCCCCCATAGAATTGGGGTTCAGTTTGGCAATTTATAAAGCTATTCAGGGGTGTGAAAGAAAGACAGTTCCCTTGTCCCTGGTGTGTTACATTATTTGCGTATTCGTAGAATGGGTTCTTCAACTTATGCTTCATGTATGCTTTCTGTTGTACTGTACAAGTCAAGTATTGTTACATTTTTTGTTTTAGAAAAAAAGTGTTGTTTTTTCATATAATTGAAAATGTGAGGTTTTAATCTCTTGTGTTCTTTCAGCTAATACTTCAGTTCTGGCAGGGGTCCTGAGCCTACCAAGTATGAGAGAGGCCATGATGAAAAAGCTGCAACATGAATCAGAGAATGCCGACATTTTTGAAGATTTGCCAGCTTCTTTTTCTGCAGTGAGCAGGAGCCCAGATCCAGCAGTCCCTATGGCTACTCCTGTAGCCCCAAACACTCCTGATATTGTGCATATGCCAAGAAGGCAGTTATTTTCTCAGCATAGAATGATAACGCCTAAAACGGCAAAAATTAAATCTTTATCTTCTAAGCTTTATTATCTTAAGAGAAAATATGCAAAGAAGAACATTAAGTGCAGTATCAAAAGTGTTCTGGAAATAATTCAGCCTCTAGTGTCTCAAAATGTATTCAAATTCATCAAATGTCAAATCTCTGCTGGTAGTGTTTCCCGCTATGGGCGTAGGTGGTCGCTAGATGACAAATTTTTATGTCTTCAGCCTACCCCCAGTACCGCCAAACCAAAAATCCATGCCAGGAAGTTGTTGCTGTACAGCACGGTGTCTTACACTCTGAGTTGCTCAAACCTAGTAAAACGGTCACTGCTGAGCATTATTGTCAGCAACTCTTTCGTGTGAGTGACGCAATGGAGGCAAAAAGGCCATACACACCAGCAAGGGTAGAAGTTCGGTCCTGTTGCTTCAGCATAACGCACATCCTCACATCGTGAAAACAACTTTAAACATAATCACCGACCTGGGATGGGAGATTATTCCACCCGGCGTATTCTCCACACTTCACCCCGTTGGATTATCACCTCTTTCGCTCCCAGCAACAACACCTGAACGGTACGAACTTCACTTCTGTCAAAGGTACACACAAGTATTGATGACTTTATCAACTCAAAACAGCCCTCTTTTTTCCACAGTGGCATTCGGCAGCTTCCTGACCAATGGCTCAAATGTATCCAACACGATGGGGATTATTTCCCCCATTAGGTACATATTCAATTTGCTATAATTTGTTGTTAATGTGTCGTGCCTGTGGCCGAGAATTAAGTTGCACACCTAATAATTTGCAGTGTATGTATTGTCTGTACTTATTATTGAACAAATGTATACTTTATTTGTATGGGAAAAAGAAGCACATGTGTCACAAGTGTTTAGTCAGAGTAATGTGTTGGAAAATGCATAATTTACCCTGATTTTTTTTTTTTTTTTTTCACTTTACGATGTATCTATTATCTGTACTTATTATTGACGCCATGTGTACTTTTTTTGTACGGGAAAAAGAAGTGCATGTGTCACAAGTATTTAGTCAGAGTAATGTGTTGGAAAATGCATAATTTACCTACCAGCAGCTGATTTTTTTTTTCATTTTGCGATGTATGTATTATCTGGACTTATAATTGATGCCATGTATACTTTATTTGTATGGAAGAAAGAAGCTCATGTGTCACAAGTTTTTAGTCAGAGTAATGTGTTGGAAAAGGCATAATTTACCTACCAGCAGCTGATTTTTTTTAATTTCAGTTTGTGGTGCATGTATTGTGTGTACTTATTATTGAACACATGTATACTTTATTTGTATGGAAGAAAGAAGCTCATGTGTCACAAGTGTTTAGTCAGAGTAATGTGTTGGAAAAGGCATAATTTACCTACCAGCAGCTGATTTTTTTTTTTTTTTTTTCATTTTGCGATGTATGTATTATCTGGACTTATAATTGATGCCGTGTATACTTTATTTGTATGGAAGAAAGAAGCTCATGTGTCACAAGTATTTGGTCAGAGTAATGTGTTGGAAAATGCATAATTTACCTACCAGCAGCTGATTTTTTTTTTTTTTTTTTCCATTTTGCGATGTATGTATTATCTGGACTTATAATTGATGCCATGTATACTTTATTTGTATGGAAGAAAGAAGCTCATGTGTCACAAGTTTTTAGTCAGAGTAATGTGTTGGAAAAGGCATAATTTACCTACCAGCAGCTGATTTTTTTTTAATTTCAGTTTGTGGTGCATGTATTGTGTGTACTTGTTATTGAACACATGTATACTTTATTTGTATGGAAGAAAGAAGCTCATGTGTCACAAGTGTTTAGTCAGAGTAATGTGTTGGAAAAGGCATAATTTACCTACCAGCAGCTGATTTTTTTTTAAATTTCATTTTGCAGTGCATGTATTGTGTGTACTTATTATTGAACACATGTGTACTTTATTTGTATGGGGGAAAGAAGTGCATGTGTCACAAGTGTTTAGTCAGAGTGATGTGTTGGAAAATGCATAATTTACCTACCAGCAGCTGATTTCTTTTTTATTTCACTTTACGATGTATCTATTATCTGTACTTATAATTGACGCCATGTGTACTTTTTGTACGGGAAAAAGAAGTGCATGTGTCACAAGTGTTTTGTCAGAGTAATGTGTTGGAAAAGGCATAATTTACCTACCAGCAGCTGATTTTTTTAAATTTCATTTTGCAGTGCATGTATTGTGTGTACTTATTATTGAACACATGTGTACTTTATTTGTATGGGGAAAAGAAGTGCATGTGTCACAAGTGTTTAGTCAGAGTAATGTGTTGGAAAATGCATAATTTACCTACCAGCAGCTGATTTTTTTATTTCACTTTACGATGTATCTATTATCTGTACTTATAATTGACGCCATGTATACTTTATTTGTACGGGAAAAAGAAGTGCATGTGTCACAAGTGTTTAGTCAGAGTAATCATAAAATTATTTCATGGTTTTGCATTACTAGTTGTGTTGAAAGATGCATAATTTAACACCAGCTGATTCTCGAAAAATGTTATTTTGCAGTGTATCTATTATCGATACTTATTGTTGACGCCCTGTATTCTTTATTGGTGTGTAAAATTGCAGCACATGTAACATCTATGATCAATGAAGTAATAAAATTATTTAATAGTAAATATGCATCCGTTTTATTTTAGAAATAATTTAAGAGCATTGTCTTTTTTTTTCGATCTTCTTTTCTGACTTAACCTTTTTTCTTTACCAATAATTGAAAAATATTCACAAGATGATTGGAAATGCAAGGTAAGTTATTGCATCATTTTACTTTGGGATCTAAAGCCTAATGGTGTATGTGCACAATAAATAGAAACTGGGTACCGGATGAAATTGAAATCGCCTGACATCATTGGAGCCTCAAGCTGTATTTCTGAAGTCTGTTTTAAATCATTTTTGATAAGTAAAAAGTTGTTTGCAGCTTAAAAAAATCTTCCCAAAAAAGTGGATTTTTTATTTAAAATCGTTCGGACAGGGCTCGTTTTATGCTTCACTTTATTACAAATTTTTTTTTTTCGCTAATATGTTAAGCTGCAGCTACATTTCGTTTTGCATGTTTTACGTGAAGTTGTGAAGTTCGTGTCATTTTTTTTTTTAGAGTTAGTATGATTTCTTGATTTTCACAAAAATACAATATGTTTCTTTGTTTAAAACAGCTTCCAGTTCGGAATTTAAGAGAATTAAAAAATTGTAAGCAATTTTATTTTCCCATGACATTAATTTTGAGGCATTTTGGTACCTATGTATTCAATATCAAGACTGAAAAAGTTGGTGCTTAGAGTGAGAATAAAACTGCTAATATTTCGTTAAAATAATATTAATTGCTATTGTATATATTTGTTTCACCAAAAGAAGGGACGGGAGGGATACTCAGGAAAAAAAGAACTGCTTTAGTCTCAGACCCAAGGAAACGATCGCCGATCAAAGCTTCGCTTCCGTTCTGTCTAAAGAATAGGCTTCGCTTCCCGTCGTCCCCTGCGCTTTTTTCGCCTGAATGTTAGCTTTCCCGCAGAGCATGTCATCTCTCGTGGTGCGGCGGCGCTGCTGTTGCCTGTCTTACATTATCTCTACGAGAGCTGGGCTTCTTCACGCGAAGCGTTCATATTCTTTGATAGGAGGTAGCACGCTACGTAGAGATAGCGCTGTCGAGCACGCAGTGCCGACCCTGTTGGGCAAGTGTGAGGTAGTGTTTCTTTTGGCTCCGCGTGTGTTGCTCTTAAAAATCGTCGTACCATATTCTATCTTGAATGTGATTAAGTGTAGAATTAGACGATTGTGAATTTGTGATGCTTCCAGCTATTCTATTTAATTCATAGGGTTTTTTTTGTTCTATTTTACAGAAAATGTAAATAATTTAACCATGGCCTTCTTGCATCCCCAAGAAATCAATTCTGTAACTGTAAGTGAACTTAAGCAGCTTTCGTTTTCACAGTTATCTCTCCATGAGAAAGTTACAGTGAAGAAAAGAGGTCGTTCAACACCTAATATTCAAATATCTCAACCTGGAATAAGCAACAACAAGAAGTATATTCGTAGCTTTAATTCTGAATGGTACCAACGGGAAAGTTGGCTTTGCGGCAGTGAAGTAAAAAACACGTTGTTTTGCTTCCCGTGTTTGCTGTTTCGAGGTGATGTACCGTGGACAAAAGACGGCTTTAGAAATATAAACAAAATGAAAGAAAAAACTGAAAAACATGAGAAGTCAAAGAAACACGTTGAAAATGTGGTTTCACTGTCACTTTTAGGGAACGTAAATATTAAGGAGAAACTTAGTGTGGCATACAAAATTTCAATCATTGAGCATAACATAAAGGTTAGAAGGAACCGTAAAATTTTATCCAAAATAATAGACTGTATTTTCTGAAATAAATACGGGATTATACCATGTAATACAAATTTTGAAGATGACAATCCTTGTCATTTACACCAAAAATCGGATTGTCATCTTCAAAATCTGTATTTTTTTGTGTGGATACTTTGAAACTCTCTTACGTGGACATGATGAAAAAGACGATTCATTAAATCCAGGGGTATTCAGAGGATTAATAAATTTTGCATCTAAAATAGATCCAGATTTGAAGAATCACTTAGAAACCAGTACGGTCTTCAAAGGTGTTTCTAAGACCATTCAGAATGAGATACTTGACTGCCTGCTACAAATATACCATGAGGAGATAAGGACAGAAATTAGAGAAGCTTCCTTTGTAGCTGTTATGGCTGATGACACTACAGATGTATCGGAACACACTCAAATGGTCCTTGTTCTACGTTACGTGTTGGATGGAGAAATATTTGAGCGTTTTTGGGGATGCTTTATTACAAAAATCAAACTGCAGATGGCATATCGAAACGTATTCTAGAACAATTAGACATAACCCTTCAAGAAAATGGACAAAAACTGATAGCTCAGACATTTGATGGTGCAAATGTCATGAAAGGCAAAACAGCAGGAGTTCAAGCAAAAATAAAAGCTGTTTATAGTAATGCACATTTCATTCAGTGCTATTCGCATTAACTTAATTTAATAATGAGAAATGCAGCAAGTATTACACGAAACGCAAGAATATTTTTCTCTAACATTTTTGGCTATTCCAACATTCTTCTGAAGATCACCGCAATGTGTATCCATTCTGAAGAAGCATATGGACGTCAATATTCCACGTCCATCCTCTCTAAGGTGGAACTTTAACACCTTATAGAGGATGGACTGGTTCATGAAAATTTGCAACCTTTAAAAAGCTGCCTTACTGAAATTCAATCAACATCAAATGCAACAGGAATTTTAAAAATACCTGAATGATGATAATTTCATATTTTGGTTAGAGTTTTTTCATCAGATTATGCCTCATGTTGAAGTAATTTACAACCAAATGCAATCTCGAGAAATTAGTGTGTTTAAAGTCAATGAATATATAACAGATTTCAAAACTGCTATTTTAGAAATAAGAAACTCGAAGTACTGTGAGAATCCTTCAAAGACACTCATGGCAGAAGCTAAGGAAGTGTGTGACTGTATATGTGTTAATATAATGGACAGATATTCTTCCACTAAACGCTTAGTAGCTGCTAAATTGTTCAACAAGAAAAGCTTCACTAGTTTTAAGAATGAACTGCCTACAGAAGAGATAGTACTGACCACTGAAGCATATCCCATAATTGACAAAGAAAAGCTTGAAACTGAACTAAAAGTATTCTATTGTAGATCCGATATGTATGAATATTACAAATTAATTGACCTTCTGAAATATATATTGGAAAATAATCTAGATGATGTTCTTAGTGAAATTACGAAACTGATAAAAATCCTCTTGACAATTACCATGACAACAGCAGAACCAGAACGTTGCTTTTCACACTGAAAATAATAAAAAAAAATTCTAAGGAGCACTATGAGTCCTGAAAGACTAAATGCACTTGCAGTGCTTTCAATGTAAAAACATTTTCTCAACAGTCATCCAGAGATGGAGAAAATTATTAATCTTTTCGCGCAAATTAAAACAAGAAGAATGGATACGTTTTTAAATGAATGGATCAAGCTTGAACTGTAACAATTTAGGCTATTAGTAAGTAAAAAAAATGTTTTTATGTATAAATTTTCATTTTATATCTGTTTTTTTCGTTTGACACAATATTAAAACCCTGGATACAATTTTTCTGAAGCAGCACCCCCACTAATTTTAGTTACGAGCTGCCACTGCTCTAGTCTAAACAAAATCAAGTCGTACTGTCAGGTTTAAAAACTAAAACAACAGGTGATGCCCTCGGATAACTCCTTGCCTCTCCATATTTCTCAACATCTCTTCCACTTCTGCTCGTTTAGCTAATGGTAAACGTCTAGGCGGTTGCTTAATTGGAGCACAATTTCCTGTATCTATTCCATGGAGAACGACATTGGTTCGTCCATATTCATCCTCACCTGCGGAAAAAACACAGGCAAATTCGCATATCGTCTCGGTCCACTCCCTTAGTTGATCCGTACTCAGGAGGTGCATTTCACCAGCCCCCCCACCGCGGAATTTTTTAATTTTTCAGACACCATTCGTTTGTACCACGTATGAACCGGAATGAACTCCGTTTTTTTCGTTTGAACCGCAATAGTTTGAGAGTTATTTAAAGAACAAAGTGTGTGTGGGGGCGGGGCGGGGCTGGTGAAACGATAGACCCCACCACGGAATTTAAAAAAAATTGCGCCATTCGTTTGTACCACGTATGAACCGGAATGAACTCCATTTTTTCGTTTGAACCGCAATAGTTTTAGAGTTATTTAAAAAAACAAAGCGGGGGCGGGGGGAGCGCTGGTGAAATGGTCCCCTTAAAAATGGAAATTTCAAATTTCAACATAGCCATTCGTTAATAAATCGTATGAACCGGAATGAACTCCATTTTCATCGTTTGAACCGCAAAAGTGTTTGAGATATTTAACAAATAATATTGAGAATTTACATATAAATATAGGAGGCCGACCATTTCACCAGCCCCCCCCCCCACCACCCACCAAGGAAATTCAAAATTTCAAAATAGCCATTAGTTAGTAAATCGTACGAACCAAAAATAACTCCGCAATAGTTTTTGAGATATTTAAAAAATGTTCCAGACCTACCATTTCACCCCCCCCCCCCTCACCATGGAAATTCAAAATTCCAAAATAGCCATTCGTTAGTAAATCGCATGAACCGGAATGAACTCCATTTTTATCGTTTGAACCGCAATAGTTTTTGAAATATTTAATAAATAATATTGAGAATTTACATATACACAGAGAGACCGACCATTTCATGAGGAAATTCAAAATTTCAAAATAGCCATTCGTTAGTAAATCGTATGAACCGAAAAGAATTCAATTTTCATCGTTTGAACCGCAATAGTTTTTGAAATATTTAATAAATAATATTGAAAATTTACATATACGCAGAGAGACCGACCATTTCACTAGCCCCCCCCCCCCCATGGAAATTCAAAATTTCAAAATAGCCATTCGTTAGTAAATCGTATGAACCGAAAAGAACTCAATTTTCATCGTTTGAAAATAGTTTTTGAGATATTTAAAACAGATGTTGCAGGCCTACCAGTTCACCCCCCCCGCCCCTCCACCATGGAAATTCCAAATTCCAAAACAGCCATTCGTTAGTAAATCGTATGAACCGGAATGAACTCCATTTTTATCGTTTGAACCGCAATGGTTTTTGAGATATCTACGAAAAAAGATTGAGAAAATTGGGGATGGACCATTTCACACACCCTCCCCCCTACCATGCAAATTCAAAATTTCAAAATGGCCAACTTCTTTCCATCAAACCACAGATCGGACTATGACAATCTGGATTGCGGAAGTAGTTCTTGCGCGTCTGCGCATTGGGCATTGTCGTTTCACCCACCGCTTCTTGCTGTGTGGCGACACTGCCCCAATGTGCGAGACGTGTAACAGTCGTCTCAGTGTCCTTCATGTCTTGTGTACTTGTGTCCGCTTTCGTGATAACCGTTTTCAATATTTCCGAGCTTATTCATTGGAAGACAATTCAGCTTCCCTTCAAAGAATCTTAGGTGACTGTTGTGATACGTTCGCAGTTTTTTCATTTTTCAGGCAAATTGACTTTCTTAAACTAATCTAAATTACCAAGCTTTTATCGTTCTTGTTTTTCAGTTGTCCTACTCCGCCGTGCTTCTTATTACTCTTCCTAGCTTTTAACTTGTTTTCTTTAATTACTTCGTGATTGGCGCTCTTTGGCCAGACCTGGCCCTTGCGCCAATAAAATTCACCAACCAACCAACCATCGCCGGTGGTGTAACATCAATGGTAATCGGAGCAATGGGCACCGTGAGTAGATAACAAAGGCGTCTTCTAGCTCATGGGAACGGCTCACTTACGGCACCGGGTGGAGTGAGGCAGAATGGACGGTGGGCGGGGCTGAGTGACGGGTTCAGCTGTCAGCGGGTGGTGCGTGTGATTTATGTTTCTGGTGGGGGATATTTTTAATTCGTTGGTGGGGGATTTCGTAGGAAGATGGGGTAACGAGGGATGATTGTAATCTTTTTTTAAGGTTTTATTTTTAATGTGGAAAATTAAAGAAAAGCCTAACCTATCGCGATCAGAAAATGTTTATATCAATAAAAAGTGCATAAAAAATTTAGTTGATCTGTTCGAGGATAAAATGATCTCAGGTACGATGTATGTGATGTAATCAAATAAAGAAAGATGGAATTAATCAAGAACATTGGTAAAAGAAAAAAATGAGAAGACATTTCAACTCTGAGAAATGAGATGAAGGTAAGTTATGGTTATAAGAAATATTTGTATGAACACCAAAGTTTTTCTGGACGATAAGTGATACTTTGTCTGTGAAGTGATTTTTTTAATCTTTGAATCACATCAAGTCATCAGTGAAGCACCAGATATTCCAATAAGAGCTATCTGGCTGACCGACTTCTAAAATATTCATTTAGAAGACCTTGAAAATTGTGATTCTTATGGTTTCGGTCATAAAGTTCCAGACCAATTACCCCACCTCCCCATCCCACCCAATTTTGATATTTTTTTTCTAGCTGAACATTTTAGTTTTGTTTTTAACAAATTCTCATTTTCTTAGTGGGTGGCTCTTCTATAGACGATAGTAGATTAAAATGACCATACGGCAAAGTGTGTATATTATCAGAGCACATTACTCGTTTGTTATCATCATGACTTAGAGTTTTTTTGTTTGTGGAAAGACTGAAAACAGTATGTTTCAGACTTCTGATGCTATTCGAAACATTTCTTATTTCTTTTTTTTTCCAAGAGGCAACTTTTATAATCGGAAAAGCTGAGCTGATGAGCTACAACTGTACTACTCACTCCTTTTGCTTTCTTTACAACAGATTTATTTTCTCCAGTGAAAGCATACATTTTGGGTCTAAGGCCTACAAATTCGTTAATTATATTCCCGTTCATTTCATCCTTAAATGTTCCGAGTACTTTTTTGTTTTTTAAACTGTAGAGGAAATGATCTGCGGGAAAATCGCTTGTATCAAGTAAATTAGAAATATTTTTCATGTCTTCATAGACATCTTCAGTTACTGTCTCATAAAGAAAGGAATCGGTATCCATGTATAAGATTTTCAAATTCTCCGGGTAAAGTTTCCCCATCACATCGTAAAATATTTTGTTGAAAATTTTTGATGGGTTACGGCACCAATAGTTATATTGAAAGTTTTGAGGTTATTAACAAAAGACTAGTTTTATGCTGATATTAAAATTCATATGGAAATTATAGAAAATTTAAATTTGGGAGATGGGTAGATGCATTTCGAAACAAAAATATTTTCTAAGTATTAGAAAGGCCATGAACATCCTAAACAAAAATGCATCTAAAAAATTTACATTCCACAAGAAGTTATTGGAAAGTTTGCGTTATTTGTGTTCATGCATTGAGTCCTCTGAAAGTGCAAAAATAAGTGAATATTGTTGCATGTGTATGAAAAGGTGTCACTATAAATCATAGGATAAAATGTACTAGTTCAATAACAACTTGTGGAGGCGGTGAAAGTCAATTTAAAAGGATAGGACAAAAATTGCAGTAATGAAATACCTTATAATACCAAGATTCGGATCGATAGCCTTAGTCAAGCTAAGGTGGGTACATGGGTTCAAGTCATGAAAGACAACAGCACACAAAATTTTTCACACTGCACTAATTGTGGACTTTTTTTGAAAGGCTACTTGCCTGTATTTATTATTTTTCTTTAAAAACTTAACAAGGTAATCCAGTGGACAATCAGATGTCACCTCCTTTTTTCCTGTTTGCTTAAACACAGCAGTATAAAAACAGAATCTCAATTTCTTTTCTATTTCTATCCGGCCACTGGCCTTATGATCAGCACAACTTGACATATTTCAACACAGTCGGTTTGAACACCAGGCACTGACTTTATGCATCCAAAATTACACTACGATTTACATAGCTTACACAAAAAAAAAAAGATACTGGGTTATTTTTAATTCCACAAGGTGGACAAGTTCTGTTCTTTTGAAACGTACTCTCTTCTCTCTCACCTAGTTAGCTCAATGACAAATTTACAATTTTACACTTATTGATTTAAATTTACTGTACCTAAACAATCTTAGCAAACTCCGCAATCTCCCAGACCAGCTTCAAAGACTTCAATTAAATTTACAGTTATTTTAAGAGCCACAAATTATACATTAACCACTCTACTATCTGAAAGTTAACAACCCAAGTAAATTATCCTCAAAACAGAATTTACACTGAGCACAAGCATTAATTAACATTACATAACCTATAGAACTACCCTGAATGAACCTACTTCACTTATAAAGAAACCTCACTAACTAACTTAAAAATTATCACTACTCATAACGTCATCAACATAATTCAGAAATTCACACAATCTTCTTGCACTAGCTTGCTCATAAAAATCACATCACCCTGCACTGCAAATAATAGCTCAAGATACTTAATAACTCTATACTGTAAACAAAAGCTCAAAATACCTATTAACTAAATTTCCAAACTAAATATCATGTTCACTACCACTAACCATCAGAATTTAGAATTACATCCCTAGCACTACAGCAAATCATAAACAAATAAAATTTAGATACTTTAAATCACCAAACAAAACTTAAATTTAACACCTGCAGTGAATTACTGAGGTAGCGGTGAGGCAAATACTCTCAGTTCAGACACTACCCTGGGTTTTGAGAACCAACACAGGAAGAAAATACTAGTCAGGCTGAAGGCGTGAAATTGGGTCGTGAATCCAATTTCAGCCTAGGCAAAGGGAAAGGAAAAAATCCTCAAGTGCGACACATCATCATCAGGCACAGAATTTCCTCTAACATGATCTCGCCACATTTATTGAAGTAATGCCCGACCGACCCTCGCTGGCAGTACATATCTCCGTGAGCAGCAAAACTACTGGGGGGTTGAAGACAGGTTTTCCCCCAAAAACCACGTCCCCAAGGCTCCCCCTTTTCGAACCAATGCATGATCCCACCTTGATCAACCACGCCTGCAAGAGCCTGTCGTACTTCAACCCTAAATACTCGGCACATCCGGCCCAGAACTAACACAACTATATCCCAGGAAAAATCACTTATCTCTCTATATCCCAAGAAATCCTAAATCACCATATCCACATACATCCCAGGAAAATTCACTTATCTCTCTCCACATATATCCCAGGAAAAATCACTTATCTCTATCCACATATATCCCAGGAAAATTCACTTATCTCTCTATATCCCAAGAAATCCAAAATCACCATATCCACATATATCCCAGGAAAATTCACTTATCTCTCTATATCCCAAGAAATCCAAAATCACCATATCCACATATATCCCAGGAAAAATCACTAGCAAGGAAATTCTTCTGTATCATGGCAATGGCAGGTCCACTTCAGACAATAACACTGACCATTTACATAACCCACTAAATATTTTCACCTTATTGAAAATTAAAATACATTTAGACTTTTAACCTTATAGTAAAAACAAGAAAATTTAGGCCAAAGAAAAGAATTAATACTGGAACTGGTGAGCAAAAGTGTGTCTTCTCAACCCATGATGTTCATTCTTTTTGTGAAATACTAAACTTGAGAACCCAAATACCTCAACTTCTATTTTGCACATATCGCATCCTGGTGAAAATTCTCTACTCAGAGCCCTCTGCCCTAGGACAAGTTCCCCGGCTTGCCCTAAGATCACCCCTTTCCAATGGGAGATTAACACTCATCTGGAGCATGAAAAATACTGGTCCTCAAATAACACACCAACAATCTTAATTTCGACACTCAACACTCCAAGAATGTAAACAACACTTTAGGTTTCCAATTTCATTACACTATACATATGTTCCCAAAATCCCAATATAAATCATCCCATAATTTATCTACACTAAAAAAAAAAAAAAAAGCTCAACGCTGTAAAAGGCTAGAGAAAGATGTTTACACTTATTTCATCACCCACGGCATCACAATAAACACTGCTTTTCAATTATCACATGCCCAACTAAACTACAATCGATGCAACAAAATTCACTGTGCTCAAACATTAAGCCAAATTTTTCCGATACATTAAAATTTACTGGCCTGGGGAGTTGCTAAAATACCAGACATGACAACACATAAAAAAAAACATAAATGAAAGCATTTTCCACTCCCCTGTTTTTTTTCTGAACTCATACCTGAGGAACTAATAAATTTTAATTTTGAAAACTGAACGACAACACAGCCATAATCAGAGGCAAAAAAAAACTTGCTTTTTTTCTTATGCTCAGCTCGAAGTTTAGGTACCTTCGTGGGATGTTATGTATCAATACAGAAAGATATGAACTAAAAACATTACCTTTGAGCTGGCGTCTCTCTTTTTTTTTCTTTTTTTTTTATCTACGACACTACACACCCACTGAGTTCCAATCACGGAAGCCCCCAAACTGCTCCGTGTTTTTTTTCTTTCAATATCCACCTGTGTTTAACTTCAATGTGTTTCCTGGTGGCCTGCAGGAAGTGCCTCCCTGTTCCCTTCCTTAAACGGTTAATAGCCGAGGTAACCATTTTCGAAACTTTGGGATGAGATGGAACCTTTATTTTTTTTTTTTTTGGCTTCTTTCCTCCAGCCTTTGAAGCAGGCCTCCCTTCGGGAGTAGCAACAGAATGGAGAGGCTGTATATATGTTGTTGTGGGATATCAAATAAGGGAGAAGGCATGTCTTGCCTTTCTCCGCTAAGTTCTCTCTCCGCGAGCGACATCGTCTTAGCCTCCCGACATTTTTCTTTTCCAGGGAAAGTTCCCGGCCGGCGGAAGGTCGCATTAACTGCGTTCTGCTTCGTCAAACCTTCCATAAGCTGGATCCGAACCAGGGTGTCACATCATGGTGGTCAGCAAAGAGCAAAAAGTCAGTCAGGAAAGATTTTCTGTGGGTCCTCTCCCACCAAAAGGCGAGGCGAAAAACTCCGCCGTCCCCTCTTTCTCTGCCGGCCAGCAAGAGGACAAGAACAAAAGTTACCGAGACAAGCGTCTCAAAGTGTCAAAGAAGTCTCGAGTGTTGGAAAAAAATGCTGACCCCCTGATTGGCTGACCTTTTCCCTAGTAACAGCAGTTCCTCCCACAACGGAAATTCTCTCCCACGTCTCAAGTGACCTCTGACCTTCACACGTAAGCATCGTAACTCCCTATGTGCAGCTGCGACCTAGTTTCTAAAAATAGAACAGCGCCAACCCCCCTAAGAGCATTTTCTGCAACATTTTTCTGATCGACTTCTAAGACCGAACCCTTAAAATGGCCGATCTGAAAGAAGATTCCCTTTTCTCACAACTCTCTTTTTTTTTTCAGAAATGTTTTTTTCCCATTCCGTGATATGAAAGTAAAATTAATTTTGATTCTCTGAGCTGCACACCTACTCGCCTTTTCCTATCGCGATAAAAGAACAGATAAAATAATTATTTCCAAAAGCCCAAAGTCAGTTAAATCAAATATTATTCTCCTTTTCTTTTTTTTTTTTTTCATTAACATGAAATTTTGTTTTCCTGGTTGTGATTAAGACAAGCGAATTTTGCGCACGAATTCCCCTGCCTTTCAACCAGGAATTTTCTTCTAACGTATGTCATGGGAGAAAAATTTTGCATTAATTAATCTCTGATAAACCAACAGAAAGATTGATCAGGTCTCTCTGAAATTCACCAGAGGTTAAAATTTTCGCCATGACAGAAATGATACATCTTTACTTTTGGTATATCTAGAATGGATGTTCCAAGGTAGACTGGTTTATCAAATAATAATTTTGTTACATTCATATGCATTAAAACCAAACAGCTATCATCTGATTCATTTTTAAGAATGGTACGGTCTTTTAAGTTTGGCTTTCTGAGTACCTTCTCCAATCGCTTATCTTCATATACTAGTTCAAGTTTTATTCTATTTCGAATGTTCTCCATAGTTTTTCCGAACACGCTATTGTTCATTAGTTTATAAAAGTCTTTCTCAAATTCGTTTTTTGCTGCCTTTCTCTTCTCTGTGTTTAGATCGATATACGGTTTCAACCATTTACTTTGAGAAAATGATATCCCTCGATGAATCTTTTTAATGATCAATCCTGCTTTTATTGCTTGTTTTAACAGCCTATAATGTGCAATATATCTCTCCTTATTCCTCAACGTTGTTAATAATTTTACTTGGTGAGTTCCTGGAACGATTTCGGTCTCCGGACAGTAAGGTAAATCAGCATGCTCTTCGTGAAGTTCCATCGGATACTCAATGTCAACCTCTAGAATGTAGCCAGTGTGACTATCGTCTGACACAGACGTGAAGTCGATTTGTTCTATTTCCACAGACGACATCCAAGTAAATCCAGCATATCCAAGCGATTGCGTCATTGCAAAACCATACAGGTTTGTGCAGTCAAAATAATTGATAAAAGTTGATGGGGATGACTCATCATAATGACTCATGTACTTATTATTGGCTCTAGAATATCTCTTAATGCATTGGCAAAGTCCTCCACGCTTCCCATGCTCCACAAATAAAAGTTTGTCGTAATCTTTCAACAGCTCAAGTGAAATTTTTGTATATTTTAGCATGCACTAAATGATAATCCTGGAGCGCTGAAGTACCAGCTTAGATCCAAAGCGTATGTACGTAAACATATGTCCCGAAAATTTTCAAAGACGTCAGCTAATATTAACACATCTGTTTTTAAGTACAAGTCTGTGTATTCCCCCAAAATCCTAATATGTAGTGCATGCCACACGTTTTTAGCATGTTGATATTCTTTTTCTGAGATATGTTGGTCTGAAATTTTGCTAAAAAATTCTGTTACAGGAGGTAGAGAAGTTTCAGAGAGTTTCTCGTAACAATTTAGGTATTCGTAAGGAAATATTCCTTTCTGAGTGAGGAGATTAAACTTTTGTTCATCTGGATAATGTTGTTTTGTTATTTTAAAATCACTCTTCGGGAGGTTTTCGGCTAATTTTGACAAACTAGTAGCCATAAATCGGAAACTATCGACAATTCGAAGTTCCAAATCACCAATTTTCTTAGAAAATGCAATAAATTTTTCACTAGATTCTGGAATGACAGTTATATCTCCTGGTGCAAATCCTAATTCTTTCACTATAAAATGAGAGTCATACCCAGACAAGTTATGCATGAAAATTGGGATAAATGTAGGATTTTTGAAATTAATATTACATGAAGCGTGAGCAGCACCTCGAAAATTTGCGGTTCTATGGTCATGATCGGCAACTTTCATTTTTGCTTTGTCAGCAGGGTCAAAATCTCCTTCGCCACAGATATAACATACCATAGCCTTCTCATAAGCTTCTCGTTCGAACGATGTCAAACGTTTCATGGGAAGATTTTTCTTTATCAACTTTCCAATGGCTTCCACATCGTTTTTGAGAGAGTTAAGAAAATGCTGGACAACTCCTTGTTCCGCCCTATATGATCTATACACACTATACTCTTCCATCACGTCTTTGATGTAATGCCATATGCAATGACCTCATGAATTTGAGATGGGTTAGAAAATGATTTTTCGGGGTTTGGTGATGAACCTTGAATTGGTTTTAAAAGACTTTCAAAATCTGCATATATTGTGAAAGGTACTCTTAGGGAGTGATTATAATTTTTGAAAGTAAGGGATTTATCTTTTGGCATGTTAATTAAAACGGCTTTATTTTTACTACACAGAAGTTTGTGCTCTCTTAATTTTTCTTCCCCGTTATACCTTTTATCGTACGTTATAAAACACTTTTTGCATATAATTGTTTGATGTTTATGTGGAGCAATTTGACGGGATACCAGTCTTTGAAAATTGGAGATAAAAGCAAAATGCGATTTGTTTCCATCTTCTAAAAGCAGCAAGTCTCGGTGATCTTCTTTCTCCTCATCACACACTTTGATGGGGTAAATAGCACCTTCCTCATTCGATCCAAAAACGTTTATACTCATGTTATTAGCCTTTTCAAAGATTGGAATGGCTTGGATATTAACTGGATAATCGATACATCCCCACTTTTATCCGTTGGAAAAATTTACATCTTTCTCGTAAGTTGTCACCCTTTCTCGATTTCTCTGTTCCTCCGGTAATCGCGGAGTCCACACCGCATATCTGAAGCAAAAGTTATCAGCAGTGTTTTTGACATTTACCACAGCTTTTTTCCTCTGTATATGAGACGGAAGCTCAATAAACGATCCACCTCCTCTCAGAGGTTTAAATCTGTTTATTCTGAGTTCCAACCATACAACATGAGAGAAAATCCAACCGGATCCTTTCATCTCACACTCAGATTTTTCATTCTCGAGTTTTCGTAGCACTGTATTGAAAAATTCCAAAAGGTCCGTGGATCGGAAAAGTGGTTTGTTTGAAGTCTTCAGATTGTATGTGCAGTAGTTGAATTCGTCAGGGTTTTCCTTTTTTGGTTTTTTGAAAACAGTTTCCATAAAAACGCTAGATTTTATACTAGGATGCTCTCTCAAATTGTGCTCAAGTATTTCTACCGTCGATTCTCTGATGTTGTTAAGAAAAGTAAAAAGAGAGTTCGGAATTTCAGGCTCAGTTTTGTACGTTTTTAATCTATTCCTAGCAAAAGATTAGGTTCCCTGAAAAGGTCCTAAATTTTCCATTTTTTCTTCGTGCAAAGGAAACGCAGGCGGTTGGTTGCTTGGGCCAGCAACGGAAGCATCATCTATAATATTCATTCTTTCTTCGCGTAAAGGACGCACGGATGGTTGGTTGCTTGGACCAGCAACATTGACATCAATGACTCCTGATCCAACTTGTTTATGAACTCGTCTCTCATGACGCTTTAAGTTGGATTTTCTGTTGAATTGAGCAGGACACTCTTGACAATGAAATGCGTTTTACCCACTATGATATGTTACATGTCTTTGCATATCAAATTTCCTCGAGAATGCTTTTTTGCACACCTGACAAATAAAGTTGGAAGTAACGTTACCTTCTACTAAGGAAGCATCAGGAACAAAGGAATTAGCCCAATCCTCATCTAGAGGAATTTCCTCGATAGCGGAAAAAATATCATTTTCAGCAAAGAGGTCGGAATCTTCATACCACCAATCCCCGAAAACCTGACAAAGAAATAGGATTAAAAGAAAAAAGGAAATTACCGTGGGATTCCTAACTCACTAGCATGTATTCAAAAAGAGAGTTTAAAAAATAAATAAGTAAAACGAACTATCCTTAATTTATTGTTGGTGGGAAATAAAGTCTAATTTCTTAAAATAAATCGAGTTCCTATTATTTCTTCTAATGTTAAAACATAAGGGAAAGACAAATAATAAGTGTGTCTTACCTCACGCAGGAAGGAATCCTGGGAGTCTGTTGAAGACATGAGAAAATGTTAATCCTCTTTAAAACACGAAAAAGTGAGAGACTGATACTTTCTTCAAACGCAACGCATGGATTTGAAACAGTTTACTCCTCCCATTTTTGACCCGTTTTCCAGTGAAAAGTTTGGATAATAGGATCTCTTTTCTGAAAGGCAGAGAAACCCACCCTCCCCCTTTTATTCCCCCTCATGCTCATATCAACACGTGCTTCCTTTCCTAGGAAACTGACGATGGGAAAGAATTCACAATTCTTGTTATCGTACAAGCGTTAGTATGTAACCATCCCCAGTTAAAACGAATGGCGACTTCTTCCTGTAATAGACCTCACACGAAGAAATCCATTCCCGCTCAAATAATTTCTGAAAGAGAGAGCAACAGCCTAAAATTCGCATAGGTTTTTCTTTTAGCAATTACATATGTGTTCTGTCACACACTTCCATATGCAAGGAAAACCTTTTCTTCCCCACATCGCAAAAGCGAGTAATGGAACAAAGAGAGATGTCCCCCTTGGTGTCCTGCGGGGATAAAGCTTCGGCAAATTGAATAGCGCGCCTTACAGATAGACGCGAAAATTCCACATTCACAATAGAATCCCATCTGAAAGCTCTTCTCCCGCACGGGGATAACTGGTTTTTCCAGTTATTTGGGGAGCGGCGCCCCCACGGCCCGAGCTGACCTTGTGACGGTTTTTTGCTTTCTTGTTTTCGTGCTTTCACGTTACCGCAGGGACAGCTGTTCATCCAGCTGATGGGGAGTAGCGACCCCACGGCCCCAGCCGACATGTTATGTTTGATTCTTCCCATTACAACTTTGTGTTGACAGCACCCGCCTCAGTTGTTGGTTGCTGAGGTTGTGATTATGCGCCAGCCTTTTCCTTTCCTCTGGCTTTCCTCTCCCTTTCCTGTTTTTACTTTCTTCTCCACTACCTGTTCTTCTTTTCTACTCCATTTTCTACTCGACTTGCTTCTCCATTTTCTGTTCCTCTCTTGTTTTTCCGGGCTGGTTTGCTAGACCTACCTGCACGTTTGCCGTGTGCGGTGACCCGTAAGTTAGAAAAGAGGATGCTGGAGGCTGAGCTTTCTGGTGGCCAGGTTGTTGTTGTCGCCAGTCGCCAACACTCCTCTTTGCCCCCTGCTTCACCCTAAACGGGCGGCTAGGAACTAACCCACTCCTAGTCAATCGGCTTGTTGTTTCGTACAACAGGGTGAGTTTGGGGATAGTGCGGGCATGCCAAAGGGGTGTTACCGAGACCTGGGAAAGTCTCGGTACTCGCTGAGCGCATGTCTGCACTATCAACATGCTATATCCGTTGCTTAACCCTAGAGTCGTGTCCTGCGTCCAATTGGGCTTGCGGACCTCCGGCTCTCCCCTGTTGGGCTCGGTTGTGGGCGGGGAAATCGGCGGACAAACTTTTCACTTCTATTCATGGCTAACCAAAAAATTTCCCAAGAACTTCAAACAAAGCGGCCCATTGAGGAAGGGTCACCCCCTCCCAACAAGAAACCTACACCTGATTCTGCCAATGTTCGGTTCTTTTGCATCCACTCCTTGGACTCTTCAAACCCATTAAACACCAGAAGCCCCTTCTGGATAAATAAAGCATTGCAATCAATTGCCAGCTCTCCTAAGAGCGTTAAGAAGCTCCAATCTGGAGATCTTCTTGTCGAGATGTCGAGTCCCAGATATACTACAGTGCTTTTAAACACCACCTCTTTTTTAGATTGTCCAGTAAAAGTTACCCCTCACGGCTACCTCAATTCCTCACGAGGTGTTATCTCTTCTCAAGACCTTCTGGAGTGCAGTGACCAAGAACTTCTGGAGGAACTGAAAGACCAACAAGTGAGTGGAGTCCGGCGCATCCTATTTCGGCGAAATGGCCAATCTGTCCCATCTCGAAACATCATACTGCCGTTTAACACCCCATCCCTGCCAACATCAATCAAGGCAGGGTATCTACACCTTGAAGTGCGCCCCTTCATACCAAGTCCTCTACGATGCTTCAAATGCCAAGCATATGGTCACTGCCAGCAGTCTTGCAGGAGCACTGCTCGGTGTGGGCGTTGTACTGCAACAGACCATACTTTGCAATATTGCCATGCAGAAGCCGAGCTGTGTTTCAACTGCAAGGGATCTCATGCAGCATCATCGAGAGACTGTCCAAAGTGGAAAGAGGAAAAGGAGATCCAACGCATTAAGACCGTTGAGGGAATCTCCTACCCAGAGGCCAGAAGAAAGGTCGCTCCAAACCAATCAAATCGGCGATCCTATGCATCAGCGGTTGTTGCAAGGACTACAGTCGGTACCCAGACTGATAGCCAAATCCCAGTGAATTGTCCCTACAAGCTAGACGACATCATAGCTGCTGGTCTGGCAGCACTACAATCCCGAGCTAGGGACGCGAAAGCTCCAACAACCACTGTGCCTAAACCTGCTGCAACTAACACCAGCACCACCGGGACTTACACAACCCCGGGAGGAAAGAGAAAGGAAAAAAAAAGGAGAAGAAATCTCCAAACTCCCATCATAAGAACCAGGATCGGGCAAGATCATCTGCGACACAGGAACCAAAATACCGCCCCATTTTACCACCAGAGATTACAGGGCGTCGGACAAAACAGTCCCAAGCGCAAATGGACATTGCAGACAAAATGAGATAATCGGACAACTTTTAGTTGTCCCAGTTTTTCTCGGGTTTTGTTTTTCGTTTCTCATTCACCACAATTCAAACCATGGATCAAATCGTTCAGTGGAACTGTCGAGGCTTTCGAACAAGACATGACGACGTGAAACATCTGCTTTCGTCATACTCTCCGGTGTGCCTTTGCCTCCAGGAGACAAAACTTAAACCATCAGTCCTCCTTTCAGTTCGAGGCTACAGTGCATTTCGGAAAGATAATGTTTCAGGAGATATAGCTTGCGGGGGAGTTGCCATCCTTGTCCCCCACAGTGTTCCAGTTTCTCCGGTTGCGGTCTCAACATCTTTACAAGCCGTTGCGGTGCGTATCTCCATGCCTGTGCCTCTAACTGTTTGCAGCGTCTATCTGCCGCCGGATGAGGACGTGAGCGTGTCCGTTCTTGAGAGCTTAGTTAAGCAGCTGCCGTCACGTGCTCTTCTTCTGGGTGACTTCAATGTTCATAATCCATTGTGGGGTAGTGTCAGAACAGACACACGAGGCCGTAGGATCGAATCTCTTCTTTCCTCGACCTCTTTGTGCCTGTTTAACACCGGTGCTGACACTTACTTCCACGAGCCTACACGAAGTTTCAGTGCAATCGATTTATCTTTGGGTCAACCATCGGTCATGGCCGACTGGTCGTGGACGGTGTGTGACGACCTCCGTGGAAGCGACCACTTCCCAATTGTACTTAGGTATAATGTGAGCGTACCATCTTCTGCCTCCCGCCCTCCTCGTTGGGGGATGGATCGTGCCAAGTGGGAGGTCTTCACACCGTCCGCAGTAATATTTTTTGCCATGGTGACCCGGGGATCAATTGACGCAGCTGTTACTGATGTCACAACGTGTATCATTCAGGCAGCAGATCTCTCTATCCCCAAAACATCAACGACGCTCCCAAGACGTCCGAAGCCTTCTGATTGCGCAGCGGCTAGGAGAGTTCAACATAAGGCCTGGTGTACTTTTCGGCGTTATCCGACCGATGCTAATCTTGTTAAATTTAAAAGAGCAAAATCTTACGCTCGGTTGGTGCGTCGACGAAGCAAGAGGGAGTCTTGGATGAAATACGTTTCATCTATCAATTCACGTGCCAGTTCAAAAACTGTTTGGGAAAAGGTTCGTAAGATCCGGGGAAACTATAGTTCCCGCCAAATTTCAATTCTTGAGAATAACGGCTGCACGTATGCTGAAGTTGGGGAGATTGTGGAATGCTTGGGCGAAGAGTTTGCCTCAGTTTCTAGTTCTCAGGCGTATCTCCCGCCCTTTCAGAGGATTAAAACAACCGCGGAACGCCAGAAAATCTCCTTTGCGCCTTTTTATAACACTCAGTATAACTCCCCCTTCAGCATGGTTGAACTACGGGTGGCTCTGCATCGGTCCGGCGCAACATCTGTCGGTCCCGACGGCATCCACTATGACATGATTCGTCATCTCTCGCAGTCGTCTCTCGAGAATCTGTTAGTGCTTTTCAACCGCATTTGGTTGGAGCACAGTTTCCCGGACTCTTGGCGAAGAGCTTTTGTTTTACCTTTTCCCAAGCCTGGCAAAGACCCCAAGTCTCCCTCTAGTTATCGGCCAATTGCCCTCACTAGCTGTCTGTGCAAAATCCTTGAACGAATGGTTAATTCCCGGCTAATTTATTTTCTTGAAGAACATCGAATACTGTCTCCATCACAAAGCGGCTTCCGTCGTCATCGTTCAGCTCCTGACCATCTCCTGCTCCTTGAGACGTCTGTTCGTGAGGCGTTCGTACGTAGGTAGCACCTGGTGTCTGTATTTTTTGACATCGAAAAAGCTTACGATAGAGCGTGGCGTCACGGTATCCTCCGTGACCTCCACGAGAGTGGGTTGCGGGGAAACCTGCCAACCTTCATTGCCAACTTTCTTCGTAACCGTGTGTTCCAGGTGCGCCTGGGTACAACGCTGTCCGCCTTTTTCCATCAAGAACAAGGCGTTCCTTAAGGCAGCATTCTTTCGGTGACTCTGTTCATCCTCCGCATTAATTGTTTACTCAAAAATTTTCCTCCTACGGTTTCGGCTACCAATTATGTTGACGACCTTCACATCTTCTGTTTGTCATCCAGCATGCATTTCGTTGAAAGGCAGCTGCAGTCTGCAATTACCCAGATTGTTAAAGCGGCTAACAATAATGGGTTTGTTCTTTCTCCCGATAAGACAGCCTGTGTTCATTTCTGCCGGAGGCGTGGCCTCCATCCTGATCCAGAGCTCTATTTGGACCGTGCAGCCATTCCAGTATTGCCGGAAACCAAGTTCCTTGGTTTGACCGTTGACCGTGCTCTCACCTTTCGCTCGCACGTTCGACGGCTAAGGACTTCCTGTCTGAGAGCCTTGTCAATCTTTAAGATCCTTGCGTCAGTCTCCTGGGGTGCAGACAGGACTTCTTTGTTCCGTATTTACCATTCTCTCATTCGGTCTAAGCTCGATTATGGCTGTATGGTGTATGGCTCTGCGCGTCTTACCGTTCTTCGGCCGTTGGATACCATCCACCATCAAGCGCTGCGTCTTTGTACGGGAGCATTTCGCACGTCACCCATTCCCAGCCTTTATGCCGACGCGAACGAACCGTCGCTTCATTTACGCCGTCTGCAGCTGTCTCTTCAATTTTACCTGAAACTTAAATCTCTCTCAGACCATCCTTTATACGATGCAGTTTTTCATTCCCAGCATGCTCGTTTGTTCGAGATCCGTCCCTCGTGCATTCGAACCTTCGGTCTTCGTATGGCGGCCGTAGCTCGTGATGCAGGGCTCGACTTGTCACTCGTTGGAGAGACCAGGGGCTTTGAGGATCCCCCGTGGCATCCTCTTGATGTCATGGTTGATACCAGCTTTACATCTTTTGAGAAGTCCTCAACCCCTGCGTCAGTGTACCAGCAGCTCTTCGATGAACACCGTTAGGTCAATGCAGACTTTATTCCTGTTTTCACCGATGGATCTAAGGCGGCTCGTGTTGTTGGATCCGCCGCCGTCTGCGTTGACGAAGTTTCTGTTGCCCGCATTCCTCCTGAGGCCACGGTGTTTTCGGCGCAGATGCATGCTGTGTATCTTGCACTTGTTCACGTGCAGTCGAGCTCTCATCAGCGTGCTATTGTGTACACTGATTCGTTGAGTGTTGTGCAATCATTGTCATCTTTGGATTTCACTGGCTACCGCAGGGACAGCTGTTCATCCAGCTGATGGGGAGTAGCGACCCCACGGCCCTAGCCGACTTGTTATGTTTGATTCATCCCATTAGAACTTTGTGTTGCCACCACCTTGACAGCACCCACCTCAGTTGTTGGTTGCTGAGGTTGTGATTATGCGCCAGTCCTTTCCTTTCCTCTGGCTTTCTCTCCCTTTCCTGTTTTTACTTTCTTCTCCACTACCTGTTCTTCTTTTCTACTCCATTTTCTACTCGACTTGCTTCTCCATTTTCTGTTCCTCTCTTGTTTTTCCGGGCTGGTTTGCTAGACCTACCTGCACGTTTGCCGTGTGCGGTGACCCGTAAGGTGGAAAAGGGGATGCTGGAGGCTGAGGTTTCTGGTGGCCAGGTTGTTGTCGCCAGTCGCCAACACTCCTCTTTGCCCCCTGCTTCACCCTAAACGGGCGGCTAGGAACTAACCCACTCCTAGTCAATCGGCTTGTTGTTTCGTACAACAGGGTGAGTTTGGGGATAGTGCGGGCATGCCAAAGGGGTGTTACCGAGACCTGGGAAAGTCTCGGTACTCGCTGAGCGCATGTCTGACCTATCAACATGCTATATCCGTTGCTTAACCCTAGAGTCGTGTCCTGCGTCCAATTGGGCTTGCGGACCTCCGGCTCTCCCCTGTTGGGCTCGGTTGTGGGCGGGGAAATCGGCGGACGAACTTTTCAATTCTATTTATGGATAACAAAAAAATTTCCCAAGAACTTCAAACAAAGCGACCCATTGAGGAAGGGTCACCCCTCCCAACAAGAAACCTACACCTGATTCTGCCAATGTTCGGTTCTTTAGCATCCACTCCTTGGACGCTTCAAACCCATTAAACACCAGAAGCCCTTTCTGGATAAATAAAGCATTGCAATCAATTGCCAGCTCTCCTAAGAGCGTTAAGAAGCTCCAATCTGGAGATCTTCTTGTCGAGATGTCGAGTCCCAGATATGCTACAGTGCTTTTAAACACCACCTCTTTTTTAGATTGTCCAGTAGAAGTTACCCCTCACGGCTACCTCAATTCCTCACGAGGTGTTATCTCTTCTCAAGACCTTCTGGAGTGCAGTGACCAAGAACTTCTGGAGGAACTGAAAGACCAGCAAGTGAGTGGAGTCCGGCGCATCCTATTTCGGCGAAATGGCCAATCTGTCCCATCTCGAAAGGTCATACTGACCTTTAACACCCCATCCCTGCCAACATCAATCAAGGCAGGGTATCTACACCTTGAAGTGCGCCCCTTCATACCAAGTCCTCTACGATGCTTCAAATGCCAAGCATATGGTCACTCCCAGCAGTCTTGCAGGAGCACTGCCCGGTGTGGGCGTTGTACTGCAACAGACCATACTTTGCAAGATTGCCATGCCGAAGCCGAGCTGTGCTTCAACTGCAAGGGATCTCATGCAGCATCATCGAGAGACTGTCCAAAGTGGAAAGAGGAAAAAGAGATCCAACGCATTAAGACCGTTGAGGGAATCTCCTACCCAGAGGCCAGAAGAAAGGTCGCCCCAAACCAATCAAATCGGCGATCCTATGCATCAGCGGTTGTTGCAAGGACTACAGTCGGTACCCAGACTGATAGCCAAATCCCAGTGAATTGTCCCTACAAGCTAGACGACATCATAGCTGCTGGTCTGGCAGCACTACAATCCCGAGCTAGGGACGCGAAAGCTCCAACAACCACTGTGCCTAAACCTGCTGCAACTAACACCAGCACCACCGGAACTTCAACAACCCCAGGAGGAAAGAGAAAGGAAAAAGAAAAGGAGAAGAAATCTCCAAACTCCCATCATAAGAACCAGGATCGGGCAAGATCATCTGCGACACAGGAACCAAAATACCGCCCCATTTTACCACCAGAGACTACAGGGCGTCGGACAAAACAGTCCCAAGCGCAAATGGACATTGCAGACGAAATGATGGAATCGGACAACTTTTAGTTGTCCCAGTTTTTCTCGGGTTTTGTTTTTCGTTTTTTCTTTTTCTCATTCACCACAATTCAAACCATGGATCAAATCGTTCAGTGGAACTGTCGAGGCTTTCGAACAAGACATGACGACGTGAAACATCTGCTTTCGTCATACTCTCCGGTGTGCCTTTGCCTCCAGGAGACAAAACTTAAACCATCAGACCTCCTTTCAGTTCGAGGCTACAGTGCATTTCGGAAAGATAATGTTTCAGGAGATATTGCTTGCGGGGGAGTTGCCATCCTTGTCCCTCACAATGTTCCAGTTTCTCCCGTTGCGGTCTCAACATCTTTACAAGCCGTTGCGGTGCGTATCTCCATGCCTGTGCCTCTAACCGTTTGCAGCATCTATCTGCCGCCGGATGAGGACGTGAGCGTGTCCGTTCTTGAGAGCTTAGTTGGGCAGCTGCCGTCACCTGCTCTTGTTCTGGGTGACTTCAATGCTCATAATCCATTGTGGGGTAGTGTCAGAACAGACACACGAGGCCGTAGGATCGAATCTCTTCTTTCCTCGACCTCTTTGTGCCTGTTTAACACCGGTGCTGACACTTACTTCCACGAGCCTACACGAAGTTTCAGTGCAATCGATTTATCTTTGGGTCAACCATCGGTTATGGCCGACTGGTCGTGGACGGTGTGTGACGACCTCCATGGAAGCGACCACTTCCCAATTGTACTTAGGTATAATGTGAGCGTACCATCTTCTGCCTCCCGCCCTCCTCGTTGGAGGATGGATCGTGCCAAGTGGGAGGTCTTCACACCGTCCGCAATGATATCTTTTGCCATGGTGACCCGGGGGTCAATTGACGCAGCTGTTACTGATGTCACAACGTGTATCATTCAGGCAGCAGATCTCTCTATCCCAAAAACATCAACGACGCTCCCAAGACGTCCGAAGCCTTGGTGGAACCCTGATTGCGCAGCGGCTAGGAGAGTTCAACATAAGGCCTGGTGTACTTTTTGGCGTTATCCGACCGATGCTAATCTTGTTAAATTTAAAAGAGCAAAATCTTACGCTCGGTTGGTGCGTCGACGAAGCAAGAGGGAGTCTTGGATGAAGTACGTTTCATCTATCAATTCACGTGCCAGTTCAAAAACTGTTTGGGAAAAAATTCGTAAGATCCGGGGAAACTATAGTTCCCGCCAAATTTCAATTCTTGAGAATAACGGCTGCACGTATGCTGAAGTTGGGGAGATTGTGGATTGCTTGGGCGAAGCGTTTGCCTCAATTTCTAGTTCTCAGGCGTATCTCCCGCCCTTTCAGAGGATTAAAACAACCGCGGAACGCCAGAAATTCTCCTTTGCGCCTTTTTATAACACTCAGTATAACTCCTTCTTCAGCATGGTTGAATTACGGGTGGCTCTGCATCGGTCCGGCGCAACATCTGTCGGTCCCGACGACATCCACTATGACATGATTCGTCATCTCTCGCAGTCGTCTCTCGAGAATCTGTTAGTGCTTTTCAACCGCATTTGGTTGGAGCACAGTTTCCCGGACTCTTGGCGAAGAGCTTTTGTTTTACCTTTTCCCAAGCCTGGCAAAGACCCCAAGTCTCCCTCTAGTTATCGGCCAATTGCCCTCACTAGCTGTCTGTGCAAAATCCTTGAACGAATGGTTAATTCCCGGCTAATTTATTTTCTTGAAGAACATCGAATACTGTCTCCATCACAAAGCGGCTTCCGTCGTCATCGTTCAGCTCCTGACCATCTCCTGCTCCTTGAGACGTCTGTTCGTGAGGCGTTCGTACGTAGGCAGCACCTGGTGTCTGTATTTTTTGACATCGAAAAAGCTTACGATAGAGCGTGGCGTCACGGTATCCTCCGTGACCTCCACGAGAGTGGGTTGCGGGGAAACCTGCCAACCTTCATTGCCAACTTTCTTCGTAACCGTGTGTTCCAGGTGCGCCTGGGTACAACGCTGTCCGCCTTTTTCCATCAAGAACAAGGCGTTCCTCAAGGCAGCATTCTTTCGGTGACTCTGTTCATCCTCCGCATTAATTGTTTACTCAAAAATCTTCCTCCTACGGTTTCGGCTACCATTTATGTTGACGACCTTCACATCTTCTGTTCGTCATCCAGCATGCATTTCGTTGAAAGGCAGCTGCAGTCTGCAATTACCCAGATTGTTAAAGCGGCTAACAATAATGGGTTTGTTCTTTCTCCCGACAAGACAGCCTGTGTCCATTTCTGCCGGAGGCGTGGCCTCCATCCTGATCCAGAGCTCTATTTGGACCGTGCAGCCATTCCAGTTTTGCCGGAAACCAAGTTCCTTGGTTTGACCGTTGACCGTGCTCTCACCTTTCGCTCGCACGTTCGACGGCTAAGGACTTCCTGTCTGAGAGCCTTGTCAATCCTTAAGATCCTTGCCTCAGTCTCCTGGGGTGCAGACAGGACTTCTTTGTTCCGTATTTACCATTCTCTCATTCGGTCTAAGCTGGATTATGGCTGTATGGTGTATGGCTCTGCGCGTCCTACCGTTCTCCGGCCGTTGGATACCATCCACCATCAAGCGCTGCGTCTTTGTACGGGAGCCTTTCGTACGTCACCCATTCCCAGCCTTTATGCCGACGCGAACGAACCGTCGCTTCATTTACGCCGTCTGCAGCTGTCTCTTCAGTTTTACCTGAAACTTAAATCACTCACAGACCATCCTTTATACGATGCAGTTTTTCATCCCCAGCATGCTCGTTTGTTCGAGATCCGTCCCTCGTGCATTCGAACCTTCGGTCTTCGTATGGCGGCCGTAGCTCGTGATGCAGGGCTCGACTTGTCACTCGTTGGAGAGACCAGGGGCTTTGAGGATCCCCCATGGCATCCTCTTGGTGTCATGGTTGATACCAGCTTTACATCTTTTGACAAGTCCTCAACCCCTGCGTCAGTGTACCAGCAGCTCTTCGCTGAACACCGTTACGTCAATGCAGACTTTATTCCTGTTTTCACCGATGGATCTAAGGCGGCTGGTGTTGTTGGATCCGCCGCCGTCTGCGTTGACGAAGTTTCTGTTGCCCGCATTCCTCCTGAGGCCACGGTGTTTTCGGCGGAGATGCATGCTGTGTATCTTGCACTTGTTCACGTGCAGTCGAGCTCTCATCAGCGTGCTATTGTGTACACTGATTCGTTGAGTGTTGTGCAATCATTGTCATCTTTGGATTTCACTGGCCACCCCTTCTTTTTACCGTACGGAGACTTCTTCGTTCTTTGTTCGAGACTGATGTCCAGATTCGGTTCTGCTGGATTCCTGGGCATGTTGGGATCCCAGGGAACGAGTCTGCTGATGCTGCTGCTAGATCTGCCTCCTCTTTGGTTGTCACACCGTTGCCACTGTTCCACCGTGATTTTCGCTTTCTTGTTCACGATCATATCAGACGAACGTGGCGGGGTCTGTGGGACCAACAGGTGGAGAATAAACTGCACCGTGTTAAACCCATCCTTGGAGTCTGGAAATCATCGTGTCGCCGGAACCGTAGGGAAGAAGTTGTTCTTGCGCGTCTCCGCATTGGGCATTGTCGCTTCACGCATAGCTATTTGCTGTGTGGCGACGCTGCCCCAATGTGTGAGGCGTGCGACTGTTTACTCACCATCTCTCATGTTTTATGTAGTTGTGTTCGGTTTTGTAATAATCGGTTTCACTATTTTCAGTCTCATCTGCTGGACGAGGACGCAGCTACGCTTCAAAAACTTTTGGGCGACCACTGCGACACTTTCGCAGTATTTTCCTTTTTAAAACAGATTAACTTTTTAAAACTTATTTAAAAAAAAAAAAAAAAAAAAAAAAAAAAAGTTATATAATAAATATAATAGTAAACTAATAAAGTTATATATAAACCTAATTAACTAACTAGTCTTCACATCTTTCATCATCCTCTTTTCTAACTTTTACTAAGCCCGTCTGCTCTTAATCATTCTCCACGCTTTTAAAAATCTTTAGCTGATAGTTCTGTGTCTGGCGCTCTTTGGCCAAACCTGGCCCTTGCGCCACTAAAATCAATTAACTAACTAACTAACGATTTCACTGGCCACCCACTTCTTTTTGCCGTTCGGAGACTTCTTCGTTCTTTGTTCGAGACTGATGTCCAGATTCGGTTCTGCTGGATTCCTGGGCATGTTGGGATCCCAGGGAACGAGTCTGCCGATGCTGCTGCTAGATCTGCCTCTTCTTTGGTCGTCACACCCTTGCCACTGTTTCACCGCGATTTTCGCTTTCTTGTTCACGATCATATCAGACGAACGTGGCGAAGTCTGTGGGACCAACAGGTGGAGAATAAACTGCACCGTGTAAAACCTAACCTTGGAATCTGGAAATCATCGTGTCGCCGGAACCGTAGGGAAGAAGTTGTTCTTGCGCGTCTCCGCATTGGGCATGGTCGCTTCACGCATAGCTATTTGCTGTGTGGCGACGCTGCCCCAATGTGTGAGGCGTGCGACTGTTTACTCACCATCTCTCATGTTTTATGTAGTTGTGTTCGTTTTTGTAATCATCGGTTTCACTATTTTCAGTCTCATCTACTGGATGACGGCGCAGCTACACTGCAGAAGCTTTTGGGCGACCACTGCGACACTTTCGCAGTGTTTTCGTTCTTAAAGCAGATAGACTTTTTAAAACTTATTTAAAAAAAAAATAAAAAAAAATAATAATAATAATAATTTATAATGATTATAACAGTGAATTGGTGAATTTATTTATTTATTTATAAACCTAATTGACTAACTAGTCTTCACAGCTTTTATCATTCTCTATTCTAACTTTTGCCAAGCCTGTCTGATCTTAATCATTTCACCCCGCTTTTAAATATCTTTAACTGATTGTTCTGTGTCTGGCGCTCTTTGGCCAAACCTGGCCCTTGCGCCACTAAAATCAATTAACTAACTAACTAACGATTTCACTGGCCACCCACTTCTTTTTGCCGTTCGGAGACTTCTTCGTTCTTTGCTCGAGGCTGATGTCCAGATTCGGTTCTGCTGGATTCCTGGGCATGTTGGGATCCCAGGGAACGAGTCTGCCGATGCTGCTGCTAGATCTGCCTCTTCTTTGGTCGTCACACCCTTGCCACTGTTTCACCGCGATTTTCGCTTTCTTGTTCACGATCATATCAGACGAACGTGGCGAAGTCTGTGGGACCAACAGGTGGAGAATAAACTGCACCGTATAAAACCTAACCTTGGAATCTGGAAATCATCGTGTCGCCGGAACCGTAGGGAAGAAGTTGTTCTTGCGCGTCTCCGCATTGGGCATTGTCGCTTCACGCATAGCTATTTGCTGTGTGGCGACGCTGCCCCAATGTGTGAGGCGTGCGACTGTTTACTCACCATCTCTCATGTTTTATGTAGTTGTGTTCGTTTTTGTAATCATCGGTTTCACTATTTTCAGTCTCATCTACTGGATGACGGCGCAGCTACACTGCAGAAGCTTCTGGGCGACCACTGCGACACTTTCGCAGTATTTTCGTTCTTAAAGCAGATTGACTTTTTAAAACTTATTTAAAAAAATAATAATAATAATAATAATTTATAATGATTATAACAGTGAATTAATAAATTTATTTATAAACCTAATTAACTAACTAGTCTTCACAGCTTTTATCATTCTCTTTTCTAACTTTTACCAAGCCTGTCTGCTCCTAATCATTTCACCCCGCCTCTAAAAAAAAAAACAACTTTAACTGATAGTTCTATGTCTGGCGCTCTTTGGCCAAACCTGGCCCTTGCGCCACTAAAAGCAATTAACTAACTAACTAACTGAAAGCTCTTCACAGTTAAGCGTTATATACCTTCGAGTGCATCCAATTAGTGAATGATATAATGGTTATTTTGCATGCCGGTGTTAAAGATTCCTATTCTTCGATAAGATGGTATCTTGTGAAAGCTCTCTAACGAAAGGGAAATCTTTCGAAACCTCTCAGACAGATAACCATCTCCGTACCGCGTCTTCATTGCTAGACGCCATGAATCTATCTGATTGCGTTTCGCAGTTAAGAGTGATATATCCAATTATGTCAGTGGTTGATATATTCACTATTTTCTTCCTCTTTGCAAGTATGTGTTAAGGATTTTTTGCAGAAGAAAAGGCTGCCATCGTATGATAGTCCCCTTAAGGTCGTGGAATCTCTCTAATGAATGGGAAAATCTTGATGAAGGATAGTGAAAAAATATTCGGTTGTCATCCTGAAAGGGGTGTGTGTGTGCTCTTACACTCTTTGTGTAAAATTATCCACTGAGTGAAGGTGTGTGTGTTAGTTTACCATTTCCGGTGGGAAACAGACATTTGCAGTTAGTCAGTAAGAATTCTGATCTCATTCCCTTGTTTGCTGTCCTAGAGACACTGCGATTCTCTCTCTCTCTGCATTTTGTTGTGTTTGTTTGCAGACGAAAAAACGCACACCGAAGCGATCCATTGTCTCCGCTGCAAGTGATGCCGTCGCTATCAAGCGAAAAGTTCCCCCGACGAAGCAGGAGGACATACGTGCATCTCATCAATCACTTTCTGAAGATGTTGTTGCAGTATCCGCTTCTTCTATGATCAGATCGAATGAGATATTCATCGATTTTCTTCCATCAGGATATTTTCATCTCGGAGGTAATAAATTTATTGTTGTGAATGACTACACGGGGGAAGTAAAAATTCATTTTCGGAGTGATTCATACAATGGGCTTGGATATGTTCCAACCAAATATGGATTTACAATAAAACCATCAACTTTCTCCCAGCTGGTTTTAAAATGTTTCTCCATTGAAGGACATGGAGGTCCATTAGTGATCGGGGAGGATCTTCTTGTTCACTTTCAGTCTTCATTCAAAAGTGTAGTATCTTTCCAAAAACTGTATATGGATAGGAATAAACTACATCATGTGGCTCCTGGAGATATTATGCTAAATGAAAAGCAGTTTGAATCATTCGAAGACACCTGTGATCAAGTATGGGATGCTATTAAAGATGTGTTTCTTGGAACTGTTTTCAAAACAACAGTAAAAGGATCAAGACTCCCACAATCGGAGTGCATTGCTACCGATGCTTTAGATTTAAAAACTGTGCTTCACGGAACCATAGCCAGAGAAAATAGAAGCAACATCGGCAAGGTTTTTAAATGTTTGGAATGCAGAAAGCCGCCAGAGTTATGGCTACCAAATCAGTTAGCTCACGAATGTATGACAACTGGAGAAAACGAAAAATTGGTTTCCTATCATAAAGAAGCGACAGCACTATTACAACCCAAGCTCTTGGCTGAGCCATTCACTAAGGAATGCAATGCGGTGAAACATTTCGTACCAGACGAGTTTGTTGATGCATTAGTTGGACGAGAAGAAATAGATCAAGCTTGTGCTTTCTATACAAATAGATGGTAAAAAAAGAAAAAATGTTCAGCTAGAAAAAAATATCAAAATTGGGTGGGATGGGGTATTTGGTCTGGAGCTTTATGACCGAAACCATAAGAATCACAATTTTCAAGGTCTTCTAAATGAATATTTTAGAAGTCGGTCAGCCAGATAGCTCTTATTGGAATATCTGGTGCTTCACTGATGACTTGATGTGATTCAAAGATTAAAAAAATCACTTCACAGACAAAGTATCAGTTATCGTCCAGAAAAACTTTGGTGTTCATACAAATATTTCTTATAACCAAAACTTACCTTCATCCCATTTTTTATCTTTTTTTTTTTTTTTTTTTAATTTTCAGAGTTGAAATGTCTTCTCATTTTTTTTTTCTTTTACCAATTATATTTGTATTTATTTTATTTTGATGTATAATTTGTTTTCAATAAACTGTCCTCAATCAAAACTTTGGTTTGCAAATATCGCCCCCCTACATATATTTTAAGTGAGAAAAACGTGCATTCACCGAATTTTTTTCAATCGAAAAGTTGTCCTTTCACTTTTTTCGTTTTCCCATGTTATTCTATGACATTTTCGATGGAACTTGGATACTTTGATCTCATTTTTTCGCCTTTCATGTAAAATTTGGTTTCAATAAACTGTCCTCGACCGTAACTTTGGTTTGCAAATATCGCCCCCTACATATATTTTAAGTGAGAGAAACGTGCATTCACCTAACTTTTTTTTTTTTAACACTGACTCGGTGTTAATCTTGTATTTTGTTGTTGTTATAAATCTAAGAAAGAAAACAAAAAAATAATACTCACACTGTAACGTACCAGGAGATGTGACGTACCTGCCAGCAGGACGCACACGACATAAAGGCAGATAGGAATTAGAATCAATGTCCGCGTAGCTCAATTGGTAGAGCAACTTATTCCGGAATGAGGGGACCCGGGTTCGAACCCCGGCGCGAATAAAAATGACGGAGAAATTCACTTCGTTATAATGGCGCCCGAACTATCCGGATGACCCGACCGTTCAAAATCTCGCATTGGTGTGATGTTATTTCCACACCGCGAGATAGGAAAAATATGAGCAGCACTTCGAAAGAAAAAAAAAGAAAAATAAGGGGAGATGATGTAACGTACCAGGAGATGTGACGTACCTGCCAGCAGGACGCACACGACATAAAGGCAGATAGGAATCAGAACAAATGTCCACGTAGCTCAACTGGTAGAGCAACTTATTCCGGAATGAGTGGACCCGGGTTCGAACCCCGGCGCGGATAAAAATGACGGAGAAATTCACTTCGTTATAACACCATTTAAAGAAAACATACAAATCTTTAATATGGAAACCAGCGAGGTGATACACTTTTTCCAGATTGAGAAGGTTTCTCTGATACGAATATTTTCTTATTTTTCAGATATCTTGATGGTAAATTAATTTCGTTTACAGCTTTGACAGATATATCCATTGCAGGAAAATCTCTAGTACTTTGAGGATTTAACATATGATTAATTAAATCGATGATGTTAGAATTTTTTAGTGTTTTCCCACGGTATACCAATTCTGCGTGAGGTGTCCAAGATATAATGTGTGAATGTTCTTTAAACACATCCAGAACATTCTGGGCAGAGCGCTTGGAATTTTTTGGAACCGTTAGCACCAGCAAATCTTCAACAAAATCACGCTTCTTATCTTTTTGTGCTCCAACAACTTCTGTTTCTTCTTTTTCCACTTTAGCTTGAGTTTCCTTTCCACGTGTTTGATTTTCATATTCGAGCTGATGGTTTTTTGACAGTGGGTTAAGGAAAGGCATCTGAAGTCGTTTGTTTAACACTTGATTGTATAACATTATTTTTATATGATCAGGATGTTTACTGAATAGAATGTTTTTCATTTCCTTATCAAGTTCTGACAAAAAGTTCTCCGAAGGAATGTGTCGCAACATTCGCTCTTCAGGAACTAAAACAACCTTACGTGTATGTTCCATGATTATTTTGAAAGAAGAGATGTCAATAAAGACAGAGCAGCCGGTATCAATATATTTAGAAACCCTCCACGTTGAACAATGAGTTTTCTCTTAAAATATAACGGTGTCTTTTTTCGTACTAAAGCACGTAACGTGTGTCTGTGACGGTGAAGTCGATCTTTCTGAGCGGAAGACAGGGGAATAAACAACACTCACATATACATCGTAGTTTTCGATTCGAGCATTTCGTTAGCAGTTCTTTTAGCATTTGCTTAGGACAAACTTGAATACATGAAGAAATTGGAGTTCCTCTTTGGTTAGAGTCATTTTGAACACTAATAACCTAATATGGTTTGCTTATACTTTTAAATTATATCAGCGAGGCAAATATGCATATTGAGTTTTCCCTGGAAGGATGTTGGTTCGTAAACGAATTTCTTCCGGCGTATCAGCTCTCAAGTCCACTAAAAGGTAAGAATATGGCTTTTTGGTAACATCTAAAAATGCCTCTTGAAAAAATTTCGTTTTAGAAGGATACAACTGTCTTCCCAAATGAGTAATCTGTGCAACATCTCTTCGAGACTTGAATAAAAACATATAATGAGCATTCAGTGAAATTTCTCTCATTTTTTTGCCTTTATGAAATATATTTTGGGTGATAAACATAACTGATACATTATAATGATGACTCCCTCTGGTGAATAAATGAGCTAGTTTATTATCACGAGCACACTCAAACATGTGATCGTCGAAAATAAACAGTTTTGTCTTTAATATATTCCTGAAAATTACTAGGGATTCCTTCAATAAAAGTTACATTAGGAATATCTTCGTATAGAGCTTGATAAACGCCATAGAACCAAACCACGTGTGAACGAGATGGATTAATTACTTCTCCAACATAAGTCAGTAGTCTCGAAACGAACTGCGTTTTACCACTTCCTGTCGGCCCACTGATGAGCGCTGTAAATGGGTGATGTAACGTCGGTGCTTCCATCGTTTCAACTAAACAAAATGAATAAATTTCAACACATTATAAAGACAGACATGGGAACCTGAAATTTAAAGATTTTTTTATTTGAATTTAACTGTTACACCAAATTTTTTCTTGACAAAATTATATACGCGTACATCGTTTGATATGCTTTTTGAATTGAAGGAACGTACAATGGATTTAAGACTTCTTTCACGACATCTAGAAAACAAATAGAAAACACAAAATTGACCACACACAGTAGTAAAAGTGTTCTGAAGAGTAACATCATTATACTTCACACAATGAAATTTGGAAGTGAATCTTGTAATATATCCGCCGAAGTATGTTGGTGAATGTCCATAAGAATCAAAAAATTCTAGTGTTTTAGAATTATGCATGTACATAGCTAACCAATGTTTTCCAGGTTTGTTATGAGGATCTGTATTAACCACTATACAAGCAGGGTAATTTGCAATTGATTTTGGAAGTCTATCGCAAGGAAATACATCAATGATTATGTGTCGAGTCACTGGATCTGTTCTCAACGCTTTGCATATTTCAATATTATTCATTTTTTTTTCAGTTTGAAAAGTCACACAGAACACTTCTAGATTTTGTAATTTCGATAATATTTTGAAATTCTGCGTAGATTAACACACAAACCGATTTTGTTAATGCAGTGCTAAATTTTATTTCCACTCTTAAGTTTCCTTGACGAATTAAATTCATGTGACCACCATCACACAGGTCAGGAGATAGATCGAATGCATATATCGTATAACCTTTTCCATACTGTTCCCTTGAAATATCGATTCCTCTGTCTTGATTCAGTTTTTCAGTTGCTTGAAATAAACTGTGATAAGATCGAATAGTGTTTCCAGAAGAAAAATCTGGTTCGAAAGGTTTATGTGGTACTGGTTGTCCATCAACATATACTCTCATAAAGTTGACATCCTAATGTTTAAATTCGAACGGATTGGTCTTATATGTACCATTAAAGGCTTCATTATCGATGCATGCAATGACGACTCTTTTGGGCATTTGACCTAGGAACACGTTGTCTTGTACAAATGACATGCTTCCTTGAGAAATTTGCACAATACACGATCGATGGGATAATTCGCAGAAGCTTTCTCCAGAGCTTTTGCATGACCGACAGAAATTCCGGGATTGACTTGAACTTTTCGAACAAAGATGGAAGCATGTTCTATACATACTTTATAGTCCGGGGTGGTAGCTGAGGAGATAAGACAAAACTCTGGTTTACTTCGAATGAGTTTGATTTTTAAATCCATCAGATTGAGCATTAATCTATTTTGGTAAAAAATATCACAGTGGAGATTTCCGATGAGATCTAAAGTCTTACTGTGTTTTACTAATTCATAGCGTTGATTGAAACCTTTGTTAGTGGTTGTAACTGTGGGATTTGATTCGTGTAAATTGCCTGCTGTATCTTTGTAAAAACACTCCGAAGAAAAGACAGTTTGTTTTGCTTCTGAACCGTAATTCAGTAGAGTTTCAATGTAAGCTCTGTATGGATACGTATTGCTGGAGGATGATATTGCTCGGTCATTTAAACTAACATCGACCTGAGAAAATAGAGAATGTAGAAATAAATTGCCCCGCACGGGGATAACTGGTTTTCCAGTTATTTGGGGAGCGGCGCCCCCACGGCCCGAGCTGACCTTGTGACGGTTTTTTGCTTTTTTGTTTTTGTGCTTTCACGTTACCGCAGGGACAGCTGTTCATCCAGCTGATGGGGAGTAGCGACCCCACGGCCCTAGCCGACTTGTTATGTTTGATTCATCCCATTAGAACTTTGTGTTGCCACCACCTTGACAGCACCCGCCTCAGTTGTTGGTTGCTGAGGTTGTGATTATGCGCCAGCCCTTTCCTTTCCTCTGGCTTTCTCTCCCTTTCCTGTTTTTACTTTCTTCTCCACTACCTGTTCTTCTTTTCTACTCCATTTTCTACTCGACTTGCTTCTCCATTTTCTGTTCCTCTCTTGTTTTTCCGGGCTGGTTTGCTAGACCTACCTGCACGTTTGCCGTGTGCGGTGACCCGTAAGGTGGAAAAGGGGATGCTGGAGGCTGAGGTTTCTGGTGGCCAGGTTGTTGTTGTCGCCAGTCGCCAACACTCCTCTTTGCCCCCTGCTTCACCCTAAACGGGCGGCTAGGAACTAACCCACTCCTAGTCAATCGGCTTGTTGTTTCGTACAACAGGGTGAGTTTGGGGATAGTGCGGGCATGCCAAAGGGGTGTTGCCGAGACCTGGGAAAGTCTCGGTACTCGCTGAGCGCATGTCTGACCTATCAACATGCTATATCCGTTGCTTAACCCTAGAGTCGTGTCCTGCGTCCAATTGGGCTTGCGGACCTCCGGCTCTCCCCTGTTGGGCTCGGTTGTGGGCGGGGAAATCGGCGGACGAACTTTTCAATTCTATTTATGGATAACAAAAAATTTCCCAAGAACTTCAAACAAAGCGGCCCATTGAGGAAGGGTCACCCCCTCCCAACAAGAAACCTACACCTGATTCTGCCAATGTTCGGTTCTTTTGCATCCACTCCTTGGACGCTTCAAACCCATTAAACACCAGAAGCCCCTTCTGGATAAATAAAGCATTGCAATCAATTGCCAGCTCTCCTAAGAGCGTTAAGAAGCTCCAATCTGGAGATCTTCTTGTCGAGATGTCGAGTCCCAGATACGCTACAGTGCTTTTAAACACCACCTCTTTTTTAGATTGTCCAGTAAAAGTTACCCCTCACGGCTACCTCAATTCCTCACGAGGTGTTATCTCTTCTCAAGACCTTCTGGAGTGCAGTGACCAAGAACTTCTGGAGGAACTGAAAGACCAGCAAGTGAGTGGAGTCCGGCGCATCCTATTTCGGCGAAATGGCCAATCTGTCCCATCTCGAAACGTCATACTGACCTTTAACACCCCATCCCTGCCAACATCAATCAAGGCAGGGTATCTACACCTTGAAGTGCGCCCCTTCATACCAAGTCCTCTACGATGCTTCAAATGCCAAGCATATGGTCACTCCCAGCAGTCTTGCAGGAGCACTGCCCGGTGTGGGCGTTGTACTGCAACAGACCATACTTTGCAAGATTGCCATGCCGAAGCCGAGCTGTGCTTCAACTGCAAGGGATCTCATGCAGCATCATCGAGAGACTGTCCAAAGTGGAAAGAGGAAAAAGAGATCCAACGCATTAAGACCGTTGAGGGAATCTCCTACCCAGAGGCCAGAAGAAAGGTCGCCCCAAACCAATCAAATCGGCGATCCTATGCATCAGCGGTTGTTGCAAGGACTACAGTCGGTACCCAGACTGATAGCCAAATCCCAGTGAATTGTCCCTACAAGCTAGACGACATCATAGCTGCTGGTCTGGCAGCACTACAATCCCGAGCTAGGGACGCGAAAACTCCAACAACCACTGTGCCTAAACCTGCTGCAACTAACACCAGCACCACCGGAACTTCAACAACCCCAGGAGGAAAGAGAAAAGAAAAAGAAAAGGAGAAGAAATCTCCAAACTCCCATCATAAGAACCAGGATCGGGCAAGATCATCTGCGACACAGGAACCAAAATACCGCCCCATTTTACCACCAGAGACTACAGGGCGTCGGACAAAACAGTCCCAAGCGCAAATGGACATTGCAGACGAAATGATGGAATCGGACAACTTTTAGTTGTCCCAGTTTTTCTCCGGTTTTGTTTTTCGTTTTTTCTTTTTCTCATTCACCACAATTCAAACCATGGATCAAATCGTTCAGTGGAACTGTCGAGGCTTTCGAACAAGACATGACGACGTGAAACATCTGCTTTCGTCATACTCTCCGGTGTGCCTTTGCCTCCAGGAGACAAAACTTAAACCATCAGACCTCCTTTCAGTTCGAGGCTACAGTGCATTTCGGAAAGATAATGTTTCAGGAGATATTGCTTGCGGGGGAGTTGCCATCCTTGTCCCCCACAATGTTCCAGTTTCTCCCGTTGCGGTCTCAACATCTTTACAAGCCGTTGCGGTGCGTATCTCCATGCCTGTGCCTCTAACCGTTTGCAGCATCTATCTGCCGCCGTATGAGGACGTGAGCGTGTCCGTTCTTGAGAGCTTAGTTGGGCAGCTGCCGTCACCTGCTCTTGTTCTGGGTGACTTCAATGCTCATAATCCATTGTGGGGTAGTGTCAGAACAGACACACGAGGCCGTAGGATCGAATCTCTTCTTTCCTCGACCTCTTTGTGCCTGTTTAACACCGGTGCTGACACTTACTTCCACGAGCCTACACGAAGTTTCAGTGCAATCGATTTATCTTTGGGTCAACCATCGGTTATGGCCGACTGGTCGTGGACGGTGTGTGACGACCTCCATGGAAGCGACCACTTCCCAATTGTACTTAGGTATAATGTGAGCGTACCATCTTCTGCCTCCCGCCCTCCTCGTTGGAGGATGGATCGTGCCAAGTGGGAGGTCTTCACACCGTCCGCAATGATATCTTTTGCCATGGTGACCCAGGGGTCAATTGACGCAGCTGTTACTGATGTCACAACGTGTATCATTCAGGCAGCAGATCTCTCTATCCCAAAAACATCAACGACGCTCCCAAGACGTCCGAAGCCTTGGTGGAACCCTGATTGCGCAGCGGCTAGGAGAGTTCAACATAAGGCCTGGTGTACTTTTCGGCGTTATCCGACCGATGCTAATCTTGTTAAATTTAAAAGAGCAAAATCTTACGCTCGGTTGGTGCGTCGACGAAGCAAGAGGGAGTCTTGGATGAAGTACGTTTCATCTATCAATTCACGTGCCAGTTCAAAAACTGTTTGGGAAAAAATTCGTAAGATCCGGGGAAACTATAGTTCCCGCCAAATTTCAATTCTTGAGAATAACGGCTGCACGTATGCTGAAGTTGGGGAGATTGTGGATTGCTTGGGCGAAGCGTTTGCCTCAATTTCTAGTTCTCAGGCGTATCTCCCGCCCTTTCAGAGGATTAAAACAACCGCGGAACGCCAGAAATTCTCCTTTGCGCCTTTTTATAACACTCAGTATAACTCCCCCTTCAGCATGGTTGAATTACGGGTGGCTCTGCATCGGTCCGGCGCAACATCTGTCGGTCCCGACGACATCCACTATGACATGATTCGTCATCTCTCGCAGTCGTCTCTCGAGAACCTGTTAGTGCTTTTCAACCGCATTTGGTTGGAGCACAGTTTCCCGGACTCTTGGCGAAGAGCTTTTGTTTTACCTTTTCTCAAGCCTGGCAAAGACCCCAAGTCTCCCTCTAGTTATCGGCCAATTGCCCTCACTAGCTGTCTGTGCAAAGTCCTTGAACGAATGGTTAATTCCCGGCTAATTTATTTTCTTGAAGAACATCGAATACTGTCTCCATCACAAAGCGGCTTCCGTCGTCATCGTTCAGCTCCTGACCATCTCCTGCTCCTTGAGACGTCTGTTCGTGAGGCGTTCGTACGTAGGCAGCACCTGGTGTCTGTATTTTTTGACATCGAAAAAGCTTACGATAGAGCGTGGCGTCACGGTATCCTCCGTGACCTCCACGAGAGTGGGTTGCGGGGAAACCTGCCAACCTTCATTGCCAACTTTCTTCGTAACCGTGTGTTCCAGGTGCGCCTGGGTACAACGCTGTCCGCCTTTTTCCACCAAGAACAAGGCGTTCCTCAAGGCAGCATTCTTTCGGTGACTCTGTTCATCCTCCGCATTAATTGTTTACTCAAAAATCTTCCTCCTGCGGTTTCGGCTACCATTTATGTTGACGACCTTCACATCTTCTGTTCGTCATCCAGCATGCATTTCGTTGAAAGGCAGCTGCAGTTTGCAATTACCCAGATTGTTAAAGCGGCTAACAATAATGGGTTTGTTCTTTCTCCCGACAAGACAGCCTGTGTCCATTTCTGCCGGAGGCGTGGCCTCCATCCTGATCCAGAGCTCTATTTGGACCGTGCAGCCATTCCAGTTTTGCCGGAAACCAAGTTCCTTGGTTTGACCGTTGATCGTGCTCTCACCTTTCGCTCGCACGTTCGACGGCTAAGGACTTCCTGTCTGAGAGCCTTGTCAATCCTTAAGATCCTTGCCTCAGTCTCCTGGGGTGCAGACAGGACTTCTCTGTTCCGTATTTACCATTCTCTCATTCGGTCTAAGCTGGATTATGGCTGTATGGTGTATGGCTCTGCGCGTCCTACCGTTCTCCGGCCGTTGGATACCATCCACCATCAAGCGCTGCGTCTTTGTACGGGAGCCTTTCGTACGTCACCCATTCCCAGCCTTTATGCCGACGCGAACGAACCGTCGCTTCATTTACGCCGTCTGCAGCTGTCTCTTCAGTTTTACCTGAAACTTAAATCACTCACAGACCATCCTTTATACGATGCAGTTTTTCATCCCCAGCATGCTCGTTTGTTCGAGATCCGTCCCTCGTGCATTCGAACCTTCGGTCTTCGTATGGCGGCCGTAGCTCGTGATGCAGGGCTCGACTTGGCACTCGTTGGAGAGACCAGGGGCTTTGAGGATCCCCCATGGCATCCTCTTGGTGTCATGGTTGATACCAGCTTTACATCTTTTGACAAGTCCTCAACCCCTGCGTCAGTGTACCAGCAGCTCTTCGCTGAACACCGTTACGTCAATGCAGACTTTATTCCTGTTTTCACCGATGGATCTAAGGTGGCTGGTGTTGTTGGATCCGCCGCCGTCTGCGTTGACGAAGTTTCTGTTGCCCGCATTCCTCCTGAGGCCACGGTGTTTTCGGCGGAGATGCATGCTGTGTATCTTGCACTTGTTCACGTGCAGTCGAGCTCTCATCAGCGTGCTATTGTGTACACTGATTCGTTGAGTGTTGTGCAATCATTGTCATCTTTGGATTTCACTGGCCACCCCCTTCTTTTTACCGTACGGAGACTTCTTCGTTCTTTGTTCGAGGCTGATGTCCAGATTCGGTTCTGCTGGATTCCTGGGCATGTTGGGATCCCAGGGAAAGAGTCTGCTGATGCTGCTGCTAGATCTGCCTCCTCTTTGGTTGTCACACCGTTGCCACTGTTCCACCGTGATTTTCGCTTTCTTGTTCACGATCATATCAGACGAACGTGGCGGGGTCTGTGGGACCAACAGGTGGAGAATAAACTGCACCGTGTTAAACCCATCCTTGGAGTCTGGAAATCATCGTGTCGCCGGAACCGTAGGGAAGAAGTTGTTCTTGCGCGTCTCCGCATTGGGCATTGTCGCTTCACGCATAGCTATTTGCTGTGTGGCGACGCTGCCCCAATGTGTGAGGCGTGCGACTGTTTACTCACCATCTCTCATGTTTTATGTAGTTGTGTTCGGTTTTGTAATAATCGGTTTCACTATTTTCAGTCTCATCTGCTGGACGAGGACGCAGCTACGCTTCAAAAACTTTTGGGCGACCACTGCGACACTTTCGCAGTATTTTCCTTTTTAAAACAGATTAACTTTTTAAAACTTATTTAAAAAAAAAAAAAAAAAAAAAAAAAAAAAAAGTTATATAATAAATATAATAGTAAACTAATAAAGTTATATATAAACCTAATTAACTAACTAGTCTTCACATCTTTCATCATCCTCTTTTCTAACTTTTACTAAGCCCGTCTGCTCTTAATCATTCTCCACGCTTTTAAAAATCTTTAGCTGATAGTTCTGTGTCTGGCGCTCTTTGGCCAAACCTGGCCCTTGCGCCACTAAAATCAACTAACTAACTAACTAACTAACTAAGTAGAAATAAATTGGTTGGAGCGACAGGTTCTTTGTCTGGCAGTGCGGCACCGTTTCCTTTCACGATTTTCACTTTTACGTAGATTTGTGTCATAGACAAATCCATATATTCTTCCCCGCTTCCGGAAATGTTGAATTCTAAAGGACCAACATCTGGAATATTTGCAAGAGGGTGATATTCAACCCATTGTCCTCTTTTTATACTGGTTTGAGTTGGTGGTAAAGCAAACAAGTCCAGTTCAGATTTCCCCGCACGGGATACCTGGTTTTCCAGTTATTTGGGGAGCGGCGCCCCCACGGCCTGAGCTGACCTTGTGACGGTTTTTTGCTTTTTTGTTTTTGTGCTTTCACGTTACCGCAGGGACAGCTGTTCATCCAGCTGATGGGGAGTGGCGACCCCACGGCCCTAGCCGACTTGTTATGTTTGATTCATCCCATTAGAACTTTGTGTTGCCACCACCTTGACAGCACCCGCCTCAGTTGTTGGTTGCTGAGGTTGTGATTATGCGCCAGCCCTTTCCTTTCCTCTGGCTTTCTCTCCCTTTCCTGTTTTTACTTTCTTCTCCACTACCTGTTCTTCTTTTCTACTCCATTTTCTACTCGACTTGCTTCTCCATTTTCTGTTCCTCTCTTGTTTTTCCGGGCTGGTTTGCTAGACCTACCTGCACGTTTGCCGTGTGCGGGGACCCGTAAGGTGGAAAAGGGGATGCTGGAGGCTGAGGTTTCTGGTGGCCAGGTTGTTGTTGTCGCCAGTCGCCAACACTCCTCTTTGCCCCCTGCTTCACCCTAAACGGGCGGCTAGGAACTAACCCACTCCTAGTCAATCGGCTTGTTGTTTCGTACAACAGGGTGAGTTTGGGGATAGTGCGGGCATGCCAAAGGGGTGTTACCGAGACCTGGGAAAGTCTCGGTACTCGCTGAGCGCATGTCTGACCTATCAACATGCTATATCCGTTGCTTAACCCTAGAGTCGTGTCCTGCGTCCAATTGGGCTTGCGGACCTCCGGCTCTCCCCTGTTGGGCTCGGTTGTGGGCGGGGAAATCGGCGGACGAACTTTTCAATTCTATTTATGGATAACAAAAAAATTTCCCAAGAACTTCAAACAAAGCGGCCCATTGAGGAAGGGTCACCCCTCCCAACAAGAAACCTACACCTGATTCTGCCAATGTTCGGTTCTTTTGCATCCACTCCTTGGACGCTTCAAACCCATTAAACACCAGAAGCCCCTTCTGGATAAATAAAGCATTGCAATCAATTGCCAGCTCTCCTAAGAGCGTTAAGAAGCTCAATCTGGAGATCTTCTTGTCGAGATGTCGAGTCCCAGATATGCTACAGTGCTTTTAAACACCACCTCTTTTTAGATTGTCCAGTAAAAGTTACCCCTCACGGCTACCTCAATTCCTCACGAGGTGTTATCTCTTCTCAAGACCTTCTGGAGTGCAGTGACCAAGAACTTCTGGAGGAACTGAAAGACCAGCAAGTGAGTGGAGTCCGGCGCATCCTATTTCGGCGAAATGGCCAATCTGTCCCATCTCGAAACGTCATACTGACCTTTAACACCCCATCCCTGCCAACATCAATCAAGGCAGGGTATCTACACCTTGAAGTGCGCCCCTTCATACCAAGTCCTCTACGATGCTTCAAATGCCAAGCATATGGTCACTCCCAGCAGTCTTGCAGGAGCACTGCCCGGTGTGGGCGTTGTACTGCAACAGACCATACTTTGCAAGATTGCCATGCCGAAGCCGAGCTGTGCTTCAACTGCAAGGGATCTCATGCAGCATCATCGAGAGACTGTCCAAAGTGGAAAGAGGAAAAAGAGATCCAACGCATTAAGACCGTTGAGGGAATCTCCTACCCAGAGGCCAGAAGAAAGGTCGCCCCAAACCAATCAAATCGGCGATCCTATGCATCAGCGGTTGTTGCAAGGACTACAGTCGGTACCCAGACTGATAGCCAAATCCCAGTGAATTGTCCCTACAAGCTAGACGACATCATAGCTGCTGGTCTGGCAGCACTACAATCCCGAGCTAGGGACGCGAAAGCTCCAACAACCACTGTGCCTAAACCTGCTGCAACTAACACCAGCACCACCGGAACTTCAACAACCCCAGGAGGAAAGAGAAAGGAAAAAGAAAAGGAGAAGAAATCTCCAAACTCCCATCATAAGAACCAGGATCGGGCAAGATCATCTGCGACACAGGAACCAAAATACCGCCCCATTTTACCACCAGAGACTACAGGGCGTCGGACAAAACAGTCCCAAGCGCAAATGGACATTGCAGACGAAATGATGGAATCGGACAACTTTTAGTTGTCCCAGTTTTTCTCGGGTTTTGTTTTTCGTTTTTTCTTTTTCTCATTCACCACAATTCAAACCATGGATCAAATCGTTCAGTGGAACTGTCGAGGCTTTCGAACAAGACATGACGACGTGAAACATCTGCTTTCGTCATACTCTCCGGTGTGCCTTTGCCTCCAGGAGACAAAACTTAAACCATCAGACCTCCTTTCAGTTCGAGGCTACAGTGCATTTCGGAAAGATAATGTTTCAGGAGATATTGCTTGCGGGGGAGTTGCCATCCTTGTCCCCCACAATGTTCCAGTTTCTCCCGTTGCGGTCTCAACATCTTTACAAGCCGTTGCGGTGCGTATCTCCATGCCTGTGCCTCTAACCGTTTGCAGCATCTATCTGCCGCCGGATGAGGACGTGAGCGTGTCCGTTCTTGAGAGCTTAGTTGGGCAGCTGCCGTCACCTGCTCTTGTTCTGGGTGACTTCAATGCTCATAATCCATTGTGGGGTAGTGTCAGAACAGACACACGAGGCCGTAGGATCGAATCTCTTCTTTCCTCGACCTCTTTGTGCCTGTTTAACACCGGTGCTGACACTTACTTCCACGAGCCTACACGAAGTTTCAGTGCAATCGATTTATCTTTGGGTCAACCATCGGTTATGGCCGCCTGGTCGTGGACGGTGTGTGACGACCTCCATGGAAGCGACCACTTCCCAATTGTACTTAGGTATAATGTGAGCGTACCATCTTCTGCCTCCCGCCCTCCTCGTTGGAGGATGGATCGTGCCAAGTGGGAGGTCTTCACACCGTCCGCAATGATATCTTTTGCCATGGTGACCCGGGGGTCAATTGACGCAGCTGTTACTGATGTCACAACGTGTATCATTCAGGCAGCAGATCTCTCTATCCCAAAAACATCAACGACGCTCCCAAGACGTCCGAAGCCTTGGTGGAACCCTGATTGCGCAGCGGCTAGGAGAGTTCAACATAAGGCCTGGTGTACTTTTCGGCGTTATCCGACCGATGCTAATCTTGTTAAATTTAAAAGAGCAAAATCTTACGCTCGGTTGGTGCGTCGACGAAGCAAGAGGGAGTCTTGGATGAAGTACGTTTCATCTATCAATTCACGTGCCAGTTCAAAAACTGTTTGGGAAAAATTCGTAAGATCCGGGGAAACTATAGTTCCCGCCAAATTTCAATTCTTGAGAATAACGGCTGCACGTATGCTGAAGTTGGGGAGATTGTGGATTGCTTGGGCGAAGCGTTTGCCTCAATTTCTAGTTCTCAGGCGTATCTCCCGCCCTTTCAGAGGATTAAAACAACCGCGGAACGCCAAAAATTCTCCTTTGCGCCTTTTTATAACACTCAGCATAACTCCCCCTTCAGCATGGTTGAATTACGGGTGGCTCTGCATCGGTCCGGCGCAACATCTGTCGGTCCCGACGACATCCACTATGACATGATTCGTCATCTCTCGCAGTCGTCTCTCGAGAATCTGTTAGAGCTTTTCAACCGCATTTGGTTGGAGCACAGTTTCCCGGACTCCTGGCGAAAAGCTTTTGTTTTACCTTTTCCCAAGCCTGGCAAAGACCCCAAGTCTCCCTCTAGTTATCGGCCAATTGCCCTCACTAGCTGTCTGTGCAAAATCCTTGAACGAATGGTTAATTCCCGGCTAATTTATTTTCTTGAAGAACATCGAATACTGTCTCCATCACAAAGCGGCTTCCGTCGTCATCATTCAGCTCCTGACCATCTCCTGCTCCTTGAGACGTCTGTTCGTGAGGCGTTCGTACGTAGGCAGCACCTGGTGTCTGTATTTTTTGACATCGAAAAAGCTTACGATAGAGCGTGGCGTCACGGTATCCTCCGTGACCTCCACGAGAGTGGGTTGCGGGGAAACCTGCCAACCTTCATTGCCAACTTTCTTCGTAACCGTGTGTTCCAGGTGCGCCTGGGTACAACGCCGTCCGCCTTTTTCCATCAAGAACAAGGCGTTCCTCAAGGCAGCATTCTTTCGGTGACTCTGTTCATCCTCCGCATTAATTGTTTGCTTAAAAATCTTCCTCCTACGGTTTCGACTACCATTTATGTTGACGACCTTCACATCTTCTGCTCGTCATCAAGCATGCATTTCATTGAAAGGCAGCTGCAGTCTGCAATTAACCAGATAGTTAAAGCGGCTAACAACAATGGTTTCGTTCTTTCTGCTGAAAAGACAGCGTGTGTCCATTTCTGCCGGAGGCGTGGCCTCCACCCCGATCCAGAACTCTATTTGGACCATGCAGCCATTCCAGTTTTGCCGGAAACCAAGTTCCTTGGTTTGACCGTCGACCGTGCGCTCACCTTTCGCTCGCACGTTCGACGACTCCGCACTTCCTGTCTGAGAGCTTTGTCCATCCTCAAGATCCTCGCCTCAGTCTCCTGGGGTGCAGACAGGACTTCCTTGTTCCGTATTTACCATTCTCTCATTAGGTCTAAACTGGATTATGGCTGTATGGTGTATGGCTCTGCGCGTCCTTCCGTTCTCCGGCCGTTGGATACCATCCACCATCAAGCGCTGCGTCTTTGTACGGGAGCATTTCGCACGTCACCCATTCCCAGCCTTTATGCCGACGCGAACGAACCGTCGCTTCATTTACGCCGTCTGCAGCTGTCCCTTCAATTTTACCTGAAACTTAGATCTCTCTCAGAACATACTTTACACGATGCAGTTTTTCATCCCCAGCATGCTCGTTTGTTCGAGACCCGTCCCTCGTGCATTCGAACCTTCGGTCTTCGTATGGCGGCCGTAGCTCGTGATGCAGGGCTCGACTTGTCACTCGTTGGAGAGACCAGGGGCTTTGAGGATCAACCATGGCACCCTCTTGGTGTCATGGTTGATACCAGCTTTACATCTTTTGACAAGTCCTCAACCCCTGCGTCAGTGTACCAGCAGCTCTTCGCCGAACACCGTTACGTCAATGCAGACTTTATTCCTGTTTTCACCGATGGATCTAAGGCAGCTGGTGTCGTTGGATGCGCCGCCGTCTGCATTGACGAAGTTTCTGTTGCCCGCATTCCTGCCGAGGCCACGGTGTTTTCGGCGGAGATGCATGCTGTGTATCTTGCACTTGTTCACATGCAGTCGAGCTCTCATCAGCGTGCTATTGTGTACACTGATTCGTTGAGTGTTGTGCAATCATTGTCATCTTTGGATTTCTCTGGCCACCCACTTCTTTTTACCGTACGGAGACTTCTTCGTTCTTTGCTCGAGGCTGATGTCCAGATTCGGTTCTGCTGGATTCCTGGGCATGTTGGGATCCCAGGGAACGAGTCTGCTGATGCTGCTGCTAGATCTGCCTCTTCTTTGGTCGTCACACCCTTGCCACTGTTTCACCGTGATTTTCGCTTTCTTGTTCACGATCATATCAGACGAACGTGGCGAAGTCTGTGGGACCAACAGGTGGAGAATAAACTGCACCGTGTTAAACCCATCCTTGGAGTCTGGAAATCATCGTGTCGCCGGAACCGTAGGGAAGAAGTTGTTCTTGCGCGTCTCCGCATTGGGCATTGTCGCTTCACGCATAGCTATTTGCTGTGTGGCGACGCTGCCCCAATGTGTGAGGCGTGCGACTGTTTACTCACCGTCTCTCATGTTTTGTGCAGTTGTGTTCGTTTTCGTCAGCATCGGTTTCACTATTTTCAGTCTCATCTGCTGGACGAGGACGCAGCTACGCTTCAAAAGCTTTTGGGCGACCACTGCGACACTTTCGCAGTATTTTCCTTTCTAAAACAGATTAACGTTTTAAAACTCATTTAAAAAAAAAAAAACTTATATTATAATGGTAAATTAATAAAGTTATATATAAACCTAATAAACTAACTAGTCTTCACAACATCTTTCATCATCCTCTTTTCTAAATTTTACCAAGCCTGTCTGCTCTTAATCATTTCACCCTGCTTTTTAAAATCTTTAGCTGATAGTTCTGTGTCTGGCGCTCTTTGGCCAAGCCTGGCCCTTGCGCCACTAAAATCAATTAACTAACTAACTAACCAGTTCAGATTTAAGACATACAGCAGAATTATGATGAATCAGTGCCATGATGAATAAATCAATCGGGTTCAGAGGTCGAAAATGTCGTGTGTTGATCTCTTGGCTTTCTTCGAAGGAATGATACGTTTCTTTATCACTTTCTTCTTTTTAATACGCCCACCTAACATTTGTTTCGTCTTGTTAGCAGCTTTGGTAGCTAGCACCTGTCCAGCTTCCTGAGCTCTTTCCTTAGCAGCATTTTTTACACCCCGCACGGGGATAACTGGTTTTCCAGTTATTTGGGGAGCGGCGCCCCCACGGCCCGAGCTGACCTTGTGACGGATCATTTTGTCATTTCGTCTTGAAACGATGACCGAAGGGACAGCTGTTCATCCAGCTGATGGGGAGTGGCGACCCCACGGCCCGAGCCGACAGTAGTGTTTAAAATCTTTTTCCATTTGTGGTTGTTGTTGTTGTTATCTCGCCACGCTCCCGCCTCAGTCCTGTAGGTTGCTGAGGTTGTGATTATGCGCCAGCCCTTTCCTCTCCCTTTCCTGTTTTTGCTTTCTTCTCCACTCCCTGTTCTTCCCTTTTCACTATTTTCTACTCCTCTTCCCTTTCTTTTTCATTTTCTGTTCCTCCTTCGTTTCTTCTGGCTGTTTAGCTAGACCTACCTGCACGTTTGCCGTGTGCGGTGACCCGTACAGGTGGAAAAGGGGATGCTGGAGGCTGAGGTTACTGGGGGCCAGGCTATAGTTGTCACCAGTCGCCAACACTCCTCTTTGCCCCCTGCTTCACCCTAAACGGGAGGCTAGGAACTAACCTACTCCTAGTCAATCGGCTTGTCATTTCGTACGACGGGGTGAGTTTGGGGATAGTGTGGGCATGCCAAAGGGGTATTACCAAGACCCGGGAAAGTCGCGGTACTCGCTGAGCGCATGTCTGCACGATCAACATGCTATATCCGCCGCCTAACCCTAGGGCCGTGTCCTGCGCCCATTTTGGCCTGCGGACCTCCGGCTGTCCCCTGTTGGGCTCGGTAGTGGGCGGGGAAGCTGGCGGATGAATTTTTTTCGCATTATTTATGGATTCTTTAACTATTCCCCCTTCTGTCAAACTAAAGAAATCTTTAGACACGGATCCTAACCCCACTAATAAGAAACTGCGTACTTTGCCGCCGGACACTGCCCGATTTTGTATCATCCATGCACGGGAAGAATCTCACAAGCTTGGCTCCAAATCTCCCTTCTGGATTCAGAAAGCCCTGCAAGGAGCGGTTGCGTCACCAACCAGTGTGAAGAAGTTAAAATCGGGAGATATATTGGTGGAAATGTCAAGTCGACGCCATGGTTCATTGCTCTTGGGCGTCTCCAACTTGGGTGGTGTCCCTGTGGACATCAAACCTCATCAGTCCCTGAATTCATCCAGCGGTGTTATCTCCGAGCGCTACCTCGTGGATGTTTCAGAGGAAGAATTTCTTGAGGAACTTGCCAACCAAGGTGTCACAGCGGTTCGTCGCATTAAGTTCCGCCGAAACGGGGAGCTGGTCAACTCCAGAACAGTGATTCTGACCTTCGATCGCCCGACTCTTCCATCTTCCATCCATGCGGGCTATTTGAACTGCTCTGTGCGCCCGTACATTCCTAACCCCTTCGTTGCTACCAATGCCAAGTGTACGAGCACTCCCAGCAGTCTTGCCGTGGTGCTGCTACTTGCAATCGTTGCGGTTCACACGACCATCTCCAGTCTGACTGCTCTGCTGCAGCTGCCCATTGTGTGAACTGCAAAGGCGACCATGCTGCCAATGCCAAGAACTGTCCGAAGTGGATTGAGGAGCGGAGGATTCCGGAGGTTAAGACACTTGAACACCTGTCCTACCCTGAAGCTCGACGGAAGGTCGTCCCCGCTGCTCCAAGCGCACGCACCTACTCTTCCGTTGTGGCTCCTAAAACATCCATTGCCACTCAGACAGACCTCACTGTACCAAAAGACTGCCCTTTCTCTCTCGAGGATATTTATGCTGCTGGGCTGAAGGCCCTTCGACTTTCCACCACTGACAGTTTATCTTTGCCACCACATACCAATGCTCGGGGTCCTGCATCCTCGCCCAAGCGCGCTGTTGCAGAACAGGTTTCCCGTTCTACGAGCCCTGATCCCTCGCCTGCTAGACACAAAGGCAAGACCAAACAATCCTCAGCCACTCAATCTCAAACAAAGGTTCAAGCCGGAACGAATCAGTCCCGGTCTTCATCCTCGAGACACCCCCTAGTCCTTCCCCCGGTTACCACGCTGCCGAGGGGCACTGCAGACCAGACTGAGGAATTTATGGACTCCGAGGCCTTCTAGGCCTGGTCAGTTCATTTGACCCTCGCTCCTTTCTTTCTATCTACCCCTCAAATCATCGTTTCAATCGTTCAGTGGAACTGTCGAGGTTTTCGGACAAAATATGACGACGTCAAACATCTGCTTTCGTCGTACTCTCCGGTGTGCCTTTGACTCCAGGAGACAAAACTTAAACCATCAGACCTGCTCTCAGTTCGAGGCTACAGCGCATTTCGAAAAGATAATGTCTCAGGAGATATATCCTGTGGGGGAGTCGCTATTCTTGTCCCCCACAGAGTTCCAGTTTCTTCCATTGCGGTCTCAACATCTTTACAGGCCGTGGCGGTGCGTATCTCCATGCCAGTTCCTCTAACTGTCTGCAGCGTCTATCTGCCGCCGGATGCGGACGTGAGCGTCTCCGCTCTTGAGAGCTTAGTTGTTCAGCTGCCGTTACCCGCTCTTCTTCTGGTCGACTTCAATGCTCATAATCCACTGTGGGGTAGTGTCAGAACAGACGTACGAGGCCGTAGGATCGAATCTCTTCTGTCCTCGACCTCCCTGTGCCTTTTTAACACCGGTGCTGACACTTATTTCCACGAGCCTACACGAAGTTTCAGTGCGATCGATTTATCTCCAGGTTCGCCATCGGTTATTGCTGACTGGTCGTGGACGGTGTGCAACGACCTCCATGGGAGCGACCACTTCCCAATTGTACTTGGCTACAATGAGAGCGTGCCATCTTCTGCTTCCCACCCTGCTCGATGGAGGATGGATCGTGCCAAGTGGGAGGTCTTCACATCGTCCGCAGTGATACCTTCTGTCATAGTGACCCGAGAGTCAATCGATGCAGCTGTTACTGATGTCCCCACGTGTATCATTTAGGCAGCGGATCTCTCTATCCCAAAGACATCAACGACGCTCCCAAGACGTCCGAAGCCTTGGTGGACCTCTGATTGCACAGCGGCTAGGAGAGCTCAAAATAAGGCCTGGTGTACATTTCGGCGTTATCCAACCGATGCTAATCTTGTTGAATTTAAAATAGCAAAATCTTACGCTCGGTTGGTGCGTCGACGAAGGAAGAGGGAGTCTTGGATGAAGTACGTTTCATCTATCAATTTACGTGCCAGTTCAATAACTGTTTGGGAAAAAATTCGTAGGATTCGGGGAAACAATGGTTCCCATCAGATCTCTATTCTTGAGAGTAACGGCTGCACGTATGCTGAAGTCGGGGAGATAGTGGATTGTTTGGGTAGGGCGTTTGCTTCTGTTTCTAGTTCTGAGGCGTACCCTCTCTCCTTTCAGAGGACTGGACCAGCTGCTGAGCGCCATAGACTCTCCTTTGCGCCTTTTCATAACAACGAGTATAACTCCCCCTTCAGCATGGTTGAACTCCGGTGGCTCTGCATCGGTCCGGTGCAACATCTGTAGGTCCCGATGGCATCCACTATGACATGATCCGTCATCTCTCGCAGTCGTCTCTCGAGAATCTGTTAGTGCTTTTCAACCGCATTTGGTTGGAACACAGTTTCCCGGACTCCTGGCGAAAAGATTTTGTTTTACCTTTTCCCAAGCCTGGCAAAGACCCCAAGTCTCCCTCTAGTTATTGGCCAATTGCCCTCACTAGCTGTCTGTGCAAAATCCTTGAACGCATGGTTAATTCTAGGCTAATTTACTTCCTAGAAGAACATCAAGTTATGTCGCCATCACAAAGCGGCTTCCGTCGTCATCGTTCAGCTCCTGACCATCTCCTGCTCCTTGAGACGTCTGTTCGTGAGGCATTCGTACGTAGGCAGCACCTAGTGTCTGTCTTTTTTGACATCAACAAAGCTTATGATAGAGCGTGGCGTCACGGTATCCTCCGTGACCTCCACGAGAGTGGGTTGCGGGGAAACCTGCCAACTTTCTTCGTAACCGTGTGTTCCAGGTGCGCCTGGGTACAACGCTCTCCGCCTTTTTCCATCAAGAACAACTCGTTCCTCAAGGCAGCATTCTTTCGGTGACTCTGTTCATCCTCCGCATTAATTGTTTACTCAAAAATCTTCCTCCTACGGTTTCGTCTACCATTTATGTTGACGACCTTCACATCTTCTGCTCGTCATCAAGCATGCATTTCATTGAAAGGCAGCTGCAGTCTGCAATTAACCAGGTAGTTAAAGCGGCTAACAACAATGGTTTCGTTCTTTCTGCTGAAAAGACAGCGTGTGTCCATTTCTGCCGGAGACGTGGCCTCCATCCCGATCCAGAACTCTATTTGGACCATGCAACCATTCCAGTTTTGCCGAAAACCAAGTTCCTTGGTTTGACCGTCGACCGTGCGCTCACCTTTCGCTCGCACGTTCGACGGCTAAGGACTTCCTGTCTGAGAGCCTTGTCAATCCTTAAGATCCTTGCCTCAGTCTCCTGGGGTGCAGACAGGACTTCCTTGTTCCGTATTTACCATTCTCTCATTCGGTCTAAGCTGGATTATGGCTGTATGGTGTATGGCTGTGCGCGTCCTACCGTTCTCCGGCCGTTGGATACCATCCACCATCAAGCGCTGCGTCTTTGTACGGGAGCATTTCGCACGTCACCCATGGATCTCATATGGCATCCTCTTGGTGTCATGGTTGATTCCAACTTTACATCTTTTGACAAGTCCTCAACCCCTGCGTCAGTGTACCAGCAGCTCTTCGGTGAACACCGTTACGTCAATGCAGACTTTATTCCTGTTTTCACCGATGGATCTAAGGCGGCTGGTGTTGTTGGATCCGCCGCCGTCTGCGTTGACGAAGTTTCTGTTGCCCGCATTCCTCCTGAGGCCACGGTGTTTTCGGCGGAGATGCATGCTGTGTATCTTGCGCTTGTTCACGTGCAGTCGAGCTCTCATCAGCGTGCTATTCTGTACACTGATTCCTTGAGTGTTGTGCAATCTTTGTCATCTTTGGATTTCACTGGCCACCCACTTCTTTTTACCGTACGGAGACTTCTTCGTTCTTTGCTCGAGGCTGATGTCCAGATTCGGTTCTGCTGGATTCCTGGGCATGTTGGGATCCCAGGGAACGAGTCTGCCGATGCTGCTGCTAGATCTGCCTCCTGTTTGGTCGTCACACCCTTGCCACTGTTTCACCGTGATTTTCGCCTTCTTGTTCACGATCATATCAGACGAACGTGGCGAAGTCTGTGGGACCAACAGGTGGAGAATAAACTGCACCGTATAAAACCTAACCTTGAAATCAGGAAATCATCGTGTCGCCGGAACCGTTGGGAAGAAGTTGTTCTTGCGCGTCTCCGCATTGGGCATTGTCGCTTCACGCATAGCTATTTGCTCTGTGGCGACACTGCCCCGGTGTGTGAGACATGCGACTGTTTACTCACCGTCTCTCATGTTTTGTGCAGTTGTGTCCGTTTTCGTGATCATCGGTTTCACTATTTTCAGTCTGATCTGCTGGACGAGGGCGCAGCTGCGCTTCAAAAGCTCTTGGGCGACCACTGTGACACTTTCGCAGCATTTTCCTTTTAAAAACAGATTAACGTTTTAAAACTTATTTAAAAAATAATAATTATAATAGTAAATTAATAAATTTATATATAAACCTAATTAACTAACTAGTCTTCACAGCTTTCATCATCCTCTTTTCTAACTTTTACCAAGCCTGTCTACTCTTAATCATTTTCCACGCTTTTAAAAATGTTTAGCTGATAGTTCTTTGTCTGGCGCTCTTTGGCCAACCCTGGCCCTTGCGCCACTAAAATCAACTAACCAACCAACCAACCATTTTTTACATTTTTTCCATGAATCACATCTTGGGCAAAATCAATTCCGCTCCTCAGCGCCTGCTTTCCTATGGTTTTCGCACCTTGCTTTAATAAAGGCATTGCTGCCCTAAATAAAGAGCGAAATAATCCTCCTAAACCATTACCATTCTGCAGTGGAATTCCTTGGTAATAATTGAGTCCTTTTCCAGTTTGATTGACATAGTACTCTTCGAACTATTTTACACAACACTGGTAAGGTTGGTACATGTTTATCAAAGATGTTTGAGACGAAAATGAAGTTTAACAATTGCTCTCCCACGCTCAAATGGTACCAAATGACCTGAGTGGCTTCTTATAACGATTTCAATATTCTGGAAATTTTTTCTAGCGAGAGGCAAATAATGAGGTCGATCGAATAATGTGCTGACCATTTCTCCATCTTCTCCAATCACTTTTACGATACGTAGCAATGGTGCATGGATATCTCCAACTAATTGTGGTTCGACTATATCTGAATAAACGTATAACAAGGAAAAAGGAGAGTTCAGATCCGCTGTAAAATTTCCGTTGATGGTGAGATCGTCGTCTTTCGCAGTATACAACATCGGTTCCACTCCTAAAATTTCTGCAAGTCCTGGATGAATCTTTAGACACGTTCCTGCTAGAAGTGTACATTTAATTCTTCTCGTAGCTTTATTATAAAACATATATATATTTTTTTATTGAACTGTTGAGTCAGAGCTTTAACCACATCTGAAACTGACTCGTAATAACCAGCAGGGATTTTCCCCGGTTTCATCTGTCCACCACCTAAATCATATTCAAAATGATTAGATTCTCCATTAATATTAAACCATGAATGAGGGTAGATTAGCTCAACAAGCCCCACTTCCCACTCTCCAGTTAAATCAATTGAGGATGGTAAACGAGTAAAAAAATGTGATATACTGTTATTCGAGAAATAACTGAGGGAACTGTCACTTGGAAGCGTCAGGTAGAAACTCATTTTTTAAAGTGGGCAAAAACCTCTATCTTCATACCTTTTTATAGAGAGGTCATATTCTCAGCAGGAATCCATCCATTAAATTTGGAGGAATATCCTCTAAATTTTACGAAATATTCAACCTTTCCTTTCCTCTTTCGTTTTTTCAGAATTTTTTCAACTGTGTAGGACTCATTTTGTTTCACCTTTTCCATTTCCGCCTCATAAAACGTTCCTTCAATAACTTCGTTCAGCAAATCTTTCACTTTATAAACAGGAGGTGATCTTGGTAAACGCTGAGAAATAATAAATACTTCATCTGTCCAGTTCGACTCATAACCCTTTTCAAATGGTAATTGTGTTTTACAGAGACGCACGGTGTCACCGATCTGAAATTTATATGAAGCAGTCTTCTTCCTTTCTTTCCCGTATAAATTGTTCCAAGCTTCCTTTTGGTTATGCTTGTTCACATCCACAGGTTTCATTTTAATACTACTATAATGGGTATTGTTATATTCTTGAACTAAGTCATCCAGTACGTCTATATAATTGTAAGTATTTCGACTCGTGAAATATCTCCACATCCGAGTTTTCAACGTGAGTAGTATAGGAAATGGGGGTTCTGAAACAGTGGAGGAGCCAATGTTATCCTATGGCTCCTCCACCTTCCCAGGTGGAGGAGCGGTGGAGGAGGCGGACGCTTGGGTGGAGGAGCGGTGGAGGAGGCGGACGCTTGGGTGGAGGAGCGGTGGAGGAGGCGAACGCTGTGGTGGTGGAGGAGGCAGTCGATCGGTGGTGGAGGAGGCAGTCGATCGGTGGTGGAGGAGGAGGAGGAGGAGGATGTGATGGTTACAATTTGGAAAACGCGGCTGGTTGGGTGTATGTGAAGAACGTGTTTTTTTTTTTTTTTTTTTTTTTTTCCCACACTTTTGATTTGTTGTCTTAATACAACATAGATTGCCGAGAGCTCTGGTTTCATAAGTAATGTGTTATTTCCCTCTATATATCTTTAAATTTTCGGTTTATAATTATGGTTATTATGACGTAACTATTGTAGCGTTTAAAGAACATATATATTGTACATTTCACACATTTGAATGGTATTCGCAGGTCTGGAAAGATGAACATTTCATTCAGTGTGAAAAGTGTTGAAATGAAAAGTTGATGTAAAGAACTACAGCTGATATTTTTATTCCTAACTTGTGTATTTACAACACTGCTTTCATCCACTGCTTTCGGCGATGAAAGCAGTGATTTGTCAGGCGAAAAGCTACATCGGGTCATCAGCAGGAAACTGTATTATTTACAGCCGAGGCCCACTCAGTTAAGAGCGCCCCTGTGTAGCCGCCCATTTTTCCTTTTCGGCCTCTACTCCTGAAAGGATGTTAAGTTTCAATATTTTTCAATGTTTAGTTTGATTATTAATTTTAGGAATGTAACGGGAAAAAAATCAAGATTTTTACCTATATGCAATGAAACCGTAACTCACCAAATTTCAAGTGAAATTTCATCTGGGTTTAGTCTCACATCCGAACCCATCATTTGCATTCTTTTCGGGTTTAAGAGCAATTATGTCTCATTAACAGCAAGTGTGTCAACCTCATCTCTCACACAAACTTCAGGGTTACAGATAATTATACCATTCTAGAATCTCCCGCGCTAACACCGATTTATGCAAATTTTTAAGGTTACAATTCTACGTTCATCCAACATAAAGGTAAAAATCTTCTCATAGCTCTTATTATCGAGCGATTTTTTTTTTCATTCTTTAATTATAGAATAATGGGAAATTATACTTAACACCCTTTTTTTTTTTTTTTTTTTTTTTATATATTTTTAGGAATTTTATAATGCCCATAAGCTAGAGTATCCATTCCATTTGAAAGAATATATCTTTTATCGTCAGCAGGACATAAACTCCGCTTTCTTATTTTCATGCTATAGAGTTTATGCTTTTTACTTTGAATTTGCTGCATTGTGGTATAGAATATTTTTTTCTGAAAGAGGGATGTTTTATATAACTCATGTCGTAGATTTTTTTAATTGCGGCTTTAACAACACCTTTTGCAGTTAATTTTTCTCCACATTCACTGTCTATACTATACATTTTCGATCGTAGTCCTATAAATTCTTTTATCACTCTTCCATTCAGCTCATCTTTCATTTTTCCAATCACTTTTCTATTTACCTGACTATGTAGAAAGTGATTGGTTGGATACTCAGAAGTATCAAATTTTTCAATGTCTTCTAGCATATCTGCATAGACATCATCAGTACAGATCTCGTAAGTCAGTGAGTCTGTGTCCGTAAACAAAAGTTTAACACACTTATCATCATATTTATGTTTTACATAAGTGTAATGAAAATTATACATTAATGTTTTACTAATATCCAAAATCGCAAATCCAGCATAGATAGGTCTATTTAAATACAAATTCACACGTTTCATATGAACAGCAACTAAACCATCACTAAATCTGGTAAACGAATCAAAAGCTGGTGATGCTATTAACTTTAGCATTTGTTTCTCTGTCTGCACTAACTTTAAGTTTACACGTTTTCTGATATTTTCAATAGTTTTACCGAAAACGGCATTATTTAAAAGTTTAAAAAAATCCTTTTCAAAAGCAGGTTTCGCCTGTGCTCGTTTTGCTGTATTAAAATGTATGTATTCTCTTAACCAGGGACTTTGTGTGAATGATAGAACTTTGTGAACTTTTCCCAGCTTCATCCCTAATTCTAAATAAAGTTTCAGATTCCTGTAGTGCAAAATATAATTATTCTTGTTGTGTAAAGTAGTCAGCAGTTTTTCATTTTTACTGTAGGAAATGAGGTTAAGATCTTCCATTAGCTGCTTCGAATAACTGGAGAGCATATCGTGTGAAATATTCATTTTTTCTGGTGCTAATGGATAATCACTGTGCGTGTCATGAAGCTCTGCAGGATAAGAGAGATCTACCTCCAAAATGTATCCTACATCGCTTTCATCAGATACCTGGGAAATATTGAGATTTTGCACTTCTTCATCTGTTAACCACCGGAAGTCCTTCATTGGTAAAAATTGGCTAAGTCCATAACCATATAAATTATTAATGTCGAAGTACATTATGTATTTAGAGGGTTCAGACGGGTTATATTCTTCAAGATATTTATTATTGGATCTAGCATATCTATTGCTGATCATCGATACACCACCCCTGATACCTTTTTCAATGAAAAGATGCATGTCAATGTCTGTTAAAAGCTCAAGCTCAACACCTGTCATTTTCAAACAAGCTTGAAACGCCATCCCAGGGGCCGTGTACGTATGCAAACAGTCAATTCCATAATAAGAAAGGGTTAGCACCCTAAAATTCTCGAAAACGTCTGCTAACAGTAAAACATCTGTTAGCATATATAAATCATGGTACTCTCCGAGATTTCTAATTTGAAAGTGCTCCCACACATTTTCTGCGTGTGCGTAATCTTCATCACATATGTTTTCCTCTGTCAGGGTGTTATAGAAATAACACTTATCGGGGAGACGAATATCTTCAATTTTTTTCCCCATCCATGTAATCATAGGGATAAACTCCCTTTCGCAATAGAAGTTCTACCTGAGTACTAGAAAAGTTTTGGTTTAAATTCTTAAAACTATCTTTTCGCTCTTGAGCTAAATTTTTGACTAGTTTCTCCAAAGAGGTGTTTAAAAATTTCAAAGAATCCATAAAGTGTAGATTACCCAGTGAGAAAGAAATATATTGCTCCGTGTTGGATGGAATACACCCAATGGTTTTATCCTTTATTTTTCCTATTTCTTGCATGATTAAGTGGGAATCATAACCTTGAAGATTATGAAAAATTACTGGGATTTTGGATGAGTAACGAAAATTTAAATTACAGCTGTTATGTGCAGCCCCTCGATATTTGGAAGTTAAATGACAGTGATCACGCACTTTATCACCATTCAGTGGTTTCTCACAAATATGACACAAAACTGATTCTTGGAAAGAAATTTCATCCTCTTCAGTCATATCTATAGGTTTATTGATTTTTAGAAGAACACCGATCTTTTCCTCTTCAACCAATAAAGATTTTAGAAAATGCTCCACAACGTTTTTTCCACGGTATACAACAGGTTTAGTAATGCATTCCCCATCATTACCAATAACAGCATAGCAGTATCCTGACGGGGTATGTTTTGCAGTCTTTTCCGTGAGTTTGTTACCCACTGGTAGTTTCTGAACAAAACATTCGAAGTCTGCATAAATGACAAAAGGAATTCTCAATTGAAAAAAATAGTTTTTGAATTTTAACAATTTTTCATTCTCTTTTGGAAGTCTAACTTTTTGTGCACCGTGAATGCTACATAAAGTCTTATGTTCTTCACACAGAGACTGTCGAGTAAACCCATGGAGACAATACGGGCAGAAATGTTTTCGTTCTTTGTGCTTTGTTATGGAATATAAAAGTCTGTTTAAATCTCTTATGAGACAGTAATGAGTTTTATCACCATCTGTGATATACAGGAGGTCTACATGTCGTGTAAACTTCTCTTTGGTAATACGTAATGGGAAAATTTCATTTTCATAACCAAAAACATTTATTGAAATAGAATTTAACTTTTCAAATTTTCCTATTTGTTCAATTTGCATGGGAAAATTTATACCCTCACACTCTAACTCATTTTCGTAGGGTGTATATTTAGTAACCCGATTTGGATTCTGCTCTTCAGGGTGAATTGATGCTAACACAGACCAAAGAAAACATTTCTTATCATCATTTTTTATGTTTACTATTGCATGCTTTAATTCTAACTTCACAGGCAGCGGAATATAACTTGATCCTCTGAGAGGGAGATATTTACCTATTTTAATTTCTAAAAACTGTATACAATCAAGAACCCATCCGCTTCCATCTCTTTGAAAATTTTCTGAGGAATCAATTATTTTTGCAAAAGAACTTGAGATAGCATCATCAATATCTTGATTCGAAAGAGAAATGTTACATTTACTCCGAAAACAAGGTATAGTTTCCTGTTCTTCATCATCGCTATTAATACGAGTATATCTCACACGAATGGAGATATACCATTTAATTCCCTTAACTTCATTAAGTTTCTTTCTTAAAATTCGTTCTAACTGAGACCGATGAGTATTTAAAAATATATTAATATCTCGGTTTTCAGGACTATTTCCATTCAGCGTGTGTATCTCAACAGCTCCGTTTAATGCAGTGTTAAAACCACAAGGTTCATCATCATCATCATCAGCAGCAGCAGCAGCAGCAGTAGCAGTATCATTATCATTACGATTACTATATGATTCGTTAGCGTTCTCTGAACAACATGTTGTACTTCGGTTCATTGTGTTACGAAATCCCGAACCTCCAGATGCAGTAACCGTAGAACTAGCAGATGGTAACCGCTCTGTCTGTTTCTTTTTAATATGCTGATATCTTGAACATCCAGCGACAGCAGCAATAGAATCAGCAGAAGGTTGATGTTCTGTCTTTTGTTTTTTAACACACCGATATCCAGAACTACCAGGGTGTGTGACGACTGAATCAGCATCGGGATGAGAACGCTTTTTATGCAGATTCAAGTGCTTTTGCAGAACATCCTTACGGGAGAAACTCCGATTACATACTTGACACTGATACAATGACGTATTATGGGAAGACTTGTGCCGTTCTAAATTATCATGGCGGTTGAAAGTTCCTCCACACTCTTCACAGGTAAAATTTTCATTATTAACTGAATGATTGATCTTACGATGACGTAAAAGATTTTTCATGTGGGTGAAAGTCTTTCCACAGTTTTCACATGTACGATTCCGCAGAGGATGTAGGTTTTCTACAGAAGTTGAGGGTCCGTCCGGGATGAAACTATCCGAAATATCATCTGGACCGGGCAGTCCACCGGTGGCTTCAAAAAATTCCAACTGACCCAATAAAATTTGCTCGGTAATTTCGTCACCAAACCAATTGAACATCTAGAAAGAAAAGAAATGTGACCCCTATTAAGTTTTTGTAAAATGAATATTGCTGAAAATTCACTGCAAATAAAAACTACTATTCAGTTATTCCATTTAACCTGATTTTTACTATGAAAAAAAAAATGTGAGGTTCTCCCATTCTGCTAGTTTCAAAACTATTGTCTTTACGAAAACGAAATTAAGCATTACAGAAGGTGATTCCTATCACTGAAAAAACGTTTAGAGAAATATCTTACCTCATCATCCATATCAACGGTGGTGATGGCGCTGTCGCTTTTCTATTTGCAAGATCCTGGAGATGAAATTCGCAGTTTTCGCCGCAATAAGGATGAGGAAAATGAGAAGTTTTTCAATAATATAACACTTATTTCTCAAATTAACTCCTCCTATCTGAATCATCTACGAATGAAAACTTCAACACGGGGGAGGGTCTACCCTCACCCCCACCACCCACCCCATCCCAACCTGAATATCTGGTGTCGAGGAGGAGAACATAAAAGAAATATTCACCATCGTAGTGGTGGGAATGGAATTTACGGGGAATGCTTGTTATTCTCAGTAGCTATAAATGCTTATAACTATGTATCCTATACGAAGCAGCGCACACACACACACACACACACAGAGAAAAGTTTCATTGCTTAGACGGGTGTGCATCTGCTTCTCTATCATAAATTTTTATTAGTTTCATCCGTTGTGAATTCTTATATTGAGTTGATTCGTAACAATGGTTACATCACACAAAAGGCTCTTTCGAAATACAGCCCACAGGTGGTGAGAAACGTCTTCTCGTTTAAAGTTACATTTCTCAGTATGTAGAAGAATTTATAAAACTTCAGCAAACTAGAACAATAATAGGTTTCACCCTTACGATCATAAAATATCTCACAAAGGTATGGATTCTCCCCAATCGTCGTAAAATTTCACTGGGTCATACAGGTAAAGGAGTCACAATAACAGTCTCGTCACAACAAGTACAATGCCAATGACCTGAACCGACGTGGTTGTACTCACCTGGTAAGATTTTACCAACAGAAGAAGGAGAGAGGGTATCCATTGTGCCATGCAGCCGCTAGTCAATCCTTCTTAGAGTGTGAATAATGAAATTCACACATTCTCCCCCGCTTTCACTCAACTATAAAAGTAAAAGATGTCTGCTGTAGTCCGACCGGCGTCTGTGAAGATATTTATAAAACTCCCACAGAATCAATAGCAATTGTAAAATATTTTCACATTATAGCTGAAGACATTTAAAAGTTTCCCAGGATCATAACAAAAGAAAACATATATTTCCAGTCTTTAAATAGGGAAATATGACGTTTCTTAACGCTCTTAGAGTAGATATTATCGCTCTCAAACATTTGGTGAAGGTGTTGGATCGTAAAGCTAAGTGCTTAAGAAATTCGAGGTTGTAAATTTTCTCACAAATAAAGCTATTTATGTCGGTGGAAAAGAACTAGATGCAGGGACATTATGTGAATAATCCAGTCAGCAGACTCTGACGTAATAGGGGAGGAGCGTTTCTTCTCCGGCTTCTCAATACGAGGGAGCACCTCTGATTTCGAAGGCATTCTATCGCTGCTTTGCCTGGTGGAAGGATCTTAGAATTCACCTTATCGTATTGCTCTTTAGAACTTAGATTGGGAAGATGAAGCGTATGGCTACTACATCTTTTAACACTGTTAGCAAGAAGATGTTTTCAACTACATCGATTAGGGATGATGATGATGATGATGATGATCTACCTCCAACACAGCCTACTATCAACCCGACTAATAGCGATCTGAAGATAATTAAAACTTCTGCATCGTCTGATGAAATTTTTGAAGATTGTTTACCGGATCATCATTTTTCGCTGGGTGGTGGAAAATTAATCGTTGTCAGCGAATATACAGGCAAACTACGAATTCACCTAAGAAATTATCACTTCAACGGATTAGGCTATCTACCGACAAAAAAGGGCATTACTTTCACCGCATCTTCATTCCATTCGCTCAAGCGAGGTATTTTTTTAATTAATGGATGTGAGCACACGCAAACCTTTGGAAGAGAGTTATTCATTGCATGTAAGCCGAATTCAAGAGGAGGAAGAGGTGGAGGATATGTTATTAACTTCCAAAAGCTATACTCGGATAGTGATGGATTCTTCTACTTTGCCCCTGGTGGTGGCGTAACACTCACCAAAATTGAGTTCGAAGAACTTCAACTGATATGTGACGACATCTGGAACTCGATAAAAGATCTGATTTTCGGGAATGTGTTTAAAGCTCTGGTTAAAGAAAGTAGACTCCCGAGTCTGATTGCGTGAATTAAAAGAACTTGATACATGCCGCATCTGGCGAGATGTAGTCACAGAGGTGTTGGAATCGCACATCGGGAAAATCTTCCCATGTAGTGAATGTAGAAAGCCTCTAGAACAACAACTACCTAATCAAGAAGCACACGAGTGCATCACCACAACTGATGAAGACAAGTGGGTGTTCTATAATACGGAGGCTATTTCACTTTTAGAATCACGACTGCTCCCCAGAGCATTTACTAAAAAGGCGAATCAGCTAAAACACTTTATACCGGACGCATTTCTGGAGTCCCTTAAAGGAAAGGATGTATTAGATGATGTCTGTGCACACTATGTAAATAGATGGTAAAAAAAAAAAAATAAATAAATAAATAAATATCAAAATTGGGGTTGGGTGTGGGTGGGGTGTTTGGTCTGAAGCTTATGACCGAAACCGTAAAGAATCACATTTTCAAGGTCTTCTAAATTCTCAATGTTTAGAAGTCGGTCAGCCAGATATCTCTCTTTGGAGTATCCGGTGCTTCATTGATAACTTGATGTGATTCAAAGTGAGTATAGAAGAACACACACACACACATACACACACACACACACACACACATACACACACACACACGCACACATACACACGATGCTTAAAAAGTAAGCTCGACAAAAACCTAACTCCAAAATATCGACCCTACACTTGTCAGAATCAATTTTTCCGTTTTCACAAAATGTTTAGACAAAATATCATACTTACATCATATGTATCTTCCAATGTTATTCTATGACATTTTCAGCAAACCACAGTCATCACAAACACGAGTTTCAACCGTAGAGTAAATTTACTTTCCAAAACCCACCTTAACAAAATATTCTACTCCAATATTGACTATATGAATTTTTTATGCTTCAAAACCTTACCTTAATACTACCCATAAGTTATTGATTTAAGTAAAATTTTCATGATATAAATTACAGTTCTAGCCTAGTGTTAAAATGATTATGCCAGGAGTAGGTGTAAAAATTATCGTTTGTATTTTCATGACAGTCAAATTACATATTTTTAGCAAAACACATGCAAATAAAACAAGCAAATAATGAGACCGAATTCATATTATATACAGAGAGAAAATATGTAATTCTTTAATAAGGAACCCATCGCGGTGAAGTGCTTTTACCGGATTGCGATGGTTTTTCTGTTACAAACATTTTCTTATTTTTCCGATATCTTAAAGGTAAATTAACTTCGTTTACAGCGTTTGCAAATACATTCATTGCAGGGATCTCAGAAACACTTTGAGGATTTAACATGTGATCTACCAAATCAACAATGTTTGAATTTTTAAACGTTTTACCGCGGTATATGAATTCAGCTTGTGGTGTCCAAGATATAATGTTCGAATTTTCTTTAAAAACTTTCAAAACATTCTGGGCAGAACGCTTCGAATTTTTTGGAACCGTTAACACTAGTAAATCTTCTACAAAATCACGCTTCACAGTTTTCTGTGTTTCATCAACTTCTGTTTCTTCAACTTCATCCTTAGACTGTTTTTCCTTTCCGCTCGTTCGGCTTTCGTGTTCAAACTCGGGGTCTTTCGCCATTGAGTTCAGGAGAGGCATCTGAAGTCGTTTGTTTAACACTTGATTATACAGCATTACTTTTACATAATCAGGTTGTGTACTAAACAAAATTTTTTTCATTTCCTCATCAAGTTTGGATAAAAATTCTCAGTTGGAATGTGACGCAGCATTCGTTCTTCAGGAACTAAAACAACCTTGCGTGTATATTCCATGGTTATTTTGAAAGGATTGACGTTAGTAAAGTTAGTGCAGCCGGTACTAATATATTTAAAAACCCTCCACGTTGTACAATGAGTTTTCTCTTTAAATATAATGGCGTCTTTTTTCGTACCAAAACCCGTAACGTGTGTCTATGACGGTGTAGTTTGTCTTTTTGATTTGGAGAGAGTGGTATATTTCCTTTTAATACATTCAAACAACACTCGCAAATGCAGCGTAGATTTCGATTCGAACATTTCATTAGCAGTTCCCTTAACACTTTCTTAGGACAAACTTGAATTACGTGAAGAAACTGGAGTTCTTCTTTCGTCATCGTCATTGTGGATACTAATCGATTAGTTAGGTTTGGGTGTACTTTTAACTGCTTTCATCGTGGTAAATAAGCATATTGGGTTTCTCCTGGAAGGATATTGGTTCGTAAACGAATTTCCTCAGGTGTATCACTTCGAAGATCAACTAGTAGATAAGAAAATGCGGGTTTGGTAGCATCTAAAAATGCTTCCTGAAAAATTTTACTTTAGAAGGATACAACTGCCTTCCTAAATGAGTAATCTGGGCAATATCTCTTCGAGATTTAAACAAAAGCAAATAGTGTGCATTCAGTGAAATTTCTCTCATTTCTTTACCTTTATGAAATATATTTTGCGTGATAAAAACAACTGAAGTATTATAATGATGACTCCCCCTAGTGAATAAATGGGCTAATTTGTTATCACGAGCGCATTCAAACATAAGATCATCGAAAATAAACAAAGTCTTGTCTTTGATATGTTCTTGAAAACTACTAGGGATTCCTTCAACAAATGTGACATTAGAAATTTCATCATATAGAGGTTGATAAACACCGTAGAACCATACCACGTGTGTTGGAGTAGGTTTAATGATTTCGTGAATATGAGTCAAGAGTTTGAAGACAAACTGCGTTTTTCCACATCCGGTCGGACCACTGATGACTGCCGTAAATGGATGGTGTAATACTGGTGCTTCCATAATTCCAACTAAGCAAGTGAAGGAAGTATAACACAATTTAAGGACAGACACAGAAAAGAGAATTTAAAGAAATAATTTTTATTTAAATTTTACCACTACTCCAAATTTTTTTTTGACAAAATTGTAGACACGTTTGTCATTTGACATGCTTTTGAAATTGAATGATCTTAAAATAGATTTAAGACTTCTTTCACGACATCTAGAATACAAATAAAAAACACAGAATTGTCCACATACAGTAGTAAAAGGGTTCTGAAGAGATATATCGTTATAGTTTACATAACCGAATTTGGAAGTGAACCTCGCAATATGTCCACCAAAATACGCAGGTGAATGTCCATAGGAATCAAAAAATTCTAATCTTACAGGACTTTGTATATACATACCTATCCAATGTTTTCCAGGTTTGTTGTGAGGATCTGTATTCACCACAATACAGGCAGGGTATTTTAAAATTGTTTTAGGAAGTCTATCGCACGGAAACACGTCGATAAAAACATGACGAGTTACTGGATCTTTTCTAAGTATGTTGCGAATTTGAATGTTATCCATGTCTTTTTTTTTTCCCCATCTAGTTGGAAAAGTCACAGAGAACACTTCTAGACTTCGTAATTTCTATAATATTCTGAAATTCAGCATAGATTAGTACACTCACCGATGCAGATAAAGCAGTATTGAATTTTATTTCCACTCTTAAATTCCCTTGACGAATTAAATTCATGTGACCTCCATCGCACAAGTCAGGAGACAGATCGAAAGCATACATCGTATAACCTTTTCCATACTCTTCTCTTCAAATATCAATTCCTCTGTCTTGGTTCAGTTTTTCGGTTCCCTGGAATAAACTGTGATAGGATCGAATAGTGTTTTCAGAAGAAAAATCCGGTTCAAAAGGTTTATGAGGTACTGGTTGGCCGTCAACATACACACCCATAAAGTTGACATCATAATGTTTAAATTCGAATGGGTTGGTCTTATATGTACCGTTGAAAGCTTCATTATCGACGCATGTGATAATTACTCTTTTAGGCATTTGACCTAGGAATACATTATCCTGTACAAAGGACATGCTCCCTTGAGAAATGGAATACACTTTGCACAAAATACGATCAACTGGGTATTTTGCAGAAGCCTTTTCCAGAGCCTTAGCATGACCGATTAAAATTCCGGGGTTGACTTGAACTTTTCTCACAAAGATTGAAGCATGTTCTATACGCACTTTATAATCAGGAGTGGCAGATGAAGAGATGAGACAAAATTCGGGTTTACTTCGAATAAGTTTGATTTTCAAATCCATCAAATTCAACATTAACCTGTTTTGGTAAAAAACATCACAGTGTAGATTTCCAATAAGATCTAAAGTTTTACTATGTTTCACTAGTTCGTAACGTTGATTCAAACCTTTGTTAGTTGTGACAATTGTTGGATTTGTTTCATGTAAATTACCTGCCGTATCTTTGTAAAAACATTCGGAAGATAAGATAGTTTTCTTTGCCTCTGCTCCATAATTCAGTAGAGTTTCAATATAAGCTCTGTAAGGATACGTATTACTGGAAGATGATATTGCACGTTCATTTAAACTCACATCGACCTGTGAAAACAGAGAATGAAGAAATAAATTGACTGGAGCAACAGGCTCCTTGTCAGGCAGTACTGCTCCGCTACCTTTTAGGATTTTTACTTTCACATATAGTTGTGTCATAGACAAATCCATATATTCTTCACCACTTCCAGAAATGTTAAATTCCAAAGGCCCCCCATCTCGAATGTTGGCAAGCGGGTGAAATTCAATCCATTGTGCTCTGTCTATACTTGTCTGAGTTGGTGGTAAAGCGAACAGATCTAATTCTGATTTCAAGCATACAGTGGAGTTTTGGTGAATGAGTGCCATAATTTCTTTATATTTAGGAATCGAAAATATCGTGTGCTACTCTCTTGGCTTTCTTAGAATGAATGATCCGTTTCTTTGGTAATTTCTTTCTTTTAATACGACCTCCTAACATTTGCTTCACCTTGCTAGCAGCTTTTGTAGCTAACACCTGCCCAGCTTCCCGAGCTCTTTCTTTAGCGGCCATTTTTATGTCCTTTCCATTAATAATATCCTTGGTGAAATCAGTTCCAGCCCGCAAAGCTTGCTTTCCTATAGTTTTTGCACCCTGCTTCAATAAAGGCATCGCAGCTCTAAATAATGACCGAAATAACCCTCCTAAACCATAACCCTTTTGTAAGGGAATTCCTTGGTAGTATCCTAATCCATTTTCTGTCTGATTGACATAATATTCTTCAAATGATTTCACACAACACTGATATGGTTGATACATGTTTTTCAAAGATGTTTGAGACGAAAATGAAGTTTAGCAATTGCTCTCCCACGTTCAAATGGCACTATCTGACCCGAGTGACTTCTTATAAGGATTTCGATAGTTTGAAAATTTTTTCGAGCGAGAGGTAAATAATGAGGTCTATCGTATAATGCACTAACCATCTCTCCATCATCCCCAGTCACTTTCACAATACGTAACAATGGAGCGTGAATATCTCCAACTAATTGTGGCTCGATGATATCAGAATAAACATACAGTAACGAGAATGGAGAATTTATGTCAGCTATGAAGTTTCCGCTGATGGTTAAATCTCCGTCTTCTGCTGTAAACAACAATGACTCTACACCTAAAATTTCAGCAAGTCCAGAATGAATTTTGAGACGAGTTCCAGCTAAGAGTGTACATTTAATTTTTCTTGTAGCTTTATTATAATACATGTAAATTTTTTTATTAAAATGCTGAGACATGGCTTTGACAACATCTGAAACCGACTCGTAGTACCCTGCATGGATTTTTCCTGGCTTCATCTGTCCTCCACCTAAGTCATACTCAAAATGATTAGATCCACCATTAATATTAAACCAGGAGTGGGGATAGATCAGTTCTGCAAGCCCAACTTCCCACTCTCCGTTTAAATCAACTGAAGATGGTAAGCGTACGAAAAAGTGTGATATTTTGTTATTCGAGAAATAATCCATTGAACTGTCGCTTGGTAGTGTCAGGTAGAAACTCATCTTGAAAGTGATTGAAAATCATAATTTCATGTTCTTTTATAGAGAGATTAAATTCTGAGCGGAAATCCAAGCATTGAATTTAGTGGGATAGCCTTTGAATTTTACGTAATACTCGGATTTTCCTCTTCTGTGACGCTTTTTTACTACTTTTTCAACCGCATAAAACTCGTTCTGTTTAACTTTTTGCAATTCCTCCGCATAAAACGTTCCTTCAATTTCTTCGTCGAGTAAATCCTTCACTTTATAAACAGGTGGGTATCTTGGAAAACGCTGAGAGATAATGAATATTTCATCTGTCCAGTTTGATTTATATCCCTTTTCAAATGTAATTTTACTTACAGCTATGCGTACAGAATCACCAATCTGGAATTTGTATGAGGTAATCTTCTTCGCATCATTTCCATATAAATTTTTCCAAGCTTCTTTTTGATTATGCTCGTTTACATCCACAGGTTTCATTTTAATACTGCTATGTAGGGTGTTGTTATACCCCTGAATTAAATCATCTAGTACATCTATATACTTAAACGTATTTCGACTTGTGAAATATCTCCACATACGAGTTTTCAACGTGCGGTTGAATCTTTCGATTATGGAAGCTTTTGTTTCGTTGTTCGTAGTAAAGAAATGAACATTTTTCTGCTTTAAAAATTCTGAAATACGCTGTTTTTAAATTCAGTTCCTTTATCTGTCTGTATTTTTTTCGGTAGTCGTTGACCAAATATCTGTGTAAAAGCTTCCATTATGCTTGTTCCGGTCTTTTGTTTCAACGGAATAGCCCAGGCAAACTTTGACAGAATATCGATGCATGTTAATATGTAGCGAAAGCCACCATTATACCTCCGTAAATTTGACATGTCTACGAGATCGGCTTGCCATTGTTCATCTAATCTGGAAACAAAAACTCTATTTCTCAGAAAATTTCGCTTCACGGGTTTGTGAAGAGTGTAAGCATTCTGACTTTCCAGCCATTTCATCACATCTTTCTTCTTTATTTTTCCTTTCACGGCACGGTATAAAGCATCGACACCACCAAAACTGCCGTTTAGTCTCGGATTGTGGTAAATTTGACTCAGCTCGACTACCATTACAGCAATTAATTTCAACACTTTTCACACTGAATGAAATGTTCATCTTTCCAGACCTGCGAATACCATTCAAATGTGTGAAATGTACAATATATATGTTCTTTAAACGCTACAATAGTTACGTCATAATAACCATAATTATAAACCGAAAATTTAAAGATATATAGAGGGAAATAACACATTACTTATGAAACCAGAGCTCTCGGCAATCTATGTTGTATTAAGACAACAAATCAAAAGTGTGGGAAAAAAAAAAAAAAAAAAAAACACGTTCTTCACATACACCCAACCAGCCGCGTTTTCCAAATTGTAACCATCACATCCTCCTCCTCCTCCTCCTCCTCCTCCACCACCGATCGACTGCCTCCTCCACCACCCAAGCGTTCGCCTCCTTCACCGCTCCTCCACCCAAGCGTCCGCCTCCTCCACCGCTCCTCCACCCAAGCGTCCGCCTCCTCCACCTGGGAAGGTGGAGGAGCCATAGGATAACATTGGCTCCTCCACTGTTTCAGAACCCCCATTTCCTATACTACTAACGTGCGATTAAATCTTTCTATTATGGAAGTTTTTGTTTCATTGTTCGTAGTAAAGAAATGAACACTTTTAGCTTCAAAAATTCTGAAACACTCTGTTTCTAAATTCGGTGCCCTTATCTGTTTGCAGTTTTTCCGGTACTCGTTGATTAAATATCTGAGTGAATGCTTCCACTATATTGGATCAAGTCTTTTATTTTAACGGAATGGCCCAAGCAAACTTAAATAAAATATCAATACAAGTCAATATATAACGAAATCCATTATTATATCGGTGTAAACTTGCCATGTCTACGAGGTCTGCCTGCCATTGACCGTCTAATTTAGAAACGTAAACTCTATTTCTCAGAAATTTTCGTTTCACAGGCTTGTGAAGTGTGTAAGCATTCTGGCTTTTCAACCATTCTGCTACATCTTTATTTTTTATTCTTCCTTGAACAGCACGGTATAAAGCATCCAGTCCAGCAAAACTTCCTTCTAGCGTTGGATTGTAATAAATCCGATTTAATTCGGCATCCATTAAAACAGTTAATTTCAATGCTCTTCACACTGAACGAAACATTCATCTTTCTACAAAACCGAACATCTAACAAATGATGAAATATAAGCATAATCAGTCATACTTAAATTCCCTTTACCTCATCTTGCTACGAATCGCGATAGGTTAGGCTTTTCTTTAATTTTCCACATTAAAAATAAAACCTTAAAAAAAAGATCACAATCATCCTCGTTACCCCATCTTCCTACGAAATCCCCCCACCAATTAAAAATATACCCCTCCAGAAACATAAATCACACGCACCACCCGCTGACACCTGAACCCGTCACTCAGCCCCGCCCACCGTCCATTCTGCCTTACTCCACCGGGTGCCGTAAGTGAGCCGTAAGGGAACCGTAATGATCCGTTCCCATGAGCTAGAAGACGCCTTTATTATCTACTACCGTGCGACAAGTCCCAGCTCCTGCAGTAGTCTTCACAGCTTTCATCATCCTCTTTTCTAACTTTTACCAAGCCTGTCTGCTCTTAATCATTTTTCACGCTTTTAAAAATCTTTAGCTGATAGTTCTTTGTCTGGCGCTCTTTGGCCAAGCCTGGCCCTTGCGCCACTAAAATCAACTAACCAACCAACCAGCAGACGACGTCGAACGGTAGATGCTGAAACAGGTTGTTGCGCAACACACCCTAATTCCGGCGCTAAGCTTCGTGATGTGGCGGTGCGAGCCGTCAATTCCCGCCGCACAACATGCCGGTCCTCTCGTTCGGTGGTGTGCCGCGGCTGCGGCAATCGCTCACGCCGGTCCGTCCGTCCTTCCTGCACCACCCGAATCCATACTCGCCTCACTGTGGCTGGATGTCGTCCCACACGGGCGTCGATGTCTCGGTACGATAAACCGCTGTCGCGATGAGCCACTATTCGTCCTCTGTCGAACTCCGAAACGTGCTGGAATGACTGCCGTATACTGAGACCAGGCATCAGGAAGCTTCTCACGCACAGGTCCAGCAGCACAACACACCTCCACTACTTACACCCCGCCTTCTGTGCACCCTTCTTATAGTGCTTCTCAGTGGCGTGCCGGGCGCACATGATTTGCATATGCCCTGCAATGTTAATCGTTTGCATTTCCTCTCGCGGGCGACGAGAAATTCTTCCTTCTTGATGTTGCATTTTGGGTGGCCAGCAGTGTATATTCCCGTCGCTAAGTGAAGGGTTGTGAACATTTGCACCTTTAAATAACGCACCATTTTCCTGTTGGTGGCGTACGTGGAAAACCATTTTTGTCGATATCTCTGTTGCCAGAAGATATAATTACAAATTAGTTCTTCACATACATTTCGCTATGAAGAATATTTTGTTCGTTTTTTCTACTTTTCCAGTATTCCCAGAGACCGGATAAGTCGTTGTCCATACCCCTGCCATGGTGCTTTAGTGTATATTTTCATTTGAAGGAGTACTTCCGATTCTGAAAATTCCATCACAAAATCATTTTTTGGTAGGATATTGTTCACTGTAAAGTGCATTTTTTGTCCCCATTTTCTTCTTAAAATAACTCACTACTCTCCCGCTAGGGTGCGAAAAGTTACATTACTTTTTCCTCCGTATCTCGTCTCCTAATTATTCGATTTGAACCATTCTTTCAGCTTCGAAAGTCTTCCGCTATGTCCTTACAGCGGAAGACTCTTTTGTGTACAATTTGTGATTTTCTTTAACAAATATTTCTTCCAGTAATGAACGTAGTAATTTCTACTTGTGGATGTTTCACCCATAGTGTAAATCGGATTGATTGTTATTATTTCTACAACTGGGTTCGTTCGCTATTAAGGACACTTCTCACAATTAGTATTTTTAAAAACGCCTTTTTTTTGTACTAGGCGCGTAAACACATTCTCTGTTTCGCTTAATTTTTCTTTTTTTAAACTCTGTTTTGAAAAATTCTTTCGTGTCAGAGACGATTCAAAAGATGTGTTCATTACACTCAAGAAATCGGTGAAATCTTTGTTGGTGCTTTTTCATTGCAAAATGCATAGATTTAGTGAATGTTTCTTTTTTCAATGAAAAGTTCAAATAATGTGGGTGCTTTTGACCATTTCGTTTCAATCCGACTTGTCTTTTTCACTTTGTCATCCTCCCCTCCCCCTATTTTTGATGAAAATCCAGAAATAAGACTGAAGCCACTCATTTTTTAGTTCACTTTCAGTTCATGATAGTTCGCATTTTAAGTATCTTCGCATGCTGTCATTTTTGTTCAGTTTCTTGTTGTGGATAAATGGAAATCTATGACGTTCAGATAAAGTACCGGACGGTCGAGTAAATACTCTCTTAATTTTGACTTATACAGTTTATTGGTTTATACACTGCCGGAAAGTGAAAAACGAACACCAAGAAGGAGACGTCTGATACCAACGAAATTTATACAGCATAATAACGGAATACAGAGGATAACGTGATCAAAACATTATGGCAAAATACAGCTGTATTTGCTGGTAAACTGAAAAATAACATTTCCATGTAACATGGTTAGTACGAGGTTGAACAGCCATGAACTGCGTCACACTGTGCAATTCTGGCATGGAGTCTGTCGTACAGATGTTGGATGTAAGTTTGGGGTATTGAGTTCCAAGCATCCTCAACCTGGACGCGTAAATCGGGTATGGTCGTGGCTGGCCGTGGAGATCGGATAAGTCGTTGTCCCATAAAATCCCACACGTGCTCAATGGGGGACAAATCCGGTGAACGTACAGGCCATGGAAGTTGTCTCACACCCTGAAGTGCATGTTGCGTTGCACGTGCCGTGTGTGGGCGTGCGTTATCTTGCTGGAAAACACCACGATGGACCGACCTTACAAATGGCACAACAACGGGCTGAATGATATTGTTGATGTAGTAGGTGCTGTTTAACGTTCCCGGTACAAACACTAGTTGTGTACGGGAGTGATAGCTGATCGCTCCCCACACCAGAAGACCAGGTGTAGGCCCTGTGTGTCGCTGGCGGATGCAAGAAGGGTGGAGACGCTCCCCTGTGCGTCTGCGAACACGCATACGGCCATCGGAGGCTCCCAAGTAGAATCTGCTTTCATCGCTGAACACGACAGATTGCCATTGCGTTTTCCAGTGCAGACGTTGGCGACACCACTGCAGCCGTTCCTGACGGTGGGATGGAGTCAGAGGTACACATGCCAGAGGCACACGTGCACGTAGTTCTGCATCCAGTAGACGGTTGCGGATTGTTCGCACAGTCACCTCAGGTGCAACGGCAGCTCGGATTTGCGTCGCAGTTGATGTTCTGCTTGACAACACCGCTCTTCTTATGCGTCGATCGGTCCGCTGATCACTCCGCCTGTGAGTCCCGGTTCCACGTCTTCTCGTGTGGGAATGCTTGTCGGACCATCTACGCCACCATCGTACCACCACCGATGCTTCCCGTCCAATTCGCTCCGCAATAAGACGATACGACCACCCGGCCTCGCGGAGTCTGACTAGACGACCTCGCTCAAAGTCCGATAACTGCTGAAATGCTACACGTCTTCCATGTCCAGGCATTGCAGCTTCTTCAGGGTCTTCGCACATGTCCGTACGCCGACGACTGATTACATTCACTTCGCCGTGCTCCTTAAATACCACCGACGATAATTAGCATGTTATGCCGTGCTGTGGCGTAAGCGCTCACCGGTTGGTCCTGAAATTAACATCACACCTACGTGAACTCGACCCCATTAACATATGATGTAAATTTCATGATCGTCCGCCAATTCCTTCTTGGTGTTCTTTTTTCACTTTCCGCCAGTGTATCTTAAACTGAGGTTAATTTACATAACCCCGAGGCAACTTCAGCGTAGTCACACATACAATCCACAGTGCAAACTCCTTCGCGGTGTCATCTTTCAACTCCATCCGCTGTTGTGAACATTTCTCAGTGTCAGCTTTAAAGTCCATCCGCTGCTGTAAACATCTAAAGTGGACAAAAGTTATTACAGCTACGGAAAACGTTTCATGTGACAGGATGTACCTTTACCTCACCCTACTGTTGCAACATGAAACACTATCCTGGCTCATAAAGGTGACGCTAACTAAGACGCGTCAGCTATCATTGAAATAATTTAAGTGTGGTTGTGTAGGGACAATGAAATTCAACTGTGACGTGTACAATTTTTTCTGAAGAAAGTGCTTTCGAATTACAGAATTCAAATTTTTGGTGAGGCTCACGATTTTTCTTAAAGCTGAATTTGCTGTAATCATTTTTGAAGGATGCCGAGGAAATCTGTAGTGGATTGAAATCTACTCCTTGACATTTTACTAGGTGAAAGAAATCAGATCCTAAAAAATGATGGTAGCATCAAGACACCTTCGTGCAATATCTGGAATGAACTGAGCTCGCGATTGGGATATCAATATACAAGTAAGTATATCTACATGTTAGTAAAGTTAAACAGATATAACATTTGGGAAAAACTGAACATTCACAGTTCAGTGTCTCACATCAGTTCTCTTAATAAAAGCTCCGAAGACGAAATTACAAGCCTTAGTTCTAGTGAGTCATTGTGCGATGATCAGCTAAAATTTACGATTTCCTTATCTTCAGAAGAATGGAAAGAAATACATCCTCAAAATGTTTCGTACAAATCTGCTGATATCAGTCAGCCAAGAAGAGTGTCTCGAAGTTACAACATATTGGCTCCTCGTATTCGGACATCAGTTGTAAACTTGTGGTTTTTTGAAGAAACGTCTCTTGGATGCGCGTTATCTTTCAAACGAGCAAAAATCTATAATAATTCATATAAATATCTTAAAATTTCAGCTGAATGTTCTGAGTGTGCATCTCAGCTAACTGCCTTCGTTGAAAAGAAACATGTGGAAGAACGTGATGTAAATATTTGCTGTGAATACAGAGGAAATTTTTGGGAATGTAAATGTAAAAAAAGAGGCCTTTATCTGGTTTAGTCAGAAAAAGAGCAGTAGAAGCACTATGCAAAGAGGGAATGTCCCCCATTGCTTTCAGAAGAGTGCGGGCCAATGAAAGCATGAAATTCGGGGATTCCGAACCTAGTCATTTACCGTCTTCAAACGCTCTTCGAATACTGAAATATCGGGAATCAAAGAAATCGTATTCACATGAAGACCCGATAACAGCTGTACATTACATGATGTACGATAGCACTTTTATGGGTGCGATAAGATTCCTTGGTCATGATCCATTTCTCGTACACTATTGGCTTCCGTCTCAAGTTCATGTGTATAAAGAGTACTGTAAAGGAACAAAAAATTCAAGAGTAAGCATCGATGCAACCGGAGGCGTGGTTAAAAGGCTTCAACGACCGTTTGGAAATAAATCTGGCCGCATATTCTTGTATGAAGTCACAGTAAACGATATTTCAAAATCGCAACAATATTCGGTTAGCAATATGTTATCCGAAAGCCACAATTCTAACATTATATCGTACTGGTTGTCAGCATGGAAAAGGGACACTGCTGTAGTACCTAAAGAAATTGTGTGTGATCACTCTGCTGCGTTGCTTTCTGCTGTGATCAAGGTTTATTCTCCATTTTTCTCAATAGAAGAATATACAAACGCTTGCGCTGTTGTTCTTCTTCATTCTAAGAGAATCTCACTTCCGAAAACGTTCGTACGCGGTGACATTGCACACACGATGAAAATAATCTCATCATGGAGCGTCCTGAAAGAGGAAATTTTCAGAATAAGGAACCTTTACATTCGTACCATGGCTCAAATCGTAATGGGAACAAACTTGGACGATGTAAAAGATCTTTTTGAGTGCTTATTCTTTAAGTACTCAGTGAAACAGAAGGATGTGACATCAGAACAGGAACCATTACTCACTGTGAAGTAGCAAAGGGTAAATTGAAACGACAGTAGTATAGGCTTGATCACATCTGGGCTAAACAGACACGTCACTATTTCCCCAATTATGTCAACAGATGCACATGGAGTATATAAGTATCAACGAGCACCTAAAGTTTCATTCTTGTAATGTAACTGTAAAATCTTGAAACGGTTTTCACTAGGCTGATATAAAAATCTAACCGATTTTTTAAATGGATCATGACAAATTATTCTTTATATTTTTCACTGCTTTTGCAGTTACTTTGGATATAGTATTATTAGTTAATTTAGTTATTAATACTGAAACGGTGGCAGAACTAGAAGTTGATTTAAAAAATTCCTCATGCTTTAAATCTATACATCTTGGACGCAGTTATTATTTTCATCAGTGTGAGAAAGATGGAGAGAATGTCTATGATATCCGTTATTTTTTCGCGATGAGAATCGAAATTTAAAAGCTTATGTAGTTGGTGTACAGTTACTTGAAAATGAGTTTAAGCGCATTTGTCAAACATGAAGTTTAAGCATCCTAGTACTTGCATTGTTGTTGGTCCCTCGCAATCAGGGAAGACAACCACCGTTAGAAAAATAATTCATCAAAACATCTACGATTGCCAGCTTAAAAAAATCAAGTGGTGTTATTCAGTATACCAACCATGGTTCTTAGAAGAGAAAGACATAGAATTCGTACGCGGAATGCCTGATACGTTTGATGATGTAGACCTCGTTGTCATCGATGACTTAATGAGTTCGCTAACAGAGAAGCTGGCGTTTCTGTTTACCGTGGGTTCGCATCATGCTAATGTAAGTGTGATATTAATAATGCAAAACTTGTTTCCACGAAATAAAGTAATGCGGGATATAAGTCTAAACACACATTATCTTTTGTTTTTCAAAAATAACAGAGATATAAGCCAGTTACAATGTTTAGCTCGTCAAGCTTTTGTTCATCAGTCAGCGTACTTGATGGATGCCTATAAAAAAGCAACGACTCAAAAGTTTGGTTATTTACTTCTCGATTTTCGACCTGAAACTGATGTCAATTTAAGACTGAGAGAGTCTTGTTTTCCTGATGAAAACGGTGTTCACTGGGTTTATCTACCAAAATAATGAAAAATATAAAAAAATTATCACTTACTAGCATTGTTAAGCAAATCATCGCCTTTGCAGAGGAAAGCTATATTAAAAACTGCTTCAAAGGATCAGATTCATTCTATTTGTGAAATCTGTAGCAACGTCTTAGAAGGAAACTTGTTTATCAATTTGCATAAAATAAAAAAGTATAAACATGGTATTCGACAGCTGGCAAATAAAAAAGATTCCTCTAGCCAAGAAAAGAAAAATTTTATCCAGTCAAACTGGTGGATTTCTACCATTAATAATACCCACTGTGCTATCAGTTCTTGGAGGTTTAGTAGGAAAAGCAATAGGAAAACGTATATAAACTATGGCTCAGAAAATGGCTTTAGTTCCTCCTGAGCTGCTCGCAGCTTATCAGTTTCAAAAACCGTCAGTACGTTTAGAAGACGATATCGGATCGCTCTTAGATCAAAGTTCAATTCCTGATGATGTGAAAGTTAAACTGCTGAGTCAGCTCATCACTAGATATCAAAAAACTGTTCATTCTCCAAGACCACCTATGCCTGTAAGCATCGTACCTCCATCCGAAGAACAGAAACTGATGTATTCAGATGCTAAACCTTTAAAGAATGATGATGACTTAAGTAAAGACCCCATAGCAGAATCGATCATAGTAACAGTACCTCGCTTACATCAGAAGTATATTCCACATATTTTGTCCATGGTACAAAAGAAAAATTTCAAATGGAACAATAAAGGCGAACTTGTTATTAACGGTGATTCGGTTGCTGGAAGTAATATCGTAGACTTATTTTCATACCTTATGAGAAACCGTAAACATGATACTGTACCAGTTGGATTTCAACCCTTTATTGAAGTAATAAAATCAGTTAATCTTCCTCTGCAATGGATTGGTAACAAACGTTTGAGGGATAACTTAGAAGCTTCTCCAACTTCGAGATTAAATAGTTCATCTGTGTTTTATGACCCGGTTTCTCCAAATGGACGTAGAAGTTCTACGGAAACTTCATTAGCATTGGAAGCAAACAGACCTTCACAAAGCAGACGCATAGCACGAAGTACATTACCAAGTAAATCAAGAAGTCATTCAGCAGATGCAAAATGGCTAAGTTATTGAAATCCCTTTACTATGATTTTAAACATCCTGCAAGTTTTGGGGGCATTAATAAATTGGCACAAACAAGCAAGCTTCCGTATAACAAAGTGAAAGAATGGCTAATGTCCCAAGACACATATAACTTGCATAAACCTGTTAAAATTCAGTATTCACGTAGAAAAACCATAGCATTGGCTCAAGATGAATTATGGCAAGCTGATTTAGTAGATCTAAAAGCTTTATCGAAGCAGAACAAAGGTGTGAAATATCTTCTAACAATTATCGATGTATTTTCAAAATATGCTTTTGTCGTTCCTTTGAAAAATAAGAAACCTGATTCAGTTTTATCTGGCTTTAGAAAGGTATTCAAGAAAAGAAAGCCACAAAAATTGCAAACTGACAAGGAAAATGAGTTTTTTAATTAAAAAGTGATACTGTTTTTTAAAAAGTCTAACATTAAACATTATGCTACTCATAGTAATACTAAGGCAAGTGTAATTGAGCGATTCAACAGAACTTTGAAAGAAAAAATGTTTCGGATATTTACTCACCGGTCTTCATACACATATTTTAATATATTGGAGAGTCTTGTTCATAGCTACAACAATAGTATACATCGTAGTATAGGAATGTCACCTGCAGAGGTAAAGAAACAACATCACTCTCAAATTTTTGAAAAATTGTATGGAAAGGAACAACGAAAAAAAGATTTGTTTTCTCTGTTAACGATCAGGTTCGTATATCAAAAGTAAAACATGCTTTTAAGAAAGGTTACTTACCAGGATGGACTGAAGAAATTTTTCTTGTTCATGAACTTGTTCCTTCGGATCCACCAACCTATATAATACGTGACATGCAAGGGGAAATCATTAAAGGAAAATTTTACGCAGAAGAATTACAAAAAATAAAAAACCGAGCAGGATTTGTGGTGTATTGATAAAATTCTTAAAGTTAAAGGGCGTGGTAAGAAAAAGGAATTATATGTTTGTTGGAGCGGATTTCCTGAAAAATTTAATAGCTGGATAAGCGCATCATGGGTGAAGAATTTTATGTAACGTTAGCTAGCACTGCAAGTATGAAGTATTTTCCTAATAATACTCAAGGACATTTCCTAACGAAGCTGTCACAGCCACTTACATTGTCTGGTGCATGGGAAGTAGGTTTAACAGAAATCATACTTCCTAGAAGCTGGTTTAACATCACTGAAAGTAATAATGAGTACGAGCTTGTTCATGATGAAGATGTTATGGAAACAGTTGAAGTATGTGGCGCCGAATATAATATCCCCTTAATTTCAGACAATAACGACAAAGGGAAAAAAATTTTCGATACTATTAACGAGAATATACGAACAATAGTTAAGACTGATGCTGTCTCGTTTGTGTTACACGAAGACAAGAGGGTAACACTTGATATCGCGAAAAATTATGAAGTTCACATATCAAATGAAACGGCTGGAAAATTATTGTATGTTTTGCATTTACCAATTGAAAGCATAGTTTTAACTGAAAACAATAAGCATGAATTTCACTATCGAGAAACTAAAGCTAATTTGTCAAATCAATTTTTCAAAATCATCGATAAAACTTTAGTTCAAGATAAAGAATATGTTATACCTCTTTTGTCAATTAAACATAGCCAAAGTGAAAACATATTTGAGAGTATAAATCAAAATGTTTTACTTGTACTTAAAAAGAATCTCTTAACATTTTCATTAAATGTCTCTGAAAATAAAGTAACTGTGACTATACCACAGAATTATGAAATGCATGTGGCAGCAGCAAATGCTCCGTCTTTGTTACATATGCTCAACTTGCCTTTAGTAAACCACATACTGAAGAAAACTGCTACTTTTGAATATCATCATGTAACTGTTTTCAACGAGGCTGAGTTCTTTACTGTTGTTGAAAAGAAAACTGTAGAAGTAAAAAAACTCGTAAAAATCACAGAAAAAATTCACATTCCTGTAGGATTATATACGAATCCAAAAGATTTATTTGATGTCGTCAGTTATGCAGAATTTAAACTTTTAGCAGACAAGAAAGTTCAAATGTTAATACCGGAACACAAAACAATTATATTTTGCGATGGATTGAAAGATCTGTTGGGTTTCAAAATTTCTGTTTTTGATGCAGGCACATACATAAGTGATTACGTTATAGAACTGGATGCAGGAATCACCAAAATTTTTGTGTATAGTGATGTAGTTGATTCACATCGTGTAGGCGATACCGTTGCCCCGCTTTTAAGAATAATTCCTGTAATGAGCGAGACGAAAGACCAGATAGTAAAACTGTATACATCACCTTTGTATTTTCCTATAAGGAAAACTTATGTAGATACGATAGAAATCGATTTAAGAACAAGCGGAGGTGGGAATATAATTTTCACAGGTGGTAAAACTTTTCTGGTGTTATGCTTTAGAAGAAGACTATAAAAAAGGAGTTTTTGATGGCATCGTCATTTCACATTTGTTTGCTCTGGTGAATGATATATCTATGCCTTTGAACATCTTGTCTCCATTATCAAGATTATAACTTCTTAAGAGAAAACTATGAAGTCGCAAAAGTGGAATTGTGCCGATCACTATACCGACCAGATTGGGGGAAATTTGTACTTTAGTGGACCATTACATCAACGTGGATATGGATTGTTTGGTGATATACTACGACATATCACGCCAATTTTGTCAAAAGCAGGAAAATATGTGGGTAAACAATTACTTAGTACAGGAAGAAACGTTATATCTGATTTAACATCAGAAAAGTCTTTAAGTGAAGCGGCTAAAACAAGATTTAAAGAAACAGCTGGGAAAATAAAAACTGACGTATTACAAAAGCTCGAGCAAAGTATTAGAGGGAAACCTATAGAAAAAACGCAAACCTAAAACTGGTAACAGTTCTGCGGCTAAACGTATGAAGAAAAGTTCACGTAAATTGGGTCATTATCGAGATATATTTAATTACAAGTAAAAAAGCTATCATGGATTCGAGGTCTTGCCCCTGTCTAAAAAGCGAACTGGAACTCTTTTCTACAAGACCTACTCAAGTTGCAATTGAAAATTCAACCTTCGTTGAGTTTCAGCCTATTGCAACATTAACAGATAAAAGTCCAGTAGAATTTTACATAACTGGAAGCGGAGAACAATATTTAGATTTAGCGCATTCCATATTGCACATGCAAATAAAAATTTTAAAGAAGAATGGTGATAATGTGCCAGAAGCTGAAAAAGTTACAGTAATTAATTACGTTTTAAATACAATGTTTAATCATGTTTAATCAATGTTCAGTGTTTTTAAATGACAAGCTTGTACAATCAGAAAATAATTATGCCTATAGAAGCATTATTGAAAGTTTGTTGATGTTTCCAAAAGATGCTCAAGAGACCATGTTATCGTGTTCAGACTTTTATGCTGACACACCATCTCATTTTGACGAGATTAATCCGGAGAATAATTTTAATGCTGGACTGACCTCGCGATATCAAATGTGTAAAAAAAGTAAATTAATCGATTTAAGCGGAGCTTTACATATTGACCTTGCGTGTCAATCTAAGTTATTACCAAACGGTATGAATGTAAAGATAAAACTTGAAAGATCTAAAGATGCATTTGCATTAATGTCTAATGCAGATAATTATAAAATAGTTATACAAAATGCCTCTTTATTTATACGTAAAGTCGATGTTACCCCTTCTGTTATAATTGCGCATGAAAAAGCTTTGGAGAGAGGAGTGATGAAAATTCCCATAAGGAAAATTGATGTGAAAATATTTACCCTTTCAGCTGGATTGCATTCATCCACAATTGCGAACTCCTTCATCGGTCAGTTACCAACACGATTAATAATTGGGCTTGTTAGTAACACTGCATTTAACGGAGCGATAGATAAAAATCCATTTAATTTTAAAAATTACAACTTAAATTATATTTGCTTATTAAAGGATAATCAGATGATTCCATCGAAAGCTTATACGCCAAATTTTCAACAGGATCTTTATGCGCGGAATTATTTGAGTCTATTTACAGATTTAACAAGATTTCACTACGGTCAAAATATCAATATTAGCTACAAGGAATATAAAAATGGTCTGAGTCTTTATGCGTTTGATTTAACTCCAGACTTCAGTTCCGGAGAACTACATTCTAGTATTACTGCAAATGGTAATCTTTCCATAGATTTGAAGTTTTCTGAACCATTGCCCGAAACAGTTAACGTCGTAGTTTATGCAGAATTCCAAAATACGATTGAAATTGACAAGTCACGAAGCGTGTTTACCGATTTTTAATGGATACGCGTAGTCTTTGGCGATTAGCATGCAGTGATCCTGCTATGAGCACCACATTTCATGGAGTATATCCGTCTGATGGTTTGCCTCAGCACAGAGATCGCTGGTCTTCCTTTATTGTAAATTTAGATCCAATGAAAAAGAAAGGTTCACATTGGATTGCTTTATTCTTTCAAAATTCTACATGCTATTATTTTTGCTCTTATGGCATCGAACCTAATAATACATCTATATTAAAATTTATCGATGAAAATTCTGATAGCGTTAAATGGAACAAAATAACATATCAGGCGCCTTATTCAGCAAGTTGTGGGTTGTTTTGCTTATATTTTCTTTATAAAATGGTTAGAGGAAAAAGTCTTAAAGAACTGAGCCTCATAGACCAAGGCCATAATGAGCAAGTGGTGAAAAGATTTGTCAGTCGTCATCTAAAACTACATACCTGCAAGTTAAATTTAAAGAAATATCAGACTTGTATGGAATTTAGGAAAACAACTTAGATCCACTGTTCTCTAAAACTAAATGAATCAAAACAAGCTTGAATGTTATTAGTTAGTAAACACTTAATTGCTTATATTACATCCAATACGGTAGTTATTGACTAATTTGGATAAGGTTTAGAAAATGTTAAAAAGGCATACTATAGTGCTCATGTGAAGAAAAAGCAAATAGACCTAACTGATTGCGTATTGATCTGATTTTAAACATCAAAATTCATTGGTTACTTCTTAAGTTGATCTGTTTTCATTGGTTACTTCATCAATTGCAGTGTTGATCCTCACATCAAGTATAAAAACCCATGTGGATGTAAAGGAACGTTAGAACAAATCTTCATTTCAAACCTCTTTAGAGATTACATTTGCAGAGTTTATTCTATAATAAACCATGCAGAAATTTGGATTTGTGCATGTTCACAGAACATCCGCCAGCAGTCCCTACACTGTTAAAAGTTGTGGCAATAAACTCTACGAAACGATGCTTCAAACAGTTGATGCTGCTGTAAAATTTCCTTCAGATGAAGTGGATCACCCAGCATTTGACTCGAAAATCGCCTATTTCAAAATCTTGTCGAACAAGGAGATCCTTAAGGAGCTTCATGCATTAAAAATTCAGAATTGCCGTTTACAACATTCATTATCTGACAGTGCACTTTGAAGAACTAAAATGATATAATGCTCCTACATCCAAAAGAATGGACTAGTTAGAAATGTGTTGTAAAATTTTACCGCTGATGGAGTCTTTAAGTTCTTACTAACAGAGAAATTATTAGAGAAATTCATTCACCAATCACCAGAAATACTCATCCTTTAGAACGATCGTTTTCAGAATGCTAATATTTGCATTTGTGTGTATGTATGTGTGTGTGTGTTTCGCATTCGTCGCAAACTGCAGTGAATCAGCCCATAAAAAATGACGACGAAAAAGAGCGAACATCTGGCTCACATCGAAAAGAACACAAGATACCTTCTATAAAGCTAGCATATCTTGATGTATCATCTGACAGAGGTCAAGAAACGTTGAACTCTTGAAATGTTAGACGCTTAAAGATTATCTTTCGTTAGAGACTTTTGATGATGGACACGCTGATTAATCCTAATAGACAGACGAGTGATGTCACTCTACTTAAATCTGTTCAGCTATTTTAATCTATTAACGGATAGTCAATTGTTATCTAAATATTTTGATGTTATATTGTAACAATGAAAATGTAACTCTTAAGGATCACAAATTTCAAATAAAAACGTTTTTTTTCTTTTTCATATTTTGTGTGTGTGTATACTTTCTGTATTTATCAGTTACTTACTCTTTTAGAAAGTTAATAAAAATAATACTCACAGGTATTTTCACTTCCATAATCATTCACCAAACTGCTGTGTAATAAAATGTCGCATTCATTTGCTCATCTAGGCTGTGCTGCTTTACTTTTGCCGACAGACCATATGTAGCACATTGCAACCTTTTGAAGTATAATTGCAATCGAAACACATGATCTGGCGGGTTTCACCCTTTTATTTTTAATGCTACAACAGAAAGCACAATTTTATAGTATATATATATATACAATAGCGGTTACAATAAAATCTATGGAATCTACAACAGACAGCATAATTTTATAGTATATATATATATATATGCAATGGTGGCTACAATACATACTATGGAGTCTACAACAGATAACACAATTTTATAGTGTGTAATGCAATGGTATCAGCAATACAATCCATTGAAGCTACAACAGACAACACAATTTAAAGTGTATAATATCTTATACAATTCTGATTACCATGCAAATGCAATTCGTAATATTCATCTCATAAAACATGCCAAAAATACAGAAAAAAGTATATAATTCAAATGAATTCTTTTTAATAAAACCCGTGAAAGCTCAAACCTACTGTAAATGCATATTTTAAAGATTTCTCTAACGCAGATGATAGAGTGCATAGCATTTAATATCATTAGATCTGAACTGATACACATCGTTGTTGACTTACATATGTAAAGAAAACTTTTGAAAAAGTTCCAAATCTTTTTTATTTTTATTCCCGAAACTGAAAAAGTGCACTACTCCTTTACTGTTTACTTTCATTAAAACATTAAAGCTTTCATTATCTTTTTCTGTAATAATAAAAATTTCCGTTTTATTCTTTGTAAACAAGTCAATATGTTTTTTGTTCATAATGCCTCTGTACCAATGACCTTGCTTCTTTTCCTCAATAATTTTTTTGAATTGTTTCTTAGTTAGTGGGTTGACAAAGTCAAGCATGGGATTTGATATATCAAACTGATTAATCTTCTGCTGATCCTCTTTCTCATTTATGAAATATTTGAATGTCACACATGAGTTTGATGAGCACTGATGCACGAGATCTATAACAGAAAAAAATTATGAAGAAGGGGCAGTGAGGCTCTACTTTTACATAAATCTCATTTTTGCTTGAAAAACTAATTCTCAAAACACGGCAGACGTCAAATTTTATTACACATTGATATATCTGAAATGAAATGTGTATTCATTCACAGGTGAACGAATGCGTTTGATTTTTTTTTCTTCAGCGATGCATACAGATAATAAATATGCAATGGTTTCCGTATGATGCTTTTTAAAACTTAGTGATAATTTCTTTTGCTCTTTGATAAAACATATTTTGAGATTTACTTAAATTACACGAGTCTATAAGTTGAATTTATGAAACACAGAAATCAGTTTACAAATGAACATCATAAAACACAACTTATGCGATAGAATAATGTCCAAAAGACTTCACCTCAATTCCATCATCAAAAATGAATTTTTTATCATAGTAAGGACTTAGTGAAATCTTATTTTGAATTACAGTTTTTAAGTTATTTGCTGCTAATTTGATACTGAGAATGTCTAGGCAACTGAGTACCAAACAATACAGTTTTATAATCATCATGATTCAGATTCTTAATAACATAACGCTTAATTCCCTTGGCTGTTTTTTTTTTTTTTGCATCATTTTGATATATATATGAATACATCTTTGGTTTTAGTGCGCAGAACTCTTTTATTGGCTTCGAATTTGTTTCATCCTTGAAATATCCCAACTTATTTTCATTTCCTCTGTTGTATGCAGGATGAAAAGTAGGATACTGACTTGTGTCAACTATTTCTTTAAAAACAGTACACAAATCTTGGTAGACATCTTCAGTTTCAATATACATTGTTAGTGAATCAATGTCTGTGTAAATTAGACTGCAACGATTCTTATATTGCATTTTAAAAAAATCAGTAGGTTTTATACATGTGCAGTTTGCTGAGTTCAAGGACACAAAATCCAATGTAAAGAGGCTTATTTAGAAAAAGATTAGTCTTCTTTAACTTGAATAGTACAAAATTGTCGTTAATGGTTTCAAAATACTCTAATGCAGGACTAGACATATACTTTTGACATTGTTTCTGGGCAACTGCAGCTTTCACTGTGATCCTTTTCCTAACATTTTCACATGTTTTCCCGTAAAACGCATTGTTCATAAGCTTAAAAAGCGATTTATCAAATTCATTGTTAGCTTGTTTTCTCTTTTCATTGTTAAATGTGACATAATCTCGTAACCATGGCTTCTGTTTAAAACATAAAATTCGATTGATTCTTTCCAAAATTAATCCTTTCTTTATGTAATACTTTAAATTACGATAATGGACAATATAATTCTGCTTGTCAAATAAATTTGGAATCAATTTTTTCACTCCTTGAAACTTTAAATCCAAATTCTTTAATGTAGCTTTCTGGTACTCTGATAAAAAACTTTTTCTTACAACTAAATGCTCAGGAGCTAAAGGATAATCATCATGTTCATCGTGAATGTTCTGCGGGTATTTTAAATTTACTTCAAGAATGTAACCTGTATCTGAATCATCAGGGAATAGGGATTATTTGCTTTTGAAAACCTTGTACCGACAAGACTTATACCGCCTCTGATTCCCGCTTCAATAAATATACTAATGTCAGTAATCAATTCCAGTTTAACTTTCGTTTTTCTTAAACCTGCATTCCATGAGAGGTCTAGAGCGCTTATGAAGTGTACAGGATCTAATCGATAATAATTTAGTGACAAACGTCTGAAATTCATGAAAATATCTCCTAACAACAGCGCATCAGTGTATTGATACAAACGCAAATAATCTGAGAAAGATCTGCATTTAAATGCTTTCCACACAAGTTGCGCATGATCATAATCGTCGTCTGAAATGTGAGACTCTGTCAAATTATTATAAAAGAACTTTTTGCTTGGTAATCTTGTTTCTTTTAAAACCTTTTCTGAGCAGAAATATGTATACGGAAAAATTCCTTTTTTGCCTTAGCAAAAACCTGTTTTTGCAGTTTTTAAAAAATGAATTAAAAATGGGGAAGTCATACATATTTTTATTTAAATTTTCAACTAAGTTAGATAATGATGTATTTAGAAAACGAAAACTGTCAATAAATTTTATGTTATCTAATGTAAAAGTCGAATATTTTTCCATATTGACAGGAATAATCTTGATTTCTTTTGCTACTTGCGCAGAAATATTCTTAAGAATGATATGACTGTCATAACCAGCCAAATTATGCATAACAATTGGGAAAAAGTATGAATTTCTATAATTCAGATTACATGACTGATGTGCAAATCCTCTAAATTCACCACTGAAATGACTGTGATCACGTACTTTTAAATCACCCTTCTTAAATCTGTTTCCACATATGTGACACTTATTAGTGTAACTGCAGTTTATTGTTTCTTTAATCAAGGGAACATTTTCTTTCAATTTTTTCAAAACAACAGCACACACGTTTTTTAAAACATCCAGAAACTATTTCACTGTATCTTTACCGCAGTAATATTTGTGATACACAATCTCGTTTTTTTTTTCACTACGATTAAGGCAAAACTGATAGGAACGGGAATTTCTCTTTCTTGAGTGAAACTTTTAGATATTGATGGTATACTTGTATGCAATTTTTTCGTAAGACATTCAAAATCTGCAAAACCACAAAATGCGTGTTCGTGCATTTTATGAAATGCATTAAAAATAAGTTCAGAATTACCAACTTGTGGTAAAGAAACCTTCTGAAATTTATTATTCATACATACTTTCATGTGTTCAGTTAAAGTATTTGCCCTCTGAAATCCAACTAAACAATTACGGCAGTAATGATGTAATCCGTTTTTTTGGTTCATTAAACGATTAAAATTCGTGATGAGAAAATAATGACTTTTGTAAAGAAACAAATCAATTTGCCTGAACTTTGCGTTTTTGCTAACATATAATGGAAACACATCTTTATCATAAGAATATACACTAATCGATAAATTATTTTTTTCCTCGAAACATTTTATTTTATTTAATGCCGTAGGAAATTTCAAGTTTTTAGTGTTTAAATATTTCAGATATTTTCTATAAGTACTAACAGAATTTTTATTCGAAAATTTGCGAAATAACCCTGCTAAAACGCTGTAGACGAAACATAAATTGTCTTCACATTTTATGTTTAACAAGCATTTTTTATTTTGCAAAAACTTCGGTAACCTCATCGTAGAACAACCGCCATTAATGGAATTATATTTTCCGATATGAACATGCACAGACTTAATACGTTTTATTATCCACCCGCTTCCGTCCCTAATAAATGTCTCAATTGAATTTTCAATTTTTTGAAAAGCTTTCTCAAGTTTTTCGTTTATGCCATATACTGACGTAACACGTTCAGCAAACGAACAAAAGAAAAAATCTTGAAAGATCGGAGAATCGTCTTTAAACTTGAAGAAAGTTATCGTTAAACATACGATAAATCTAAGCCTCAAAGATAAACTGTTATTACACAGTATATTAAAAATCTGAGTTTTCATGCTGTTTAACAGAATAGTGGGATCAGAAATATCTTCATTTGCTGTGGCCACATGTGATTCCACATAGCCTTTAAATGCTGAAGACTGTTTATGAAATTGCATTTTGGGAAACTTTGCGATATGCGCGTTCTTTTCTTGTTTTTGCTCTTTCAAAATCCCAACATGTATGTTATCGTATACTGAAAGAGTTCTACGTCACTTTATGAATTTGCAAAAACATTTCACGTATGTAAACATAAATGTTTCTAAGAACAAAATATACATTGACACTGAACCATAAAGGTTACTAGTTAGTTATTTCAAAGAAAGTATATCGAAGAAAAAAATTTACTGATAGTCCTTTACATACAGAAACAATGTATCTATGGCCTTTTTCAGAGTTCCAAGCTGTTCAATTGGCAAGTTAAAATGATTCTTTTTCTCACCGTCCACTATCTTTGCAAAGCACAGGTAATAGTTTTTACGAAATTCTTTAATTTCTGCGACGATTCCCCTTCCGATATAAATGGAGTATGGAGGTATGAGCTTATTTGGTACAGTGTCATCACCCAAAACCAAATCATATGGAGAGGAAGCACTTTGTTTGGCATTGTTTTTTCTTTTAACTGGAGGCTTTTGCTTCTTCACAATGGGATTTTCAGTTTCTTCTTCATCATCAGAAATGACTTTTTTTTTTTTTCAGCTCCTTTTCAAAATCTATAAAATGAAGAAATTATAGATTCTAATTGCTAATGTTTAAAATTTGTGATAAAGCAATTGAACAGAGTATATTTAACATGATAAAAATAATCAATATACTAGACAACTCACCACTTCATAATTTAGTAGTTGGAAATTAGCTTTAAAAAAGAATCTTTAATGGTGCACGATGTTTTATGATTTCTTTTATTTAAAACTCTGAAATATGTTACTTTTAAATATTCGTTATAAATGTTAAACTTTCTGCAGATACCTAGATGAAAAATCATCAGTTCTTGACGCAAAATTAAAAGAATATAAACTTACCCGAAAACGACATCTTGGTTCGTAGCCGACAGCAAGAGGCGACTAGAGAAGCACTCAGAAGAATCAGCGTGTTTAGTTCTCCAGCGAGGGTTTATATGGAGCTCATACTGCATTTTTTTTACTGAGTTGAACTCTATTCATTTTAAGTCTTTTGAAGTGCACAAGTGTAAAGGTTAAGCAATGGAATTAATTTTTTCATATTCGTTAATCATCAGAGGGTCTAAAAGCAAACGTACTTCGCCTAATAAGGTCATAGAACGGTGATCATGTGCCTAGATATCTTATATCTTGAAAGGATCAGTTTGTTCTAAACAGGATGAGAATTTGCAGCTGTGAATAATTATAATATCTCTCTTTAAAACAAATTTAACCCCCTTAAACATCGGTGATGATATTATATAAGTTTCAGTTACATTGAAAGGTTAAAAGGTGAATAAAAGAAGTATGACAAACACTCGACAGAATATTGACCCTATCTTGAGAGGCTCACATTGTCCTAAATCGCATGAGTATTTACAGATTTAAATAATTATAAAATATCTCTTTAAAACAAAGTTAACTTTGAATTCTCCACCCAAGCATTAGTGTCGATATCACTTAGAGTTCAGCGACACTAAAAGGTTAAAGGGTGAATAAAAGAAGTGCTACAAAAATCCTACTGAGCATTGCTCGCATCAAGATGACTATAAGTGGAGTGCAACATATATGTTATGAGAGTAAAGAATTCATTCAGGATCATATTCCTAGAAGCAATAAAAACACTCAAACTATTTATCAAGCAAATGAAATAACATCTCAGAATCGAACGATATACTCAACCAAAATACTTTATTTTAAACAAATCTGTTAACCTTTCCATCTGTGTCACCATATGTGAAAAGACTATAACGTCTGATGCTCTCAAAGCAGTCAATAACCTTGAGTTCAACGCCTTGAAAGTCTGCTTAAACAAAACATTCTAAGAGTGGCTTTCTTAAGATCAGAAGGTCAAATGTCTCTCACATGTTTCAAAGTGTCCGACAACATTTTTCTTTATTTTCTGCTTTGATATATCACTTGAGTCTTTTTTTAGAAGTTCATTACTCTCAGACTCAGAATGCCATAAACTGAATTTTCAGCTGAAATGATACTTTCATATTCAGGTTCCACTGTGTTTTATATATGTTTAAATATCTGTTTCGTTATGTTTTAAAATATGGAGTTGGTCTTCACACATTGTCTAATATATGGTATCACAAGACGCTTGACGCTCACAATTATAATAATGAAAAGTAGAACTCTAAAACGACTTAAATTGCATAATCTTACAACAAATGCTATCGCCTCCAAAGCAAGTTAGTTGCAGCAACTTGCTGTGGTGAAGGATTTTGTTATACCTCGTGTGAAAACAAATATAACTGATTCGAATCTGGAACGATCCATTTTCATCAGAAATGTGTTTTTTATTTTTTCCTTGTTTACAGATCAAATCAGCAACTTAATCAACTTGTCTTTAGAGATCTGCTTTTTCACTATTATATTTTTGTTAGCGATAATTAGAATCCAAGAAACAGGAATATCTGTCTGTTATGGGGACGTGTCTGTTTAGCCCAGATGTGATCAAGCCTATACTACTAACGACGTATTGCTACAGGGCAAAGCGACTTTGAAGAAACCGTTAACGAATGCGTCAAAAATTCTGAACTTTCTGGTGGTTTATCCGAAGACGAATTCGAACAAGATTGTGAATCGACAGAATGCCGAAATTTTGCAACATGGGTCGCATCGATTGGAGAGGAATGCTTGCAGAAAGGGAAATCCCAGGAAAGAGATCATGATAACTTACAGCACTTGCCAGATTTAGTGAGCATGTGCATTCGTTTTGCAAAGCTTCTGCCACTCTGGTCTGCATTGATGACACCGGTGTTTGGCTACGGCTTCCCAATGGCGAGCAGTGCTGGGGTTGAAAGCAGTTTCAATGATCTCAAGCGAAGAGTTTTCTCCCACCAGAAAGTACCAGCGAGACTAGATTTGTTTCTCTTTACACATATCCGATCTTTAGAGGGAACGATGAAACTAGCAAGAAGAGTAGCGCTCCGCTGTTCAGATACGGGGAAAACTAAGGAACTCACACCAAGTCGCAATGCATTTTTCACGAGAGAAAATTCTGAATCAGTTCTAGATGTTACTTCAGCTGAGAAAATATACACAGGTAATCCATGTATTGCTTGTTCTAGAGGAGACAAACCGACCGGGGCACACAAGTGCATTAAATGCAATACATTTAATGTAATCTCCGACTGTACTTTTCCTGTGCGAAATCATTCAGAAGGTAATGGAGAAGGAAGGATTTGCTACCATTGCCACGTGGAAACTCATGGAGTAGAGGGTTCTGCGGATGAGCCCCTTGAGCACTGGAGAGGACTGGCTTTGCCACCTAAAAAGCGCAGTTGGAATTCGTACCTCGAACCACAAGCAGAACTGCTTAAACTGGATTTTAAAAATAGGAAAACTTCAAGACCCGTTGGCATATTAACAAATGGAAATCGTAACTTAACTATCAAGTCTACTTCTGTGAAGAACAAACGATACATACCAACGAACACTTGCGCTTTTGATTCAATAATTCAAGTATTAGCATGTCCTCTAATTGACAGCCCTGAGTATGAAGCAAAAATACGTTGTATTCAAGATGACATTTTTGAAGTAGTTAAAAGTGTCGCTTTGGCAACAATAACATAAAAAACCTATCAGCAGTGTGTCTCTATCCTCAACACATTTTGTGCCACCTATAATCTTCCGAACGATATTATTCAAATCTGTGCGGAAGCAACTGCTGCTGACATGGCCGAAAATTTTTCTTTCGCCACCCTTCTGTTATAGAGAACATATTTTGTTCTATAAGTGGATGTTCTGGTACTAAAACACTCCCTCGAATAGTGCTTTTGCAGAAAGTAGAGTTCACCAAACTTAGGGAATTGAAACAAAGTATTAAAAGCTTTTTAGAGCAACCAGAACGAATCTGTATGCAGAAATCTGAAGATGGTTGCATTTGCAAAGGAATGAAACAAAGCCGCTTCACTGTGTCAGATAAGCACATCTTTATAGAGTTACTTCATATTCGTCCTGAAGGTATCCCTGAAGTTACACAAAATGTGGCCATTTCATTAGATGACCTCCCTTTGGACATTCAACTTTCGAACTGTTTGTTCCACTTGAGAGGAGTTATTTCGTTTGTTGGGGGGTCAAATACTCCTCAATCCATAGGACATTAAGTAGGGGTATGCAGGCGACTGAATCATAAGTGGCAGGTATACAATGACTTAAACGACAAAGTTTCAAGCATACCAGATTTTGATATATACAATTAGAAATGTACAATTGAAATATTCTCGTTCACTGGTGCTGCTAAAATTATTTTTCCGTTAAAATAGTATCTTGGGTTCTGAAATCCACTGCTGTCAAGACTCGTCGACGCAACATGGAGGGCAGACCTGGAGCATTCGATGGATACTGTAACATTTGCAATATGTAGACAGTCAATTAATACTGGCATTCTTGACGGAGGCTAACGGCGATTTCTCCCGGGCTGACATATACACAGTGCGTCAAAGAATTTTTAAGACTGGAGCTAGATTTCAGCCTACGGTGGAGCCACCAGTGTAATCGCGAATGCGTGATAAACCGTGACTATCTGCTTGCTTTCTGCCAAAAGTACTGCGCAGTTGTTAAAGTAACTCAAACAAAACGGGCGTTCATTAGAGAAGTAAAAATTTTTTCATGTTGAATTATTAAGATGGAACAATGGGCTGTTTATTAAATTTAACACAAAACTTGGTTAAAGTGCCTCGGAAACGTACCAAATAATGAAACAAGTTTACGGTGAGTTTTGTTTAAGTAGATCAAATGTTTTCCTGTGGCATAAACGTTTTTGGATGGAAGAGAGACGCTGGAAGATGATAAGCATGCCGGAAAACCAAGTTCATCTAGGACACCTGAGATTATTGAAAAAGTGCGTGATTTCGTGGCAAACAATCGATGTGCGTCACTAAGAATGACGGAAGAGTCTTTAAACATCAACAAAGAAACGATTCGAACCATCCTGCATGAAGATTTGGGCAAAACAAAAGTCTGTGCTAAATTTGTTCCACACACGTTAACCAATGAACAAAAATCAAGGAGAAGTGCACATTGCAGGGACATCATTTCAGCCGCTGAAAATGATCCAAACTTCTTAAAATCGATTGTTACTGGTGATTAAACATGGTGTTTTCAACATGGTCCTAAAACAAAGCGAGAAAGTGCGCAATGGAAGTAAAAAACTCACCACAAGCCAAAAAAAACAAGAAAAGTTCCATCGAAAATCAAAACAATGGTCATTACACTCTTCGATAGTAAGGGTATTATATACAAAAAATTTGTGCCAAGTGGACAAACAATTACTGGTGAGTTTTATTGAAATGTTTTGAGGCGTTTGATTGGCAGAATTCGTCGCATTCGTCCAGAATAACGAGATGAAAGCAGTTGGTGTTTGTTGCACTATAATGCACCCAGTCACACCTCACTTCTTGTTTGTAGATTTTTGGTCAAAAATAACATCTGTGTGTTGAATCGTCCACCGTATTCGCCTGATTTAGCACCCTGCGACTTTTCTTTGTTCCCAAAATTTAAAATGACGTTAAAAGGGTGTTATTTTGATGATATTTCGACCATACAAACAGCTTCGACGCGCGCTTTGGAGGCAATTCCGCAAAGTGAACTGGAACAGGCATTCGAATCATTATTAAATCGCTGTAACAAGTGTATTTAAGCCGGAGGGACTTATTTTTAATAACAAACCAAAACAAATTATAATTTCTTGTTTCTATTTCATTTTACAGACCCAGTCTTGAAAATTCTTTGACGCACTGTGTACAATTTAGAAATGGTCAATTCAGGTATTCTTCTTATTCACTGGTGCTGCTAAATTTTTTTTCCGTTAAAATCCTATCTTGGGTTCTGAAATTCACCGAAGGATGCTGTTAAGACTCGTCGACGCAACATGGAGAGCAGACATGGAGTATTCGACGAATACTGTAAAAATTGCAATATGTAGACAGTCAATTAATACTGGCATTCTCGACGGAGGCTAACGGTGATTTCTCCTGGCTGACTTTTTGGGCTGCCTCGCCGAGTCGTGAGTGCATCCCTTTTTGGATTTCAAAAGGTACTCAGGCTAGGGTATTCCATGGTGTATGCAGTTGCCTCGAGTAATTCAAAAACACTGAGCAATGGCAACTACCGCAAAATCTAGATTTCAGGTCAGAAATCCTCAGGAAACTCAAACGGAATGTATAAAAGTGCATAGAGAAAATTTCGACATTACTGAGGAGCAAGCTCTAAATTTTCCGCCCCAGTGGCGTAGTGGTATAAGCGCAGACCAATGACCGCTCGTCTGAAATGGGACCGGCTCCAGACCCGGATGTGTCATAAGGCCTGTCCTACGGCACCAGCTGTTTCTTCCTTGTAACCAGTTACCCCAAATTAGGGAAGAGAGACTGCTTCTAGAGAAGGGTTGTCCGAAAAACTATCGTTCAATTATTGACCGGTTTAAAATATTGTTGGCCGACGTACCTACCTAAGAAATGGAAAATCATGTTCGTACTACCAGAATTTTAAAAGACTTATAAAAATGTCGTTAATATTGAAGAGTTTGACGAAGTCTGCCGTTTCGTTAAGTTGGCGTTCTGGAATAAAATATAGAATATCAAAAATTATTATAAATTTATACTTGATAAAAACATTTCATCGACTTTTCCAAACTATGAAATTACATTAAGCATTTATTTAACATTGCCTGTTTTAATTCCTCTGGTGAAGAAAACAAACCGGTATTTTCTTTGTGCTTAAACGAATAAAAAAATACCTTCGTTGTACTTTAATTAATTAGAGGCGTGCTGTCTCCGTACGATATCATCAAACCAACATCTCTGACTGTACAATAAAAACTTTATTTACAATAAAAGATATGATTTTAAAAAATATTAAAATGGCAAGATCTTTCGGGGCTACAATAGCACCCGTCCTCAGGCCACCCAACAGTGCCACAGAGCACAGGGAAGCGCCGCAATATATAACCAGTCTCCCGCGGGAGACCCACAATACATTTGATCAAAACCGCAGGTGATGCCAATTGAGGAAAACAGCAGAACAAAGTAATATGTACAGATAATATAATTGATTAATTAAGGTCCTCTTCTTCAGTTTTTTGAATGGGAGAAGTAATTATTTTTCTCCATTGTCTAGGAACAAAAACATTTAAGTCCAAGTTACAACAGGTAGTACCATAAGAAATTATATACAGACTCTCGGTAAAAGACGGTTTGTTTGTTAACATTGGAGGAAAGTACTATAGTATTATGCCAATCGGGAGAGTAACCTCCCTGGCGAACAGCTGTAGTAAATGAAGTAGAAATGCAGTCAGTTCGAAGTGCATATTTGTGTTCAGACAATCTATTGTTCAGACTTCTTAGGGTAGAACCTATGTAGTATTTGATATCTTCGTTAGGAGCCGAGGGAAGCAATGGGATACGATATATTCCTGCTTTATTCAAAGTGGCGACTTGATCTCTGTCGTTACGTATGGTAGAAAAAATGTTTTTGGTGCAAATTCCAAATTTAATATTGTATTTATTACATACCTTCCGCAATATGGAAAACTACGGGAGGGATGAAGTCAACTTTACCAACGTATATAGGAGAAACGACCTCCGTTGACAACGTCGTAAATCTTAGTCTTTGAAATTTCTGTAGAAGTTCCCGAAAGAAGCAGGCGGGATATCCAAATGATATGGCCATGTTCTGTATAAGAGCTAGTTCGTCCTGACGTATCTTACGGGAGAGGAATGAGTAAATGCTCGTTTATTAAAAAAAAAAGCGTAAGGCTGAAGCTTTGTGTTCCGGGAGGTGCGAAGAGACAAAAGGTATAGGACAAGGTGTGAAGGTCGGTTTTCTATAGACAGACAATTTGATAAGGTTAGAAGTCAAGTCACGAGTTAATAAAATGTCCAGGAAGGGTAATATACCATTTTGTTCAAGTTCCATTGTGAAGGTGATAGTAGGATATTGGTTGGAAAGACATGTGGTAAATTCGTTCCGAAGTAACATGGAGTGAGGCCAGAAGACCAACATATCATCGACGTATCTTAAGAGGAGTGCCGGTTGATTCGTGAATTGGCTCAGTACTTTATCTTCCAATGACTGCAGTAAAATTTCCGCCAGAACAGGGGAGAGAGGAGACCCCATTGGTGCCCCCTCCATTTGTTGGTAGAATTTGCCATCAAATTTGAAATAAGATCGTTTTGCAACCAATTTCAAAGCAGAAATGATTGCATCAACCTCCAATGGGGAAATTGAGTTGTCAGCAAGTAATTTCCCTTCAATAATCGAGTGGACTACTTCAAGTGGAACACTTGGAAACAGAGACACTACATCAAGAGAAGCCATAACAAATGAGTTTCCCTTGGGATCAAAAGATTTTATTCGTATGCAAGCTCCACTCGTATGTTGGAGAGGGCTTTAGCAACTTACTTAAAACCACTTATTGCAAATTCATCAGTATCCATTAATAGTTCTACTCAGGCATTAACACGAATAAAATCTTTTGATCCCAAGGGAAACTCATTTGTTATGGCTTCTCTTGATGTAGTGTCTCTGTTTCCAAGTGTTCCACTTGAAGTAGTCCACTCGATTATTGAAGGGAAATTACTTGCTGACAACTCAATTTCCCCATTGGAGGTTGATGCAATCATTTCTGCTTTGAAATTGGTTGCAAAACGATCTTATTTCAAATTTGATGGCAAATTCTACCAACAAATGGAGGGGGCACCAATGGGGTCTCCTCTCTCCCCTGTTCTGGCGGAAATTTTACTGCAGTCATTGGAAGATAAAGTACTGAGCCAATTCACGAATCAACCGGCACTCCTCTTAAGATACGTCGATGATATGTTGGTCTTCTGGCCTCACTCCATGTTACTTCTGAACGAATTTACCACATGTCTTTCCAACCAATATCCTACTATCACCTTCACAATGGAACTTGAACAAAATGGTATATTACCCTTCCTGGACATTTTATTAACTCGTGACTTGACTTCTAACCTTATCAAATTGTCTGTCTATAGAAAACCGACCTTCACACCTTGTCTTATACCTTTTGTCTCTTCGCACCCCCGGAACACAAAGCTTCAGCCTTACGCTGTTTTTTTTAATAAACGAGCATTTACTCATTCCTCTACCCGTAAGATACGTCAGGACGAACTAGCTCTTATACAGAACATGGCCATATCATTTGGATATCCCGCCTGCTTCTTTCGGGAACTTCTATAGAAATTTCAAAGACTAAGATTTACGACGTTGTCAACGGAGGTCGTTTCTCCTATATACGTTGGTAAAGTTGACTTCATCCCTCCCGTAGTTTCCATATTGCGGAAGGTATGTAATAAATACAATATTAAATTTGGAATTTGCACCAAAAATATTTTTTCTACCATACGTAACGACAGAGATCAAGTCGCCACTTTGAATAAAGCAGGAATATATCGTATCCCATTGCTTCCCTCGGCTCCTAACGAAGATATCAAATACTACAAAGGTTCTACCCTTAGAAGTCTGAACATTAGATTGTCTGAACACAAATATGCACTTCGAACTGACTGCATTTCTACTTCATTTACTACAGCTGTTCGCCAGGGAGGTTACTCTCCCGATTGGCATAATACTATAGTACTTTCCTCCAATGTTAACAAACAAACCGTCTTTTACCGAGAGTCTGTATATAATTTCTTATGGTACTACCTATTGTAACTTGGACTTACCTGTTTTTGTTCCTAGACAATGGAGAAAAATAATTACTTCTCCCATTCAAAAAACTGAAGAAGAGGACCTTAATTAATCAATTATATTATCTGTACATATTACTTTGTTCTGCGGTTTTGATCAAATGTATTGTGGGTCTCCCGCGGGAGACTGGTTATATATTGCGGCGCTTCCCTGTGCTCTGTGGCACTGTTGGGTGGCCTGAGGACGGGTGCTATTGTAACCCCGAAAGATCTTGCCATTTTAATATTTTTTAAAATCATATCTTTTATTGTAAATAAAGTTTTTATTGTACAGTCAGAGATGTTGGTTTGATGATATCGTACGGAGACAGCACGCCTCTAATTAATTATCTCCTATACGTACGAATTTTTTAACAAGTATTTCGTTGTACTTTGTCAAGAAAAATTACGCTGATTAGCACTAGTGTGCATTGAACAAGATATTTTCAAGGATATTGACTACGGAAATATATTGGCCGAAAGAAAGTGCATTTATGTTTGCATATAACTGTCGAAATTCATACAGTGTAATAGAATTTTATTTATATGTATTTGTCATCTGTCCACTGACGCCACGCTACGTCCAATTTATATTATCAAAATTTGTCAAACGAAATTTTGTGCTCCTAAGTTTTTGGTGACAATAGTTAATACGTAATATTTTACATTTAGGTGTAGTTTGACTAAAGGCATATGTATTTAAATACCTATCTTCATCTATTTTAAAGACGTCTCCATAAACTTTTTTGAGTAATTCTTTCACACCCCTTATAATAATTTTAAGGTGAGGCCCATATTTTAACTTTTACCTGGAGTCCCAGGCAAGGCTTAGGATGACCCTACCTATTAACATGATCCTTATGTTGTAGATATCAGATAACAAAAAAAAAATAGAATATCGCAATTATTTCTAACTCGTTGTGTGACAGATTTCAAATATTTTTATACTGTCATTTTTTTTTATCAGAGTATTCTGGTACTACAAACAAATCCATAATGATTGTTCAAATACTTGCTAAAATGACAAAGAAAAGTGATGAATTTCATAGAATGTGAAGCAACTAATATTCTGAAAAGGGATGATAACATACGTAAAGTGTGCTTGAACTAATATGTTGAAAAACGGAAGTGGACTCATGAGTTCAAGTAAAATTCGGCAATAACAAATTGTCCCTTTACATTTGAAAGTGCTTCTTTCAAACCCATAAGCTTGTATTCCTGATAATTTTAGCAGCAGGGAAAGAGGAATTTTCATAAATTCTCTCACAAGTAAGGCGAGAGTACATTTGGCCCGGAATTTTAAATTAACTGATTTGCATTCATTTCTTGATGTCTGCAGTTTTCTTCTTTTCCCCCTAACGTTTTTGTGATAATGGTCAAGCTACCGCGTTGCTTGAGTATTACTGGTACCTTGGCAAGTCTTCAGGACTCAAGTTTCTGGTTTCTTTATGGCCAAACCGTTATGATAGACGAAATTATTTTAGCAGTGGTACTTTTACGTAAACATTTAAACCTCATCGCAATACTACGGTACTGTGAATGACGACCTAAGTGTACTCTAACTTCGATTCCAGAAGCGAATATGTAAGTTCCTCTGCTAAACCTTTAAGAGAAGTGAACGCCTGTTCTTTATGTTTATCTGTGCAAATATCTCGTAAATGTGAACATAAGATTTGAAGTTCTGTTAGCTCTTTGTCAGTTCCAAAACAAAAACAGGCAGAACTCCTGAAAAGTTTATTTCTGCCTCGTTGCTTTAGTGTCGTGTCATTTTGTCCAGGATAAATTATTCGCTACAGTAGTTCCTCGTGGAAAAATTTATTGCCCTTCCAATGTGTAACACTTTCATGTCGGATGGAGAAAAATGCATAATTTTCATTATGTCTCTCCATCCTTCTCTCTGTTCGGCGATATCGCTATTACCGTTTTAAAACGTTGAACTGTGAAAATCCCTACTCTGCTGCGTACAGCTAAATGTGCATTAAAAAATTTCAAACATGGCCCTTCCGATCATTCGTCGGGAAGCAAGTTTTTCTGTTCGTTTGCTGAAACGATATCTCCGCCCCTAAGCAGGGACGCCGCCAAGGAGTTGCGATGGGAAATTTTTCTTGCCTACCCTGCCTGCCGCCCACCCAGTTTAAGATGTGCCATTTTTTTATTTATTTTTTTATTTATTTTTTTACTTTAAAATATAATCTGGGCTTTGCCAAGTAATAATGAGTCCCGTCTTTTTCGCCGTGTAATACTTTCCCCGAGGAAGCGCTTTGTTACAGTCTCCGTAGAAAGGTCATCAAAATAGCATCCGAAGAGCCATGAAAAATTCAATAGCCATAAAAATTCAATCAATCTTCCAGATCCTTTGTTTAAGTCGTGTTTCATATTATAATAGTATGGCCAGGGCCAAATGAGGAGAGTGGATAGGAATTCACTGAAACGATATCTCCGCTCCTAAGGATATACAACATAAATACGGATATATTTATTTGTACTTATTACCCCTAAGTCAGTGGGGTTATGATTATTCCTCGTGTATTGTCCATAATGTGTACATATATGTATATCAGTTTTATTTTTCTGATTATTCTTCTGTATTAGGAAATGACATATATACTGAGCGTTTGTTTTAGTGTTGTTGTTATTACCTTAGCGTAGTGCATTGTACACTGTGTATCTTGTAGTCGATTGTCTATGCGTGTATGTGAGTCATTGTACTGTATAATGATATTGTTGCGACCTTTGAGCGTTAGATGTCAGGATGCCCAATTATTTTCCGGACTGCGGTTCGAATCACTGGATCCGCCAATACCTCGTTAGCCAATTAGCCGACACAATACACCAATAAACCAATGGAGGCACGGTATAACAATTAAAACGGGGATTTAACGGATACATGCATAAATTACACGGGATTCTTCATCTAATTACAAAGTTATAATTTCCGGCCAGCTTTGGCCCTCTTCGGTGTTTCAGAAAATATGTCCTAACGAAAAGTTTGTTCGTTCACAATGGACCACAGTAGTATAGGAAATTGGGGTTCTGAAACAGTGGAGGAGCCAATGTTATCCTATGGCTCCTCCACCTTCCCAGGTGGAGGAGCGGTGGAGGAGGCGGACGCTTGGGTGGAGGAGGCGGACGCTTGGGTGGTGGAGGAGGCGGACGCTTGGGTGGTGGAGGAGGCAGTCGATCGGTGGTGGAGGAGGCGGACGCTTGGGTGGTGGAGGAGGCGGACGCTTGGGTGGTGGAGGAGGCAGTCGATCGGTGGTGGAGGAGGATGTGATGGTTACAATTTGGAAAACGCGTCTGGTTGGGTGTATGTGAAGAACGTGTTTTTTTTTTTTTTTTTTCCACACTTTTGATTTGTTGTCTTAATACAACATAGCTTGCCGAGAGCTCTGGTTTCATAAGTAATGTGTTATTCCCCTCTATATATCTTTAAATTTTGGGTTTATAATTATGGTTATTATGACGTAACTATTGTAGCGTTTAAAGAACATATATATTGTACATTTCACACATTTGAATGGTATTCGCAGGTCTGGAAAGATGAACATTTCATTCAGTGTGAAAAGTGTTGAAATTAATTGCTGTAATGGTAGTCGAACTGAGTCAAATTTACCACAATCCGAGACTAAACGGTAGTTTTGGTGGTGTCGATGCTTTATACCGTGCCGTGAAAAGAAAAATAAAGAAGAAAGATGTGATGAAATGGCTGGAAAGTCAGAATGCTTACACTCTTCACAAACCCGTGAAGCGAAATTTTCTGAGAAATAGAGTTTTTGTTTCCAAATTAGATGAACAATGGCAAGCCGATCTCGTAGACATGTCAAATTTACGGAGGTATAATGGTGGCTTTCGCTACATATTAACATGCATCGATATTCTGTCAAAGTTTGCCTGGGCTATTCCGTTGAAACAAAAGACCGGAACAAGCATAATGGAAGCTTTTACACAGATATTTGGTCAACGACTACCGAAAAAAATACAGACAGATAAAGGAACTGAATTTAAAAACAGCGTATTTCAGAATTTTTAAAGCAGAAAAATGTTCATTTCTGTACTACGAACAACGAAACAAAAGCTTCCATAATCGAAAGATTCAACCGCACGTTGAAAACTCGTATGTGGAGATATTTCACAAGTCGAAATACGTTTAAGTATATAGATGTACTAGATGATTTAATTCAGGGGTATAACAACACCCTACATAGCAGTATTAAAATGAAACCTGTGAATGTAAACGAGCATAATCAAAAAGAAGCTTGGAAAAATTTATACGGAAATGATGCGAAGAAGATTACCTCATACAAATTCCAGATTGGTGATTCTGTACGCATAGCTGTAAGTAAAATTACATTTGAAAAGGGATATAAATCAAACTGGACAGATGAAATATTCATTATCTCTCAGCGTTTTCCAAGATACCCACCTGTTTATAAAGTGAAGGATTTACTCGACGAAGAAATTGAAGGAACGTTTTATGCGGAGGAATTGCAAAAAGTTAAACAGAACGAGTTTTATGCGGTTGAAAAAGTAGTAAAAAAGCGTCACAAAAGAGGAAAATCCGAGTATTACGTAAAATTCAAAGGCTATCCCACTAAATTCAATGTTTGGATTTCCGCTCAGAATTTAATCTCTCTATAAAAGAACATGAAATTATGATTTTCAATCACTTTCAAGATGAGTTTCTACCTGACACTACCAAGCGACAGTTCAATGGATTATTTCTCGAATAACAAAATATCACACTTTTTCGTACGCTTACCATCTTCAGTTGATTTAAACGGAGAGTGGGAAGTTGGGCTTGCAGAACTGATATATCCCCACTCCTGGTTTAATATTAATGGTGGATCTAATCATTTTGAGTATGACTTAGGTGGAGGACAGATGAAGCCAGGAAAAATCCATGCGGGGTCCTACGAGTCGGTTTCAGATGTTGTCAAAGCCATGTCTCAGCATTTTAATAAAAACATTTACATGTATTATAATAAAGCTACAAGAAAAATTAAATGTACACTCTTAGCTGGAACTCGTCTCAAAATTCATTCTGGACTTGCTGAAATTTTAGGTGTAGAGTCATTGTTGTTTACAGCAGAAGACGGAGATTTAACCATCAGCGGAAACTTCATAGCTGACATAAATTCTCCATTCTCGTTACTGTATGTTTATTCTGATATCATCGAGCCACAATTAGTTGGAGATATTCACGCTCCATTGTTACGTATTGTGAAAGTGACTGGGGATGATGGAGAGATGGTTAGTGCATTATACGATAGACCTCATTATTTACCTCTCGCTCGAAAAAATTTTCAAACTATCGAAATCCTTATAAGAAGTCACTCGGGTCAGATAGTGCCATTTGAACGTGGGAGAGCAATTGCTAAACTTCATTTTCGTCTCAAACATCTTTGAAAAACATGTATCAACCATATCAGTGTTGTGTGAAATCATTTGAAGAATATTATGTCAATCAGACAGCAAATGGATTAGGATACTACCAAGGAATTCCCTTACAAAAGGGTTATGGCTTAGGAGGGTTATTTCGGTCATTATTTAGAGCTGCGATGCCTTTATTGAAGCAGGGTGCAAAAACTATAGGAAAGCAAGCTTTGCAGGCTAGAACTGATTTCACCAAGGATATTATTAATGGAAAGGACATAAAAATGGCAGCTAAAGAAAGAGCTCGGGAAGCTGGGCAGGTGTTAGCTACAAAAGCTGCTAGCAAGGTGAAGCAAATGTTAGGAGGTCGTATTAAAAGAAAGAAATTACCAAAGAAACGGATCATTCATTCTAAGAAAGCCAAGAGAGTAGCACACGATATTTTCGATTCCTAAATATAAAGAAATTATGGCACTCATTCACCAAAACTCCACTGTATGCTTGAAATCAGAATTAGATCTGTTCGCTTTACCACCAACTCAGACAAGTATAGACAGAGCACAATGGATTGAATTTCACCCGCTTGCCAACATTCGAGATGGGGGCCTTTGGAATTTAACATTTCTGGAAGTGGTGAAGAATATATGGATTTGTCTATGACACAACTATATGTGAAAGTAAAAATCCTAAAAGGTAGCGGAGCAGTACTGCCTGACAAGGAGCCTGTTGCTCCAGTCAATTTATTTCTTCATTCTCTGTTTTCACAGGTCGATGTGAGTTTAAATGAACGTGCAATATCATCTTCCAGTAATACGTATCCTTACAGAGCTTATATTGAAACTCTACTGAATTATGGAGCAGAGGCAAAGAAAACTATCTTATCTTCCGAATGTTTTTACAAAGATACGGCAGGTAATTTACATGAAACAAAATCAACAATTGTCACAACTAACAAAGGTTTAAATCAACGTTACGAACTAGTGAAACATAGTAAAACTTAATTAATATATATAAAACTTTAGATCTTATTATGTAGATTTCCAATAAGATCTAAAGTTTATAGTAAAACTTTAGATCTTATTGGAAATCTACACTGTGATGTTTTTTACCAAAACAGGTTAATGTTGAATTTGATGGATTTGAAAATCAAACTTATTCGAAGTAAACCCGAATTTTGTCTCATCTCTTCATCTGCCACTCCTGATTATAAAGTGCGTATAGAACATGCTTCAATCTTTGTGAGAAAAGTTCAAGTCAACCCCGGAATTTTAATCGGTCATGCTAAGGCTCTGGAAAAGGCTTCTGCAAAATACCCAGTTGATCGTATTTTGTGCAAAGTGTATTCCATTTCTCAAGGGAGCATGTCCTTTGTACAGGATAATGTATTCCTAGGTCAAATGCCTAAAAGAGTAATTATCACATGCGTCGATAATGAAGCTTTCAACGTTACATATAAGACCAACCCATTCGAATTTAAACATTGTGATGTCAACTTTATGGGCGTGTATGTTGACGGCCAACCAGTACCTCATAAACCTTTTGAACCGGATTTTTCTTCTGAAAACACTATTCGATCCTATCACAGTTTATTCCAGGGAACCGAAAAACTGAACCAAGACAGAGGAATTGATATTTCAAGAGAAGAGTATGGAAAAGGTTATACGATGTATGCTTTCGATCTGTCTCCTGACTTGTGCGATGGAGGTCACATGAATTTAATTCGTCAAGGGAATTTAAGAGTGGAAATAAAATTCAATACTGCTTTATCTGCATCGGTGAGTGTACTAATCTATGCTGAATTTCAGAATATTATAGAAATTACGAAGTCTAGAAGCGTTCTCTGTGACTTTTCCAACTAGATGGGGGGAAAAAAAAGACATGGATAACATTCAAATTCGCAACATACTTAGAAAAGATCCAGTAACTCGTCATGTTTTTATCGACGTGTTTCCGTGCGATAGACTTCCTAAAACAATTTCAAAATACTCTGCCTGTATTGTGGTGAATACAGATCCTCACAACAAACCTGGAAAACATTGGATAGCTATGTATATACAAAGTCCTGTAAGATTAGAATTTTTTTATTCCTATGGACATTCACCTGGTCTGGCAGCACTACAATCCCGAGCTAGGGACGCGAAAGCTCCAACAACCACTGTGCCTAAACCTGCTGCAACTAACACCAGCACCACCGGGACTTCAACAACCCCGGGAGGAAAGAGAAAGGAAAAGGAAAAGGAGAAGAAATCTCCAAACTCCCATCATAAGAACCAGGATCGGGCAAGATCATCTGCGACACAGGAACCAAAATACCGCCCCATTTTACCACCAGAGACTACAGGGCGTCGGACAAAACAGTCCCAAGCGCAAATGGACATTGCTGACGAAATGATGGAATCGGACAACTTTTAGTTGTCCCAGTTTTTCTCGGGTTTTGTTTTTCGTTTTTTTTTTCTTTTTCCCATTCACAACAATTCAAACCATGGGTCAAATCGTTCAGTGGAACTGTCGAGGCTTTCGGACAAGACATGACGTGAAACATCTGCTTTCGTCATACTCTCCGGTGTGCCTTTGCCTCCAGGAGACAAAACTTAAACCATCAGACCTCCTTTCAGTTCGAGGCTACAGTGCATTTCGGAAAGATAATGTTTCAGGAGATATAGCTTGCGGGGGAGTTGCCATCCTTGTCCCCCACAGTGTTCCAGTTTCTCCCGTTTCGGTCTCAACATCTTTACAGGCCGTTGCGGTGCGTATCTCTATGCCTGTGCCTCTAACTGTTTGCAGCGTCTATCTGCCGCCGGATGAGGACGTCAGCGTGTCCGTTCTTGAGAGCTTAGTTGGGCAGCTGCCGTCACCTGCTCTTCTTCTGGGTGACTTCAATGCTCATAATCCATTGTGGGGTAGTGTCAGAACAGACACACGAGACCGTAGGATCGAATCTCTTCTTTCCTCGACCTCTTTGTGCCTGTTTAACACCGGTGCTGACACTTATTTCCACGAGCCTACACGAAGTTTCAGTGCAATCGATTTATCTTTGGGTCAACCATCGGTTATGGCCGACTGGTCGTGGACGGTTTGTGACGACCTCCATGGAAGCGACCACTTCCCAATTGTACTTAGGTATAATGTGAGCGTACCATCTTCTGCCTCCCGCCCTCCTCGTTGGAGGATGGATCGTGCCAAGTGGGAGGTCTTCACACCGTCCGCAGTAATATCTTTTGCCATGGTGACCCGGGGGTCAATTGACGCAGCTGTTACTGATGTCACAACGTGTATCATTCAGGCAGCAGATCTCTCTATCCCCAAAACATCAACGACGCTCCCAAGACGTCCGAAGCCTTGGTGGAACCCTGATTGCGCAGCGGCTAGGAGAGTTCAACATAAGGCCTGGTGCACTTTTCGGCGTTATCCGACCGATGCTAACCTTGTTAAATTTAAAAGAGCAAAATCTTACGCTCGGTTGGTGCGTCGACGAAGCAAGAGGGAGTCTTGGATGAAGTACGTTTCATCTATCAATTCACGTGCCAGTTCAAAAACTGTTTGGGAAAAAATTCGTAAGATCCGGGGAAACTATAGTTCCCGCCAAATTTCAATTCTTGAGAATAACGGCTGCACGTATGCTGAAGTTGGGGAGATTGTGGATTGCTTGAGCGAAGCGTTTGCCTCAGTTTCTAGTTCTCAGGCGTATCTCCCGCCCTTTCAGAGGATTAAAACCACCGCGGAACGCCAGAAAATCTCCTTTGCGCCTTTTTATAACACTGAGTATAACTCCCCCTTCAACATGGTTGAACTACGGGTGGCTCTGCATCGGTCCGGCGCAACATCTGTCGGTCCCGACGGCATCCACTATGACATGATTCGTCATCTCTCGCAGTCGTCTCTCGAGAATCTGTTAGTGCTTTTCAACCGCATTTGGTTGGAGCACAGTTTCCCGGACTCTTGGCGAAGAGCTTTTGTTTTACCTTTTCCCAAGCCTGGCAAAGACCCCAAGTCTCCCTCTAGTTATCGGCCAATTGCCCTCACTAGCTGTCTGTGCAAAATCCTTGAACGAATGGTTAATTCCCGGCTAATTTATTTTCTTGAAGAACATCGAATACTGTCTCCATCACAAAGCGGCTTCCGTCGTCATCGTTCAGCTCCTGACCATCTCCTGCTCCTTGAAACGTCTGTTCGTGAGGCGTTCGTACGTAGGCAGCACCTGGTGTCTGTATTTTTTGACATCGAAAAAGCTTACGATAGAGCGTGGCGTCACGGTATCCTCCGTGACCTCCACGAGAGTGGGTTGCGGGGAAACCTGCCAACCTTCATTGCCAACTTTCTTCGTAACCGTGTGTTCCAGGTGCGCCTGGGTACAACGCTGTCCGCCTTTTTCCATCAAGAACAAGGCGTTCCTCAAGGCAGCATTCTTTCGGTGACTCTGTTCATCCTCCGCATTAATTGTTTACTCAAAAATCTTCCTCCTACGGTTTCGGCTACCATTTATGTTGACGACCTTCACATCTTCTGTTCGTCATCCAGCATGCATTCGTTGAAAGGCAGCTGCAGTCTGCAATTACCCAGATTGTTAAAGCGGCTAACAATAATGGGTTCGTTCTTTCTCCCGACAAGACAGCCTGTGTCCATTTCTGCCGGAGGCGTGGCCTCCATCCTGATCCCGAGCTCTATTTGGACAGTGCAGCCATTCCAGTTTTGCCGGAAACCAAGTTCCTTGGTTTGACCGTTGACCGTGCTCTCACCTTTCGCTCGCACGTTCGACGGCTAAGGACTTCCTGTCTGAGAGCCTTGTCAATCCTTAAGATCCTTGCCTCAGTCTCCTGGGGTGCAGACAGGACTTCCTTGTTCCGTATTTACCATTCTCTCATTCGGTCTAAGCTGGATTATGGCTGTTTGGTGTATGGCTCTGCGCGTCCTACCGTTCTCCGGCCGTTGGATACCATCCACCATCAAGCGCTGCGTCTTTGTACGGGAGCATTTCGCACGTCACCCATTCCCAGCCTTTATGCCGACGCGAACGAACCGTCGCTTCATTTACGCCGTCTGCAGCTGTCTCTTCAATTTTACCTGAAACTTAAATCACTCACAGACCATCCTTTATACGATGCAGTTTTTCATCCCCAGCATGCTCGTTTGTTCGAGATCCGTCCCTCGTGCATTCGAACCTTCGGTCTTCGTATGGCGGCCGTAGCTCGTGATGCAGGGCTCGACTTGTCACTCGTTGGAGAGACCAGGGGCTTTGAGGATTCTCCATGGCATCCTCTTGGTGTCTTGGTTGATACCAGCTTTCCATCTTTTGACAAGTCCTCAACCCCTGCGTCAGTGTACCAGCAGCTCTTCGCCGAACACCGTTACGTCAATGCAGACTCTATTCCTGTTTTCACCGATGGATCTAAGGCGGCTGGTGTTGTTGGATCCGCCGCCGTCTGCGTTGACGAAGTTTCTGTTGCCCGCATTCCTCCTGAGGCCACGGTTTTTTCGGCGGAGATGCATGCTGTGTATCTTGCACTTGTTCACGTGCAGTCGAGCTCTCATCAGCGTGCTATTGTGTACACTGATTCGTTGAGTGTTGTGCAATCATTGTCATCTTTGGATTTCACTGGCCACCCACTTCTTTTTGCCGTTAGGAGACTTCTTCGTTCTTTGCTCGAGGCTGATGTCCAGATTCGGTTCTGCTGGATTCCTGGGCATGTTGGGATCCCAGGGAACGAGTCTGCCGATGCTGCTGCTAGATCTGCCTCTTCTTTGGTCGTCACACCCTTGCCACTGTTTCACCGCGATTTTCGCTTTCTTGTTCACGATCATATCAGACGAACGTGGCGGAGTCAGTGGGACCAACAGGTGGAGAATAAACTGCACCGTGTAAAACCTAACCTTGGAATCTGGAAATCATCGTGTCGCGGGAACCGTAGGGAAGAAGTTGTTCTTGCGCGTCTCAGCATTGGGCATTGTCTCTTCACGCATAGCTATTTGCTGTGTGGCGACGTTGCCCCAATGTGTGAGGCGTGCGACTGTTTACTCACCATCTCTCATGTTTTATGTAGTTGTGTTCGTTTTTGTAATCATCGGTTTCACTATTTTCAGTCTCATCTACTGGATGACGGCGCAGCTACACTGCAGAAGCTTTTGGGCGACCACTGCGACACTTTCGCAGTGTTTTCGTTCTTAAAGCAGATTGACTTTTTAAAACTTATTTAAAAAAAAAAAAAGATAATAATAGTAATAATAATACTAATTTATAATGATTATAACAGTGAATTGGTGAATTTATATATTTATTTATAAACCTAATTGACTAACTAGTCTTCACAGCTTTTATCATTCTCTATTCTAACTTTTGCCAAGCCTGTCTGCTCTTAATCATTTCACCCTGCTTTTAAATATCTTTAACTGATTGTTCTGTGTCTGGCGCTCTTTGACCAAACCTGGCCCTTGCGCCACTAAAATCAATTAACTAACTAACTAACTATGGACATTCACCTGCGTATTTTGGTGGACATATTGCGAGGTTCACTTCCAAATTCGGTTATGTAAACTATAACGATATATCTCTTCAGAACCCTTTTACTACTGTATGTGGACAATTCTGTGTTTTTTATTTGTATTCTAGATGTCGTGAAAGAAGTCTTAAATCTATTTTAAGATCATTCAATTTCAAAAGCATGTCAAATGACAAACGTGTCTACAATTTTGTCAAAAAAAAATTTGGAGTAGTGGTAAAATTTAAATAAAAATTATTTCTTTAAATTCTCTTTTCTGTGTCTGTCCTTAAATTGTGTTATACTTCCTTCACTTGCTTAGTTGGAATTATTAAAGCACCAGTATTACACCATCCATTTACGACAGTCTTCAGCGGTCCGACCGGATGCGGAAAAACGCAGTTTGTCTTCAAACTCTTGACTCATATTCACGAAATCATTAAACCTACTCCAACACACGTGGTATGGTTCTACGGTGTTTATCAACCTCTATATGATGAAATTTTTAATGTCACATTTGTTGAAGGAATCCCTAGTAGTTTTCAAGAACATATCAAAGACAAGACTTTGTTTATTTTCGATGATCTTATGTTTGAATGCGCTCGTGATAACAAATTAGCCCATTTATTCACTAGGGGGAGTCATCATTATAATACTTCAGTTGTTTTTATCACGCAAAATATATTTCATAAAGGTAAAGAAATAAGAGAAATTTCACTGAATGCACACTATTTGCTTTTGTTTAAATCTCGAAGAGATATTGCCCAGATTACTCATTTAGGAAGGCAGTTGTATCCTTCTAAAGTAAAATTTTTTCAAGAAGCATTTTTAGATGCTACCAAACCCGCATTTTCTTATCTACTAGTTGATCTTCGAAGTGATACACCTGAGGAAATTCGTTTACGAACCAATATCCTTCCAGGAGAAACCCAATATGCTTATTTACCACGATGAAAGCAGTTAAAAGTACACCCAAACCTAACTAATCGATTAGTATCCACAATGACGATGACGAAAGAAGAACTCCAGTTTCTTCACGTAATTCAAGTTTGTCCTAAGAAAGTGTTAAGGGAACTGCTATAATGAAATGTTCGAATCGAAATCTACGCTGCATTTGCGAGTGTTGTTTGAATGTATTAAAAGGAAATATACCACTCTCTCCAAATCAAAAAGACAAACTACACCGTCATAGACACACGTTACGGGTTTTGGTACGAAAAAAGACGCCATTATATTTAAAAAGAAAACTCATTGTACAACGTGGAGGGTTTTTAAATATATTAGTACCGGCTGCACTAACTTTACTAACGTCAATCCTTTCAAAATAACCATGGAATATACACGCAAGGTTGTTTTAGTTCCTGAAGAACGAATGCTGCTTCACATTCCAACTGAGAATTTTTATCCAAACTTGATGAGGAAATGAAAAAAATTCTGTTTAGTACACAACCTGATTATGTAAAAGTAATGCTGTATAATCAAGTGTTAAACAAACGACTTCAGATGCCTCTCCTGAACTCAATGGCGAAAGACCCCGAGTTTGAACACGAAAGCCGAACGAGCGGAAAGGAAAAACAGTCTAAGGATGAAGTTGAAGAAACAGAAGTTGATGAAACACAGAAAACTGTGAAGCGTGATTTTGAGAAGATTTACTAGTGTTAACGGTTCCAAAAAATTCGAAGCGTTCTGCCCAAAATGTTTTGAAAGTTTTTAAAGAAAATTCGAACATTATATCTTGGACACCACAAGCTGAATTCATATACCGCGGTAAAACGTTTAAAAATTCAAACATTGTTGATTTGGTAGATCACATGTTAAATCCTCAAAGTGTTTCTGATATCCCTGCAATGAATGTATTTGCAAACGCTGTAAACGAAGTTAATTTACCTTTAAGATATCGGAAAAATAAGAAAATGTTTGTAACAGAAAAACCATCGCAATCCGGTAAAAGCACTTCACCGCGGTGGGTTCCTTATTAAAGAATTACATATTTTCTCTCTGTATATAATATGAATTCGGTCTCATTATTTGCTTGTTTTATTTGCATGTGTTTTGCTAAAAATATGTAATTTGACTGTCATGAAAATACAAACGATAATTTTCACACCTACTCCTGGCATAATCATTTTAACACTAGGCTAGAACTGTAATTTATATCATGAAAATTTTACTTAAATCAATAACTTATGGGTAGTATTAAGGTAAGGTTTTGAAGCATAAAAAATTAATATAGTCAATATTGGAGTAGAATATTTTGTTAAGGTGGGTTTTGGAAAGTAAATTTACTCTACGGTTGAAACTCGTGTTTGTGATGACTGTGGTTTGCTGAAAATGTCATAGAATAACATTGGAAGATACATATGATGTAAGTATGATATTTTGTCTAAACATTTTGTGAAAACGGAAAAATTGATTCTGACAAGTGTAGGGTCGATATTTTGGAGTTAGATTTTTATCGAGGTTACTTTTTAAGCATCGTGTGTATGTGTGTGTGTGTGTGTGTGTGTGTTCTTCTATACTCACTTTGAATCACATCAAGTTATCAATGAAGCACCGGATACTCCAAAGAGAGATATCTGCCTGACCGACTTCTAAACATTGAGAATTTAGAAGACCTTGAAAATGTGATTCTTTACGGTTTCGGTCATAAGCTTCAGACCAAACACCCCACCCACACCCAACCCCAATTTTGATATTTTTTTTTTTATTTATTTATTTTTTTTACCATCTATTTACATAGTGTGCACAGACATCATCTAATACATCCTTTCCTTTAAGGGACTCCAGAAATGCGTCCGGTATAAAGTGTTTTATCTGATTCGCCTTTTTAGTAAATGCTCTGGCGAGCAGTCGTGATTCTAAAAGTGAAATAGCCTCCGTATTATAGAACACCCACTTGTCTTCATCAGTTGTGGTGATGCACTCGTGTGCTTCTTGATTAGGTAGTTGTTGTTCTTGAGGCTTTCTACATTCACTACATGGGAAGATTTTCCCGATGTGCGATTCCAACACCTCTGTGACTACATCTCGCAAGATGCGGCATGTATCAAGTTCTTTTAATTCACGCAATCAGACTCGGGGAGTCTACTTTCTTTAACCAGAGCTTTAAACACATTCCCGAAAATCAGATCTTTTATCGAGTTCCAGATGTCGTCACATATCAGTTGAAGTTCTTCGAACTCAATTTTGGTGAGTGTTACGCCACCACCAGGGCCAAAGTAGAAGAATCCATCACTATCCGAGTATAGCTTTTGGAAGTTAATAACATATCCTCCACCTCTTCCTCCTCTTGAATTCGGCTTACATGCAATGAATAACTCTCTTCCAAAGGTTTGCGTGTGCTCACATCCATTAATTAAAAAAATACCTCGCTTGAGCGAATGGAATGAAGATGCGGTGAAAGTAATGCCATTTTTTGTCGGTAGATAGCCTAATCCGTTGAAGTGATAATTTCTTAGGTAAATTCGTAGTTTGCCTGTATATTCGCTGACAACGATGAATTTTCCACCACCCAGCGAAAAATGATGATCCGGTAAACAATCTTCAAAAATTTCATCAGACGATGCAGAAGTTTTAATTATCTTCAGATCGCTATTAGTCGGGTTGATAGTAGGCTGTGTTGGAGGTAGATCATCATCATCATCCCTAATCGATGTAGTTGAAAACATCTTCTTGCTAACAGTGTTAAAAGATGTAGTAGCCATACGCTTCATCTTCCCAATCTAAGTTCTAAAGAGCAATACGATGAGGTGAATTCTAAGATCCTTCCACCAGGCAAAGCAGCGATAGAATGCCTTCGAAATCAGAGGTGCTCCCTCGTATTGAGAAGCCGGAGAAGAAACGCTCCTCCCCTATTACGTCAGAGTCTGCTGACTGGATTATTCACATAATGTCCCTGCATCTAGTTCTTTTCCACCGACATAAATAGCTTTATTTGTGAGAAAATTTACAACCTCGAATTTCTTAAGCACTTAGCTTTACGATCCAACACCTTCACCAAATGTTTGAGAGCGATAATATCTACTCCAAGAACGTTAAGAAACGTCATATTTCCCTATTTAAAGACTCGAAATATATGTTTTCTTTTGTTATGATCCTGGGAAACTTTTAAATGTCTTCAGCTATAATGTGAAAATATTTTACAATTGCTATTGATTCTGTGGGAGTTTTATAAATATCTTCACAGACGCCGGTCGGACTACAGCAGACATCTTTTACTTTTATAGTTGAGTGAAAGCGGGGGAGAATGTGTGAATTTCATTATTCACACTCTAAGAAGGATTGACTAGCGGCTGCATGGCACAATGGATACCCTCTCTCCTTCTTCTGTTGGTAAAATCTTACCAGGTGAGTACAACCACGTCGGTTCAGGTCATTGGCATTGTACTTGTTGTGACGAGACTGTTATTGTGACTCCTTTACCTGTATGACCCAGTGAAATTTTACGACGATTGGGGAGAATCCATACCTTTGTGAGATATTTTATGATCAAAAGGGTGAAACCTATTATTGTTCTAGTTTGCTGAAGTTTTATAAATTCTTCTACATACTGAGAAATGTAACTTTAAACGAGAAGACGTTTCTCACCACCTGTGGGCTGTATTTCGAAAGAGCCTTTTGTGTGATGTAACCATTGTTACGAATCAACTCAATATAAGAATTTAAGAATTCACAACGGATGAAACTAATAAAAATTTACGATAGAGAAGCAGATGCACACTTGTCTAAGCAATGAAACTTTTCTCTGTGTGTGTGTGTGTGTGTGTGTGTGTGTGTGTGTGTGTGTGTGTGTGTGCGCGCGCTGCTTCGTATAGGATACATAGTTATAAGCATTTATAGCTACTGAGAATAACAAGCATTCCCCGTAAATTCCATTCCCACCACTACGATGGTGAATATTTCTTTTATGTTCTCCTCCTCGCACTCACCTTCCGGCCTCACATTCATTCCTTAAAGGTGAAGTGCACAAAGTCATTGAGTATCCTGAAAGTCCTCTCCGGAACATCTTGGGGGCCGACAGGTGCTCAATGCTTCGCATTCATCACTCCCTTGTCCGGTCAAAGTTAGAGTATGGCTGTATAACCTACGGATCTGCACGGCCTTCGGTATTAAAGCTCCTCGATCCAGTCCACCACCAAGCTTTACGCCTGTGCATCGGTGCTTTCCGTACGTCTCCTGTCCACAGCCTGTATGTCGAATCTCATGAGCCACCGTTATGCCTCCGCCGTAAGCAACTGTCTCTCCAGTTCTACATCAAGCTGAAATCTCTCCCTGATCACCCACTTCATGATTCCATCTTCACGCCACAATGTGCTCGCCTATTTTCCAACCGCCCTTCTTGTGTTCCCACCTTCGGAATTCGGATGTCAGACATAGTGCGAGATGCCGGCATAGACTTGTCGTTAATCAGTGTGACCCGTGCCTTTAACGATCCACCTTGGCAGCCAGTTCAGGCAGTGACTGACCTCTCTCTTTTTGGATGGCCTAAGTCCTCAACACCTGCACTGGTGTACCAGAAACTTTTGCTGAACACCTTTCCCTCTATCCCGATTTCGTGCCTGTCTTCACCGATGGTTCGAAATCCGGTGATTTTGTGGGTTCCGCCTTTGTTTGTGCGGATGAGACTTATGCTGAGAGGATTCCGCCGGTTGCGACAGTCTTTACAGCAGAGATGCATGCGGTGCACCTCGCGTTGCGCCACATTCATTCCAAACAACTTCGTCGCACTATGATTTGTATTGATTCTCAATCCGTTATTAAAGCCTTATTCTCCCCGGAGAATAGTGACTCACCAATCACCAGAGATGTCCGTCGGCTCTTGGGAACTTTGACGGGTTCTGGGTACCTGGTCCGATTCTGTTGGATCCTCGGCCATGTTGGGATTCGGGGTAACGAGCTAGTCGACACCGCAGCCAGATCTGTTCCATCCTTGGCAATCACCCGACTGCCACTATTTTTTCGAGATTTTCACCCATGCATCCGCAAATTTATCATGGAGGAGTGGCAGTCCCTGTGGACCCAACAGAGCAGCAACAAACTTCTTTCCATCAAACCGCAGATCGGACTATGGCAATCTGGGTTGCGGAAGAATCGTCGCGAGGAAGTGGTTCTTGCGCGTCTGCGCATTGGGCATTGTCATTTCACCCACCGCTTCTTGCTGTGTGGCGACACTGCCCCAATGTGCGAGACGTGTAACAGTCGTCTCAGTGTCCTTCATGTCTTGTGTACTTGTGTCCGCTTTCGTGACAACCGTTTTCAATATTTCCGAGCTTATTCTTTGGAAGACAATTCAGCTTCCCTTCAAAGAATCTTAGGTGACTGTTGTGATACGTTCGCAGTTTTTTCATTTTTCAGGCAAATTGACTTTCTTAAACTAATCTAAATTACCAAGCTTTTATCGTTCTTGTTTTTCAGTTGTCCTACTCCGCCGTGCTTCTTATTACTCTTCCTAGCTTTTAACTTGTTTTCTTTAATTGCTTCGTGTTTGGCGCTCTTTGGCCAGACCTGGCCCTTGCGCCATTAAAATACACCAACCAACCAACCTCGACACCAGATATTCAGGTTGGGATGGGGTGAGGTGGGTGGTGGGGGTGAGGGTAGACCCCTCCCATGTCGAAGTTTTCATTCGTAGATGATTCAGATAGGAGGAGTTAATTTGAGAAATAAGTGTTATATTATTGAAAAACTTCTTATTTTCCTCATCCTTATTGCGGAGAAAACTGCGAATTTCATCTCCAGGATCTTGCAAATAGAAAAGCGACAGCGCCATCACCACCGTTGATATGGATGATGAGGTAAGATATTTCTCTAAACGTTTTTCAGTGACAGGAATCACCTTCTGTAATGCTTAATTTCGTTTTCGTAAAGACAACAGTTTTGAAACTAGCAGAATGGGAGAACCTCACATTTTTTTTTTCCATAGTAAAAATCAGGTTAAATGGAATAACTGAATAGTAGTTTTCTTTTGCAGTGAATTTTCAGCAATATTCATTTTACAAAAACTTAATAGGGGTCACATTTCTCTTCTTTCTAGATGTTCAATTGGTTTGGTGACGAAATTACCGAGCAAATTTTATTGGGTCAGTTGGAATTTTTTGAAGCCACCGGTGGACTGCCCGGTCCAGATGATATTTCGGATAGTTTCATCCCGGACGGACCCTCAACTTCTGTAGAAAACCTACATCCTCTGCGGAATTGTACATGTGAAAACTGTGGAAAGACTTTCACCCACATGAAAAATCTTTTACGTCATCGTAAGATCAATCATTCAGTTAATAATGAAAATTTTACCTGTGAAGAGTGTGGAGGAACTTTCAACCGCCATGATAATTTAGAACGGCACAAGTCTTCCCATAATACGTCATTGTATCAGTGTCAAGTATGTAATCGGAGTTTCTCCCGTAAGGATGTTCTGCAAAAGCACTTGAATCTGCATAAAAAGCGTTCTCATCCCGATGCTGATTCAGTCGTCACACACCCTGGTAGTTCTGGATATCGGTGTGTTAAAAAACAAAAGACAGAACATCAACCTTCTGCTGATTCTATTGCTGCTGTCGCTGGATGTTCAAGATATCAGCACATTAAAAAGAAACAGACAGAGCGGTTACCATCTGCTAGTTCTACGGTTACTGCATCTGGAGGTTCGGGATATCGTAACACAATGAACCGAAGTACTACATGTTGTTCAGAGAACGCTAACGAATCATATAGTAATCGTAATGATAATGATACTGCTGCTGTTGATGATGATGATGAACCTTGTGGTTTTAACACTGCATTAAACGGAGCTGTTGAGACACACACGCTGAATGGAAATAGTCCTGAAAACCGAGATATTAATATATTTTTAAATACTCATCGGTCTCAGTTAGAACGAATTTTAAGAAAGAAACTTAATAAAGTTAAGGGAATTAAATGGTATATCTCCATTCGTGTGAGATATACTCGTATTAATAGCGATGATGATAGTTCTTTGTCTGGCGCTCTTTGGCCAAACCTGGCCCTTGCGCCACTAAAATCCACTAACCAACCAACCAACCAGCATCCGCAAATTTATCATGGAGGAGTGGCAGTCCCTGTGGACCCAACAGAGCAGCAACAAACTTCTTTCCATCAAACCGCAGATCGGACTATGGCAATCTGGATTGCGGAAGAATCGTCGCGAGGAAGTGGTTCTTGCGCGTCTGCGCATTGGGCATTGTCATTTCACCCACCGCTTCTTGCTGTGTGGCGACACTGCCCCAATGTGCGAGACGTGTAACAGTCGTCTCAGTGTCCTTCATGTCTTGTGTACTTGTGTCCGCTTTCGTGACAACCGTTTTCAATATTTCCGAGCTTATTCTTTGGAAGACAATTCAGCTTCCCTTCAAAGTATCTTAGGTGACTGTTGTGATACGTTCGCAGTTTTTTCATTTTTCAGGCAAATTGACTTTCTTAAACTAATCTAAATTACCAAGCTTTTATCGTTCTTGTTTTTCAGTTGTCCTACTCCGCCGTGCTTCTTATTACTCTACCTAGCTTTTAACTTTTCTTTAATTGCTTCGTGATTGGCGCTCTTTGGCCAGACCTGGCCCTTGCGCCATTAAAATACACCAACCAACCAACCAACCAGCGATGATGAAGAACAGGAAACTATACCTTGTTTTCGGAGTAAATGTAGCATTTCTCTTTCGAATCAAGATATTGATGATGCTATCTCAAGTTCTTTTGCAAAAATAATTAATTCCTCAGAAAATTTTCAAAGAGATGGAAGCGGATGGGTTCTTGATTGTATACAGTTTTTAGAAATTAAAATAGGTAAATATCTCCCTCTCAGAGGATCAAGTTATATTCCGCTGCCTGTGAAGTTAGAATTAAAGCATGCAATAGTAAACATAAAAAATGATGATAAGAAATGTTTTCTTTGGTCTGTGTTAGCATCAATTCACCCTGAAGAGCAGAATCCAAATCGGGTTACTAAATATACACCCTACGAAAATGAGTTAGAGTGTGAGGGTATAAATTTTCCCATGCAAATTGAACAAATAGGAAAATTTGAAAAGTTAAATTCTATTTCAATAAATGTTTTTGGTTATATGAAAATGAAATTTTCCCATTACGTATTACCAAAGAGAAGTTTACACGACATGTAGACCTCCTGTATATCACAGATGGTGATAAAACTCATTACTGTCTCATAAGAGATTTAAACAGACTTTTATATTCCATAACAAAGCACAAAGAACGAAAACATTTCTGCCCGTATTGTCTCCATGGGTTTACTCGACAGTCTCTGTGTGAAGAACATAGTTAGTTAGTTAGTTAATTGATTTTAGTGGCGCAAGGGCCAGGTTTGGCCAAAGAGCGCCAGACACAGAACTATCAGCTAAAGATTTTTAAAAGCGTGGAGAATGATTAAGAGCAGACGGGCTTAGTAAAAGTTAGAAAAGAGGATGATGAAAGATGTGAAGACTAGTTAGTTAATTAGGTTTATATATAACTTTATTAGTTTACTATTATATTTATTATATATAACTTTTTTTTTTTTTTTTTTTTTAAATAAGTTTTAAAAAGTTAATCTGTTTTAAAAAGGAAAATACTGCGAAAGTGTCGCAGTGGTCGCCCAAAAGTTTTTGAAGCGTAGCTGCGTCCTCGTCCAGCAGATGAGACTGAAAATAGTGAAACCGATTATTACGAAACCGAACACAACTACATAAAACATGAGAGATGGTGAGTAAACAGTCGCACGCCTCACACATTGGGGCAGCGTCGCCACACAGCAAATAGCTATGCGTGAAGCGACAATGCCCAATGCGGAGACGCGCAAGAACAACTTCTTCCCTACGGTTCCGGCGACACGATGATTTCCAGACTCCAAGGATGGGTTTTATACGGTGCAGTTTATTCTCCACCTGTTGGTCCCACAGACCCCGCCACGTTCGTCTGATATGATCGTGAACAAGAAAGCGAAAATCACGGTGGAACAGCGGCAACGGTGTGACAACCAAAGAGGAGGCAGATCTAGCAGCAGCAGCAGCAGCAGACTCGTTCCCTGGGATCCCAACATGCCCAGGAATCCAGCAGAACCGAATCTGGACATCAGCCTCGAACAAAGAACGAAGAAGTCTCCGTACGGTAAAAAGAAGGGGGTGGCCAGTGAAATCCAAAGATGACAATGATTGCACAACACTCAACGAATCAGTGTACACAATAGCACGCTGATGAGAGCTCGACTGCACGTGAACAAGTGCAAGATACACAGCATGCATCTCCGCCGAAAACACCGTGGCCTCAGGAGGAATGCGGGCAACAGGAACTTCGTCAACGCAGACGGCGGCGGATCCAACAACACCAGCCGCCTTAGATCCATCGGTGAAAACAGGAATAAAGTCTGCATTGACGTAACGGTGTTCAGCGAAGAGCTGCTGGTACACTGACGCAGGGGTTGAGGACTTGTCAAAAGATGTAAAGCTGGTATCAACCATGACACCAAGAGGATGCCATGGGGGATCCTCAAAGCCCCTGGTCTCTCCAACGAGTGACAAGTCGAGCCCTGCATCACGAGCTACGGCCGCCATACGAAGACCGAAGGTTCGAATGCACGAGGGACGGATCTCGAACAAACGAGCATGCTGGGGATGAAAAACTGCATCGTATAAAGGATGGTCTGTGAGTGATTTAAGTTTCAGGTAAAACTGAAGAGACAGCTGCAGACGGCGTAAATGAAGCGACGGTTCGTTCGCGTCGGCATAAAGGCTGGGAATGGGTGACGTACGAAAGGCTCCCGTACAAAGACGCAGCGCTTGATGGTGGATGGTATCCAACGGCCGGAGAACGGTAGGACGCGCAGAGCCATACACCATACAGCCATAATCCAGCTTAGACCGAATGAGAGAATGGTAAATACGGAACAAAGAAGTCCTGTCTGCACCCCAGGAGACTGAGGCAAGGATCTTAAGGATTGACAAGGCTCTCAGACAGGAAGTCCTTAGCCGTCGAACGTGCGAGCGGAAGGTGAGAGCACGGTCAACGGTCAAACCAAGGAACTTGGTTTCCGGCAAAACTGGAATGGCTGCACGGTCCAAATAGAGCTCTGGATCAGGATGGAGGCCACGCCTCCGGCAGAAATGGACACAGGCTGTCTTGTCGGGAGAAAGAACAAACCCATTATTGTTAGCCGCTTTAACAATCTGGGTAATTGCAGACTGCAGCTGCCTTTCAACGAAATGCATGCTGGATGACGAACAGAAGATGTGAAGGTCGTCAACATAAATGGTAGCCGAAACCGTAGGAGGAAGATTTTTGAGTAAACAATTAATGCGGAGGATGAACAGAGTCACCGAAAGAATGCTGCCTTGAGGAACGCCTTGTTCTTGATGGAAAAAGGCGGACAGCGTTGTACCCAGGCGCACCTGGAACACACGGTTACGAAGAAAGTTGGCAATGAAGGTTGGCAGGTTTCCCCGCAACCCACTCTCGTGGAGGTCACGGAGGATACCGTGACGCCACGCTCTATCGTAAGCTTTTTCGATGTCAAAAAATACAGACACCAGGTGCTGCCTACGTACGAACGCCTCACGAACAGACGTCTCAAGGAGCAGGAGATGGTCAGGAGCTGAACGATGACGACGGAAGCCGCTTTGTGATGGAGACAGTATTCGATGTTCTTCAAGAAAATAAATTAGCCGGGAATTAACCATTCGTTCAAGGATTTTGCACAGACAGCTAGTGAGGGCAATTGGCCGATAACTAGAGGGAGACTTGGGGTCTTTGCCAGGCTTGGGAAAAGGTAAAACAAAAGCTCTTCGCCAAGAGTCCGGGAAACTGTGCTCCAACCAAATGCGGTTGAAAAGCACTAACAGATTCTCGAGAGACGACTGCGAGAGATGACGAATCATGTCATAGTGGATGTCGTCGGGACCGACAGATGTTGCGCCGGACCGATGCAGAGCCACCCGAAATTCAACCATGCTGAAGGGGAGTTATACTGAGTGTTATAAAAAGGCGCAAAGGAGAATTTCTGGCGTTCCGCGGTTGTTTTAATCCTCTGAAAGGGCGGGAGATACGCCTGAGAACTAGAAATTGAGGCAAACGCTTCGCCCAAGCAATCCACAATCTCCCCAACTTCAGCATACGTGCAGCCGTTATTCTCAAGAATTGAAATTTGGCGGGAACTATAGTTTCCCCGGATCTTACGAATTTTTTCCCAAACAGTTTTTGAACTGGCACGTGAATTGATAGATGAAACGTACTTCATCCAAGACTCCCTCTTGCTTCGTCGACGCACCAACCGAGCGTAAGATTTTGCTCTTTTAAATTTAACAAGATTAGCATCGGTCGGATAACGCCGAAAAGTACACCAGGCCTTATGTTGAACTCTCCTAGCCGCTGCGCAATCAGGGTTCCACCAAGGCTTCGGACGTCTTGGGAGCGTCGTTGATGTTTTTGGGATAGAGAGATCTGCTGCCTGAATGATACACGTTGTGACATCAGTAACAGCTGCGTCAATTGACCCCCGGGTCACCATGGCAAAGGATATCATTGCGGACGGTGTGAAGACCTCCCACTTGGCACGATCCATCCTCCAACGAGGAGGGCGGGAGGCAGAAGATGGTACGCTCACATTATACCTAAGTACAATTGGGAAGTGGTCGCTTCCATGGAGGTCGTCACACACCGTCCACGACCAGGCGGCCATAACCGATGGTTGACCCAAAGATAAATCGATTGCACTGAAACTTCGTGTAGGCTCGTGGAAGTAAGTGTCAGCACCGGTGTTAAACAGGCACAAAGAGGTCGAGGAAAGAAGAGATTCGATCCTACGGCCTCGTGTGTCTGTTCTGACACTACCCCACAATGGATTATGAGCATTGAAGTCACCCAGAACAAGAGCAGGTGACGGCAGCTGCCCAACTAAGCTCTCAAGAACGGACACGCTCACGTCCTCATCCGGCGGCAGATAGATGCTGCAAACGGTTAGAGGCACAGGCATGGAGATACGCACCGCAACGGCTTGTAAAGATGTTGAGACCGCAACGGGAGAAACTGGAACATTGTGGGGGACAAGGATGGCAACTCCCCCGCAAGCAATATCTCCTGAAACATTATCTTTCCGAAATGCACTGTGGCCTCGAACTGAAAGGAGGTCTGATGGTTTAAGTTTTGTCTCCTGGAGGCAAAGGCACACCGGAGAGTATGACGAAAGCAGATGTTTCACGTCGTCATGTCTTGTTCGAAAGCCTCGACAGTTCCACTGAACGATTTGATCCATGGTTTGAATTGTGGTGAATGAGAAAAAAAAAACGAAAAACAAAACCCGAGAAAAACTGGGACAACTAAAAGTTGTCCGATTCCATCATTTCGTCTGCAATGTCCATTTGCGCTTGGGACTGTTTTGTCCGACGCCCTGTAGTCTCTGGTGGTAAAATGGGGCGGTATTTTGGTTCCTGTGTCGCAGATGATCTTGCCCGATCCTGGTTCTTATGATGGGAGTTTGGAGATTTCTTCTCCTTTTCTTTTTCCTTTCTCTTTCCTCCTGGGGTTGTTGAAGTTCCGGTGGTGCTGGTGTTAGTTGCAGCAGGTTTAGGCACCGTGGTTGTTGGAGCTTTCGCGTCCCTAGCTCGGGATTGTAGTGCTGCCAGACCAGCAGCTATGATGTCGTCTAGCTTGTAGGGACAATTCACTGGGATTTGGCTATCAGTCTGGGTACCGACTGTAGTCCTTGCAACAACCGCTGATGCATAGGATCGCCGATTTGATTGGTTTGGGGCGACCTTTCTTCTGGCCTCTGGGTAGGAGATTCCCTCAACGGTCTTAATGCGTTGGATCTCTTTTTCCTCTTTCCACTTTGGACAGTCTCTCGATGATGCTGCATGAGATCCCTTGCAGTTGAAGCACAGCTCGGCTTCGGCATGGCAATCTTGCAAAGTATGGTCTGTTGCAGTACAACGCCCACACCGGGCAGTGCTCCTGCAAGACTGCTGGGAGTGACCATATGCTTGGCATTTGAAGCATCGTAGAGGACTTGGTATGAAGGGGCGCACTTCAAGGTGTAGATACCCTGCCTTGATTGATGTTGGCAGGGATGGGGTGTTAAAGGTCAGTATGACGTTTCGAGATGGGACAGATTGGCCATTTCGCCGAAATAGGATGCGCCGGACTCCACTCACTTGCTGGTCTTTCAGTTCCTCCAGAAGTTCTTGGTCACTGCACTCCAGAAGGTCTTGAGAAGAGATAACACCTCGTGAGGAATTGAGGTAGCCGTGAGGGGTAACTTTTACTGGACAATCTAAAAAAGAGGTGGTGTTTAAAAGCACTGTAGCATATCTGGGACTCGACATCTCGACAAGAAGATCTCAGATTGGAGCTTCTTAACGCTCTTAGGAGAGCTGGCAATTGATTGCAGTAGCATTCACGGTGCACAAAAAGTTAGACTTCCAAAAGAGAATGAAAAATTGTTAAAATTCAAAAACTATTTTTTTCAATTGAGAATTCCTTTTGTCATTTATGCAGACTTCGAATGTTTTGTTCAGAAACTACCAGTGGGTAACAAACTCACTGAAAAGACTGCAAAACATACCCCGTCAGGATACTGATATGCTGTTATTCGTAATGATGGGGAATGCGTTACTAAACCTGTTGTATGCCGTGGAAAAAACGTTGTGGATCATTTTCTAAAATCTTTATTGGTTGAAGAGGAAAAGATCGGTGTTCTTCTAAAAATCAATAAACCTATAGATATGACTGAAGAGGACGAAATTTCTTTCAAAGAATTTGTTTCATATTTGTGAGAAACCACTGAATGGTGATAAAGTGCGAGATCACTGTCATTTAACTTCCAAATGCTGAGGGGCTGCACATAACAGCTGTAATTTAAATTTTCGTTCCAAATCCCAGTAATTTTTCATAATCTTCAAGGTTATGATTCCCACTTAATCATGCAAGAAATAGGAAAAATAAAGGATAAAGCCATTGGCTGTATTCCATCCAACACGGAGCAATATATTTCTTTCTCACTGGGTAATCTACACTTTATGGATTCTTTGAAATTTTTAAACACCTCTTTGGAGAAACTAGTCAAAAATTTAGCTCAAGAGGGAAAAGATAGTTTTAAGAATTTAAACCAAAACTTTTCTAGTACTCAGGTAGAACTTCTATTGCGAAAGGGAGTTCATCCCTATGATTACATGGATGGGGAAAAAAATTTGAAGATATTCGTCTCCCCGATAAGTGTTATTTCTATAATACCCTGACAGAGGAAAACATATGTGATGAAGATTACGCACACGCAGAAAATGTGTGGGAGCACTTTCAAATTAGAAATCTTGGAGAGTACCATGATTTATATATGCTAACAGATGTTTTACTGTTAGCAGACGTCTTCGAGAATTTTAGGGTGCTAACCCTTTCTTATTATGGAATTGACTGTTTGCATACGTACACGGCCCCTGGGATGGCGTTTCAAGCTTGTTTGAAAATGACAGGTGTTGAGCTTGAGCTTTTAACAGACATTGACATGCATCTTTTCATTGAAAAAGGTATCAGGGGTGGTGTATCGATGATCAGCAATAGATATGCTAGATCCAATAATAAATATCTTGAAGAATATAACCCGTCTGAACCCTCTAAATACATAATGTACTTCGACATTAATAATTTATATGGTTATGGACTTAGCCAATTTTTACCAATGAAGGACTTCCGGTGGTTAACAGATGAAGAAGTGCAAAATCTCAATATTTCCCAGGTATCTGATGAAAGCGATGTAGGATACATTTTGGAGGTAGATCTCTCTTATCCTGCAGAGCTTCATGACACGCACAGTGATTATCCATTAGCACCAGAAAAAATGAATATTTCACACGATATGCTCTCTAGTTATTCGAAGCAGGTAATGGAAGATCTTAACCTCATTTCCTACAGTAAAAAATGAAAAACTGCTGACTACTTTACACAACAAGAATAATTATATTTTGCACTACAGGAATCTGAAACTTTATTTAGAATTAGGGATGAAGCTGGGAAAAGTTCACAAAGTTCTATCATTCACACAAAGTCCCTGGTTAAGAGAATACATACATTTTAATACAGCAAAACGAGCACAGGCGAAACCTGCTTTTGAAAAGGATTTTTTTAAACTTTTAAATAATGCCGTTTTCGGTAAAACTATTGAAAATATCAGAAAACGTGTAAACTTAAAGTTAGTGCAGACAGAGAAACAAATGCTAAAGTTAATAGCATCACCAGCTTTTGATTCGTTTACCAGATTTAGTGATGGTTTAGTTGCTGTTCATATGAAACGTGTGAATTTGTATTTAAATAGACCTATCTATGCTGGATTTGCGATTTTGGATATTAGTAAAACATTAATGTATAATTTTCATTACACTTATGTAAAACAGAAATATGATGATAAGTGTGTTAAACTTTTGTTTACGGACACAGACTCACTGACTTACGAGATCTGTACTGATGATGTCTATGCAGATATGCTAGAAGACATTGAAAAATTTGATACTTCTGAGTATCCAACCAATCACTTTCTACATAGTCAGGTAAATAGAAAAGTGATTGGAAAACTGAAAGATGAGCTGAATGGAAGAGTGATAAAAGAATTTATAGGACTACGATCGAAAATGTATAGTATAGACAGTGAATGTGGAGAAAAATTAACTGCAAAAGGTGTTGTTAAAGCCGCAATTAAAAAAATCTACGACATGAGTTATATAAAACATCCCTCTTTCAGAAAAAAATATTCTATACCACAATGCAGCAAATTCAAAGTAAAAAGCATAAACTCTATACCATGAAAATAAGAAAGCGGAGTTTATGTCCTGCTGACGATAAAAGATATATTCTTTCAAATGGAATGGATACTCTAGCTTATGGGCATTGTAAAATTCCTAAAAATATTTAAAAGAAAAAAAAAAAAAAAGGTGTTAAGTATAATTTCCCATTATTCTATAATTAAAGAATGAAGAAAAATCGCATGATAATAAGAGCTATGAGAAGATTTTTACCTTTATGTTGGATGAAAGTAGAATTGTAACCTTAAAAATTTGCATAAATCGGTGTTAGCGCGGGAGATTCTAGAATGGTATAATTATCTGTAACCCTGAAGTTTGTGTGAGAGATGAGGTTGACACACTTGCTGTTAATGAGACATAATTGCTCTTAAACCCGAAAAGAATGCAAATGATGGGTTCGGATGTGAGACTAAACCCAGATGAAATTTCACTTGGAATTTGGTGAGTTACGGTTTCATTGCATATAGGTAAAAATCTTGATTTTTTTTTCCGTTACATTCCTAAAATTAATAATCAAACTAAACATTGAAAAATATTGAAACTTAACATCCTTTCAGGAGTAGAGGCCGAAAAGGAAAAATGGGCGGCTACACAGGGGCGCTCTTAACTGAGTGGGCCTCGGCTGTAAATAATACAGTTTCCTGCTGATGACCCGATGTAGCTTTTCGCCTGACAAATCACTGCTTTCATCGCCGAAAGCAGTGGATGAAAGCAGTGTTGTAAATACACAAGTTAGGAATAAAAATATCAGCTGTAGTTCTTTACATCAACTTTTCATTTCAACACTTTTCACACTGAATGAAATGTTCATCTTTCCAGACCTGCGAATACCATTCAAATGTGTGAAATGTACAATATATATGTTCTTTAAACGCTACAATAGTTACGTCATAATAACCATAATTATAAACCCAAAATTTAAAGATATATAGAGGGGAATAACACATTACTTATGAAACCAGAGCTCTCGGCAAGCTATGTTGTATTAAGACAACAAATCAAAAGTGTGGGGAAAAAAACCACGTTCTTCACATACACCCAACCAGACGCGTTTTCCAAATTGTAACCATCACATCCTACTCCACCACCACCCAAGCGTCCGCCTCCTCCACCACCACCCAAGCGTCCGCCTCCTCCACCGCTCCTCCACCCAAGCGTCCGCCTCCTCCACCGCTCCTCCACCTGGGAAGGTGGAGGAGCCATAGGATAACATTGGCTCCTCCTCTGTTTCAGAACCCCCATTTCCTATACTACTGACCACAAATAAAAGTATTCGTAAAAAGTACTTACATAGGTCCTTGAGTATCCACAGTATGGATGACACTAATAACACAAACACTCACTCACTTCACTAATATGTTGGCACTACGAGTAGTTTGATCTTAACTTCCATCACCGCTCATTCTTAGCTGTATCTGAAACGATGTCGTTCCCCGGTCACTGGAGGTACGTTATGAGACACACACACAAGATTTTTCTCCTCTACTTGACACGAAGAGGCTCTGCAGGGGGGGGTCCTCCGTGGTTCCTGGTGTCAGGCGTTTCTCCTCTCCGCTCTCTCTGTCTCTCTCTCTCTCTGGTTGAGCGAGGATATTCCCTAATTATTATGTCTCTGTTGGCATTCCACCTGAAATGGCTCCTTACGACAGGTATCGATGGTTCGGCGAGGTGAAGAAAGTTTTTAGGTAAATCTGGTGCTTATTATTCATCAGCTTATGCTCTCAGCTGGCTTCGCTTCTTATGCCCAGAATTGCAAGAGCACGCAGACGGACGGCAAGCAAATTCTAGCACGAGGAAAAATCGAGGCCCAGTTCTCTCGGCTATCAAACGGTATCTGTTACTCTCAACAACAATCTCCCGTCTCCAAGAAATTGGTAAGCGGTGAATTCCAACACTTGAAACCGCGACATTTATAATAAACCGCTCTTCAAGTCTAAGAGCTTTCCCATTGTTTTGCGCGCGGCACTGACAAAAGCTTCAAAGGCTTTTGCCGTCCAAACACTTTTGAGTCATGGGAAATAGCTTTTAAACTCTGACCCGTCCCATTTCCGTTTATGGGCTCTTTGTTCTCGTGGCAAACACCTGCAACTCGCCACTTGAATTCAAAGTGCTGGAAGATCTTTTCTTAATATACCGACCCTCGCAAGTGTTTAAATTATAACTCTCTGTTAATTAAAACCCCCAATCAAGTTTCAATTACTGTTAATTAACCACGCCTCTCGCCAATTAATTATGCGAGGGGGTGGGGGGATCGTCACAATATGTATTATGTTCTTCGAACTGTCCATCTTGTCTTCAATTATTGCTAGTATACAATGCATTCATGATATTTCGTTACCCCATAAATGGTCGGAATTTACTGATTGGAGCGTTGCAGTGTCTTATGCTATTATCGTTGCTCACTGGTACCTTTGTCACTGTGCGCTCTGATGCTTCTTGTACATTATTCTCTGTGTCCAACTGCTTGAGTGATAATAAAAAAACTGCCGTGTAACCCATTACATTTGTATTTTGCAGATTAACAGCGATAGCTGTATATCATAAAATTTTCAGTCGTTATTCGAAAGCTCACGCTGTGAAGGAAACGAAACGTTCTTCATAATTTGCGTGAATTATCCACACATTTCCGTTTGTAGATGCACGATATAGAGACCCAACGGTTACAATAGAGTGGCAATTTAAGAAACTTTTATACAAACATAAATGTCAAACAAGAATACCGCTGAAATTTCCGTAAATTTCCTTGGAAATAGGCACATTCTTTGCGGAAGTATGAAATGTGTTGTATTGTATAGTTATTTCGGGGTATGAGTTTGTAGTAGTTCATCATTAGTTTTCAAACAGAATCAAAGCAAAAAAAAAATGCAAACTACATGAATAATCTAGTTGCAACAATCAGATGCTAATCTCTTCCATCTCTGGAGCTGAATTCTCTCAATCAAAGATATAGATAGTAGCAAATTCAAATACCTCAATGGAAAACGAAATCCTCTGAAGAAATACTTTTCAGGGGTTTAGCGGGTGCCATTTCCCATTGATGTATTGTTAAGAATGGCCATCTGTTCAGAAAACTTGAAAATTGGAAATCCAAACGCTCTGAAGAATTATCTCTCCAGGGGTTGCGATCTCTTCGGTTTCGTTTCCCATTGATGTGTTGTTAAGAATGGTCATCTTTTAGAAAAATTGGAAATCGTAACCCCCTGAAAAAATAATTCTTTAGGGGGTTTCGTTTCCCATTGCTACACTGCTCAGAATGGCCATCTGTTCAGAAATCTGAAAAACTGCATCGATCTGTCGCGGGAATTTAACCCGTTTTGTCCGATTTCGGTTCGAGCATGCTACCGTTGCACAACCCACTACAACAATTACCAAGAAACTCAAGCTAAGTAGCTCTATCGAAATAATCTGAATGTGTGCGACACTGTATACTCGAATGGAAATCGGGAGATGAGGGTTCTATTCGCGATCCAGGTCATTCAATTTTGAAACTTTCTGAAGATATGGCTTCATGGAAATACTGCAGCGTTGTGCCGACAAGGACGTTTATTAATTCAAATATGTTATAACAGCCCCTAGTGGGAAAATGGTGCACCAAGAATATAAAAACTGCAAGCAGATAAGGTTGATCGCAGTTGCAGTAACTTATGGTAACAGAACATTTTAAATTCAAGCTATAGATGTTCACGTAACGCAGAATTAAAAATCTAAAGCAGCATCATCTAACCAAAAACTTTGCATCAGGCAACTTAGAAAGTAAAAGAAACCCATTTTTTTTTGTCGTAATTATGGCTGTCGATTATAAACTTTTTGCAGATTGCGCAAATGCGACATGCATTCGTCCGAGAAGGGTCCGTGTTCGAATCCCAGCGACGAGGCGTGAATTTTGTATTTGACTTACGGCATTGGTTCTCTCTCTCGCCTGGAACCAGTGGTCCTAAATTATGGACGGGTGACTATTTATAGCCCTTCGGGGTGACATATATATCATCATCATCATTGTCAACCATTATCAATCCACTGCTGGACGAAGATTTCCTCAAGTTTCTTCCACAATGGTCTGTCTTGTGCCAGTCTCCTCCATGTTACTCCCGCATACTTTCGAATATATATACTGTATATGCTTCTGAAAACATTTTGCTGGGCTATAAGTAGTCGCTCCTTCCTAATTTAAGGCCACTGCTTACAGCCCATCGTCAGAGCCACTGACGTAAGACAAACACGACATTCATGCCTCACAGGAATTCTAACCCGGATCCATCTCGGATGGATGGTCAGAAACCAGAAATCATAAACTGCTTTTCATTGAAATATTTTTCGACCTCCCTAACCCTCAAACTTTAGTTTAATCATTTTTTCACACTACTGATCGAATATCATATACACTGGCGGAAAGTGAAAAAAAAACACCAAGAAGGAGACGTCTGATACCAACGAAATTTATACAGCATAATAACGGAATACAGAGGATAACGTGATCAAAACATTATGGCAAAATACAGCTGTATTTGCGGTAAACTGAAAAATAACATTTCTATGTAACATGGTTAGTACGAGCTTGAACCGCCATGAACTGCGTCACACTGTGCAATTCTGGCATGGAGTCTGCCGTACAGATGTTGAATGTAAGTTTGGGGTATTCAGTTCCAAGCATCCTCAACCTGGACGCGTAAATCGGGGATTGTCGTGGCTGGCCCTGGAGACCGGATAAGTCGTTGTCCCATAAAATCAAACACGTGCTCAATGGAGGACAAATCCGATGACCATGGAAGTTGTCTCACAACCTGAAGCGCATGTTGCGTTGCACGTGCCGTGTGTGGGCGTGCGCTATCTTGCTGGAAAACACCACGATGGACCGACCTTACAAATGGAACAACAACGGGCTGAATGATGTTGTTGATGTAGGATGTGCTGTTTAACGTACTCAGTACAAACACTAGTTGTGTACGGGAGTGATAGCTGATCACTCCCCACACTAGGAGACCAGGTGTAGGCCCTGTGTGTCGCTGGCGGATGCAACAAAGCTGGACACGCTCCCCTGTGCGTCTGCGAACACGCATACGGCCATCGGAGGCTCCCAAACAGAATCTTCTTTCATCGCTGAACACGACAGATCGCCATTGCGTTGTCCAGTGAAGACGTTGGCGATACCACTACAGCCGTTCCTGACGTTGGGCTGGAGTCAGAGGTACATATGCCAGAGGCACACGTAGTCCTGCATCCAGTAGACGGTTGCGGATTGTTCGCACAGTCACCTCAGGTGCAACGGCAGCTCAGATTTGCGTCGCAGTGGATGTTCTTCTTGACAACGCCGCTCTTCTTATGCGTCGATCGGTCCGCTAATCAGTTCGTCTGTGAGTCCCGGTTCCACGTCTTCTCGTGTGGGAGTGTTTGTCGGACCATCTACGCCACCATCGTACTACCACCGATACTTCCCGTCCAATTCGCTCTGCAATACGACGATACGACGACCCGGCCTCGCGGAGTCCGACTAGACGACCTCGCTCAAAGTCCGATAACTTCTGAAATCGTACACGTCTTCCAAATCCAGGCATTGCAGCTTCTTCAGGGTCTTCGCACGTGTCCGTACGCCGACGACTGATTACATTCGTAGAGAGCATTGTCATTTTCACGTAGGACTTCCGTCCACAGGGAGTAGAGTTTAGGTCCCAGCCACCTACAGCGAGATCGCCTTTTGGGCAGGACACAGAAACGGAAGGAATGAGAGCAAGTCTAGCGACTTTTGACAGAACAGTTTGTAGTGAGATTAGAGTACAGTAGATGGCGCCACCGTACAAGTACGGTATTGCACATAGATGGGTGAGAGAATTTCAAGGAGGACATAGGAAAGGATACCTATTTAACCAGTAGGTCCAGCCTGGGGGCCGTCACTTTACGTGCTCGTCCGATGCACGGCGGATATTCAGCGATTGTTAGTAAATCACACCATCTCTGAAAGATCAGCCCAGGGTAGAACCTGGGGACCCAGCATCGATAGTCTGAAACACTAACCACTAAGCCATCCGCGGCTCAACTGATTACATTCACTTCGCCGTACTCCTTAAATACCACCGACGATAATTTGCATATTATGCCGTGCTGTGGGGTAAGCGCTCACTGGTTGGTCCTGAAATTAACATCACACCTACGTAAACTCGACCCCATTAACATATGTAAATTTCATGATCGTCCGCCAATTCCTTCTTGGTGTTTTTTTTTTCACTTTCCGCCAGTGTACATTAGGGCGGTGCGAAGAAACCAACATTTTTGATACTCAAACGCCCTAGTGTTCAACAATTGTGGTTGGTGGTCAGTATGCCACAGCTTAAATTGTTTTTGATTCAGATAACATCTTTCTCCAGCGCTTTTACATCAAAATTTCGAATTTTTAGCCAAATATCGAAATTTTGAACTAGAAGCAAATACGTTTCCCTTTCCCCCGCACGGGGATAACTGGTTTTCCAGTTATTTGGGGACCGGCGCCCCCACGGCCCGAGCTGACCTTGTGACGGTTTTTTGCTTTTTTGTTTTTGTGCTTTCACGTTACCGCAGGGACAGCTGTTCATCCAGCTGATGGGGAGTAGCGACCCCACGGCCCTAGCCGACTTGTTATGTTTGATTCATCCCATTAGAACTTTGTGTTGCCACCACCTTGACAGCACCCGCCTCAGTTGTTGGTTGCTGAGGTTGTGATTATGCGCCAGCCCTTTCCTTTCCTCTGGCTTTCTCTCCCTTTCCTGTTTTTACTTTCTTCTCCACTACCTGTTCTTCTTTTCTACTCCATTTTCTACTCGACTTGCTTCTCCATTTTCTGTTCCTCTCTTGTTTTTCCGGGCTGGTTTGCTAGACCTACCTGCACGTTTGCCGTGTGCGGTGACCCGTAAGGTGGAAAAGGGGATGCTGGAGGCTGAGGTTTCTGGTGGCCAGGTTGTTGTTGTCGCCAGTCGCCAACACTCCTCTTTGCCCCCTGCTTCACCCTAAACGGGCGGCTAGGAACTAACCCACTCCTAGTCAATCGGCTTGTTGTTTCGTACAACAGGGTGAGTTTGGGGATAGTGCGGGCATGCCAAAGGGGTGTTACCGAGACCTGGGAAAGTCTCGGTACTCGCTGAGCGCATGTCTGGCCCATCAACATGCTATATCCGTTGCTTAACCCTAGAGTCGTGTCCTGCGTCCAATTGGGCTTGCGGACCTCCGGCTCTCCCCTGTTGGGCTCGGTTGTGGGCGGGGAAATCGGCGGACGAACTTTTCAATTCTATTTATGGATAACAAAAAAATTTCCCAAGAACTTCAAACAAAGCGGCCCATTGAGGAAGGGTCACCCCCTCCCAACAAGAAACCTACACCTGATTCTGCCAATGTTCGGTTCTTTTGCATCCACTCCTTGGACGCTTCAAACCCATTAAACACCAGAAGCCCCTTCTGGATAAATAAAGCATTGCAATCAATTGCCAGCTCTCCTAAGAGCGTTAAGAAGCTCCAATCTGGAGATCTTCTTGTCGAGATGTCGAGTCCCAGATATGCTACAGTGCTTTTAAACACCACCTCTTTTTAGATTGTCCAGTAAAAGTTACCCCTCACGGCTACCTCAATTCCTCACGAGGTGTTATCTCTTCTCAAGACCTTCTGGAGTGTAGTGACCAAGAACTTCTGGAGGAACTGAAAGACCAGCAAGTGAGTGGAGTCCGGCGCATCCTATTTCGGCGAAATGGCCAATCTGTCCCATCTCGAAACGTCATACTGACCTTTAACACCCCATCCCTGCCAACATCAATCAAGGCAGGGTATCTACACCTTGAAGTGCGCCCCTTCATATCAAGTCCTCTACGATGCTTCAAATGCCAAGCATATGGTCACTCCCAGCAGTCTTGCAGGAGCACTGCCCGGTGTGGGCGTTGTACTGCAACAGACCATACTTTGCAAGATTGCCATGCCGAAGCCGAGCTGTGCTTCAACTGCAAGGGATCTCATGCAGCATCTTCGAGAGACTGTCCAAAGTGGAAAGAGGAAAAAGCGATCCAACGCATTAAGACCGTTGAGGGAATCTCCTACCCAGAGGCCAGAAGAAAGGTCGCCCCAAACCAATCAAATCGCCGATCCTATGCATCAGCGGTTGTTGCAAGGACTACAGTCGGTACCCAGACTGATAGCCAAATCCCAGTGAATTGTCCCTACAAGCTAGACGACATCATAGCTGCTGGTCTGGCAGCACTACAATCCCGAGCTAGGGACGCGAAAACTCCAACAACCACTGTGCCTAAACCTGCTGCAACTAACACCAGCACCACCGGAACTTCAACAACCCCAGGAGGAAAGAGAAAAGAAAACAGAAAAGGAGAAGAAATCTCCAAACTCCCATCATAAGAACCAGGATCGGGCAAGATCATCTGCGACACAGGAACCAAAATACCGCCCCATTTTACCACCAGAGACTACAGGGCGTCGGACAAAACAGTCCCAAGCGCAAATGGACATTGCAGACGAAATGATGGAATCGGACAACTTTTAGTTGTCCCAGTTTTTCTCGGGTTTTGTTTTTCGTTTTTTCTTTTTCTCATTCACCACAATTCAAACCATGGATCAAATCGTTCAGTGGAACTGTCGAGGCTTTCGAACAAGACATGACGACGTGAAACATCTGCTTTCGTCATACTCTCCGGTGTGCCTTTGCCTCCAGGAGACAAAACTTAAACCATCAGACCTCCTTTCAGTTCGAGGCTACAGTGCATTTCGGAAAGATAATGTTTCAGGAGATATTGCTTGCGGGGGAGTTGCCATCCTTGTCCCCCACAATGTTCCAGTTTCTCCCGTTGCGGTCTCAACATCTTTACAAGCCGTTGCGGTGCGTATCTCCATGCCTGTGCCTCTAACCGTTTGCAGCATCTATCTGCCGCCGGATGAGGACGTGAGCGTGTCCGTTCTTGAGAGCTTAGTTGGGCAGCTGCCGTCACCTGCTCTTGTTCTGGGTGACTTCAATGCTCATAATCCATTGTGGGGTAGTGTCAGAACAGACACACGAGGCCGTAGGATCGAATCTCTTCTTTCCTCGACCTCTTTGTGCCTGTTTAACACCGGTGCTGACACTTACTTCCACGAGCCTACACGGAGTTTCAGTGCAATCGATTTATCTTTGGGTCAACCATCGGTTATGGCCGCCTGGTCGTGGACGGTGTGTGACGACCTCCATGGAAGCGACCACTTCCCAATTGTACTTAGGTATAATGTGAGCGTACCATCTTCTGCCTCCCGCCCTCCTCGTTGGAGGATGGATCGTGCCAAGTGGGAGGTCTTCACACCGTCCGCAATGATATCTTTTGCCATGGTGACCCGGGGTCAATTGACGCAGCTGTTATTGATGTCACAACGTGTATCATTCAGGCAGCAGATCTCTCTATCCCAAAAACATCAACGACGCTCCCAAGACGTCCGAAGCCTTGGTGGAACCCCGATTGCGCAGCGGCTAGGAGAGTTCAACATAAGGCCTGGTGTACTTTTCGGCGTTATCCGACCGATGCTAATCTTGTTAAATTTAAAAGAGCAAAATCTTACGCTCGGTTGGTGCGTCGACGAAGCAAGAGGGAGTCTTGGATGAAGTACGTTTCATCTATCAATTCACGTGCCAGTTCAAAAACTGTTTGGGAAAAAATTCGTAAGATCCGGGGAAACTATAGTTCCCGCCAAATTTCAATTCTTGAGAATAACGGCTGCACGTATGCTGAAGTTGGGGAGATTGTGGATTGCTTGGGCGAAGCGTTTGCCTCAATTTCTAGTTCTCAGGCGTATCTCCCGCCCTTTCAGAGGATTAAAACAACCGCGGAACGCCAGAAATTCTCCTTTGCGCCTTTTTATAACACTGAGTATAACTCCCCCTTCAGCATGGTTGAATTACGGGTGGCTCTGCATCGGTCCGGCGCAACATCTGTCGTTGCCGACGACATCCACTATGACATGATTCGTCATCTCTCGCAGTCGTCTCTCGAGAATCTGTTAGTGCTTTTCAACCGCATTTGGTTGGAGCACAGTTTCCCGGACTCTTGGCGAAGAGCTTTTGTTTTACCTTTTCCCAAGCCTGGCAAAGACCCCAAGTCTCCCTCTAGTTATCGGCCAATTGCCCTCACTAGCTGTCTGTGCAAAATCCTTGAACGAATGGTTAATTCCCGGCTAATTTATTTTCTTGAAGAACATCGAATACTGTCTCCATCACAAAGCGGCTTCCGTCGTCATCGTTCAGCTCCTGACCATCTCCTGCTCCTTGAGACGTCTGTTCGTGAGGCGTTCGTACGTAGGCAGCACCTGGTGTCTGTATTTTTTGACATCGAAAAAGCTTACGATAGAGCGTGGCGTCACGGTATCCTCCGTGACCTCCACGAGAGTGGGTTGCGGGGAAACCTGCCAACCTTCATTGCCAACTTTCTTCGTAACCGTGTGTTCCAGGTGCGCCTGGGTACAACGCTGTCCGCCTTTTTCCATCAAGAACAAGGCGTTCCTCAAGGCAGCATTCTTTCGGTGACTCTGTTCATCCTCCGCATTAATTGTTTGCTTAAAAATCTTCCTCCTACGGTTTCGACTACCATTTATGTTGACGACCTTCACATCTTCTGCTCGTCATCAAGCATGCATTTCATTGAAAGGCAGCTGCAGTCTGCAATTAACCAGATAGTTAAAGCGGCTAACAACAATGGTTTCGTTCTTTCTGCTGAAAAGACAGCGTGTGTACATTTCTGCCGGAGGCGTGGTCTCCACCCCGATCCAGAACTCTATTTGGACCATGCAGCCATTCCAGTTTTGCCGGAAACCAAGTTCCTTGGTTTGACCGTCGACCGTGCGCTCACCTTTCGCTCGCACGTTCGACGACTCCGGACTTCCTGTCTGAGAGCTTTGTCAATCCTCAAGATCCTCGCCTCAGTTCCTGGGGTGCAGACAGGACTTCCCTGTTCCGTATTTACCATTCTCTCATTCGGTCTAAACTGGATTATGGCTGTATGGTGTATGGCTCTGCGCGTCCTTCCGTTCTCCGGCCGTTGGATACCATCCATCATCAAGCGCTGCGTCTTTGTACAGGAGCATTTCGCACGTCACCCATTCCCAGCCTTTATGCCGACGCGAACGAACCGTCGCTTCATATACGCCGTCTGCAGCTGTCTCTTCAATTTTACCTGAAACTTAGATCTCTCTCAGAACATACTTTACACGATGCAGTTTTTCATCCCCAGCATGCTCGTTTGTTCGAGATCCGTCCCTCGTGCATCCGAACCTTCGGTCTTCGTTTGGCGGCCGTAGCTCGTGATGCAGGGCTCGACTTGTCACTCGTTGGAGAGACCAGGGGCTTTGAGGATCCCCCATGGCACCCTCTTGGTGTCATGGTTGATACCAGCTTTACATCTTTTGACAAGTCCTCAACCCCTGCGTCAGTATACCAGCAGCTCTTCGCGGAACACCGTTACGTCAACGCAGACTTTATTCCTGTTTTCACCGATGGATCTAAGGCGGCTGGTGTCGTTGGATGCGCCGCCGTCTGCATTGACGAAGTTTCTGTTGCCCGCATTCCTGCCGAGGCCACGGTGTTTTCGGCGGAGATGCATGCTGTGTATCTTGCACTTGTTCACGTGCAGTCGAGCTCTCATCAGCGTGCTATTGTGTACACTGATTCGTTGAGTGTTGTGCAATCATTGTCATCTTTGGATTTCTCTGGCCACCCACTTCTTTTTACCGTACGGAGACTTCTTCGTTCTTTGTTCGAGGCTGATGTCCAGATTCGGTTCTGCTGGATTCCTGGGCATGTTGGGATCCCAGGGAACGAGTCTGCTGATGCTGCTGCTAGATCTGCCTCTTCTTTGGTTGTCACACCGTTGCCACTGTTCCACCGTGATTTTCGCTTTCTTGTTCACGATCATATCAGACGAACGTGGCGGGGTCTGTGGGACCAACAGGTGGAGAATAAACTGCACCGTGTTAAACCCATCCTTGGAGTCTGGAAATCATCGTGTCGCCGGAACCGTAGGGAAGAAGTTGTTCTTGCGCGTCTCCGCATTGGGCATTGTCGCTTCACGCATAACTATTTGCTGTGTGGCGACGCTGCCCCAATGTGTGAGGCGTGCGACTGTTTACTCACCGTCTCTCATGTATTGTGCAGTTGTGTTCGTTTTCGTCATCATCGGTTTCACTATTTTCAGTCTCATCTGCTGGACGAGGACGCAGCTACGCTTCAAAAGCTTTTGGGCGACCACTGCGACACTTTCGCAGTATTTTCCTTTTTAAAAGAGATTAACATTTTAAAACTTATTTAATATAAAAAAAAAAAAAAAAAAAAAGTTATAATAAATATAATAGTAAATTAATAAAGTTATATATAAACCTGATTAACTAACTGGTCTTCACAACATCTTCCATCATCCTCTTTTCTAGCTTTTACGGAGCCTGTCTGCTCTTGATCATTTCACCCCGCTTTTAAAAATCATTGGCTGATAGTTCTATGTCTGGCGCTCTTTGGCCAAGCCTGGCCCTTGCGCCACTAAAATTAATTAACTAACTAACTAACTAAGTTTCCCTTTCGCAAGTTTTTCGTTTTTAGACCTCAGGTAAGTAAAATAGGACTATAAAAATAGTTCGTCTGGTCATAAAAGACCCCTAGGCACAGGGCCGTCACGTTCATTTTGTTCGGAAACCTGTCAATTTGCGTCTGATTCGGGGACTGTTTCAGACAGACAGGCGCTTGCTGCATTCTTAGCATTGCAGCGATTTCATTTGCGGCTCCTCGCTACTGAAAAGTACCCAGGACTCGCCACGCGGAGGCGGCCGCAATGGATTCCCTAGAATGCTGGTCCAACCACCCGACCATATGTAGGCACGGGGTAACTGCCACATATTTTGGCGTTTTGGCTTCTATGGCTTCAAGTGCGTCTTCGTTTCAAAAGTGAGCATTGTTGCTCTGTCCTGCAGTCTTGCTCATATATACCCATCGTGAGATAGTAGTCCACAGACGTTATTCGAAGCTTGCGTCACCTCCTGAACAGCTCGTTCCACTGCCTGTGTATGGCACAGTAGGTGACTATTAGCAGAGACGGGAGATGCAGGGTCTAAGATGATATTTTGAAGTTCTTCCTCTGATATATCATTCGATGCTTGCGTCACCTCCTGAACAGCTCGTTCCACTGCCTGTGTATGGCACAGTAGGTGACTATTATCAAAGACGGGAGATGCAGGGTCTGAGATGATATTTTGCAGTTCTTCCTCTGATATATCATTCGATGCTTGCGTCACCTCCTGAACAGCTCGTTCCACTGCCTGTGTGTGGCACAGTAGGTGACTATTATCAGAGACGGGAGATGCAGGGTCTAAGATGATATTTTGCAGTTCTTCCTCTGATATATCATTCGATGCTTGCGTCACATCCTGAACAGCTCGTTCCACTGCCTGTGTATGGCACAGTAGGTGACTATTATCAAAGACGGGAGATGCAGGGTCTGAGATGATATTTTGCAGTTCTTCCTCTGATATATCATTCGATGCTTGCGTCACCTCCTGAACAGCTCGTTCCACTGCCTGTGTATGGCACAGTAGGTGACTACCCCGCACGGGGATAACTGGTTTTAAAGTTATTTGGGGAGCGGCGCCCCCACGGCCCGAGCTGACCTTGTGACGGTTTTTTGCTTTCTTGTATTTGTGCTTTCACGTCACCGCAGGGACAGCTGTTCATCCAGCTGACGGGGGTAACGGCCCCAGCCGACATGTTATGTTTGGGTCTTCCCATTTCAACTTTGTGTTGCCACCACCTTGACAGCACCCGCCTCAGTTGTTGGTTGCTGAGGTTGTGATTATGCGCCAGCCCTTTCCTTTCCTCTCCCTTTCCTGTTTTTACTTTCTTCTCCACTACCTGTTCTTCTTTTCTTCTCCATTTTCTACTCGACTTGCTTCTCCATTTTCTGTCCCTCTCTTGTTTTTCCGGGCTGGTTTGCTAGACCTACCTGCACGTTTGCCGTGTGCGGTGACCCGTAAGGTGGAAAAGGGGATGCTGGAGGCTGAGATTTCTGGTGGCCAGGTTGTAGTTGTCGCCAAGTCGCCAACACTCCTCTTTGCCCCCTGCTTCACCCTAAACGGGAGGCTAGGAACTAACCCGCTCCTAGTCAATCGGCTTGTTGTTACGTATAACAGGGTGAGTTTGGGGATAGTTTGGGCATGCCAAAGGGGTGTTACCAAGATCTGGGAAAGTCGCGGTACTCGCTGAGCGCATGTCTGGCCCATCAACATGCTATATCCGTTGCTTAACCCTAGAGTCGTGTCCTGCGTCCAATTGGGCTTGCGGACCTCGGCTCTCCCCTGTTGGGCTCGGTTGTGGGCGGGGAAATCGGCGGACGAACTTTTCACTTCTATTCATGGCTAACCAAAAAATTTCCCAAGAACTTCAAACAAAGCGGCCCATTGAGGAAGGGTCACCCCCTCCCAACAAGAAACCTACACCTGATTCTGCCAATGTTCGGTTCTTTTGCATCCACTCCTTGGACGCTTCAAACCCATTAAACACCAGAAGCCCCTTCTGGATAAATAAAGCATTGCAATCAATTGCCAGCTCTCCTAAGAGCGTTAAGAAGCTCCAATCTGGAGATCTTCTTGTCGAGATGTCGAGTCCCAGATATGCTACAGTGCTTTTAAACACTACCTCCTTTTTAGATTGTCCAGTAAAAGTTACCCCTCACGGCTACCTCAATTCCTCACGAGGTGTTATCTCTTCTCAAGACCTTCTGGAGTGCAGTGACCAAGAACTTCTGGAGGAACTGAAAGACCAACAAGTGAGTGGAATCCGGCGCATCCTATTTCGGCGAAATGGCCAATCTGTCCCATCTCGAAACATCATACTGACCTTTAACACCCCATCCCTGCCAACATCAATCAAGGCAGGGTATTTACACCTTGAAGTGCGCCCCTTCATACCAAGTCCTCTACGATGCTTTAAATGCCAAGCATATGGTCACTCCCAGCAGTCTTGCAGGAGCACTGCTCGCTGTGGGCGTTGTACAGCAACAGACCATACTTTGCAAGATTGCCATGCCGAAACCGAGCTGTGCTTCAACTGCAAGGGATCTCAAGCAGCAGCATCGAGAGACTGTCCAAAGTGGAAAGAGGAAAAAGAGACCCAACGCATTAAGACCGTTGAGGGAATCTCCTACCCAGAGGCAAGAACAAAGGTCGTTCCAAGTCAATCAAATCGGCGATTCTATGCATCAGCGGTTGTTGCAAGGACTACAGTCGGTACACAGACTGATAGCCAAATCCCTGTGAATTGTCCCTACAAGCTAGACGACATCATAGCTGCTGGTCTGGCAGCACTGCAATCCCGAGCTAGGGACGTGAAAGCTCCAACAACCACTATGCCTAAACCTGCTGCAACTAACACCAGCACCACCGGGACTTCAACAACCCCGGGAGGAAAGAGAAAGGAAAAAGAGAAGAAATCTCCAAACTCTCATCATAAGAACCAGGATCGGGCAGGATCATCTGCGACACAGGAACCAAAATACCGCCCCATTTTACCACCAGAGACTACAGGGCGTCGGACAAAACAGTCCCAAGCGCAAATGGACATTGCTGACGAAATGATGGAATCGGACAACTATTAGTTGTCCCAGTCTTTCTCGGGTTTTGTTTTTCGTTTTTTCTTTTTCTCATTCACCACACTTCAAACCATGGGTCAAATCGTTCAGTGGAACTGTCGAGGCTTTCGGACAAGACATGACGACGTGAAACATCTGCTTTCGACATACTCTCCGGTGTGCCTTTGCTTCCAGGAGAGAAAACTTAAACCATCAGACCTGCTTTCAGTTCGAGGCTACAGTGCATTTCGGAAAGATAATGTTTCAGGAGATATAGCTTGCGGGGGAGTTGCCATCCTTGTCACCCACAGTGTTCCAGTTTCTCCCGTTGCGGTCTCAACATCTTTACAAGCCGTTTGCTGTGCGTATCTCCATGCCTGTGCCTCTAACTGTTTGCAGCGTCTATCTGCCGCCGGATGAGGACGTGAGCGTGTCCGTTCTTGAGAGCTTAGTTGGGCAGCTGCCGTCACCTGCTCTTCTTCTGGGTGACTTCAATGCTCATAATCCATTGTGGGGTAGTGTCAGAACAGACACACGAGGCCGTAGGATCGAATCTCTTCTTTCCTCGACCTCTTTGTGCCTGTTTAACACCGGTGCTGACACTTACTTCCACGAGCCTACTCGAAGTTTCAGTGCAATCGATTTATCTTTGGGTCAACCATCGGTTTTGGCCGACTGGTCGTGGACGGTGTGTAACGACCTCCATGAAAGCGACCACTTCCCAATTGTACTTAGGTATAATGTGAGCGTGCCATCTTCTGCCTCCCGCCCTCCTCGTTGGAAGATGGCTTGTGCCAAGTGGGAGGTCTTCATATCGTCCGCAGTGATATCTTTTGCCATGGTGACCCGGGGGTCAACTGACGCAGCTGTTACTGATGTCACAACGTGTATCATTCAGGCAGCAAATCTCTCTATCCCAAAAACATCAACGACGCTCCCAAGACGTCCGAAGCCTTCCGATTGCGCAGCGGCTAGGAGAGTTCAACATAAGGCCTGGTGTACTTTTCGGCGTTATCCAACCGATGCTAATCTTGTTAAAATTAAAAGAGCAAAATCTTAAGCTCGGTTGGTGCGTCGACGAAGCAAGAGGGAGTCTTGGATGAAGTACGTTTCATCTATCAACTCACGTGCCAGTTCAAAAACTGCTTGGGAAAAAATTCGTAAGATCCGGGGAAACTATAGTTCCCGCCAAATTTCAATTCTTGAGAATAACGGCTGCACGTATGCTTAAGTTGGGAAGATTGTGGATTGCTTGGGCGAAGCGTTTGCCTCAGTTTCTAGTTCTCAGGCGTATCTCCCGTCCTTTCAGAGGATTAAAATAACCGCGGAACGCCAGAAAATCTCCTTTGCGCCTTTTTATAACACTGAGTATAACTCCCCCTTCGGCATGGTTGAACTACGGGTGGCTCTGCATCGGCCCGGTGCAACATCTGTCGGTCCCGACGGCATCCACTATGACACGATCCGTCATCTCTCGCAGTTGTCTCTCAAGAATCTGTTAGAGCTTTTCAACCGCATTTGGTTGGAGCACAGTTTCCCGGACTCTTGGCGAAGAGCTTTTATTTTACCTTTTCCCAAGCCTGGCAAAGACCCCAAGTCTCCCTCTAGTTATTGGCCAATTGCCCTCACTAGCTGTCTATGCAAAATCCTTGAACGAATGGTTAATTCCCGGCTAATTTATTTTCTTGAAGAACATCGAATACTGTCTCCATCACAAAGCGGCTTCCGTCGTCATCGTTCAGCTCCTGACCATCTCCTGCTCCTTGAGACGTCTGTTCGTGAGGCGTTCGTACGTAGGCAGCACCTGGTGTCTGTATTTATTGACATCGAAAAAGCTTACGATAGAGCGTGGCGTCACGGTGTCCTCCGTGACATCCACGAAAATGGGTTGCGGGGAAACCTCCCAACATTCATTGCCAGCTTCCTTCGTAACCGCGTGTTCCAGGTGCGCCTGGGTACGACGCTCTCTGCCTTTTTCCATCAAGAACAAGGTGTCCCTCAAGGCAGCATTCTTTCGGTGACTCTGTTCATCTTCCGCATAAACTGTCTGCTCAAAAATCTTCCTCCGGCGGTTTCGGCTACCATTTATGTTGACAACCTTCACATCTTCTGTTCGTCATCCAGCATGCATTTCGTTGAAAGGCAGCTGCAGTCTGCAATTACCCAGATTGTTAAAGCGGCTAACAATAACGGGTTTGTTCTTTCTCCCGACAAGACAGCCTGTGTCCATTTCTGCCGAAGGCGTGGCCTCCATCCTGATCCAGAGCTCTATTTGGACCGTGCAGCCATTCCAGTTTTGCCGGAAACCAAGTTCCTTGGTTTGACCGTTGACCGTGCTCTCACCTTTCGCTCGCACGTTCGACGGCTAAGGACTTCCTGTCTGAGAGCCTTGTCAATCCTTAAGATCCTTGCCTCAGTCTCCTGGGGTGCAGACAGGACTTCCTTGTTCCGTATTTACCATTCTCTCATTCGGTCTAAGCTGGATTATGGCTGTATGGTGTATGGCTCTGCGCGTCCTTCCGTTCTCCGGCCGTTGGATACCATCCACCATCAAGCACTGCGTCTTTGTACGCGAGCATTTCGCACGTCACCCATTCCCAGCCTTTACGCCGACGCGAACGAATCGTCGCTTCATTTACGCCGTATGCAGCTGTCTCTTCAATTTTACCTGAAACTTAAATCTCTCTCAGACCATCCTTTATACGATGCAGTTTTTCATCCCCAGCATGCTCGTTTGTTCGAGATCTGTCCCTCGTGCATTCGAAACTTCGGTCTTCGTATGGCGGCCGTAGCTCGTGATGCAGGGCTCGACTTGTCACTCGTTGGAGAGACCAGGGGCTTTGAGGATCCCCCATAACATCCTCTTGGTGTCATGGTTGATACCAGCTTTACATCTTTTCACAAGTCCTCAACCCCTGCGTCAGTGTACCAGCAGCTCTTCGCTGAACACCGTTACGTCAATGCAGACTTTATTCCTGTTTTCACCGATGGATCTAAGGCGGCTGGTGTTGTTGGATCCGCCGCCGTCTGAGTTGACGAAGTTTCTGTTGCCCGCATTCCTCCTGAGGCCACGGTGTTTTCGGCGGAGATGCATGCTGTGTATCTTGCACTTGTTCACGTGCAGTCGAGCTCTCATCAGCGTGCTATTGTGTACACTGATTCGTTGAGTGTTGTGCAATCATTGTCATCTTTGGATTTCACTGGCCGCCCTCTTCTTTTTACCGTACGGAGACTTCTTCGTTCTTTGCTCGAACCGATGTCCAGATTCGGTTCTGCTGGATTCTTGGGCATGTTGGGATCCCAGGGAACGAGTCTGCTGATGCTGCTGCTAGATCTGCCTCCTCTTTGGTCGTCACACCCTTGCCACTGTTCCACCGTGATTTTCGCTTTCTTGTTCACGATCATATCAGACGAACGTGGCGAACTCTGTGGGACCAACAGGTGGAGAATAAACTGCACCGTATAAAACCTAACCTTGGAGTCTGGAAATCATCGTGTTTCCGGAACCGTTGGGAAGAAGTTGTTCTTGCGCGTCTCCGCATTGGGCATTGTCGCTTCACGCATAGCTATTTGCTGTGTGGCGACGCTGCCCCAATGTGTGAGGCGTGCGACTGTTTACTCACCGTCTCTCATGTTTTATGTAGTTGTGTTCGTTTTTGTAATCATCGGTTTCACTATTTTCAGTCTCATCTACTGGATGACGGCGCAGCTACACTGCAGAAGCTTTTGGGCGACCACTGCGACACTTTCGCAGTATTTTCCTTTTTAAAACAGATTAACGTTTTAAAACTTATTTAAAAAAAAAGTAATAATAATTATAATAGTAAATTAATAAATTTATATATAAACGTAATTAACTAACTTGTCTTCACAACTTTCATCATTCTATTTTCTAACTTTTACCAAGCCTGTCTGCTCTTAATCATTTCACCCCGCTTTTAAAAATCTTTAGCTGATAGTTCTTTGTCTGGCGCTCTTTGGCCGTGCCTGGCCCTTGTGCCACAAATATCAATTAACTAACTAACTAGGTGACTATTATCAGAGACGGGAGATGCAGGGTCTAAGATGATATTTTGCAGTTCTTCCTCTGATATATCATTCGATGCTTGCGTCACCTCCTGAACAGCTCGTTTCATTGCCTGTGTATGGCACAGTAGGTTACTATTATCAAAGACGGGAGATGCAGGGTCTGAGATGATATTTTGCAGTTCTTCCTCTGATATATCATTCGATGCTTGCGTCACCTCCTGAACAGCTCGTTCCACTGCCTGTGTATGGCACAGTAGGTGACTATTATCAAAGACGGGAGATGCAGGGTCTGAGATGATATTTTGCAGTTCTTCCTCTGATATATCATTCGATGCTTGCGTCACCTCCTGAACAGCTCGTTCCACTGCCTGTGTGTGGCACAGTAGGTGACTATTATCAGAGACGGGAGATGCAGGGTCTAAGATGATATTTTGCAGTTCTTCCTCTGATATATCATTCGATGCTTGCGTCACCTCCTGAACAGCTCGTTTCACTGCCTGTGTATGGCACAGTAGGTTACTATTATCAAAGACGGGAGATGCAGGGTCTGAGATGATATTTTGCAGTTCTTCCTCTGATATATCATTCGATGCTTGCGTCACCTCCTGAACAGCTCGCTCCACTGCCTGTGTATGGCACAGTAGGTGACTATTATCAGAGACGGGAGATGCAGGGTCTAAGATGATATTTTGCAGTTCTTCCTCCGATATATCATTCGATGCTTGCGTCACCTCCTGAACAGCTCGTTTCACTGCCTGTGTATGGCACAGTAGGTGACTATTATCAAAGACGGGAGATGCAGGGTCTGAGATGATATTTTGCAGTTCTTCCTCTGATATATCATTCGATGCTTGCGTCACCTCCTGAACAGCTCGCTCCACTGCCTGTGTATGGCACAGTAGGTGACTATTATCAGAGACGGGAGATGCAGGGTCTAAGATGATATTTTGCAGTTCTTCCTCTGATATATCATTCGATGCTTGCGTCACCTCCTGAACAGCTCGTTCCACTGCCTGTGTATGGCACAGTAGGTGACTATTATCAGAGACGGGAGATGCAGGGTCTGAGATGATATTTTGCAGTTCTTCCTCTGATATATCATTCGATGCTTGCGTCACCTCCTGAACAGCCTCGTTCCACTGCCTGTGTATGGCACAGTAGGTGACTATTATCAAAGACGGGAGATGCAGGGTCTGAGATGATATTTTGCAGTTCTTCCTCTGATATATCATTCGATGCTTGCGTCACCTCCTGAACAGCTCGCTCCACTGCCTGTGTATGGCACAGTAGGTGACTATTATCAGAGACGGGAGATGCAGGGTCTAAGATGATATTTTGCAGTTCTTCCTCTGATATATCATTCGATGCTTGCGTCACCTCCTGAACAGCTCGTTCCACTGCCTGTGTATGGCACAGTAGGTGACTATTATCAAAGACGGGAGATGCAGGGTCTGAGATGATATTTTGCAGTTCTTCCTCTGATATATCATTCGATGCTTGCGTCACCTCCTGAACAGCTCGGCTCCACTGCCTGTGTATGGCACAGTAGGTGACTATTATCAGAGACGGGAGATGCAGGGTCTAAGATGATATTTTGCAGTTCTTCCTCTGATATATCATTCGATGCTTGCGTCACCTCCTGAACAGCTCGTTTCACTGCCTGTGTATGGCACAGTAGGTTACTATTATCAGAGACGGGAGATGCAGGGTCTGAGATGATATTTTGCAGTTGTTCCTCTGATATATCCATCGTCACTGTAGGCCCAGTGATAACTTCAACATTCCAATAAATCAAAGCGACTTAACTCTCTGCCTTAAAACTCAGTTTAAGAAGTGAAAATATTCTGAGATCCTCCGACTTGCTCTTCCTCGTGGCAAGGATCTTCGGCGCAGCATCTTGGCGGACTTCAGGGCGATCATCATGGAACATGAACAGTAGCAGGCTTTCTGGATGAGAAAAGTACCCATTAACCTGCAGAACTTTATGAACAACAGTGGCTTCCTTCTTAGAGAGGTACTTGGTAGTGTTGCAGGTTTCCCACAGGTTCTTGAGTGCGTCAATCAGCGTGTGTTTTCATTTGATGGTAAATCACATTGAAGCATACATTTTCATGATGAAAGTGGCCAAGATTTTGAGGTCTTCTGGTCCCAGTGCACAATCTCGAAATTCGGTTGGCTGTGGTGACCCATAGTGCATGATACAGAGTTCCGGGACTGGTCTCTGCCAAGTCGGTGGCGCATTCCTCAGATGATAATGCTTTGCATACATACACTGAAGAGCAACTGAATTAGAGACAGCTGGCGTTATGCAAATATGGCGCTGTGGGCGGCCCTGTAAACGTAAACGACATGACGTATGCAGCGATCCGACAATATAAGGAGTGGTGCGACGGGAATCAGTAAGAGTCGGACGCAGTATGGGTAAGACGAAGGATCTAAGCGCATTTGATTGTGGGAAAATTGTCGGGGCCCGACGAATGAGTCACTCCATCTCGGAAATCGTGCAGGCACTGGGATTTTCACGAGCAACTGTGTCACGGGTTCACCATGAGTACATCGAATCTGGTAAAACCATCCCTGCAAGAGCCAACTGCCGTGGACAACAGCGTGTGAATGAGCGGAGTCATCGTCGGCTAGCTCGCATTGTAGCTGCGGATAGACGGGTCACACTGCAAGAAATCACTCGGCAATTTAACGCTGGTGCACAAAAACGTGTAAGCAGCCACACCATCCAGAACCATCTCCTCGCTATGGGGTACAGAAGCCTTCGTCCCAAGAGGGTACCGCTGCTGACCGCACATCACAGGGTGCAAAGATTAGCATGGACGTGAGAACATCGCCACTGGACCCTAGACATGTGGGAAAATGTTGTCTGGACTAATGAGATTCACGTTGGTACACGCGAATGGTAGGATACGAGTACGGCGCAAACCACATGAAGCGATGGATCCTTCTTGCCAGCAGGGTACTCTTCAAGCTGGTGGGGGTGGCATTCTCGTCTGGGGACTGTTTACGTGGAGTGAAATGGGACCCCTGGTATGTGTGACAGCGTCCCTCACAGGTAAACGTTACCAGGATATCCTGGACGACCATTTGCTCCCGTTTGTGCGTCTTCAACATCCCACTGGGGACCTCATCCTTAACAAGACGATGCAGCTCCTGAATTGTATCCGAAAGGTTGGATGAACACTCCACCGACGTGACCTCGCTTCCTTGGCCAGCTAGGTCACCTGACCTCAGCACATCTGGAATGCCATCGAGAGAGATGACCCCCCCCCTCCATCAAATCTTCGTGAACTGGGGGAGCTTGTTCAGGGGTCGTGGATCCGTATGGCTTCCCAACGCTTCCGGTGTCTTGTCGAGTCCATGCCGAGACGAATCGCCGCCGTCATCAGGGCGAAAGGTGGTGCTACATGTTACTAGACAGGTATCTCTAATTCAGTTGCTCTTCAGTGTATGTCATGAAGATATTTCTGACCTTCACTGAGATGTTTAGCATCGACGTCTAGGATATTGGCCGGAGTTTCTTTGAATTTGGTAGCACGCAGATTTTCACAGTCTATCAGGTTTTTGCCAACGGGACTTAAAAAGGCTTTAGGGTCTGAGGTTTTCCTGTCTACGGCCGCCACGAGGTGACGCAGTGGGAGTTCGTTGCTGTATAAATGACACACAGCTCTGTGAAGAGGTCGTCCTACTTTTTCTTCTAGACGTCGCATGACACGAGCATGTTTTTCAGTGTTCGTAGGTACTTCGTTGCACCCAAGACATGAAAGTTTAGCCACATCTATGTCCCTTTATTTAGTCAAATATGTCCAGGGGACCTTCGTCTCATCGTCCGACCTACTAGAAACAGGTGTTACATGTCGCAGATCGTAAGAGCCTAGAGAAATATGATCTAGAGAAATATGTTCCTCTGTTCTCATTTTTGTTCAATTCTTTCCAGATTATTATGTTTCCTGGTACAGTGTGGAGTCTGCGACCGTCAAAATAAAGGGCTTTGCGTCGTATTACAATAAAATAATTCGTATATTGGATCTGTACAATGCTAATAATGCAGCATGGGCCTGTTTGAAACAGTCCCCGAATCAGACGTTAATTGTCTGGTTTCCCAACGAAATGAACATTACGCTCTGAGCCCAGGGGTCTTCTATGACGAGATGAAATATTTTTGTAGTTTTATTTTACTTACCTGAAGTCTACAAGTGAAAAACCTGCTACAGTATTTTCGTTCTATCGTGAAAGAATATACTTTCGCTGGTTTTTCAATATTAAATCTTTACCTTTGAACGAATTTCGTTCAAAGGTCAAGATGTGTGTGTGTGTGTGTGTGTTTGTTTGTTTGTTTGTTTGTTTGTTTGTTTCGGGCGGTGGTGTCAGTTTTAGTGGAAATTCTGTAGAGCTGATTTGGCAAACATTGGGGCAAACTTTTCCAGAGCTGATTTGGCAGCTCTGGAGAATTTCAGTTTTTTCGTGAGAGTCCAAAGAGAAGATGTCTTATTCCAAGTGTGCCATTACTACGTGAAACACGCTGGACTGCAAAATATAAAAGTATTAAGAGCTTTTTCCAATAACTTTGGAAAGATTTTTGATCAGTTATGTATACTGGCCACTACAGCTTCAGGTAAAACACGCCAAGAAGTTCATCAGTTGGAATCTGTTTCAAGTACAGCAACATTTCTCGTCTGTCTGATTATAATTTCAACCTATTCAGGACAACTGGAATCTGTAACAGAAGCTCTCCAAGCTGTTCAGTTTGATGTTATAAAAGTGTATAAATCATGTCCAGGAACTCCTATCCTAAGTGTATTCCATAGCGACAGACAAAATGCAGAACAACAAGTCAAAGAAATATTTTCGAAAGTCGAACGACTGGCAGAAAAATTGGACATTCAGCTAACCCTTTCCCAGACAGTGTGGCCGACAAAAATTCCGTTCCAATGTTGGTGTCTCAACAATAAAAGAATTCGTTCGTAGATCAGTCTATGTGCCATATTTAGACTCCATCATATCATCATTAGAAAGTCGATTTACTACTGAAAATTTGCAAACGTTTAGCTTCTTTTCACTTCATCCGCTACATATAGCGAAGCTTACAAAGGAAGAATTCATGAGGCATCTTGCAATGAACATTAAGCTATATGAAATCGAGAACTTAGAAGATGAAGCAGTCATTTGGTTTGAAATGTGGTCAGGGAGGAAGAAACAAGATAATGGATGTGAAGACGGACTTCAAGGCTTGCTCAAACACACTGATCTATTTCCTTCTGTTCGACAGGCTATTCTTATTGCTCTAACATTACCAGTAACAACCTGAACAGTGGAAAGGTCCTTCAGCACTATGAGAAAAGTAAAAACCTGATTAAGGTCAACAATGGCAGATGAACGTTTATCTGGACTGTGCATGATGAGTGTTCATCGAGAAATGGTTTTTGAGGATAAACATGTACTCATTTAAAATGTGATTGATAGATTTGGACAAACCCCAAGACGTTTGCAGTTTTTATTTCATAGTAGCTCTTCTAAAGTGCAAGAAACAGAAAATTGAAGAGGGTATAAAAAGATCAATGTCTACCAAAAAAAAAAGGGTTTATACTTATACTCAACTAGCTAAATACCCGTTCTTCGAACATGATGATATTAAAAATATTTCTATAATACAAATACCATAATATAATTTGTACCATAAATTAATATACTAATAATACACTTGATCGGTTTGTTCTATAACTTTATTTTATCATATCGGTAATAAAATGGATTCAAATACATAATGTTTGCAGCATGAATTTCTGCATCCTTATAAGATGCGGAGTGTTGTCATTTGTAACTAAACATTTTTATAGTGATGAACGAATGGAGAAGTAAAAATAATATATTAACTCATGTTAGTGCTTCTTTGTACACTACGTTGGCTGTTCTGGAATCATCCGCCAGTATTACCAAACTGCTAGGAGAACGAACTCTTGAGCACGCTACGTAAAACTAGCCATGAGAGAAACAGTTTTCTCTGAAATCGATGCCAGCTATTTTGAAGGACTGTGCTTGTGATTTATTGATCGTCATAGCAAAGCAGACCTTCAAAAGAAACTAATATCTTGAATTCGAATGGGTAATCAGATGAAATAAGAGGTAAACGTGGAATAGATACAGATTCCCCATGTGCGCAACCAGTAAATATGGTGGCCTCAATGACGTTGCGATGTAGAGCATTGATCTGAAGTCTTGTGCCATTGCAAAGTTTGGGAGGATTTAAATTCCTCAACATCATAACTGTAGCTCCGATTTTTAATAGAAGCTTGCGAGGTGGCATTCCTGATGGATTCAGAACTTTCAAGAATTCAACAGGATAGCTAGCTAGTCAAATATTTTTGGAAGCGTGAGCAAAATTTTGTTGCCATCGCTATAATATCTCAAGGGGGAAACTTTTGTTTTCAAATTTCAATTACTATGAAAATCTACCCGCATATTTATATTTATTGCAGTCACCTAATCACTTATAACGTCACCGTTGCTTCGGCGAAAACGAATGCTGGTAATTTGATTTTTAACTCAAATAACCTTGGCATTCGATATGTCAAACGATAATACAAATGTTTAAATGCATAGCGCGTTTTTACGTGATTTTTGAGGGTTTTGTTAAATAAATTAAGAACAAATAAATTTATAACAAAATATATACTGAGCATGTCAACTCAAGTCATTCCAAACTTAGGGCGGTGTTTCAGTTGCTGGGCAGCAATGCTCCATCATTGCGAAACGTCCTAGCGTGTTTTCAAAGGTGGGTTATTTAAAAAAAAAAAAACATTGCGACCCACTTAAAGTTATCGTAGGAAAAATCCTTTCTTAGTGAGCCTCTGTGTTGGTAAAAGAATATTTCTGCCAAATATGAAGGTTCTAAGTTCAGTAGTTTCTGAGATTCGGTGATGAGTCAGTGAGGGCTTTCAGTTTTATATGTACAGAAAAAGGACAAAGCAGTACAATTATTTTACGTAACCCCAAGTTAATGTTTTCATACAAAAAGACTATTAAGTTGATTATTAAATTTAGCAAGAAGCCTGCAGTAAGGTTAAACTTTTGACTCAAATATATAATTACTGCCCAGTAACTGGTCACAGTATTTGTCATTTTCTTGTAGGACTTCCGTCCACAGTGAGTAGAGTTTACGTCAAAGCCCCCTACAGCGAGATCGTTTTTTGGGCAAGACACAGAAACGGAAGGAATGACAGCAAGTCTAGCGACTTTGACAGAACAGTTTGTACTGTGATTAGAGTACAGTAGATGGCGCCACCGTACAAGTACGATGTTGCACAGAGAGGGGTGAGAGAATTTCAGGTGGGGCATAGGAAAGGATACCCATTTAACCAGTGGGTCCAGCCTGGGGGCCGTCACTTAACGTGCTCGTCCGATGCACGGCAGATGTTCAGCGATTGTTAGTAACTCACACCATCTCTGAAAGATCATCCCAGGTTCGAACCTGAGGACCTTGCATTGATAGTCTGACTCGCTAACCACTAAGCCATCCGCGGCTCTCAGAAATTAGTAAATGACATATTTATTATTATGGTCCGTTATTTCAATACTAAATATTGACTATAGAAAGAAAGATGTGTCCAAGTTCCTATTTCATGATATCGCCTCAAAATTCCTTTTGAAATTGGTGTAATTTCAAAACATTTTCGGGGGTGGGTTAACAGAGCTCCGAACCCACCCTCTAGATATAGGGGCTCGCTGCACTCGCCTGACCCAATCCCCACATATAAGGGCGCAGGGGTACTATACATTTAAGCAATAATTATGATACACTGGTGTGCAAAAATTAAGGAAGAAGAGGAGAAATTAGCATAACAGCGAAACGTGCAGGCAGAGCGGACCGAAAGACCACTCAGGAGATGGACTAGGGTCCGGTACGGTAGGGCATGCGCATATATGCAGCATGACGTAGGGGGGTGTCGGAAGGGTATAAAGCACACGGGCGGTGTACGCTCACCAATTCGGTGATAGCTATTTCATGGTGTACATCGGTTTGAACGAAATTGGAAAAAGGTCGAAGTGTGACTAGTGTGGCCGAGGAGTTCGAGATCGCTCCCAGCATCGTTTCACGAGCTTGGAGAGCATTTCAAACGACAGGAACAGCTGCCCGAGAGTTTAGCAGTGGTCGTCCACGAGCAACCACGGCGGCGGACGACCGGTATATTGTCCTACAGGCGAGAAGAGACAGACGGCAGACAGCGGGAGAAATCGCAATGCACATGCAACAGACAACTGGACGTCCGTTATCGCGTTTTACCGTGGCCAGTAGGCTGCTCAAAGGTGGTCTATTTGCACGACGACCTGTACGGTGTGTGCCATTAACGCCTGCTCATCGGAGACGGTGGTTTCTGTGGTGCCAGGAACACAAGAACTGGACACATCAGCAATGGGGTCAAGTTCTCTTTGCGAATGAGAGCCGATTTAGTCTGACGAGCGATTCTGGACGTATACACGTCTGGAGAGAGCAGGTAACACGCAATCACACCTGCAGCATCATCGAAAGGGACCGGTTTGGAGGTGGCGGAGTTCTTGTTTGGGGCGGTATCATGCTTGGTAGCCGTACTCACCTCCACATCTTTCAAGGAGGTTCAGTCACTGGTGTCCCCTATTGTACCGAGGTTCTCCTGCCTCACGTGCGTCTGTTTAGAGGTGCTGTGGGTCCTGAGTTCCTCTTCATGGACGACAACGCTACACCTCCTCGTACAGTGGCTGTGGCAGAGCTGTTGGAGAGTGAAGATATTCAACTCATGGATTGGCCCGCAAGGCCCCCGGGCCTAAATCCAATCGAACACGTGTGAGACCTTCTCGGGAGACGCTTGGCAGCACGTCGCCTGCCGCCAGCAACGATTCCGCAGCTGCGATTGGCGCTACAAGAGGAATGGGCCGCGATGCCTCAACAGCTCCTTGACAACCTCGTCCTCAGCATGGACAGACGTTGTAAATCCTGCAACGCAGTCAGGAGTGGTCATAGCCCCTACTAAAGACTGGATCTTTCTTGGCAGCCGCCTGTCACATGGAGGTTTCTGTCTTCTGTCCAGTTGTGCAATCACCCCCTAATAGCTTAACAGGCCCGCGCACCGATTTGTGACGTCACTACAGTAGTCCGTAGTCGCAGATGCTGGGAGCATTACGGCGATGTGCGAAACAAAAGCATCTTTACGTACACCAACTAAACAGGTCGTGCGTTCTTTTAGAGTTTCACTGCATTTAAATAAGGACTTGTGTGTTAGTTTTTAAATAACTGCAGAGTTAACACGTTTGTTTTATAATCTTTTAAAATACAGGAGAAAAAGAAATTACAGCGTAAAATTTAGCGTAGCAATAATTTCGACGTGAACGGCTAAGCAACACAGATTCGTCAACTTAATGAAAGCATCACTGTCATTTCACTGGAAGTGATAAACCATTCATATAATCGAAATTATAAACTGTTGTCGTAGTTTCACTTGAAGTTACAGTGTCTTTATAGTTAACCGAATGATTCCTGTACTTGTAAACAAATCGTTCTTGTACTTGAAAGATTAGTTTGAGGGTCCATTACGAAGTATCGCCGTCGTTTCAAAAGATGTTAATTGACTAATTTAAGGAATCAGATTTTTCATTTATTGCAAACTTTTGACTGTGAAAATTTTAGTAATGGAATAATTCCTTTAGTCAAAATGTTATTTTCACATCAGACAGTAACTAGCAATTCATGGGCAATCCGTGATCACTAATATATAGAAAAAGGTCAAGAAAAACTGAAATTTTTTCTGTGTTTTTTTAATTATTACCAAAGGCTCAATAAAACACTTTTTAACATACATACAGTGAATTGCTGCTTGATCCACTGATTGCATCAAATAAATTAAGATTTCAAGAAAATTATGCAATTGCTACATTATTAAACGTACAATAATGACATTTTAATGACATAACAAGTTTTCCTAATTTTAATACCATCTAGTTACGTGTTCGGACAACTTCATTTTGATCAGCAAATATGAAGTTTATAATTTTTGTCTTCCAGAGCACTATTTCCAAAAACGTTACCTTGTCAAAGTTCAACACATCTGTATTAAGTATATTAGTAGCATTAAGCAAAACTATTTGGATCCACAATATAAGCATTTCTTTTTATCTGGAAAAATACAAGTAACTTATTCGCAGAAATTTCCTGAAATTTGATTTTCAAGAAGTATTCAGGAAAACTGCCAATGTACAAATAATTATGGTTGTGTAGTTCTTTGTGTATCCCAAACACAATTTAATTATGTGTCCGTTAGCTGTTCCTTGAAGAATTTCAAAGACACATTTCTAAGAAAATCTGAAATTTGTTCCGAAAATTTCTTAAAGTATTTTTCCAGATAATTATTATATTTTTTGAGAACCTGGCAAATGCACATGCAGTTATTGTACTGAATAAATCTAAGCGATTGTTTTGGTACTATAGGATGTATTTTAAAAGATGTACATGTCTCATTATAAATTGACTAACTTGATGTAACATTTTCTTAGGAACTATAAAAAGCAATGGCATAAAATTTTGAACAAATGTTTTGTCATTACTAAAGCTATTGTAAAAGATTGAAACCAAAATCATAAAAAAAGGAAAAAACAAAGTAAATTCTATGAAGGATTGAAGAAGTTTATCCCCATACAAAGATTGACACCCACCCCCACCCCCACGTTTGGAAGCACACTTTCCAGTAGTTATCGGATAATATGAGATATATTAGTTCCAGTTATTATAGCTGCAGCTTGTAAAGGCACAGTGCACAGGAAGTCTGGAAACAGATAACTAGATAAATGAATAAAATGTTGATCTCTCATTTTAAGCAAATGTTTTCCAAAAACAAAAAACACAAAAAAACAAAACAAAAAGCGAGTATATATTTCTACTTGTATTTTAAAAACCTTGTTTGTTTAGAACATAGTTTCCACAATATGTGGATTCATGACGATCCAGGTACTTTTTTTCTCTTAAAAACAACAATATCCAGGGCTTAAAAATACCATGCCCGAGATGCCCAGAGCATGTAAATCATTCGCCTGTGCAGGTAAATAAAAAATCTAATTGCCTGTGCAGGTTGCATGGCAACTAAATTTTAAAATAAAAAAGTTTGTAATAAAATTTCCTACTACACAAGAAAAAAAGACAGTCATCGCATGTCGTGTTTCATGTCATTGTTAATTAATGGAAGTTGTATTACTGTTACGAAGTACCAAGGAAAGAGCAATACCAGTCTTTAATTATATTATGCTCTACACCCAGAAATCGGAAACCATATGTAGTTTTGCTCCAAATTTTGTTTATAATCAACAACAGGATGCATGCCTCTGATGTAACTGTCCTCTCGTGTTTAGTGACAAAGGGAGAAAACTTGAACAAAAAGAACATGGCAGAATCACTAAAATTCCGAAACACCAATTTCATCATCATTGTACCATTTCATACCAATTTTAGCATCAGCATCTTAAAATTTGATATACACACTTTTGTGCATTGAATATTTGTAATACAGACCCTTAAAATTGAAGTGCAAACATGTTAAAACAGTTCATATCTTTAACTTTAAAATAAAAAAAATATATATGGTTTTGGTTTGTTATCTTAACCATTTCTTTAACCTGGTGGAACGAATTAACTCGGGTTAAAAATATGCTGAAATCAGCTCGGACGAATATATCCGCTGTCTAAGAAGTGTGCCGAACGCGATAGGAATGCGTGAACCTGGATATCAGAAAGCGTTGCTGTTACTTTCCGTTTCATTTTAAGTGGTCATTTGAGGGAGCGAAGGGAGCCTCAAATGTTTGAGTATCTTGTTTCTACCCAGTGGTATGATGTTCGTGTCCGGGAAACTACTTCTTCGAATCATTCCTTGGGTAATGGAACAGAGAATAAAGGACTGTTAAGGAATCAGACTACATTCTCTAAGGGAGAACTTAAAACCGGCGATAGATTTATAGTCGTTACTCCTCTGATGAAAGAGGGAACGGAATTGTTTTCCCGCTGTTTTCGCATAACTCAGTCACTCCGAAAACACTTCTGTTTGAGGAGCGCAAGAAAATTTGGGCAAATTTTGGTTCAGGTACATCGGCCGCTTAAAGGGTTAAAAGATAAATTTTCCTGCGCATCCAGCTTTTACTACCTGTGCAAGTAAATAATTTCTTGCCCAGCTAGTAAATAAATACCTAAAAGTTACATGCCCAACTGGGCATGTAACTTTTCCCATATTTTTCAAGCCCTGATATCTTTAGATTTCTGATATATTTAAAAAGAATATGATTAGTATCCTTTGGAAAATTACTGTCTTTGCTTTAGCCAGCTGCTTTCACTATGCAAAATGTGAAATTACTCTTACTAATTAAAACAATTACTCGAACAATTTAAAACATATATCTAGTCGCCTTCCTTAATCTTCTGAGTATGATAACCGTTTTGTCACTTAAGCAATGAAAACAATGCAAACCAGAATGAACAAATTTGTGAAAATAATTTTATTAGAAAACATTGCAGGCTATATACATGAGATATCAAGAGATATAGAGTAAAACAAATAGATAGTAGAGAATTTGAAGACACTTACTCGTGGTCCATCATCATAATTACCGTGACAGTAGGGTACGCTGCATCTAAATGGCATATTGAATTTATTTCTGGTGCTGTTTTTCCTAAAAATATTCCTTTATGAAAATATACTTAGTTGACAATTTGACAACCAGGAACATCGACTGTCAGGCTTACACAGAGTGAGCAAGCTCATGCATGCTCGACCACCCACCACGGATTATAACGAAGTAAATTTCTCCGTCATTTCTGTCCACGCCAGGATTCGAACCCGGATCCCCTCATTCCGGAATAAGTCACTCTACCAATTGAGCTACGCGGACGTTTTATTCTGATTCCTATCTGCCTTTATGCGTCCTTCTGGCAGGTACGTCACATCTCCTGGTACGTTACAGGATGACCAGACTACTCTCAACCTTAGGTCACCCAGCTTCCGGTATTCGGTGCGGGGACCTGTAAATCTATTAGGGGGTGATGGTTGTGCTCGAAGCTACCTTTTCAATAAAGTGCCTTTGTATCCTTTGGATTCCTTGTTTGGACGGTTTTGCTCACTTGTCCCATATTCTTACATCTTGGGGATTTTATGGTATGATTTGAGTCGATACGGATCATTTCTGCACGACGTTACATTCGGAAAACCGTTTCCTCCTTAATTTTTGCACGCCAGTGTAGTAGGAGTATACCCGTTTGCCACTCCCCCCCCCCCTGGAAAAGTTGCAACGGACGCCCATGCACTATGGCGTTTGAGAATAAAAAAGTTTGGGTTTTTCGCACCACTCTAATATACATATATTATTTGGATTCATATGTAGAAATTCCTGTTCATTTGGTGGAATGACTGATACAAAGGAGTACTACGTTGAAGGTCATAAATTCCTCCCTCTTTATATTGCTTTTCATTAGTATGCACTGGCTCCAAACAAACTCGTTTTGTCTAAAAATCTATTGCTGTCCAAACGAAGAAAACTGGGTTCATTTTTAAAGTGTTCAAATTTTAAATTTGATTTTCAGGCTCAGTCATTTCACGACAAAAAAAATTGTACCTTTTCTTTTTCTTTTTTTTTTTTTTGATGTCTCAAACACAGTTTCGGATCAAATTAAGGAAATGGATGTTCGTTGCAGTTTATGCGCACGACAAAAGAATAGGGCTTTTGATACCAGCGTTGCCATTTCAACACCGTCCCCGCCCCAGCCCCACCAACACTCCCACGTTTTGTTTTAATATCTCAAAAACTGTTGCGATTCAGACAACGAAAACAGATATGATTCCGATTCATGCTTAGTACCAACATGAATGACGTTCATAAGATTTTAAATTTCCGTTGTGGGAGCTACGATTTTATACCAACTCCTCACCCTTTTATTTTTTAAATATCTCAAAAATTATTGAATTTCCGACAAAGAAAATGGACTTCACTTCGATTCAACGGTTTTACTAAGAAATCGCTATCTTGCAGTTTGACCAGCTTCCCAACACAGTTTTATAAATAATTCAAAAATTATTGCATTTCAGAAGTTAAAATTGGAATTAATTATGGTTCATACGTTTTACTAACGAATGGCTGCTCTGAAATTGCCATGGTGGGAGACTATTTAAGCAGACTCCCCACACTTGAGTTTTTATAAAACCCCTCCAAAAATTAAAAGACTTGCAGCTGAAACAAAGAAATTGGAAACCTTTCCGGTTCGCACGCAGTATTAATGAATGGTCATCTTGAAATTACAAATTTCGAGGAAGGGAGACTGCCCCCCTCTTGGCATCCCGCACTTCGTTCTTTTGTACATAAAACAAAAGAAAAAAAAACTACTGCCGTTAAAACGAAGAAGAAAGCGTTCGTTCCAGTTCATACGATTTACAAATAAATGGCTGTCGTGAAATATGAAATATTCATAATCAGGGAATCGGCAGGGAGGAGGGGATTCCACAACATCCTTATTTAAATATCTCAAAAACTATTGCCGTTCAAACGATGAAAATGAAGTTCCTTGCGATTCATACGATCTCATAACGAAGGGCTATCTTGAAATTTGAAATATTCATAAACCGGTGGGATGTTGGATCTATAAAATTCTGTTTTAAATATCTCCAAAACTATTACGGTTCAAACGACGAAAATGGAGTTCATTCTGGTTCATACGATTTACTAACGAATGGCTATTTTGGAATTTTGAATTTCCATGGTGAGGAGGGAGGGGGTGAAATGGTAGTCCTGCAACATTCTTTTTTAAATATCTCAAAAACTATTACGGTTCAAATGATAAAAATTGAGTTCGTTCCGGTTCATACGATTTACTAACGAATGGTTATTTTGGAATTTTAAATTTCCATGGTGAGCCGGGGGGATTGGGGGTGATAGGCCTGCAACATTCTTTTTTAAATATCTAAAAAACTATTGCGGTTCAAACGATGAAAATGGATTTCATTCTAGTTCATACGATTTACTAACAAATGGCTGTTTTGGAATTTTGAATTTCCGTGGTGAAGGGGTGGGGGAGTTAAATAGTAGTCCTGCAACATTATTTTTGAAATATCTCAAAAACTATTGCGTTTCAAACGATAAAAATGGAGTTCATTCTGGTTCATACGATTTACTAACGAATGGCTATTTTGAAATTTTGAATTTCCGTGGTGAAGGGGTGGGGGAGTTAAATAGTAGTCCTGCAACATTATTTTTGAAATATCTAAAAAACTATTGCGGTTCAAACGATGAAAATGGATTTCATTCTAGTTCATACGATTTACTAACAAATGGCTGTTTTGGAATTTTGAATTTCCGTGGTGAAGGGGTGGGGAGTTAAATAGTAGTCCTGCAACATTATTTTTGAAATATCTCAAAAACTATTGCGTTTCAAACGATAAAAATGGAGTTCATTCTGGTTCATACGATTTACTAACGAATGGCTATTTTGAAATTTTGAATTTCCGTGGTGAAGGGGTGGGGGAGTTAAATAGTAGTCCTGCAACATTATTTTTGAAATATCTAAAAAACTATTGCGGTTCAAACGATGAAAATGGATTTCATTCTAGTTCATACGATTTACTAACAAATGGCTGTTTTGGAATTTTGAATTTCCGTGGTGAAGGGGTGGGGGAGTTAAATAGTAGTCCTGCAACATTATTTTTGAAATATCTCAAAAACTATTGCCGTTCAAACGATGAAAATGAAGTTCCTTGCGATTCATACGATCTCATAACGAAGGGCTATCTTGAAATTTGAAATATTCATAAACCGGTGGGATGTTGGATCTATAAAATTCTGTTTTAAATATCTCCAAAACTATTACGGTTCAAACGATGAAAATGGAGTTCATTCTGGTTCATACGATTTACTAACGAATGGCTATTTTCGAATTTGGAATTTCCATGGTGAAGGACTAGTGAAATGGTCCGCCTCCTATATATATACACTGGCGGAAAGTGAAAAACGAACACCAAGAAGGAGACGTCTGATACCAACGAAATTTATACAGCATAATAACGGAATGTAGAGGATAACGTGATCAAAACATTATGGCAAAATACCGCTGTATTTGCTGGTAAACTGAAAAATAACATTTCCATGTAACATGGTTAGTACGAGGTTGAACCGCCATGAACTGCGTCACACTGTGCAATTCTTGCATGGAGTCTGTCGTACAAATACTGGATGTAAGTTTGGGGTATTGAGTTCCAAGCATCCTAAACCTGGACGCGTAAATCCGGGATGGTCGTGGCTGGCAGTGGAGACCGGATAAGTCGTTGTCTCATAAAATCCCACACGTGCTCAATGGGGGACAAATCCGGTGAACGTGCAGGCCATGGAAGTTATCTCGCACCCTGAAGTGCATGTTGCGTTGCATGTGCCGTGTGTGGGCGTGCGTTATCTTGCTGGAAAACACTACGATGAACCGACCTTACAAATGGCACAACAACGGGCTGAATGATGTTGTTGATGTAGGAGGTGCTGTTTAACGTACCCGGTAGAAGCATTAGTTGTGAACGGGAGTGATAGCTGATCGCTCCACACACCAGGAGACCAGTTGTAGGCCCTGTGTGTCGCTGGCGGATGCAAGAAGGGTGGAGACGCTCCCCTGTGCGTCTGCAAACACGCATACGGCCATCGGAGGTTCCCAAGCAGAATCGGCTTTCATCGCTGAACATGACAGATCGCCATTGCGTTCTCCAGTGCAGCCATTCCTGACGGTGGGTTGGAATCAGAGGCACACGTGTACGTAGTCCTGCATCCAGTAGACGGTTGCGGATTGCTCGCACAGTCACCTCAGGTGCAACGGCAGCTCGGATTTGCGTCGCAGTGGATGTTCTGCTTGACAACGCCGCTCTTCTTATACGTCGATCGGTCCGCCCATCAGTCCGTCTATGACTCCCGGTTCCACGTCTTCTCGTGTGGGAATGTTCCTCGGACCATCCACGCCACTATCATACCGCCACCGATACTTCCCGTCCAATTCGCTCCGCAATACGACGAGACAACGACCCGGCCTCGCGGAGTCCGACTAGACGACCTCGCTCAAAGTCCGATAACTGCTGAAATCGTACACGTCTTCCATGTCCAGGCATTGCAGCTTCATCAGGGTCTTCGCACGTGTCCGTACGCCGACGACTGATTACATTCACTTCGCCGAACTCCTTAAACACCACCGACGAAAATTTGCATATTATGCCGTGCTGTGGCGTAAGCGCTCACCGGTTGGTCCCGAAATTTACATCACACCTACGTAAACTCGACTCCATTAACATATGTAAATTTATGATCGTCCGCCAATTCCTTCTTGGTGTTCTTTTTTCACTTTCCGCCAGTGTATATGTAAATTCTCAATATTTTTTTTAAATATTTCAGAAACTATTGCGGTTCAAACCATAAAATGGAGTTCATTCCGGTTCATACGATTTACTAACGAATGGCTATTTTGGAATTTTGAATTTCTATGGTGAGGAGGGAGGGGGTGAAATGGTAGTCCTGCAACATTCTTTTTTAAATATCTCAAAAACTATTACGGTTCAAATGATAAAAATTGAGTTCGTTCCAGTTCATACGATTTACTAACGAATGGCTATTTTGGAATTTTAAATTTCCATGGTGAGCCGGGGGTGATTGGGGGGGGGGGTGATAGGCCTGCAACATTCTTTTTTAAATATCTGAAAAACTATTGCGGTTCAAACGAAAATGGATTTCATTCTAGTTCATACGATTTACTAACAAATGGCTGTTTTGGAATTTTGAATTTCCGTGGTGAAGGGGGGTGTGAAATAGTAGTCCTGCAACATTATTTTTTAAATATCTGAAAAACTATTGCGGTTCAAACGAAAATGGATTTCATTCTAGTTCATACGATTTACTAACGAATGGCTATTTTGGAATTTTGAATTTCCATGGTGAGGAGGGAGGGGGTGAAATGGTAGTCCTGCAACATTCTTTTTTAAATATCTCAAAAACTATTACGGTTCAAATGATAAAAATTGAGTTCGTTCCGGTTCATACGATTTACTAACGAATGGTTATTTTGGAATTTTAAATTTCCATGGTGAGCCGGGGGGATTGGGGGGGGGGGTGATAGGCCTGCAACATTCTTTTTTAAATATCTAAAAAACTATTGCGGTTCAAACGATGAAAATGGATTTCATTCTAGTTCATACGATTTACTAACAAATGGCTGTTTTGGAATTTTGAATTTCCGTGGTGAAGGGGGGGGGGAGTTAAATAGTAGTCCTGCAACATTATTTTTGAAATATCTCAAAAACTATTGCGTTTCAAACGATAAAAATGGAGTTCATTCTGCTTCATACGATTTACTAACGAATGGCTATTTTGAAATCTTGAATTTCCATGGAGGGTGGGGTGCTGATGATATGGTCGGTCTCTCTGTCTAATGTAAATTCTCAATATTATTTATTTATTAAATATTTCAAAAACTATTGCGTTTCAAACGATAAAAAGGGAGTTCATTCCGGTTCATACGATTTACTAACGAATTGCTATTTTGAAATTTTGAATTTCCATGGTGGGGGCTGGTGAAATGGTCGGTCTCTCTGTGTATATGTATATTCTCAATATTATTTATGAAATATTTCAAAAACTATTGCGTTTCAAACGATAAAAAGGGAGTTCATTCCGGTTCATACGATTTACTAACGAATGGCTATTTTGAAATTTTGAATTTCCATGGTGGGGGGCTGGGGAAATGGCCGGTCTCTCTGTGTATATGTATATTCTCAATATTATTTATTAAATATTTCAAAAACTATTGCGGTTCAACGATAAAAATGGAGTTCATTCCGGTTCATACGATTTACTAACGAATGGCTAATTTGGAATTTCCATGGTGAGGGGGAAGGGTGAAATGGCAAGTCTGGAACATTCTTTTTTTTAATATCTCAAACAAAAACTATTGAGGTTCAAACGATGACAGTGGAGTTATTTTTGTTTATTAAATATTTTAAAAACTATTGCGGTTCAAACGATAAAAATGGAGTTCATTCCGGTTCATACGATTTACTAACGAATGGCTATATAGTTTGAATTTCCATGGTGGGGGTGGGGGGCTGGTGAATGGTCGGTCTCTCTGTGTATATGTATATTCTCAATATTATTTATTAAATATTTCAAAAACTATTGCATTTCAAACGATAAAAATGGAGTTCATTCCGGTTCATACGATTTACTAACGAATGGCTATTTTGAATTTCCATGGGGGGGGGGGACTGGTGAAATGGATGGTCTCTCTGTGTATATGTATATTCTCAATATTATTTATTAAATATTTCAAAAACTATTGCGGTTCAACGATAAAAATGGAGTTCATTCCGGTTCATACGATTTACTAACGAATGGCTAATTTGGAATTTCCATGGTGAGGGGGAAGGGTGAAATGGCAAGTCTGGAACATTCTTTTTTTAATATCTCAAACAAAAACTATTGCGGTTCAAACGATGACAGTGGAGTTATTTTTGGTTAATACGATTTACTATCGAATTGCTATTTTGAAATTCCATGGTGCGGGGACTGATGAAATGGTCGGTCTCTCTGTCTAATGTAAATTCTCAATATTATTTATTTATTAAATATTTAAAATAACTATTGCGATTCAAACGATAAAAATGGAGTTCATCACGGTTCATACGATTTACTAACGAATGGCTATTTCGGAATTTTGAAATATCCGTGCTGAGGGGGAGGGATGAAATGGTAGGCCTGGAACATTCTTTTATAAATATCTCAAAAACTATTGCGGCTCAAACGATAAAAATGGAGTTATTTTTGGTTCATACGATTTACTAACGAATGGCTATTTCGAAATTTTGAATTTCCATTGAGAGGGGGGGGGGGAGCTGGTGAAATGGTCGTTCTCTGTGTTTATGTAAATTTCTCAATATTATTTATTAAACATTTCAAAAACTATTGCGGTTCATACGATTTACTAATGAATGGCTATTTTGGAATTTTGAATTTCCATGGTGAGGAGGGGGGTGAAATGGTAGTTCTGCAACATTCTTTTTTAAATATCTCAAAAACTATTACGGTTCAAACGTTAAAAATGGAGTTCATTCCGGTTCATACGATTTACTAACGAATTGCTATTTTGAAATTTTAAATTTCCATGGTGGGGAGGGGGCTGGTGAAATGGTCGGTCTCTCTGTGTATATGTATATTCTCAATATTATTTATTAAATATTTCAAAAACTATTGCTTTTCAAACGATAAAAAGGGAGTTCATTCCGGTTCATACGATTTACTAACGAATGGCTATTTTGAAATTTTGAATTTCCATGGTGGGGAGCTGGTGAAATGGTCGGTCTCTCTGTGTATATGTATATTCTCAATATAATTTAATAAATATTTCAAAAACTATTGCGGTTCAACGATAAAAATGGAGTTCATTCCGGTTCATACGATTTACTAACGAATGGCTAATTTGGAATTTCCATGGTGTGGGGGAAGGGTGAAATGGCAAGTCTGGAACATTCTTTTTTTTAATATCTCAAACAAAAACTATTGCGGTTCAAACGATGACAGTGGAGTTATTTTTGGTTAATACGATTTACTATCGAATTGCTATTTTGAAATTCCATGGTGCGGGGGCTGATGAAATGGTCGGTCTCTCTGTCTAATGTAAATTCTCAATATTATTTATTTATTAAATATTTAAATAACTATTGTGGTTCAAACGATAAAAATGGAGTTCATCACGGTTCATACGATTTACTAACGAATGGCTATTTCGGAATTTTGAAATATCCGTGGTGAGGGTCAGAGTGAAATGGTAGGCCTGGAACATTCTTTTATAAATATCTTAAAAACTATTGCGGCTCAAACGATAAAAATGGAGTTATTTTTGGTTCATACGATTTACTAACGAATGGCTATTTCGAAATTTTGAAATTCCATTGAGAGGGGGGGAGCTGGTGAAATGGTCGTTCTCTGTGTGTTTATGTAAATTTCTCAATATTATTTATTAAACATTTCAAAAACTATTGTGGTTCATACGATTTACTAATGAATGGCTATTTTGGAATTTTGAATTTCCATGGTGAGGAGGGGGGGGGTGAAATGGTAGTTCTGCAACATTCTTTTTTAAATATCTCAAAAACTATTACGGTTCAAACGTTAAAAATGGAGTTCATTCCGGTTCATACGATTTACTAACGAATTGCTATTTTGAAATTTTAAATTTCCATGGTGGGGAGGGGGCTGGTGAAATGGTCGGTCTCTCTGTGTATATGTATATTCTCAATATTATTTATTAAATATTTCAAAAACTATTGCTTTTCAAACGATAAAAAGGGAGTTCATTCCGGTTCATACGATTTACTAATGAATGGCTATTTTGAAATTTTGAATTTCCATGGTGGGGAGCTGGGGAAATGGCCGGTCTCTCTGTGTATATGTATATTCTCAATATAATTTAATAAATATTTCAAAAACTATTGCGGTTCAACGATAAAAACGGAGTTCATTCCGATTCATACGATTTACTAACGAATGGCTAATTTGGAATTTCCATGGTGTGGGGGAAGGGTGAAATGGCAAGTCTGGAACATTCTTTTTTTTAATATCTCAAACAAAAACTATTGCGGTTCAAACGATGACAGTGGAGTTATTTTTGGTTAATACGATTTACTATCGAATTGCTATTTTGAAATTCCATGTTGCGGGGGCTGATGAAATGGTCGGTCTCTCTGTCTAATGTAAATTCTCAATATTATTTATTTATTAAATATTTCAAAAACTATTGCGGTTCAAACGATAAAAATGGAGTTCATCACGGTTCATGCGATTTACTAACGAAAGGCTATTTCGGAATTTTGAATTTCCATGGTAAGGAGGAGGGTGAAATGGTAGTCCTGCAACATTCTTTTTTAAATATCTCAAAAACTATTACGGTTCAAACGATTAAAATGGAGTTCATTCCGTTTCATACGATTTACTAACGAATGGCTATTTTGAATTTCCATGGGGGGGGGGTGAAATGGTCGGTCTCTCTGTGTATATGTATATTCTCAATATTATTTATTAAATATTTCAAAAACTATTGCGGTTCATACGATTTACTAACGAATGGCTATTTTGGAATTTTGAATTTCCATGGTAAGGAGGGAGGGGTGAAATGGTAGTTCTGCAACATTCTTTTTTAAATATCTCAAAAACTATTACGGTTCAAACGATAAAAATGGAGTTCATTCCGGTTCATACGATTTACTAACGAATGGCTATTTTGAAATTTGAAATTTCCATGGTGGGGGCTGGTGAAATGGTCGGTCTCTCTGTGTATATGTATATTCTCAATATAATTTATTAAATATTTCAAAAACTATTGCGGTTCAACGATAAAAATGGAGTTCATTCCGGTTCATACGATTTACTAGATTTACTAACGAATGGCTAATTTGGAATTTCCATGGTGAGGGGGAAGGGTGAAATGGCAAGTCTGGAACATTCTTTTTTTAATATCTCAAACAAAAACTATTGCGGTTCAAACGATGACAGTGGAGTTATTTTTGTTTATTAAATATTTCAAAAACTATTGCGGTTCAAACGATAAAAATGAAGTTCATTCCGGTTCATACGATTTACTAACGAATGGCTATTTTGAATTTGCATGGTGGGGGTGGGGGGGGGCTGGTGAATGGTCGGTCTCTCTGTGTATATGTATATTCTCAATATTATTTATTAAATATTTCAAAAACTATTGCATTTCAAACGATAAAAATGGAGTTCATTCCGGTTCATACGATTTACTAACGAATGGCTATTTTGAATTTCCATGGTGGGGGGGCTGGTGAAATGGTCGGTCTCTCTGTCTAATGTAAATTCTCAATATTATTTATTTATTAAATATTTAAATAACTATTGCGATTCAAACGATAAAAATGGAGTTCATCACGGTTCATACGATTTACTAACGAATGGCTATTTCGGAATTTTGAAATATCCGTGCTGAGGGGGGAGGGATGAATTGGTAGGCCTGGAACATTCTTTTATAAATATCTCAAAAACTATTGCGGCTCAAACGATAAAAATGGAGTTATTTTTGGTTCATACGATTTACTAACGAATGGCTATTTCGAAATTTTGAAATTCCATTGAGAGGGGGAGCTGGTGAAATGGTCGTTCTCTGTGTTTATGTAAATTTCTCAATATTATTTATTAAACATTTCAAAAACTATTGCGGTTCATACGATTTACTAATGAATGGCTATTTTGGAATTTTGAATTTCCATGGTGAGGAGGGGGGTGAAATGGTAGTTCTGCAACATTCTTTTTTAAATATCTCAAAAACTATTACGGTTCAAACGTTAAAAATGGAGTTCATTCCGGTTCATACGATTTACTAACGAATTGCTATTTTGAAATTTTAAATTTCCATGGTGGGGAGGGGGCTGGTGAAATGGTCGGTCTCTCTGTGTATATGTATATTCTCAATATTATTTATTAAATATTTCAAAAACTATTGCTTTTCAAACGATAAAACGAATGGCTATTTTGAAATTTTGAATTTCCATGGTGGGGAGCTGGGGAAATGGCCGGTCTCTCTGTGTATATGTATATTCTCAATATAATTTAATAAATATTTCAAAAACTATTGCGGTTCAACGATAAAAACGGAGTTCATTCCGATTCATACGATTTACTAACGAATGGCTAATTTGGAATTTCCATGGTGTGGGGGAAGGGTGAAATGGCAAGTCTGGAACATTCTTTTTTTTAATATCTCAAACAAAAACTATTGCGGTTCAAACGATGACAGTGGAGTTATTTTTGGTTAATACGATTTACTATCGAATTGCTATTTTGAAATTCCATGTTGCGGGGGCTGATGAAATGGTCGGTCTCTCTGTCTAATGTAAATTCTCAATATTATTTATTTATTAAATATTTCAAAAACTATTGCGGTTCAAACGATAAAAATGGAGTTCATCACGGTTCATGCGATTTACTAACGAAAGGCTATTTCGGAATTTTGAATTTCCATGGTAAGGAGGGAGGGGTGAAATGGTAGTCCTGCAACATTCTTTTTTAAATATCTCAAAAACTATTACGGTTCAAACGATTAAAATGGAGTTCATTCCGTTTCATACGATTTACTAACGAATGGCTATTTTGAATTTCCATGGGGGGGGGTGAAATGGTCGGTCTCTCTGTGTATATGTATATTCTCAATATTATTTATTAAATATTTCAAAAACTATTGCGTTTCAAACGATAAAAATGGAGTTCATTCCGGTTCATACGATTTACTAACGAATGGCTATTTTGAAATTTTGAATTTCCATGGTGGGGGGCTGGTGAAATGGTCGGTCTCTCTGTGTATATGTATATTCTCAATATAATTTATTAAATATTTCAAAAACTATTGCGGTTCAACGATAAAAATGGAGTTCATTCCGGTTCATACGATTTACTAGATTTACTAACGAATGGCTAATTTGGAATTTCCATGGTGAGGGGGAAGGGTGAAATGGCAAGTCTGGAACATTCTTTTTTTAATATCTCAAACAAAAACTATTGCGGTTCAAACGATGACAGTGGAGTTATTTTTGGTTAATACGATTTACTATCGAATTGCTATTTTGAAATTCCATGGTGCGGGGGCTGATGAAATGGTCGGTCTCTCTGTCTAATGTAAATTCTCAATATTATTTATTTATTAAATATTTAAAAAACTATTGCGGTTCAAACGATAAAAATGGAGTTCATCACGGTTCATGCGATTTACTAACGAATGGCTATTTCGGAATTTTGAAATATCCGTGCTGAGGGGGAGGGATGAATTGGTAGGCCTGGAACATTCTTTTATAAATATCTCAAAAACTATTGCGGCTCAAACGATAAAAATGGAGTTATTTTTGGTTCATACGATTTACTAACGAATGGCTATTTCGAAATTTTGAATTTCCATTGAGAGGGGGAGCTGGTGAAATGGTCGTTCTCTGTGTTTATGTAAATTTCTCAATATTATTTATTAAACATTTCAAAAACTATTGCGGTTCATACGATTTACTAATGAATGGCTATTTTGGAATTTTGAATTTCCATGGTGAGGAGGGGGTGAAATGGTAGTTCTGCAACATTCTTTTTTAAATATCTCAAAAACTATTACGGTTCAAACGTTAAAAATGGAGTTCATTCCGGTTCATACGATTTACTAACGAATTGCTATTTTGAAATTTTAAATTTCCATGGTGGGGAGGGGGCTGGTGAAATGGTCGGTCTCTCTGTGTATATGTATATGCTCAATATTATTTATTAAATATTTCAAAAACTATTGCGTTTCAAACGATAAAACGAATGGCTATTTTGAAATTTTGAATTTCCATGGTGGGGGGCTGGGGAAATGGCCGGTCTCTCTGTGTATATGTATATTCTCAATATAATTTAATAAATATTTCAAAAACTATTGCGGTTCAACGATAAAAATGGAGTTCATTCCGATTCATACGATTTACTAACGAATGGCTAATTTGGAATTTCCATGGTGAGGGGGAAGGGTGAAATGGCAAGTCTGGAACATTCTTTTTTTAATATCTCAAACAAAAACTATTGCGGTTCAAATGATGACAGTGGAGTTATTTTTGGTTAATACGATTTACTATCGAATTGCTATTTTGAAATTCCATGGTGCGGGGGCTGATGAAATGGTCGGTCTCTCTGTCTAATGTAAATTCTCAATATTATTTATTTATTAAATATTTCAAAAACTATTGCGGTTCAAACGATAAAAATGGAGTTCATCACGGTTCATGCGCTTTACTAACGAAAGGCTATTTCGGAATTTTGAAATATCCGTGCTGAGGGGGGGGATGAAATGGTAGGCCTGGAACATTCTTTTATAAATATCTCAAAAACTATTGCGGTTCAAATTATGAAAATGGATTTCATTCTAGTTCATACGATTTACTAACAAATAGCTGTTTTGGAATTTTGAATTTCCGTGGTGAGGGGGGGGTGAAATAGTAGTCCTGCAACATTATTTTTTAAATATCTCAAAAACTATTACGGTTCAAACAATAAAAAATAGAGTTCTTTTCGGTTTATACGATTTACTAACGAATGGCTATTTTGAAATTTTGAATTTCCATGGGGGGGGGGGGGCGAGGATGGTGAAATGGTCGGTCTCTCTGTGTATATGTATATTCTCAATATTATTTATTAAATATTTAAAAAACTATTGCGGTTCAAACGATAAAAATGGAGTTCATTCCGGTTCATACGATTTACTAACAAATGGCTATTTTGAATTTCCGTGGGGGGGGGGGGGGCTGGTGAAATGGTCGGTCTCTCTGTGTATATGTATATTCTCAATATTATTTATTAAATATTTCAAAAACTATTGCGGTTCAACGATAAAAATGGAGTTCATTCCGGTTCATACGATTTACTAACGAATGGCTATTTTGAAATTTTGAATTTCCATGGTGCGGGGGCTGATGAAATGGTCGGTCTCTCTGTCTAATGTAAATTCTCAATATTATTTATTTATTAAATATTTCAAAAACTATTGTGGTTCAAACGATAAAAATGGAGTTCATCACGGTTCATGCGATTTACTAACGAATGGCTATTTCGGAATTTTGAATTTCCGTGGTGAGGGTCAGAGTGAAATGGTAGGCCTGGAACATTCTTTTATAAATATTTAAAAACTATTGCGGCTCAAACGATGAAAATGGAGTTATTTTTGGTTCATACGATTTACTAACGATAGGCTATTTCGAAATTTTGAATTTCCATTGGGGGGGGGGGCTAATGAAATGGTCGTTCTCTCTGTGTTTATGTAAATTTCTCAATATTATTTATTAAACATTTCACAAACTATTGTGGTTCATACGATTTACTAACGAATGGCTATTTTGGAATTTTGAATTTCCATGATGAGGAGGGGGGTGAAATGGTAGTCCTACAACATTCTTTTTTAAATATCTCAAAAACTATTACGGTTCAAACGATAAAAATGGAGTTCATTCCATTTCATACGATTTACTAACGAATGGCTATTTTGAATTTCCATGGGGGGGGGGGCTGGTGAAATGGTCGGTCTCTCTGTGTATATGTATGTTTTCAATATTATTTATTAAATATTTCAAAAACTATTGCGTTTCAAACGATAAAAAGGGAGTTCATTCCGGTTCATACGATTTACTAACGAATGGCTATTTTGAAATTTTGAATTTCCATGGTGGGGGGCTGGGGAAATGGTCGGTCTCTCTGTGTATATGTATATTCTCAATATAATTTAATAAATATTTCAAAATTTATTGCGGGTCAACGATAAAAATGGAGTTCATTCCGGTTCATACGATTTACTAACGAATGGCTAATTTGGAATTTCCATGGTGAGGGGGAAGTGTGAAATGGCAAGTCTGGAACATTCTTTTTTTTAATATCTCAAACAAAAACTATTGCAGTTCAAACGATGACAGTGGAGTTATTTTTGGTTAATACGATTTACTATCGAATTGCTATTTTGAAATTCCATGGTGCGGGGGCTGATGAAATGGTCGGTCTCTCTGTCTAATGTAAATTCTCAATATTATTTATTTATTAAATATTTCAAAAACTATTGCAGTTCAAACTATAAAAATGGAGTTCATCACGTTTCATGCGATTTACTAACGAATGGCTATTTCGGAATTTTGAATTTCTGTGGTGAGGGGGGAGGGTGAAATGGTAGCCCTGGAACATTCTTTTATAAATATCTCAAAAACTATTGCGGCTCAAACGATGAAAATGGAGTTATTTCTTATTCATACGATTTACTAACGAATGGCTATTTCGAAATTTTGAATTTCCATTGAGCGGGGGGGGGGAGCTGGTGAAATAGTCGTTCTCTCTGTGTTTATGTAAATTTCTCAATATTATTTATTAAACATTTCAAAAACTATTGCGGTTCATACGATTAAAATGGAGTTCATTCCGTTTCATACGATTTACTAACGAAAGGCTATTTTGAATTTCCATGGGGGGGGGGGCTGGTGAAATGGTCGGTCTCTCTGTGTATATGTATATTCTCAATATTATTTATTAAATATTTCAAAAACTATTGCGTTTCAAACGATAAAAATGGAGTTCATTCCGGTTCATACGATTTACTAACGAATGGCTATTTTGAAATTTTGAATTTCCATGGTGGGGGGCTGGGGAAATGGTCGGTCTCTCTGTGTATATGTATATTCTCAATATAATTTAATAAATATTTCAAAAACTATTGCGGTTCAACGATAAAAATGGAGTTCATTCCGGTTCATACGATTTACTAACGAATGGCTAATTTGGAATTTCCATGGTGAGGGGGAAGTGTGAAATGGCAAGTCTGGAACATTCTTTTTTTTAATATCTCAAACAAAAACTATTGCAGTTCAAACGATGACAGTGGAGTTATTTTTGGTTAATACGATTTACTATCGAATTGCTATTTTGAAATTCCATGGTGCGGGGGCTGATGAAATGGTCGGTCTCTCTGTCTAATGTAAATTCTCAATATTATTTATTTATTAAATATTTCAAAAACTATTGCGGTTCAAACTATAAAAATGGAGTTCATCACGTTTCATGCGATTTACTAACGAATGGCTATTTCGGAATTTTGAATTTCTGTGGTGAGGGGGGAGGGTGAAATGGTAGCCCTGGAACATTCTTTTATAAATATCTCAAAAACTATTGCGGCTCAAACGATGAAAATGGAGTTATTTTTTATTCATACGATTTACTAACGAATGACTATTTCGAAATTTTGAATTTCCATTGAGCCGGGGGGGGAGCTGGTGAAATAGTCGTTCTCTCTGTGTTTATGCAAATTTCTCAATATTATTTATTAAACATTTCAAAAACTATTGCGGTTCATACGATTTACTAACGAATGGCTATTTTGGAATTTTGAATTTCCATGGTAAGGAGGGAGGGGTGAAATGGTAGTCCTGCAACATTCTTTTTAAATATCTCAAAAACTATTACGGTTCAAACGTTAAAAATGGAGTTCATTCCGGTTCATACGATTTACTAACGAATGGCTATTTTGAAATTTGAAATTTCCATGGTGGGGAGGGGGCTGGTGGAATGGTTGGTCGCTCTGTGTATATGTATCATCATCATCATCATTGTCAACCATTATCAATCCACTGCTGGACGAAGGTCTCCCCAAGTTTCCTCCACAACGGTCTGTCTTGTGCCAGTCTCCTCCATGTCACCCCTGCATACTTTCGAATTTCATCCACCCATCTCCCATGTGGTCTTCTTCTGGGTCTTTTCCTGTCCCTTGGAATCCAATCTAAAATTTCGGCTGTCCATCGATGATCTGTCCTTCTGGCAGTATGTCCAGCCCATTGCCATTTCAGGGATTTAACTCTGATCATGATGTCTTCCACTCTTGTCATTTTTCGGATCCACGAGTTCCTCTTCTTATCTCTCCTGGTTACACGAAGCATGCACCTCTCCATGCTTCTTTGAGTTGTCTGCAGTCTTTGTATATCTCTTTTAGTTAAGGTCCACGTCTCTGCACCATACGTAAGCACTGGAAGGATGCATTGATCAAACACTTTTCTTTTAAGACATAATGGCATATTGCTCTTGAAAATTATGCTGTTTCTTCCAAAAGCTCTCCAGGCAAGTTTTGTACGCCGATTAATTTCTTCATCAATGTGACCCTCACTTGATATCTGCTGTCCAAGATAAACGTACGTGTCTGTTATCTCCAGCTTTTCTCCATCAATCAATAAATCTTCATTTCTTGTAAAAGCATTGAACATCACTTTTGTCTTCTGAAAGTTCATTTTTAATCCCACTTCTTTACTCTTGTCAGCAAGTTCCTGGATCATACTCTGCAGCTCTGATGGGGTAGTTGCAAAAATGACTACGTCATCAGCAAAACGAAGGTGGGTTAGATAATCTCCATTAATCTTTATCCCTTTGTTTTCCCAGCTCAGCGACTGAAAAACACTCTCCAATGTGGCATTAAAGAGCTTCGGAGATATGGTGTCACCTTGTCTCACTCCCTTCCCAATTTTTATGTGTGTTGTATTTTCAAACAGCCGAATCTTTGCACTTGCATTTTCATAGATGTTATTAATAATATTAATGTATGCATCTTCAATACCGCAGGTTTTCAGAGCTATTGTAACTGCTGATGGTTTCACCGAATCAAAGGCTTTTTCATAATCGATAAAAGCCATGCACAATGGAAGTTCATATTCCCTCGCTCTTTCAATTAGTTCTCTCAGTACGTGGATATGATCTATTGTGCTGTAGCCACTCCTGAATCCAGCTTGTTCTCTCGGTTGAGCCATGTCCAGTGTTACCTTCAAGCGGTGTGAAAGAACTTTAGTGAAGATTTTGTAAACTACTGATAGGAGGCTGATAGGTCTGTAGTTTCCGAGATCCTCAATGTCATCTTTCTTATGTAGCAGGATCATTGTAGCGGTGTTCCAATCCTCAGGAATCTTTCCTTCATTAAGGCATCGAGTGAAAATTTGGGCGAGTACTGTTTCAATTTCTCCACTTGCTTCTTATATGATGTCTACAGTAATTCCATCTTCTCCTGGAGCTTTTCCCCGCTTCATGTTCTTGATTGCATGTGCAACTTCTGCTGGAAGGACTGGAGGGACTCTGGTACTGGTATCTTTCATGATGTCTGGAGTGCATGTATCATCCCTTTCATATAATTTGGAGTAGAAATCTTTCACTCTTGTCAAAATTTCGCCTCTATTTCTTGTTACAGAACCATCTTCTTTTCTCAGTGCCATAATCTGTTTTCTTCCCTTACTGAGATGTCCCTTTGCTATCTTTAGGCTTTGGTTGTTTTCAATTGCTTTCCTCACTAGTTCACAGTTGAATTTTCTTACGTCTTCAGTGATACTTTTTCTTACTGTCTTGTATAGCTCTATATATTCCACTTTGGAAGTCACATCTTGTTTAGTTGTCCTCATCTCTCTTCTTTTTTGCATCAACATTTTCGTTTTTCCTGATAATTTGTTTACATGCAACTTGTTCTTAGACCCAGCTAATTTTGTTGCTGTTTCCATAAGAGCTTTGGTTACTTTTCTGTTAACTTCAGAGATGTCCACTTCTTCCGATGTTAGGCCTTCTAAAGCAGAGAACCTGTTCTTCAGTTCCAACTTGAAGGTATTATGGTGTTTTTTAAGGTTGGTTATGTCAATAGATTTTGTTTGTCTTATGAGCTTGCCACGTTCAAGTTTGGTGTTGAGGTGCATCTTACATCTCACCAATCTATGGTCACTACCTGTGTTGAACTTGTTTAGCACACTGCAGTCTTCTATGACGAATTTTTTGTTACACATAATAAAATCAATTTCACTTGTTGTCCCATTTGGATGTCTCCATGTCCATTTCCTGTGTGGCTTTTTCTTGAAGAAGGAGTTCAAGATGAAAAACCCTTCTGCCTCTGCAAACTCAACGAGAGTATTTCCACGCTGGTTTCTGTTGCCGTGACCGAATTTACCTACTGAAGTTTCATTCTGTTGCCGTTGCCCTATTTTTGCATTGAAATCTCCCATAATTATTTTCAAGTGCTGCTTACCTTTATTATTTAGATGACAAATTTCCTCATAAAATTCTTCAATTTCTTCTTCAGGATGACTTGTGGTGGGTGCATAAGTTTGAATAATCTGAGCCTGGTATCTTTTCAAGAGTTGGATAACAAGTCGTGCAGCTCTGTCAGAGGAACTTTCAACTTCTACAACTTTATCCTTCAGTTTCTTGTTTATTATAAATCCAACACCACTAGTTCTGCCAGTATCTGTCCCACGATAGTAGAAGAGATGTCCACTTTTCAGTTCGATGAGATCTTCTACTTTTCTCCTTACCTCACTTAGCCCCACGATGTCCCACTTGATCCTTTGTAGTTCCTCTTCCAATTCAAGAAGCCTTGAATCAGAAGATAGGGAGCGTCCGTTGTAAGTAGCCAAGGTCAGCATCAGATGGCAGCCTATATTCTCAATATTATTTATTAAATATTTCAAAAACTATTGCGTTTCAAAGGATAAAAAGGAGTTCATTCCGGTTCATACGATTTACTAACGAATGGCTATTTTGAAATTTTGAATTTCCATGGTGGGGGCTGGGGAAATGGTCGGTCTCCCTGTGTTTATGTAAATTTCTCAATATTATTTATTAAACATTTTAAAAACTATTGCGGTTCATACGATTTACTAACGAATGGCTATTTTGGAATTTGGAATTTCCATCGTGAGGAGCGGGGGTGGTGAAATGGTAGTCCTGCAACATTAAATATCGCAAAAACTATTGCGGTTCAAACTATGAAAATGGATTTCATTCTAGTTCATACGATTTACTAACAGATGGCTGTTTTGGAATTTTGAATTTCCGTGGTGAAGGGGAGGGGGGTGAAATAGTAGTCCTGCAACATTATTTTTTAAATATGTCAAAAACTATTACGGTTCAAACAATAAAAAATAGAGTTCTTTTCGGTTTATACGATTTACTAACGAATGGCTATTTTGAAATTTTGAATTTCCATAAGGGGGGGCAGCTGGTGAAATGGTCGGTCTCTCTGTGTATATGTATATTCTCAATATTATTTATTAAATACTTCAAAAACTATTGCGTTTCAAACGATAAAAATGGAGTTCATTCCGGTTCATACGATTTACTAACGAATGGCTATTTTGAATTTCCATGGTGGGGGTGGGGGTGGGGCTGGTGAAATGGTCGGTCTCTCTGTGTATATGTATATTCTCAATATTATTTATTAAAAATTTCAAAAACTATTGCGTTTTAAACGATAAAAATGGAGTTCATTCCGGTTCATACGATTTACTAACGAATGGCTATTTTGAAATTTTGAATTTCCATGGTGGGGGGCTGGGAAAATGGTCGGTCTCTCTGTGTATATGTATATTCTCAATATAATTTAATAAATATTTCAAAAACTATTGCGGTTGAAACGATAAAATGGAGTTCATTCCGGTTCCTACGATTTACTAACGAATGGCTATTTTGGAATTTGGAATTTCCATGGTGAGGAGGGGGGTGAAATGGTAGTCCTGCAACATTCTTTTTTAAATATCTCAAAAACTATTACGGTTCAAACGATAAAAATTGAGTTCGTTCCGGTTCATACGATTTACTAACGAATGGCTATTTTGGAATTTTAAATTTCTATGGTGAGCGGCGGGGATGGGAGGGGTGTAAGGCCTGCAACATTCTTTTTTAAATATCTCCAAAACTATTGCGGTTCAAACGATGAAAATGGATTTCATTCTAGTTCATACGATTTACTAACAAATGGCTAATTTGGAATTTCCATGGTGAGGGGGAAGGGTGAAATGGCAAGTCTGGAACATTCTTTTTTTTAATATCTCAAACAAAAACTATTGCGGTTCAAATGATGACAGTGGAGTTATTTTTGGTTAATACGATTTACTATCGAATTGCTATTTTGAAATTCCATGGTGCGGGGGCTGATGAAATGGTCGGTCTCTCTGTCTAATGTAAATTCTCAATATTATTTATTTATTAAATATTTCAAAAACTATTGTGGTTCAAACGATAAAAATGGAGTTCATCACGGTTCATGCGATTTACTAACGAATGGCTATTTCGGAATTTTGAAATATCCGTGCTGAGGGGGGAGTGATGAAATGGTAGGCCTGTAACATATTCTCAACGAATGGCTATTTCCTATTCTCAACGAATGGCTATTTACTAACGAATGGCTATTTCGGAATTTTGAAATATCCGTGCTGAGGGGGAGTGATGAAATGGTAGGCCTGTAACATATTCTAACATAGGCCTGTAACATTCTTTTATAAATATCTCAAAAACTATTGAGGCTCAAACGATGAAAATGGTGTTCATTACGGTTTATACAATTTACTAACGAATGGCTATTTCGAAATTTTGAATTTCCATTGAGGGGGGGGGGAGCTGGTGAAATTGTCGTTCACCCTGTGTTTATGTAAATTTCTCAATATTATTTATTAAACATTTCAAAAACTATTGCATTTCATACGATTTACTAACGAATGGCTATTTTGGAATTTTGAATTTCCATGGTGAGGAGGGGGGTGGGGGTGGTGAAATGGTAGTCCTGCAACATTCTTTTTTAAATATCTCAAAAACTATTGCGGTTCAAACTATGAAAATGGATTTCATTCTAGTTCATACGATTTACTAACAAATGGCTGTTTTGGAATTTTGAATTTCCGTGGTGAAGGGGGGGGTGAAATAGTAGTCCTGCAACATTATTTTTTAAATATCTCAAAAACTATTACGGTTCAAACAATAAAAAATAGAGTTCTTTTCGGTTCATACGATTTACTAACGAATGGCTATTTTGAAATTTTGAATTTCCATGGGGGGGGGGGGGGCTGGTGAAATGGTCGGTCTCTCTGTGTATATGTATATTCTCAATATTATTTATTAAATAATTCAAAAACTATTGCGGTTCAAACGATAAAAATGGAGTTCATTCCGGTTCACACGATTTACTAACGAATGGCTATTTTGAATTTCCATGGTGGTGGGGGGGTGAAATGGTCGGTCTCTCTGTGTATATGTATATTCTCAATATTATTTATTAAATATTTCAAAAACTATTGCGTTTCAAACGATAAAAATGGAGTTCATTCCGGTTCATACGATTTACTAACGAATGGCTATTTTGAATTTCCGTGGGGGGGGGGGGGCTGGTGAAATGGTCGGTCTCTCTGTGTATATGTATATTCTCAATATTATTTATTAAATATTTCAAAAACTATTGCGGTTCAACGATAAAAATGGAGTTCATTCCGGTTCATACGATTTACTAACGAATGGCTATTTTGAAATTTTGAATTTCCATGGCGCGGGGGCTGATGAAATGGTCGGTCTCTCTGTCTAATGTAAATTCTCAATATTATTTATTTATTAAATATTTCAAAAACTATTGTGGTTCAAACGATAAAAATGGAGTTCATCGCGGTTCATGCGATTTACTAACGAATGGCTATTTCGGAATTTTGAATTTCCGTGGTGAGGGTCGGAGTGAAATGGTAGGCCTGGAACATTCTTTTATAAATATTTAAAAACTATTGCGGCTCAAATGATGAAAATGGAGTTATTTTTGGTTCATACGATTTACTAACGAAAGGCTATTTCGAAATTTTGAATTACCATTGGGGGGGGGGAGCTAATGAAATGGTCGTTCTCTCTGTGTTTATGTAAATTTCTCAATATTATTTATTAAACATTTCACAAACTATTGTGGTTCATACGATTTACTAACGAATGGCTATTTTGGAATTTTGAATTTCCATGATGAGGAGGGGGGTGAAATGGTAGTCCTACAACATTCTTTTTTAAATATCTCAAAAACTATTACGGTTCAAACGATAAAAATGGAGTTCATTCCATTTCATACGATTTACTAACGAATGGCTATTTTGAATTTCCATGTGGGGGGGGGGGGGCTGGTGAAATGGTCGGTCTCTCTGTGTATATGTATGTTTTCAATATTATTTATTAAATATTTCAAAAACTATTGCGTTTCAAACGATAAAAAGGGAGTTCATTCCGGTTCATACGATTTACTAACGAATGGCTATTTTGAAATTTTGAATTTCCATTGAGCGGGGGGGGAGATCTGGTGAAATAGTCGTTCTCTCTGTGTTTATGTAAATTTCTCAATATTATTTATTAAACATTTCAAAAACTATTGCGGTTCATACGATTTACTAACGAATGGCTATTTTGGAATTTTGAATTTCCATGGTAAGGAGGGGGGTGAAACGGTAGTCCTGCAACATTCTTTTTTAAATATCTCAAAAACTATTACGGTTCAAACGTTAAAAATCGAGTTCATTCCGGTTCATACGATTTACTAACGAATGGCTATTTTGAAATTTTAAATTACCATGGTGGGGAGGGGGCTGGTGAAATGGTTGGTCGCTCTGTGTATATGTATATTCTCAATATTATTTATTAAATATTTCAAAAACTATTGCGTTTCAAACGATAAAAAGGAGTTCATTCCGGTTCATACGATTTACTAACGAATAACTATTTTGAAATTTTTAATTTCCATGGTGGGGGGCTGGGGAAATGGTCGGTCTCTCTGTGTTTATGTAAATTCCTCAATATTATTTATTAAACATTTTAAAAACTATTGCGGTTCATACGATTTACTAACGAATGGCTATTTTGGAATTTGGAATTTCCATGGTGAGGAGCGGGGGTGGTGAAATGGTAGTCCTGCAACATTAAATATCGCAAAAACTATTGCGGTTCAAACTATGAAAATGGATTTCATTCTAGTTCATACGATTTACTAACAGATGGCTGCTTTGGAATTTTGAATTTCCGTGGTGAAGGGGGGGGGTGAAATAGTAGTCCTGCAACATTATTTTTTAAATATGTCAAAAACTATTACGGTTCAAACAATAAAAAATAGAGTTCTTTTCGGTTTATACGATTTACTAACGAATGGCTATTTTGAAATTTTGAATTTCCATAAGCATAAGAGGGGGGGGGGCACCTGGTGAAATGGTCGGTCTCTCTGTGTATATGTATATTCTCAATATTATTTATTAAATATTTCAAAAACTATTGCGGTTCAAACGATGAAAATGGAGTTCATTCCTGTTCATACGATTTACTAACGAATGGCTATTTTGAATTTCCATGGTGTGGGGGGGGGGGCTGGTGAAATGTTCGGTCTCTCTGTGTATATGTATATTCTCAATATTATTTATTAAATACTTCAAAAACTATTGCGTTTTAAACGATAAAAATGGAGTTCATTCCGGTTCATACGATTTACTAACGAATGGCTATTTTGAATTTCCATGGTGGGGGTGGGGGTGGGGCTGGTGAAGTGGTCGGTCTCTCTGTGTATATGTATATTCTCAATATTATTTATTAAAAATTTCAAAAACTATTGCGTTTTAAACGATAAAAATGGAGTTCATTCCGGTTCATACGATTTACTAACGAATGGCTATTTTGAAATTTTGAATTTCCATGGTGGGGGGTTGGGAAAATGGTCGGTCTCTCTGTGTATATGTATATTCTCAATATAATTTAATAAATATTTCAAAAACTATTGCGGTTGAAACGATAAAATGGAGTTCATTCCGGTTCATACGATTTACTAACGAATGGCTATTTTGGAATTTTGAATTTCCATGGTGAGGAGGGAGGGGGGTGAAATGGTAGTCCTGCAACATTCTTTTTTAAATATCTCAAAAACTATTACGGTTCAAACGATAAAAATTGAGTTCGTTCCAGTTCATACGATTTACTAACGAATGACTATTTTGGAATTTTAAATTTCCATGGTGAGCCGGGGGGGGGGGGGGTGATAGGCCTGCAACATTCTTTTTTAAATATCTGAAAAACTATTGTGGTTCAAACGAAAATGGATTTCATTCTAGTTCATACGATTTACTAACAAATGGCTGTTTTGGAATTTTGAATTTCCGTGGTGAAGGGGGTGGGTGAAATAGTAGTCCTGCAACATTATTTTTGAAATATCTCAAAAACTAATACGGTTAAAACGATAAAAATAGAGTTCATTCCGGTTCATACGATTTACTAACGAATAGCTATTTTGAAATTTTGAATTTCCATTGTGGGGGGCTGGTGAAATGGTCGGTCTCTCTGTGTATATGTATATTCTCAATATTATTTAATAAATATTTCAAAAACTATTGCGGTTCAAACGATAAAAATGGAGTTCATTCCGGTTCATACGATTTACTAACGAATGGCCAATTTGGAATTTCCATGGTGAAGGGGGGGTGAAATGGCAGGTCTGGAACATTCTTTTTTTTAATATCTCAAAAACCATTGTGGTTCAAACGATGAAAGTGGAGTTATTTTTGGTTAATACGATTTACTAACGAATAGCTATTTTGAAATTTTGAATTTCCATGGTGCGGGGGCTGATGAAATGGTCGGTCTCTCTGTCTAATGTAAATTCTCAATATTATTTATTTATTAAATATTTCAAAAACTATTGCGGTTCAAATGATAAAAATGGAGTTAATCACGGTTTATGCAATTTACTAACGAATGGCTATTTCGGAATTTTGAATTTCCGTGGTGAGGGTCAGAGTGAAATGGTAGGCCTGGAACATTCTTTTATAAATATTTAAAAACTATTGCGGCTCAAACGATGAAAATGGAGTTATTTTTGGTTCATACGATTTACTAACGAAAGGCTATTTCGAAATTTTGAATTACCATTGGGGGGGGAGCTAATGAAATGGTCGTTCTCTCTGTGTTTATGTAAATTTCTCAATATTATTTATTAAACATCTCACAAACTATTGTGGTTCATACGATTTACTAACGAATGGCTATTTTGGAATTTTGAATTTCCGTGATGAGGAGGGGGGTGAAATGGTAGTCCTACAACATTCTTTTATAAATATCTCAAAAACTATTGCGGCTCAAACGATGAAAATGGAGTTATTTTTGGTTCATACGATTTACTAACGAATGCTATTTCGAAATTTTTAATTTCCGTTAAGCGGGGGGGGGACTGGTGAAATGGTCGTTTTCTCTGTGTTTATGTAAATTTCTCAATATTATTTATTAAACATTTCAAAAACTATTGTGGTTCATACGATTTACTAACAAATGGCTATTTTGGAATTTTGAATTTCCATGGTGAGGAGGGGGGGTGAAATGGTAGTCCTACAACATTCTTTTTTAAATATCTCAAAAACTATTACGGTTCAAACGTTAAAAATGGAGTTCATTCCGGTTCATACGATTTACTAACGAATGGCTATTTTGAAATTTTAAATTTCCATGGGGGTTGGGGCTGGTGAAATGGTCGGTCTCTCTGTGTATATGTATATTCTCAATATTATTTATTAAATATTTCAAAAACTATTGCGTTTCAAACGATAAAAATGGAGTTCATTACGGTTCATACGATTTACTAACGAATGGCTATTTTGAAATTTTGAATCTCCATGGTAGGGGGCTGGGAAAATGGTCGGTCTCTCTGTGTATATGTATATTCTCAATATAATTTAATAAATATTTCAAAAACTATTGCGGTTCAACGATAAAAATGGAGTTCATTCCGGTTCGTACGATTTACTAACGAATGGCTATTTTGGAATTTGGAATTTCCATGGTGAGGAGGGGGGGGGGTGAAATGGTAGTCCTGCAACATTCTTTTTTAAATATCTCAAAAACTATTACGGTTCAAACGATAAAAATTGAGTTCGTTTCGGTTCATACGATTTACTAACGAATGGCTATTTTGGAATTTTAAATTTCTATGGTGAGCGGCGGGGATGGGAGGGGTGTAAGGCCTGCAACATTCTTTTTTAAATATCTCCAAAACTATTGCGGTTCAAACGATGAAAATGGATTTCATTCTAGTTCATACGATTTACTAACAAATGGCTAATTTGGAATTTCCATGGTGAGGGGGAAGGGTGAAATGGCAAGTCTGGAACATTCTTTTTTTTAATATCTCAAACAAAAACTATTGCGGTTCAAACGATGACAGTGGAGTTATTTTTGGTTAATACGATTTACTATCGAATTGCTATTTTGAAATTCCATGGTGCGGGGGCTGATGAAATGGTCGGTCTCTCTGTCTAATGTAAATTCTCAATATTATTTATTTATTAAATATTTCAAAAACTATTGTGGTTCAAACGATAAAAATGGAGTTCATCACGGTTCATGCGATTTACTAACGAATGGCTATTTTGAATTTTGAAATATCCGTGCTGAGGGGGGAGTGATGAAATGGTAGGCCTGTAACATTCTTTTATAAATATCTCAAAAACTATTGAGGCTCAAACGATGAAAATGGTGTTCATTACAGTTTATACAATTTACTAACGAATGGCTATTTCGAAATTTTGAATTTCCATTGAGGGGGGGGAGCTGGTGAAATTGTCGTTCACCCTGTGTTTATGTAAATTTCTCAATATTATTTATTAAACATTTCAAAAACTATTGCATTTCATACGATTTACTAACGAATGGCTATTTTGGAATTTTGAATTTCCATGGTGAGGAGGGGGGTGGTGAAATGGTAGTCCTGCAACATTCTTTTTTAAATATCTCAAAAACTATTGCGGTTCAAACTATGAAAATGGATTTCATTCTAGTTCATACGATTTACTAACAAATGGCTGTTTTGGAATTTTGAATTTCCGTGGTGAAGGGGGGGGTGAAATAGTAGTCCTGCAACATTATTTTTTAAATATCTCAAAAACTATTACGGTTCAAACAATAAAAAATAGAGTTCTTTTCGGTTCATACGATTTACTAACGAATGGCTATTTTGAAATTTTGAATTTCCATGGGGGGGGGCTGGTGAAATGGTCGGTCTCTCTGTGTATATGTATATTCTCAATATTATTTATTAAATAATTCAAAAACTATTGCGGTTCAAACGATAAAAATGGAGTTCATTCCGGTTCACACGATTTACTAACGAATGGCTATTTTGAATTTCCATGGTGGTGGGGGGGGTGAAATGGTCGGTCTCTCTGTGTATATGTATATTCTCAATATTATTTATTAAATATTTCAAAAACTATTGCGTTTCAAACGATAAAAATGGAGTTCATTCCAGTTCATACGATTTACTAACGAATGGCTATTTTGAATTTCCGTGGGGGGGGGGGGGCTGGTGAAATGGTCGGTCTCTCTGTGTATATGTATATTCTCAATATTATTTATTAAATATTTCAAAAACTATTGCGGTTCAACGATAAAAATGGAGTTCATTCCGGTTCATACGATTTACTAACGAATGGCTATTTTGAAATTTTGAATTTCCATGGCGCGGGGGCTGATGAAATGGTCGGTCTCTCTGTCTAATGTAAATTCTCAATATTATTTATTTATTAAATATTTCAAAAACTATTGTGGTTCAAACGATAAAAATGGAGTTCATCGCGGTTCATGCGATTTACTAACGAATGGCTATTTCGGAATTTTGAATTTCCGTGGTGAGGGTCGGAGTGAAATGGTAGGCCTGGAACATTCTTTTATAAATATTTAAAAACTATTGCGGCTCAAATGATGAAAATGGAGTTATTTTTGGTTCATACGATTTACTAACGAAAGGCTATTTCGAAATTTTGAATTACCATTAGGGGGGGGGGGAGCTAATGAAATGGTCGTTCTCTCTGTGTTTATGTAAATTTCTCAATATTATTTATTAAACATTTCACAAACTATTGTGGTTCATACGATTTACTAACGAATGGCTATTTTGGAATTTTGAATTTCCATGATGAGGAGGGGGGTGAAATGGTAGTCCTACAACATTCTTTTTTAAATATCTCAAAAACTATTACGGTTCAAACGATAAAAATGGAGTTCATTCCATTTCATACGATTTACTAACGAATGGCTATTTTGAATTTCCATGTGGGGGGGGGCTGGTGAAATGGTCGGTCTCTCTGTGTATATGTATGTTTTCAATATTATTTATTAAATATTTCAAAAACTATTGCGTTTCAAACGATAAAAAGGGAGTTCATTCCGGTTCATACGATTTACTAACGAATGGCTATTTTGAAATTTTGAATTTCCATTGAGCGGGGGGGAGATCTGGTGAAATAGTCGTTCTCTCTGTGTTTATGTAAATTTCTCAATATTATTTATTAAACATTTCAAAAACTATTGCGGTTCATACGATTTACTAACGAATGGCTATTTTGGAATTTTGAATTTCCATGGTAAGGAGGGGGGTGAAACGGTAGTCCTGCAACATTCTTTTTTAAATATCTCAAAAACTATTACGGTTCAAACGATAAAAATTGAGTTCGTTTCGGTTCATACGATTTACTAACGAATGGCTATTTTGGAATTTTAAATTTCTATGGTGAGCGGCGGGGATGGGAGGGGTGTAAGGCCTGCAACATTCTTTTTTAAATATCTCCAAAACTATTGCGGTTCAAACGATGAAAATGGATTTCATTCTAGTTCATACGATTTACTAACAAATGGCTAATTTGGAATTTCCATGGTGAGGGGGAAGGGTGAAATGGCAAGTCTGGAACATTCTTTTTTTAATATCTCAAACAAAAACTATTGCGGTTCAAACGATGACAGTGGAGTTATTTTTGGTTAATACGATTTACTATCGAATTGCTATTTTGAAATTCCATGGTGCGGGGGCTGATGAAATGGTCGGTCTCTCTGTCTAATGTAAATTCTCAATATTATTTATTTATTAAATATTTCAAAAACTATTGTGGTTCAAACGATAAAAATGGAGTTCATCACGGTTCATGCGATTTACTAACGAATGGCTATTTCGGAATTTTGAAATATCCGTGCTGAGGGGGGAGTGATGAAATGGTAGGCCTGTAACATTCTTTTATAAATATCTCAAAAACTATTGAGGCTCAAACGATGAAAATGGTGTTCATTACAGTTTATACAATTTACTAACGAATGGCTATTTCGAAATTTTGAATTTCCATTGAGGGGGAGCTGGTGAAATTGTCGTTCACCCTGTGTTTATGTAAATTTCTCAATATTATTTATTAAACATTTCAAAAACTATTGCATTTCATACGATTTACTAACGAATGGCTATTTTGGAATTTTGAATTTCCATGGTGAGGAGGGGGGTGGTGAAATGGTAGTCCTGCAACATTCTTTTTTAAATATCTCAAAAACTATTGCGGTTCAAACTATGAAAATGGATTTCATTCTAGTTCATACGATTTACTAACAAATGGCTGTTTTGGAATTTTGAATTTCCGTGGTGAAGGGGGGGGTGAAATAGTAGTCCTGCAACATTATTTTTTAAATATCTCAAAAACTATTACGGTTCAAACAATAAAAAATAGAGTTCTTTTCGGTTCATACGATTTACTACCGAATGGCTATTTTGAAATTTTGAATTTCCATGGGGGGGGGGGGGCTGGTGAAATGGTCGGTCTCTCTGTGTATATGTATATTCTCAATATTATTTATTAAATAATTCAAAAACTATTGCGGTTCAAACGATAAAAATGGAGTTCATTCCGGTTCACACGATTTACTAACGAATGGCTATTTTGAATTTCCATGGTGGTGGGGGGTGAAATGGTCGGTCTCTCTGTGTATATGTATATTCTCAATATTATTTATTAAATATTTCAAAAACTATTGCGTTTCAAACGATAAAAATGGAGTTCATTCCGGTTCATACGATTTACTAACGAATGGCTATTTTGAATTTCCGTGGGGGGGCTGGTGAAATGGTCGGTCTCTCTGTGTATATGTATATTCTCAATATTATTTATTAAATATTTCAAAAACTATTGCGGTTCAACGATAAAAATGGAGTTCATTCCGGTTCATACGATTTACTAACGAATGGCTATTTTGAAATTTTGAATTTCCATGGCGCGGGGGCTGATGAAATGGTCGGTCTCTCTGTCTAATGTAAATTCTCAATATTATTTATTTATTAAATATTTCAAAAACTATTGTGGTTCAAACGATAAAAATGGAGTTCATCGCGGTTCATGCGATTTACTAACGAATGGCTATTTCGGAATTTTGAATTTCCGTGGTGAGGGTCGGAGTGAAATGGTAGGCCTGGAACATTCTTTTATAAATATTTAAAAACTATTGCGGCTCAAATGATGAAAATGGAGTTATTTTTGGTTCATACGATTTACTAACGAAAGGCTATTTCGAAATTTTGAATTACCATTGGGGGGGGAGCTAATGAAATGGTCGTTCTCTCTGTGTTTATGTAAATTTCTCAATATTATTTATTAAACATTTCACAAACTATTGTGGTTCATACGATTTACTAACGAATGGCTATTTTGGAATTTTGAATTTCCATGATGAGGAGGGGTGAAATGGTAGTCCTACAACATTCTTTTTTAAATATCTCAAAAACTATTACGGTTCAAACGATAAAAATGGAGTTCATTCCATTTCATACGATTTACTAACGAATGGCTATTTTGAATTTCCATGTGGGGGGGGGGGCTGGTGAAATGGTCGGTCTCTCTGTGTATATGTATGTTTTCAATATTATTTATTAAATATTTCAAAAACTATTGCGTTTCAAACGATAAAAAGGGAGTTCATTCCGGTTCATACGATTTACTAACGAATGGCTATTTTGAAATTTTGAATTTCCATTGAGCGGGGGGAGATCTGGTGAAATAGTCGTTCTCTCTGTGTTTATGTAAATTTCTCAATATTATTTATTAAACATTTCAAAAACTATTGCGGTTCATACGATTTACTAACGAATGGCTATTTTGGAATTTTGAATTTCCATGGTAAGGAGGGGGGTGAAACGGTAGTCCTGCAACATTCTTTTTTAAATATCTCAAAAACTATTACGGTTCAAACGTTAAAAATGGAGTTCATTCCGGTTCATACGATTTACTAACGAATGGCTATTTTGAAATTTTAAATTACCATGGTGGGGAGGGGGCTGGTGAAATGGTTGGTCGCTCTGTGTATATGTATATTCTCAATATTATTTATTAAATATTTCAAAAACTATTGCGTTTCAAACGATAAAAAGGGAGTTCATTCCGGTTCATACGATTTACTAACGAATAACTATTTTGAAATTTTGAATTTCCATGGTGGGGGGCTGGGAAATGGTCGGTCTCTCTGTGTTTATGTAAATTCCTCAATATTATTTATTAAACATTTTAAAAACTATTGCGGTTCATACGATTTACTAACGAATGGCTATTTTGGAATTTGGAATTTCCATGGTGAGGAACGGGGGTGGTGAAATGGTAGTCCTGCAACATTAAATATCGCAAAAACTATTGCGGTTCAAACTATGAAAATGGATTTCATTCTAGTTCATACGATTTACTAACAGATGGCTGCTTTGGAATTTTGAATTTCCGTGGTGAAGGGGGGGGTGAAATAGTAGTCCTGCAACATTATTTTTTAAATATGTCAAAAACTATTACGGTTCAAACAATAAAAAATAGAGTTCTTTTCGGTTTATACGATTTACTAACGAATGGCTATTTTGAAATTTTGAATTTCCATAAGCATAAGAGGGGAGGGGGGCACCTGGTGAAATGGTCGGTCTCTCTGTGTATATGTATATTCTCAATATTATTTATTAAATATTTCAAAAACTATTGCGGTTCAAACGATGAAAATGGAGTTCATTCCTGTTCATACGATTTACTAACGAATGGCTATTTTGAATTTCCATGGTGTGGGGGGGGGGCTGGTGAAATGTTCGGTCTCTCTGTGTATATGTATATTCTCAATATTATTTATTAAATACTTCAAAAACTATTGCGTTTTAAACGATAAAAATGGAGTTCATTCCGGTTCATACGATTTACTAACGAATGGCTATTTTGAATTTCCATGGTGGGGGTGGGGGGTGGGGCTGGTGAAGTGGTCGGTCTCTCTGTGTATATGTATATTCTCAATATTATTTATTAAAAATTTCAAAAACTATTGCGTTTTAAACGATAAAAATGGAGTTCATTCCGGTTCATACGATTTACTAACGAATGGCTATTTTGAAATTTTGAATTTCCATGGTGGGGGTTGGGAAAATGGTCGGTCTCTCTGTGTATATGTATATTCTCAATATAATTTAATAAATATTTCAAAAACTATTGCGGTTGAAACGATAAAATGGAGTTCATTCCGGTTCATACGATTTACTAACGAATGGCTATTTTGGAATTTTGAATTTCCATGGTGAGGAGGGAGGGGGGTGAAATGGTAGTCCTGCAACATTCTTTTTTAAATATCTCAAAAACTATTACGGTTCAAACGATAAAAATTGAGTTCGTTCCAGTTCATACGATTTACTAACGAATGACTATTTTGGAATTTTAAATTTCCATGGTGAGCCGGGGGGGGGGTGATAGGCCTGCAACATTCTTTTTTAAATATCTGAAAAACTATTGTGGTTCAAACGAAAATGGATTTCATTCTAGTTCATACGATTTACTAACAAATGGCTGTTTTGGAATTTTGAATTTCCGTGGTGAAGGGGGGTGGGTGAAATAGTAGTCCTGCAACATTATTTTTGAAATATCTCAAAAACTAATACGGTTAAAACGATAAAAATAGAGTTCATTCCGGTTCATACGATTTACTAACGAATAGCTATTTTGAAATTTTGAATTTCCATTGTGGGGGCTGGTGAAATTGTCGGTCTCTCTGTGTATATGTATATTCTCAATATTATTTAATAAATATTTCAAAAACTATTGCGGTTCAAACGATAAAAATGGAGTTCATTCCGGTTCATACGATTTACTAACGAATGGCCAATTTGGAATTTCCATGGTGAAGGGGGGTGAAATGGCAGGTCTGGAACATTCTTTTTTTTAATATCTCAAAAACCATTGTGGTTCAAACGATGAAAGTGGAGTTATTTTTGGTTAATACGATTTACTAACGAATAGCTATTTTGAAATTTTGAATTTCCATGGTGCGGGGGCTGATGAAATGGTCGGTCTCTCTGTCTAATGTAAATTCTCAATATTATTTATTTATTAAATATTTCAAAAACTATTGCGGTTCAAATGATAAAAATGGAGTTAATCACGGTTTATGCAATTTACTAACGAATGGCTATTTCGGAATTTTGAATTTCCGTGGTGAGGGTCAGAGTGAAATGGTAGGCCTGGAACATTCTTTTATAAATATTTAAAAACTATTGCGGCTCAAACGATGAAAATGGAGTTATTTTTGGTTCATACGATTTACTAACGAAAGGCTATTTCGAAATTTTGAATTACCATTGGGGGGGGGGGAGCTAATGAAATGGTCGTTCTCTCTGTGTTTATGTAAATTTCTCAATATTATTTATTAAACATCTCACAAACTATTGTGGTTCATACGATTTACTAACGAATGGCTATTTTGGAATTTTGAATTTCCATGATGAGGAGGGGGGTGAAATGGTAGTCCTACAACATTCTTTTATAAATATCTCAAAAACTATTGCGGCTCAAACGATGAAAATGGAGTTATTTTTGGTTCATACGATTTACTAACGAATGCTATTTCGAAATTTTTAATTTCCGTTGAGCGGGGGGGGGGAACTGGTGAAATGGTCGTTTTCTCTGTGTTTATGTAAATTTCTCAATATTATTTATTAAACATTTCAAAAACTATTGTGGTTCATACGATTTACTAACAAATGGCTATTTTGGAATTTTGAATTTCCATGGTGAGGAGGGGGGGTGAAATGGTAGTCCTACAACATTCTTTTTTAAATATCTCAAAAACTATTACGGTTCAAACGTTAAAAATGGAGTTCATTCCGGTTCATACGATTTACTAACGAATGGCTATTTTGAAATTTTAAATTTCCATGGGGGGGGCTGGTGAAATGGTCGGTCTCTCTGTGTATATGTATATTCTCAATATTATTTATTAAATATTTCAAAAACTATTGCGTTTCAAACGATAAAAATGGAGTTCATTCCGGTTCATACGATTTACTAACGAATGGCTATTTTGAAATTTTGAATTTCCATGGTAGGGGGCTGGGAAAATGGTCGGTCTCTCTGTGTATATGTATATTCTCAATATAATTTAATAAATATTTCAAAAACTATTGCGGTTCAACGATAAAAATGGAGTTCATTCCGGTTCGTACGATTTACTAACGAATGGCTATTTTGGAATTTGGAATTTCCATGGTGAGGAGGGGGGGTGAAATGGTAGTCCTGCAACATTCTTTTTTAAATATCTCAAAAACTATTACGGTTCAAACGATAAAAATTGAGTTCGTTTCGGTTCATACGATTTACTAACGAATGGCTATTTTGGAATTTTAAATTTCTATGGTGAGCGGCGGGGATGGGAGGGGTGTAAGGCCTGCAACATTCTTTTTTAAATATCTCCAAAACTATTGCGGTTCAAACGATGAAAATGGATTTCATTCTAGTTCATACGATTTACTAACAAATGGCTAATTTAGAATTTCCATGGTGAGGGGGAAGGGTGAAATGGCAAGTCTGGAACATTCTTTTTTTTAATATCTCAAACAAAAACTATTGCGGTTCAAACGATGACAGTGGAGTTATTTTTGGTTAATACGATTTACTATCGAATTGCTATTTTGAAATTCCATGGTGCGGGGGCTGATGAAATGGTCGGTCTCTCTGTCTAATGTAAATTCTCAATATTATTTATTTATTAAATATTTCAAAAACTATTGTGGTTCAAACGATAAAAATGGAGTTCATCACGGTTCATGCGATTTACTAACGAATGGCTATTTCGGAATTTTGAAATATCCGTGCTGAGGGGGAGTGATGAAATGGTAGGCCTGTAACATTCTTTTATAAATATCTCAAAAACTATTGAGGCTCAAACGATGAAAATGGTGTTCATTACAGTTTATACAATTTACTAACGAATGGCTATTTCGAAATTTTGAATTTCCATTGAGGGGGGGTAGAGCTGGTGAAATGGTCGTTCTCTCTGTGTTTATGTAAATTTCTCAATATTATTTATTAAACATTTCAAAAACTATTGCATTTCATACGATTTACTAACGAATGGCTATTTTGGAATTTTGAATTTCCATGGTGAGGGGGGCGTGAAATGGTAGTCCTGGAACATTCTTTTTTAAATATCTCAAAAACTATTGCGGTTCAAACTATGAAAATGGATTTCATTCTAGTTCATACGATTTACTAACAAATGGCTGTTTTGGAATTTTGAATTTCCGTGGTGAAGGGGGGTGAAATAGTAGTCCTGCAACATTATTTTTTAAATATCTCAAAAACTATTACGGTTCAAACAATAAAAAATAGAGTTCTTTTCGGTTCATACGATTTACTAACGAATGGCTATTTTGAAATTTTGAATTTCCATGGGGGGGGGCTGGTGAAATGGTCGGTCTCTCTGTGTATATGTATATTCTCAATATTATTTATTAAATATTTCAAAAACTATTGCGTTTCAAACGATAAAAATTTAGTTCGTTCCGGTTCATACGATTTACTAACGAATGGCTATTTTGGAATTTTAAATTTCCATGGTGAGCGGCGGGGATGGGAGGGGTGTAAGGCCTCCAACATTCTTTTAAATATCTCCAAAACTATTGCGGTTCAAACGATGAAAATGGATTTCATTCTAGTTCATACGATTTATTAACAAATGGCTGTTTTGGAATTTTGAATTTCCGTGGTGAAGGGGGGGTGAAATAGTAGTCCTGCAACATTATTTTTTAAATATCTCAAAAACTATTACAGTTCAAACAATAAAAAATAGAGTTCTTTTCGGTTCATACGATTTACTAACGAATGGCTATTTTGAATTTCCATGGTGGGGGGGGGGTGAAATGGTCGGTCTCTCTGTGTATATGTATATTCTCAATATTATTTATTAAATATTTCAAAAACTATTGTTATTTATTAAATATTTCAAAAACTATTGCGTTTCAAACGATAAAAATGGAGTTCATTCCGGTACATACGATTTACTAACGAATGGCTATTTTGAGATTTTGAATTTCCATGGTGGGGGGGCTGGTAAAATGGTTGGTCTCTCTGTGTATATGTATATTCTCAATTATATTTAATAAATATTCCAAAAACTATTGCGGTTGAAACGATAAAATGGAGTTCATTCCGGTTCATACGATTTACTAACGAATGGCTATTTTGGAATTTTGAATTTCCATGGTGAGGAGGGAGGGGGTGAAATGGTAGTCCTGCAACATTCTTTTTTAAATATCTCAAAAACTATTACGGTTCAAATGATAAAAATTGAGTTCGTTCCAGTTCATACGATTTACTAACGAATGGCTATTTTGGAATTTTAAATTTCCATGGTGAGCCGGGGGGGGGGGGGGTGATAGGCCTGCAACATTCTTTTTTAAATATCTGAAAAACTATTGCGGTTTAAACGAAAATGGATTTCATTCTAGTTCATACGATTTACTAACAAATGGCTGTTTTGGAATTTTGAATTTCCGTGGTGAAGGGGGGTGTGAAATAGTAGTCCTGCAACATTATTTTTGAAATATCTCAAAAACTAATACGGTTCAAACGATGAAAATAGAGTTCCTTCCGGTTCATACGATTTACTAACGAATGGCTATTTTGAAATTTTGAATTTCCATTGTGGGGGCTGGTGAAATGGTCGGTCCCTCTGTGTATATGTATATTCTCAATATTATTTATTAAATAATTCAAAAACTATTGCGGTTCAAACGATAAAAATGGAGTTCATTCCGGTTCACACGATTTACTAACGAATGGCTATTTTGAATTTCCATGGTGGTGGTGGGGGGTGAAATGGTCGGTCTCTCTGTGTATATGTATATTCTCAAGATTATTTATTAAATATTTCAAAAACTATTGCGGTTTAAACGATAAAATGGAGTTCATTCCGGTTCATGCGATTTACTAACGAATGGCTATTTTGAATTTCCGTGGGGGGGGGCTGGTGAAATGGTCGGTCTCTCTGTGTATATGTATATTCTCAATATTATTTATTAAATATTTCAAAAACTATTGCGTTTCAAAAGATAAAATTGGAGTTCATTCCGGTTCATACGATTTACTAACGAATGGCTATTTTGAATTTCCATGGGGGGGGGGCTGGTGAAATGGTCGGTCTCTCTGTGTATATGTATATTCTCAATATTATTTATTAAATATTTCAAAAACTATTGCGGTTCAACGATAAAAATGGAGTTCATTCCGGTTCATACGATTTACTAACGAATGGCTATTTTGAAATTTTGAATTTCCATGGCGCGGGGCTGATGAAATGGTCGGTCTCTCTGTCTAATGTAAATTCTCAATATTATTTTTTTATTAAATATTTCAAAAACTATTGTGGTTCAAACGATAAAAATGGAGTTCATCGCGGTTCATGCGATTTACTAACGAATGGCTATTTCGGAATTTTGAATTTCCGTGGTGAGGGTCGGAGTGAAGAGGTAGGCCTGGAACATTCTTTTATAAATATTTAAAAACTATTGCGGCTCAAACGATGAAAATGGAGTTATTTTTGGTTCATACGATTTACTAACGAAAGGCTATTTCGAAATTTTGAATTACCATTGGGGGGGAGCTAATGAAATGGTCGTTCTCTCTGTGTTTATGTAAATTTCTCAATATTATTTATTAAACATCTCACAAACTATTGTGGTTCATACGATTTACTAACGAATGGCTATTTTGGAATTTTGAATTTCCATGATGAGGAGGGGGGTGAAATGGTAGTCCTACAACATTCCTTTTTAAATATCTCAAAAACTATTACGGTTCAAACGATAAAAATGGAGTTCATTCCATTTCATACGATTTACTAACGAATGGCTATTTTGAATTTCCATGGGGGGGGCTCATGAAATGGTCGGTCTCTCTGTGTATATGTATGTTTTCAATTTTATTCATTAAATATTTCAAAAACTATTGCGTTTCAAACGATAAAAAGGGAGTTCATTCCGGTTCATACGATTTACTAACGAATGGCTATTTTGAAATTTTGAATTTCCATTGAGCGGGGGGGGAGAGCTGGTGAAATAGTCGTTCTCTCTGTGTTTATGTAAATTTCTCAATATTATTTATTAAACATTTCAAAAACTATTGCGGTTCATACGATTTACTAACGAATGGCTATTTTGGAATTTTGAATTTCCATGGTAAGGAGGGGGGGTGAAACGGTAGTCCTGCAACATTCTTTTTTAAATATCTCAAAAACTATTACGGTTCAAACGTTAAAAATGGAGTTCATTCCGGTTCATACGATTTACTAACGAATGGCTATTTTGAAATTTTAAATTTCCATGGTGGGGAGGGAGGCTGGTGAAATGGTTGGTCGCTCTGTGTATATGTATATTCTCAATATTATTTATTAAATATTTCAAAAACTATTGCGTTTCAAACGATAAAAAGGGAGTTCATTCCGGTTCATACGATTTACTAACGAATAACTATTTTGAAATTTTGAATTTCCATGGTGGGGGGCTGGGGAAATGGTCGGTCTCTCTGTGTTTATGTAAATTTCTCAATATTATTTATTAAACATTTTAAAAACTTGCATTTCATACGATTTACTAACGAATGGCTATTTTGGAATTTTGAATTTCCATGGTGAGGGGGGGTGAAATGGTAGTCCTGGAACATTCTTTTTAAATATCTCAAAAACTATTGCGGTTCAAACTATGAAAATGGATTTCATTCTAGTTCATACGATTTACTAACAAATGGCTGTTTTGGAATTTTGAATTTCCGTGGTGAAGGGGGGTGAAATAGTAGTCCTGCAACATTATTTTTTAAATATCTCAAAAACTATTACGGTTCAAACAATAAAAAATAGAGTTCTTTTCGGTTCATACGATTTACTAACGAATGGCTATTTTGAAATTTTGAATTTCCATGGTGAGCGGCGGGGATGGGAGGGGTGTAAGGCCTCCAACATTCTTTTAAATATCTCCAAAACTATTGCGGTTCAAACGATGAAAATGGATTTCATTCTAGTTCATACGATTTATTAACAAATGGCTGTTTTGGAATTTTGAATTTCCGTGGTGAAGGGGGGGGTGAAATAGTAGTCCTGCAACATTATTTTTTAAATATCTCAAAAACTATTACAGTTCAAACAATAAAAAATAGAGTTCTTTTCGGTTCATACGATTTACTAACGAATGGCTATTTTGAATTTCCATGGTGGGAGGGGGGTGAAATGGTCGGTCTCTCTGTGTATATGTATATTCTCAATATTATTTATTAAATATTTCAAAAACTATTGTTATTTATTAAATATTTCAAAAACTATTGCGTTTCAAACGATAAAAATGGAGTTCATTCCGGTACATACGATTTACTAACGAATGGCTATTTTGAGATTTTGAATTTCCATGGTGGGGGCTGGTAAAATGGTTGGTCTCTCTGTGTATATGTATATTCTCAATTATATTTAATAAATATTCCAAAAACTATTGCGGTTGAAACGATAAAATGGAGTTCATTCCGGTTCATACGATTTACTAACGAATGGCTATTTTGGAATTTTGAATTTCCATGGTGAGGAGGGAGGGGGTGAAATGGTAGTCCTGCAACATTCTTTTTTAAATATCTCAAAAACTATTACGGTTCAAATGATAAAAATTGAGTTCGTTCCAGTTCATACGATTTACTAACGAATGGCTATTTTGGAATTTTAAATTTCCATGGTGAGCCGGGGGGGGGGGGGGGGGGGTGATAGGCCTGCAACATTCTTTTTTAAATATCTGAAAAACTATTGCGGTTTAAACGAAAATGGATTTCATTCTAGTTCATACGATTTACTAACAAATGGCTGTTTTGGAATTTTGAATTTCCGTGGTGAAGGGGGGGTGTGAAATAGTAGTCCTGCAACATTATTTTTGAAATATCTCAAAAACTAATACGGTTCAAACGATGAAAATAGAGTTCCTTCCGGTTCATACGATTTACTAACGAATGGCTATTTTGAAATTTTGAATTTCCATTGTGGGGGCTGGTGAAATGGTCGGTCCCTCTGTGTATATGTATATTCTCAATATTATTTATTAAATAATTCAAAAACTATTGCGGTTCAAACGATAAAAATGGAGTTCATTCCGGTTCACACGATTTACTAACGAATGGCTATTTTGAATTTCCATGGTGGTGGTGGGGGGGTGAAATGGTCGGTCTCTCTGTGTATATGTATATTCTCAAGATTATTTATTAAATATTTCAAAAACTATTGCGGTTTAAACGATAAAATGGAGTTCATTCCGGTTCATACGATTTACTAACGAATGGCGATTTTGAATTTCCGTGGGGGGGGGCTGGTGAAATGGTCGGTCTCTCTGTGTATATGTATATTCTCAATATTATTTATTAAATATTTCAAAAACTATTGCGTTTCAAAAGATAAAAATGGAGTTCATTCCGGTTCATACGATTTACTAACGAATGGCTATTTTGAATTTCCATGGGGGGGGGGGGGCTGGTGAAATGGTCGGTCTCTCTGTGTATATGTATATTCTCAATATTATTTATTAAATATTTCAAAAACTATTGCGGTTCAACGATAAAAATGGAGTTCATTCCGGTTCATACGATTTACTAACGAATGGCTATTTTGAAATTTTGAATTTCCATGGCGCGGGGGCTGATGAAATGGTCGGTCTCTCTGTCTAATGTAAATTCTCAATATTATTTTTTTATTAAATATTTCAAAAACTATTGTGGTTCAAACGATAAAAATGGAGTTCATCGCGGTTCATGCGATTTACTAACGAATGGCTATTTCGGAATTTTGAATTTCCGTGGTGAGGGTCGGAGTGAAATGGTAGGCCTGGAACATTCTTTTATAAATATTTAAAAACTATTGCGGCTCAAACGATGAAAATGGAGTTATTTTTGGTTCATACGATTTACTAACGAAAGGCTATTTCGAAATTTTGAATTACCATTGGGGGGGGGGGAGCTAATGAAATGGTCGTTCTCTCTGTGTTTATGTAAATTTCTCAATATTATTTATTAAACATCTCACAAACTATTGTGGTTCATACGATTTACTAACGAATGGCTATTTTGGAATTTTGAATTTCCATGATGAGGAGGGGGGTGAAATGGTAGTCCTACAACATTCTTTTTTAAATATCTCAAAAACTATTACGGTTCAAACGATAAAAATGGAGTTCATTCCATTTCATACGATTTACTAACGAATGGCTATTTTGAATTTCCATGGGGGGGGGGCTCATGAAATGGTCGGTCTCTCTGTGTATATGTATGTTTTCAATATTATTTATTAAATATTTCAAAAACTATTGCGTTTCAAACGATAAAAAGGGAGTTCATTCCGGTTCATACGATTTACTAACGAATGGCTATTTTGAAATTTTGAATTTCCATTGAGCGGGGGGGGGAGAGCTGGTGAAATAGTCGTTCTCTCTGTGTTTATGTAAATTTCTCAATATTATTTATTAAACATTTCAAAAACTATTGCGGTTCATACGATTTACTAACGAATGGCTATTTTGGAATTTTGAATTTCCATGGTAAGGAGGGGGTGAAACGGTAGTCCTGCAACATTCTTTTTTAAATATCTCAAAAACTATTACGGTTCAAACGTTAAAAATGGAGTTCATTCCGGTTCATACGATTTACTAACGAATGGCTATTTTGAAATTTTAAATTTCCATGGTGGGGAGGGAGGCTGGTGAAATGGTTGGTCGCTCTGTGTATATGTATATTCTCAATATTATTTATTAAATATTTCAAAAACTATTGCGTTTCAAACGATAAAAAGGGAGTTCATTCCGGTTCATACGATTTACTAACGAATAACTATTTTGAAATTTTGAATTTCCATGGTGGGGGGCTGGGGAAATGGTCGGTCTCTCTGTGTTTATGTAAATTTCTCAATATTATTTATTAAACATTTTAAAAACTATTGCGGTTCATACGATTTACTAACGAATGGCTATTTTGGAATTTGGAATTTCCATGGTGAGGAGCGGGTGTGGTGAAATGGTAGTCCTGCAACATTAAATATCGCAAAAACTATTGCGGTTCAAACTATGAAAATGGATTTCATTCTAGTTTATACGATTTACTAACAGATGGCTGTTTTGGAATTTTGAATTTCCGTGGTGAAGGGGGTGGTGAAATAGTAGTCCTGCAACATTATTTTTTAAATATGTCAAAAACTATTACGGTTCAAACAATAAAAAATAGAGTTCTTTTCGGTTTATACGATTTACTAAAGAATGGCTATTTTGAAATTTTGAATTTCCATAAGCATAAGAGGGGGGGGCAGCTGGTGAAATGGTCGGTCTCTCTGTGTATATGTATATTCTCAATATTATTTATTAAATATTTCAAAAACTATTGCGGTTCAAACGATGAAAATGGAGTTCATTCCTGTTCATACGATTTACTAACGAATGGCTATTTTGAATTTCCATGGTGTTGGGGGGGGGGGCTGGTGAAATGGTCGGTCTCTCTGTGTATATGTATATTCTCAATATTATTTATTAAATACTTCAAAAACTATTGCGTTTTAAACGATAAAAATGGAGTTCATTCCGGTTCATACGATTTACTAACGAATGGCTATTTTGAATTTCCATGGTGGGGGTGCGGGGTGGGGCTGGTGAAATGGTCGGTCTCTCTGTGTATATGTATATTCTCAATATTATTTATTAAAAATTTCAAAAACTATTGCGTTTTAAACGATAAAAATGGAGTTCATTCCGGTTCATACGATTTACTAACGAATGGCTATTTTGAAATTTTGAATTTCCGTGGTGGGGGGCTGGGAAAATGGTCGGTCTCTCTGTGTGTATGTATATTCTCAATATAATTTAATAAATATTTCAAAAACTATTGCGGTTGAAACGATAAAATGGAGTTCATTCCGGTTCATACGATTTACTAACGAATGGCTATTTTGGAACTTTGAATTTCCATGGTGAGGAGGGAGGGGTGTGAAATGGTAGTCCTGCAACATTCTTTTTTGAATATCTCAAAAACTATTACGGTTCAAACGATAAAAATTGAGTTCGTTCCAGTTCATACGATTTACTAACGAATGACTATTTTGGAATTTTAAATTTCCATGGTGAGCCGGGGGGGGGGGGGTGATAGGCCTGCAACATTCTTTTTAAATATCTGAAAAACTATTGTGGTTCAAACGAAAATGGATTTCATTCTAGTTCATACGATTTACTAACAAATGGCTGTTTTGGAATTTTGAATTTCCGTGGTGAAGGGGGGTGGGTGAAATAGTAGTCCTGCAACATTATTTTTGAAATATCTCAAAAACTAATACGGTTAAAACGATAAAAATAGAGTTCATTCCGGTTCATACGATTTACTAACGAATAGCTATTTTGAAATTTTGAATTTCCATTGTGGGGGGGCTGGTGAAATGGTCGGTCTCTCTGTGTATATGTATATTCTCAATATTATTTAATAAATATTTCAAAAACTATTGCGGTTCAAACGATAAAAATGGAGTTCATTCCGGTTCATACGATTTACTAACGAATGGCCAATTTGGAATTTCCATGGTGAAGGGGGGTGAAATGGCAGGTCTGGAACATTCTTTTTTTTAATATCTCAAAAACCATTGCGGTTCAAACGATGAAAGTGGAGTTATTTTTGGTTAATACGATTTACTAACGAATAGCTATTTTGAAATTTTGAATTTCCATGGTGCGGGGGCTGATGAAATGGTCGGTCTCTCTGTCTAATGTAAATTCTCAATATTATTTATTTATTAAATATTTCAAAAACTATTGCGGTTCAAACGATAAAAATGGAGTTAATCACGGTTTATGCAATTTACTAACGAATGGCTATTTCGGAATTTTGAATTTCCGTGGTGAGGGTCAGGGTGAAATGGTAGGCCTTAAACATTCTTTTATAAATATCTCAAAAACTATTGCGGCTCAAACGATGAAAATGGAGTTATTTTTGGTTCATACGATTTACTAACGAATGGCTATTTCGAAATTTTTAATTTCCGTTGAGCGGGGGGGGAGCTGGTGAAATGGTCGTTTTCTCTGTGTTTATGTAAATTTCTCAATATTATTTATTAAACATTTCAAAAACTATTGTGGTTCATACGATTTACTAACAAATGGCTATTTTGGAATTTTGAATTTCCATGGTGAGGAGGGGGGGGGGGTGAAATGGTAGTCCTACAACATTCTTTTTTAAATATCTCAAAAACTATTACGGTTCAAACGTTAAAAATGGAGTTCATTCCGGTTCATACGATTTACTAACGAATGGCTATTTTGAAATTTTAAATTTCCATGGGGGGGGGGGGGGCTGGTGAAATGGTCGGTCTCTCTGTGTATATGTATATTCTCAATATTATTTATTAAATATTTCAAAAACTATTGCGTTTCAAACGATAAAAATGGAGTTCATTCCGGTTCATACGATTTACTAACGAATGGCTATTTTGAAATTTTGAATTTCCATGGTAGGGGGCTGGGAAAATGGTCGGTCTCTCTGTGTATATGTATATTCTCAATATAATTTAATAAATATTTCAAAAACTATTGCGGTTCAACGATAAAAATGGAGTTCATTCCGGTTCGTACGATTTACTAACGAATGGCTATTTTGGAATTTGGAATTTCCATGGTGAGGAGGGGGGGGTGAAATGGTAGTCCTGCAACATTCTTTTTTAAATATCTCAAAAACTATTACGGTTCAAACGATAAAAATTGAGTTCGTTCCGGTTCATACGATTTACTAACGAATGGCTATTTTGGAATTTTAAATTTCTATGGTGAGCGGCGGGGATGGGAGGGGTGTAAGGCCTGCAACATTCTTTTTTAAATATCTCCAAAACTATTGCGGTTCAAACGATGAAAATGGATTTCATTCTAGTTCATACGATTTACTAACAAATGGCTAATTTGGAATTTCCATGGTGAGGGGGAAGGGTGAAATGGCAAGTCTGGAACATTCTTTTTTTTAATATCTCAAACAAAAACTATTGCGGTTCAAACGATGACAGTGGAGTTATTTTTGGTTAATACGATTTACTATCGAATTGCTATTTTGAAATTCCATGGTGCGGGGGCTGATGAAATGGTCGGTCTCTCTGTCTAATATAAATTCTCAATATTATTTATTTATTAAATATTTCAAAAACTATTGTGGTTCAAACGATAAAAATGGAGTTCATCACGGTTCATGCGATTTACTAACGAATGGCTATTTCGGAATTTTGAAATATCCGTGCTGAGGGGGAGTGATGAAATGGTAGGCCTGTAACATTCTTTTATAAATATCTCAAAAACTATTGAGGCTCAAACGATGAAAATGGTGTTCATTACAGTTTATACAATTTACTAACGAATGGCTATTTCGAAATTTTGAATTTCCATTGAGGGGGGGGGGAGCTGGTGAAATGGTCGTTCTCTCTGTGTTTATGTAAATTTCTCAATATTATTTATTAAACATTTCAAAAACTATTGCATTTCATACGATTTACTAACGAATGGCTATTTTGGAATTTTGAATTTCCATGGTGAGGGGGGGGGTGAAATGGTAGTCCTGCAACATTCTTTTTTAAATATCTCAAAAACTATTGCGGTTCAAACTATGAAAATGGATTTCATTCTAGTTCATACGATTTACTAACAAATGGCTGTTTTGGAATTTTGAATTTCCGTGGTGAAGGGGGGTGAAATAGTAGTCCTGCAACATTATTTTTTAAATATCTCAAAAACTATTACGGTTCAAACAATAAAAAATAGAGTTCTTTTCGGTTCATACGATTTACTAACGAATGGCTATTTTGAAATTTTGAATTTCCATGGGGGGGGCCTGGTGAAATGGTCGGTCTCTCTGTGTATATGTATATTCTCAATATTATTTATTAAATATTTCAAAAACTATTGCGTTTCAAACGATAAAAATTTAGTTCGTTCCGGTTCATACGATTTACTAACGAATGGCTATTTTGGAATTTTAAATTTCCATGGTGAGCGGCGGGGATGGGAGGGGTGTAAGGCCTCCAACATTCTTTTAAATATCTCCAAAACTATTGCGGTTCAAACGATGAAAATGGATTTCATTCTAGTTCATACGATTTATTAACAAATGGCTGTTTTGGAATTTTGAATTTCCGTGGTGAAGGGGGGGGTGAAATAGTACTCCTGCAACATTATTTTTTAAATATCTCAAAAACTATTACAGTTCAAACAATAAAAAATAGGGTTCTTTTCGGTTCATACGATTTACTAACGAATGGCTATTTTGAATTTCCATGGGGGGGGGGGGGGTGAAATGGTCGGTCTCTCTGTGTATATGTATATTCTCAATATTATTTATTAAATATTTCAAAAACTATTGTTATTTATTAAATATTTCAAAAACTATTGCGTTTCAAACGATAAAAATGGAGTTCATTCCGGTACATACGATTTACTAACGAATGGCTATTTTGAGATTTTGAATTTCCATGGTGGGGGGCTGGTAAAATGGTTGGTCTCTCTGTGTATATGTATATTCTCAATTATATTTAATAAATATTCCAAAAACTATTGCGGTTGAAACGATAAAATGGAGTTCATTCCGGTTCATACGATTTACTAACGAATGGCTATTTTGGAATTTTGAATTTCCATGGTGAGGAGGGAGGGGGGTGAAATGGTAGTCCTGCAACATTCTTTTTTAAATATCTCAAAAACTATTACGGTTCAAATGATAAAAATTGAGTTCGTTCCAGTTCATACGATTTACTAACGAATGGCTATTTTGGAATTTTAAATTTCCATGGTGAGCCGGGGGGGTGGGGTGGGGTGATAGGCCTGCAACATTCTTTTTTAAATATCTGAAAAACTATTGCGGTTCAAACGAAAATGGATTTCATTCTAGTTCATACGATTTACTAACAAATGGCTGTTTTGGAATTTTGAATTTCCGTGGTGAAGGGGGGGTGTGAAATAGTAGTCCTGCAACATTATTTTTGAAATATCTCAAAAACTAATACGGTTCAAACGATAAAAATAGAGTTCCTTCCGGTTCATGCGATTTACTAACGAATGGCTATTTTGAAATTTTGAATTTCCATTGTGGGGGCTGGTGAAATGGTCGGTCCCTCTGTGTATATGTATATTCTCAATATTATTTAATAAATATTTCAAAAACTATTGCGATTCAAACGATAAAAATGGAGTTAATTCCGGTTCATACGATTTACTAACGAATGGCTATTTTGAAATTTTGAATTTCCATGGTGCGGGGGCTGATGAAATGGTCGGTCTCTCTGTCTAATGTAAATTCTCAATATTATTTATTTATTAAATATTTCAAAAACAATTGCGGTTTAAACGATAAAAATGGAGTTAATCACGGTTCATGCAATTTACTAACGAATGGCTATTTCAGAATTTTGAATTTCCGTGGTGAGGGTCAGGGTGAAATGGTAGGCCTGGAACATTCTTTTATAAATATCTCAAAAACTATTGCGGCTCAAACGATGAAAATATAGTTATTTTTGGTTCATACGATTTACTAACGAATGGCTATTTCGAAATTTTGAATTTCCGTTGAGCGGGGGGGGGAGCTGGTGAAATGGTCGTTTTCTCTGTGTTTATGTAAATTTCTCAATATTATTTATTAAACATTTCAAAAACTATTGCGGTTCATACGATTTACTAACGAATGGCTATTTTGGAATTTTGAATTTCCCTGGTGAGGAGGGGGGGGTTGGTGAAATGGTAATCCTGCAACATTCTTTTTTTAATATCTCAAAAACTATTACGGTTCAAATGATAAAAATGGAGTTCATTCCGGTTCGTACGATTTACTAACGACTGGCTATTTTGGAATTTTGAATTTCCATGGTGAGGAGGGTGGGGGGTGAAATGGTAGTCCTGCAACATTCTTTTTTAAATATCTCAAAAACTATTACAGTTCAAACGATAAAAATTGAATTCGTTCCGGTTCATACGATTTACTAACGAATGGCTATTTTGGAATTTTAAATTTCCATGGTAGGGGGCTGGGAAAAATGGTCGGTCTCTCTGTGTATATGTATATTCTCAATATAATTTAATAAATATTTCAAAAACTATTGCGGTTTAACGATAAAAATGGAGTTCATTCCGGTTCGTACGATTTACTAACGAATGGCTATTTTGGAATTTGGAATTTCCATGGTGAGGAGGGGGGTGAAATGGTAGTCCTGCAACATTCTTTTTTAAATATCTCAAAAACTATTACGGTTCAAACGATAAAACTTGAGTTCGTTCCGGTTCATACGATTTACTAACGAATGGCTATTTTGGAATTTTAAATTTCTATGGTGAGCGGCGGGGATGGGAGGGGTGTAAGGCCTGCAACATTCTTTTTTAAATATCTCCAAAACTATTGCGGTTCAAACGATGAAAATGGATTTCATTCTAGTTCATACGATTTACTAACAAATGGCTAATTTGGAATTTCCATGGTGAGGGGGAAGGGTGAAATGGCAAGTCTGGAACATTCTTTTTTTTAATATCTCAAACAAAAACTATTGCGGTTCAAACGATGACAGTGGAGTTATTTTTGGTTAATACGATTTACTATCGAATTGCTATTTTGAAATTCCATGGTGCGGGGGCTGATGAAATGGTCGGTCTCTCTGTCTAATGTAAATTCTCAATATTATTTATTTATTAAATATTTCAAAAACTATTGTGGAACAAACGATAAAAATGGAGTTCATCACGGTTCATGCGATTTACTAACGAATGGCTATTTCGGAATTTTGAAATATCCGTGCTGAGGGGGGAGTGATGAAATGGTAGGCCTGTAACATTCTTTTATAAATATCTCAAAAACTATTGAGGCTCAAACGATGAAAATGGTGTTCATTACAGTTTATACAATTTACTAACGAATGGCTATTTCGAAATTTTGAATTTCCATTGAGGGGGGAGCTGGTGAAATGGTCGTTCTCTCTGTGTTTATGTAAATTTCTCAGTATTATTTATTAAACATTTCAAAAACTATTGCATTTCATACGATTTACTAACGAATGGCTATTTTGGAATTTTGAATTTCCATGGTGAGGAGGGGGGGTGAAATGGTAGTCCTGCAACATTCTTTTTTAAATATCTCAAAAACTATTGCGGTTCAAACTATGAAAATGGATTTCATTCTAGTTCATACGATTTACTAACAAATGGCTGTTTTGGAATTTTGAATTTCCGTGGTGAAGGGGGGGGGGTGAAATAGTAGTCCTGCAACATTATTTTTTAAATATCTCAAAAACTATTACGGTTCAAACAATAAAAAATAGAGTTCTTTTCGGTTCATACGATTTACTAACGAATGGCTATTTTGAAATTTTGAATTTCCATGGGGGGGGCTGGTGAAATGGTCGGTCTCTCTGTGTATATGTATATTCTCAATATTATTTATTAAATAATTCAAAAACTATTGCGGTTCAAACAATAAAAATGGAGTTCATTCCGGTTCATACGATTTACTAACGAATGGCTATTTTGAATGTCCATGGTGGGGGGGTGAAATGGTTGGTCTCTCTGTGTATATGTATATTTTCAATATTATTTATTAAATATTTCAAAAACTATTGCGGTTTAAACGATAAAATGGAGTTCATTCCGGTTCATACGATTTACTAACGAATGGCTATTTTAAAATTTTGAATTTCCATGGTGAGGAGGGAGGGGGATGAAATGGTTGTCCTGCAACATTATTTTTGAAATATTTTAAAAAACTAATACGGTTCAAACGATAAAAATAGAGTTCATTCCGGTTCATACGATTTACTAACGAATGGCTATTTTGGAATTTTAAATTTCCATGGTGAGCCGGGGGGGATGGGGGGTGATAGGCCTGCAGCATTCTTTTTTTAAATATCTGAAAAACTATTGCGGTTCAAACGAAAATGGATTTCATTCTAGTTCATACGATTTACTAACAAATGGCTGTTTTGGAATTTTGAATTTCCGTAGTGAAGGGGGGGTGTGAAATAGTAGTCCTGCAACATTATTTTTGAAATATCTCAAAAACTAATACGGTTCAAACGATAAAAATTGAGTTCGTTCCGGTTCATACGATTTACTAACGAATGGCTATTTTGGAATTTTAAATTTCTATGGTGAGCGGCGGGGATGGGAGGGTGTAAGGCCTGCAACATTCTTTTTTAAATATCTCCAAAACTATTGCGGTTCAAACGATGAAAATGGATTTCATTCTAGTTCATACGATTTACTAACAAATGGCTAATTTGGAATTTCCATGGTGAGGGGGAAGGGTGAAATGGCAAGTCTGGAACATTCTTTTTTTAATATCTCAAACAAAAACTATTGCGGTTCAAACGATGACAGTGGAGTTATTTTTGGTTAATACGATTTTCTATCGAATTGCTATTTTGAAATTCCATGGTGCGGGGGCTGATGAAATGGTCGGTCTCTCTGTCTAATGTAAATTCTCAATATTATTTATTTATTAAATATTTCAAAAACTATTGTGGTTCAAACGATAAAAATGGAGTTCATCACGGTTCATGCGATTTACTAACGAATGGCTATTTCGGAATTTTGAAATATCCGTGCTGAGGGGGGAGTGATGAAATGGTAGGCCTGTAACATTCTTTTATAAATATCTCAAAAACTATTGAGGCTCAAACGATGAAAATGGTGTTCATTACGGTTTATACAATTTACTAACGAATGGCTATTTCGAAATTTTGAATTTCCATTGAGGGGGGAGCTGGTGAAATAGTCGTTCTCTCTGTGTTTATGTAAATTTCTCAGTATTATTTAATAAACATTTCAAAAACTATTGCATTTCATACGATTTACTAATGAATGGCTATTTTGGAATTTTGAATTTCCATGGTCCCGCACGGGGATAACTGGTTTTCCAGTTATTTGGGGAGCGGCGCCCCACGGCCCGAGCTGACCTTGTGACGGTTTTTTGCTTTTTGTATTTGCGCTTATACTTTACCGCAGGGACAGCTGTTCATCCAGCTGATGGGGAGTAGCGACCCCACGGCCCCAGCCGACTTGTTATGTTTGATTCTTCCCGTTACAACTTTGTGTTGCCACCACCTTGACATCACCCGCCTCAGTTGTTGGTTGCTGAGGTTGTGATTATGCGCCAGCCCTTTCCTTTCCTCTCGCTTTCCTCTCCCTTTCCTGTTTTTACTTTCTTCTCCACTACCTGTTCTTCTTTTCTACTCCATTTTCTACTCGACTTGCTTCTCCATTTTCTGTTCCTCTCTTGTTTTTCCGGGCTGGTTTGCTAGACCTACCTGCACGTTTGCCGTGTGCGGTGACCCGTAAGGTGGAAAAGGGGATGCTGGAGGCTGAGGTTTCTGGTGGCCAGGTTGTTGTTGTCGCCAGTCGCCAACACTCCTCTTTGCCCCCTGCTTCACCCTAAACGGGCGGCTAGGAACTAACCCACTCCTAGTCAATCGGCTTGTTGTTTCGTACAACAGGGTGAGTTTGGGGATAGTGCGGGCATGCCAAAGGGGTGTTACCGAGACCTGGGAAAGTCTCGGTACTCGCTGAGCGCATGTCTGCACTATCAACATGCTATATCCGTTGCTTAACCCTAGAGTCGTGTCCTGCGTCCAATTGGGCTTGCGGACCTCCGGCTCTCCCCTGTTGGGCTCGGTTGTGGGCGGGGAAATCGGCGGACGAACTTTTCACTTCTATTCATGGCTAACCAAAAAATTTCCCAAGAACTTCAAACAAAGCGGCCCATTGAGGAAGGGTCACCCCCTCCCAACAAGAAACCTACACCTGATTCTGCCAATGTTCGGTTCTTTTGCATCCACTCCGTGGACGCTTCAAACCCATTAAACACCAGAAGCCCCTTCTGGATAAATAAAGCATTGCAATCAATTGCCAGCTCTCCTAAGAGCGTTAAGAAGCTCCAATCTGGAGATCTTCTTGTCGAGATGGCGAGTCCCAGATATGCTACAGTGCTTTTAAACACCACCTCTTTTTTAGATTGTCCAGTAAAAGTTACCCCTCACGGCTACCTCAATTCCTCACGAGGTGTTATCTCTTCTCAAGACCTTCTGGAGTGCAGTGACCAAGAACTTCTGGAGGAACTGAAAGACCAACAAGTGAGTGGAGTCCGGCGCATCCTATTTCGGCGAAATGGCCAATCTGTCCCATCTCGAAACATCATACTGACCTTTAACACCCCATCCCTGCCAACTTCAATCAAGGCTGGGTATCTACACCTTGAAGTGCGCCCCTTCATACCAAGTCCTCTACGATGCTTCAAATGCCAAGCATATGGTCACTCCCAGCAGTCTTGCAGGAGCACTGCTCGGTGTGGGCGTTGTACTGCAACCGACCATACTTTGCAAGATTGCCATGCCGAAGCCGAGCTGTGCTTCAACTGCAAGGGATCTCATGCAGCATCATCGAGAGACTGTCCAAAGTGGAAAGAGGAAAAAGAGATCCAACGCATTAAGACCGTTGAGGGAATCTCCTACCCAGAGGCCAGAAGAAAGGTTGTTCCAAACCAATCAAATCGGCGATCCTATGCATCAGCGGTTGTTGCAAGGACTACAGTCGGTACCCAGACTGATAGCCAAATCCCAGTGAATTGTCCCTACAAGCTAGACGACATCATAGCTGCTGGTCTGGCAGCACTACAATCCCGAGCTAGGGACGCGAAAGCTCCAACAACCACTGTGCCTAAACCTGCTGCAACTAACACCAGCAACACCGGGACTTCAACAACCCCGGGAGGAAAGAAAAAGGAAAAGGAAAAGGAGAAGAAATCTCCAAACTCCCATCATAAGAACCAGGATCGGGCAAGATCATCTGCGACACAGGAACCAAAATACCGCCCCATTTTACCACCAGACTACAGGGCGTCGGACAAAACAGTCCCAAGCGCAAATGGACATTGCAGACGAAATGATGGAATCGGACAACTTTTAGTTGTCCCAGTTTTTCTCGGGTTTTGTTTTTCGTTTTTTCTTTTTCTCATTCACCACAATTCAAACCATGGATAAAATCGTTCAGTGGAACTGTCGAGGCTTTCGGACAAGACATGACGACGTGAAACATCTGCTTTTGTCATACTCTCCGGTGCGAGGCTGACGAGAAAGACAGGCTTCGGTGCGAAAGGGCATCGACGAGATCACGTGACCAACTTAGTGCTGTTGCCTCTGCTTGGGGCTGCCGACAGCAAACGGTGACCGAGTAGAGAGCTATATTTTCCAACACGCAGCGAATATAAGGTGGCACATCTAATCATTGCATATTAATTTAAAACTATTAGAGAAGAAAACGTTTAAAAGGAACATTATTAAAATGGGAGTTCTACTGAACTTAATCATTTAACACAACTGAATTAATTATTTTCTTTTCGTTTTCCGTGTAGTGTGGATTTTTGCGTTTAGCCGTTCCTTTAGCAAAGTCGTATCAAGAGACATATTCGAAAGTTTTGTTGCTCGTTTTAATGAAATTAACTATATTTTCTTCGTTGTCCGTGTAGTTCACTTTTTCTTTTTGCCTTCATGATTTTCTAGCAACACTGAAAAGCAAATTCGTTTGATAAATAGCGTGCAGAATATTAATAGCAAACGGAAAACGTTAAGTGAAATCATATTGAGGTCGAAGGAAAAGTGTTCCCTCATATACATATCTCTATCTAAAACGTTCCTTACTAAATTTTAAAAAAGTGATATTTTTTTCTTGCTCTGGAAAAAATAAATTTTTGGATATTATTGCATGTATTTTGTTTAATGGGGTTATTTCTAGGACAATGCTTCTGTACACTAAAAGTACATAATTTGGAAATAATTCCTTTAAAAAAATGCTTAGAATCCCTTTTAATACAGATCATCTGTCAGTGCATTCGTTTATTTTACTTATTTCTACTTGGGGAAGAAGAAAAAAATTAATCCTTATCTGTATACATTTCAACACTTTAAAATTATGTGACAGCACATTCTGGCACAAGCTATTTTCTTGGTAATTGAAAAAAAAGTTGAATGAAGGACACTGTCACAAAAAAATTTCTCATTGTTTTGTGAAAAATTAATGCAAGAACTTTTTTTCATAAAATTATTCATTTTTGTCACTATTAAATTTTCCTTTCATTTGTAAATTTACAATTACTATAATTGAACACTGTTAGGTAAGCCAAAAATTGAAAAAACTATTTCCATACTAGAATTTAATTCAAACTATAGCTCAGTAAACAGAATTCTTGCTCACCATTAACAGAAATTTAATTGCATTATGAGCCAATAAGCAATCTGAAATTGCAGATTTAGTGCTACTGACTAACTCTTTCATACCAGAAAATTTGAAAAATTCATCGCCGTGGAGCAGGAAGCGAACCTGCATTTCCCGATTTCCATTCGAGCATGCTACCGTTACACCATCCAGGATGAGGAAGTCCCAAACATCTGAGTGATTTAGTCTGAATAATCACAGAGTTTCGCCAGTCAAAGCGAGCCCTGCTTCATCATAGCTCAGCTATTTAGAGTCAGGTCGATGCTTAGCAAATTCCCAGTTATTCAGGTAAATATTGGGGAAGAAATATTTCTTCTTATTATACATGGGAAATATATCTCTATAAGTAATCTGAAATCACATATTTACTGTTACGTAACTGAAATCAAACGATCGTCCATGGAATGGAAACATGTCACCTTTCCAACAAGGAAGACGTGAAAAGTCCAACTGTCTGTCTGCGGGAGAGGTCATGGCGACTGTGAATCTGTTGTTTACACAGAATTTCTGTCAAAAGAGACGACCATCAATAGTGACTCATATTGCCAAACACTATTAAATTTGCGAAATTCAATTAAGGACAGATGCCGGGATAAGTTGAGTGAAGGTGTCATTCTGCTGCCCAACAACGCTACACAGCACGGAAAACAAAGGGAACTGCTGCAGTCATTCAAGTCGGAGGTGTGGCAACATCCACCTCACAGCCCCAACTTATCCCCATGCGGCTACCATTTGTTCGGTAAAATAAAACAGGACCTTAGTGGACAACGATTCCCAACCGATGAGGCTGTGAAAAGTGCGGTCCTTAACTAGTTGCACCAAACTGGACTTTTTCTGTACAGGTATGGGAAAGTTAATCGCACGTTCCGATAAATGTTTACAGTCCTTAGGCGACTATGTCGAAAACTGAATTAATGTTGTACCTTTAAACCAACATACATCCCCTGAGTATATCTCTTTGTTGTTTTTTTTATTCAACAGTGTAACTAACTTTTTGATCCACCCTCATATTATTAAAGCACTTTGCTGCAATTCAGAAATCCTATTTTTAGTTTGCTTTAAAAATTTGCATAAATACTACATTTGAAAAAAGTATCAACTTACCTACTGGCTATCAATTTGTCTTGTATCTTCAAGCGGAACAAAGTAAAAATACTATTAAAAATAAACAAATGGGTCCATTTTTTACATAAATGTACCTCAAATGTCTGTTTCAAATAGTTTGAAAGAAGGAAGTTATCACAAGCTGCAACTGTAATCAGCTTCAGATTGTTTACCCCAACTTGCCTTATGTGATAGAATCTGCAACAAAGTCATAGATACACACAACAAAATAAATAAAGAATTCTTGCTAACCAATGGCAGAAATTAAGACATGTTTCAAATAGTTTGAATCATCACAAGTTACATCAAAATTATCTCAGCTTTAGATCCTCCAGTATGTGTTACAATCTGAATATTTTATGTGTGAGTTGTGTCCATTATTTTCTTTACCTAAAATCTACTTATGTAATGTTCATACCTAACTGTGATCTACTTTTTTATAAAACATATTTAATATCACATTTTGGATTAGACAACATTTCAACAGTATAAATAATTATTTCCCACACATTTCTAAAGGAATTAAGCACAATTGGTTAACAGTTTTTCATAACACTAGGGAATTTATACATTTTACTAACATTCTTTACTAGAAGCCAAATTTGCTCATTATGGTAAAATTAAATTTTTACTTTCAATATACCTACTATAAATGTCAAGCTAAGCACTAGTACACAGACACACCAGTGCTGAGACGGGCCGAACCCGAACCGGGTGCTGGTTGCGTAATACTTACTGGAGTTCGAGCTTGGAGAGAGGGGAAGAATTTTCTTCCTTTTTTTTTATGTGATTTTATATGATTTAGCACACGAGGCTTTTTTACACTTTCTAGTTGTTAAAGAGAATTCTTCGGCAACTGGGTCTAAATGGGGAGTAGGAATTCTGCAGGGCTATCCATTCCGGGCTTGGATGACAAAATACCATAGGCCATGAATTACAGGATTTCTGCCAAGGATAAGTTTTAAGAAGTATAGATAGTAGATAGCAAGCCGACGGAATTTTGCTCCCTACCTCAAAGGGGCAGCTCCCTGCTAATTCTATTGAGCAACATACAACATAGTTTGTTGTACCACCAGATGTTTCCTGATACACCCCCCCCCCAAAAAAAAAACATTTCAGGAAGAAATGAATAGTTAAAGAAACTATAGAAATAGATAGACATCCCTTCCCCACTCTGCAGTTGAGAAAGACGTCGGTTAATTGCATGGGTAGGAAAGAGTGGAAGTTGTGGAAGTTTGGAAGACTTTTTAATGCCTAAACAGGTTAATAGTTTTCGGGCTGACATACTTCAGGCTCAGGCTCTTAAAATTGAGCCTGAACTCAGCTCTGACTCGCACACAGTAACACTTCAGTTAACTTCTCACAGGTGTTTTTATCAAAAACTTTATGGCAATGAAATCATAGTGGCAAGTATGAAAAATAAGAGAAATTTCCTGGAATTTTTTAGCACAGTATTAAAATGCAAACAAAAATGCTACAATATTACTGCTAACATTTATTAATCTGGAAATAAGTGACATGGAACTCTTACGGGTATGGTGTCTTTGAGGGACTAGCCAGACCCCATGACGTGAAAGAGTACAGCATCATCATTCACGGAAAGAAAATAGTCCATAGATTTTCAAATGAATTTGGACTGATGAAATCAAAACTGCTATTAAAATGAGGACCTCTGGCCCATTTTGCTGTGAAATGGCTTGGCAAATTAAGATGCATATCTTGGGATAGGAGAATATAAAAAGGTATATCCCAGGCACATTGTGTAAGACGGGCAACAACTGCACAAACAATATTAGTTCCAATTTGGAAAAAAAAAAAAAAAAAAAAAAAAGACCACCACCAAAAATTAAATACAAATCTTCAGTACATAATGCCACCACCACTCAGCATCACTATGTGATGAAGCAGAAAAAAGATCAGAAATATGTTACGAGACACGTTAACTGAAGTACTGCTTCCTGGTATACAAGTTTCAAAGATAACTTTTCAGAAATGTTATCTTCATTTACTACAGACGAAAAATACATTTCAATGCTTTAACCAACCTGGCTAAACCCTTTACATGCATATAAAATATTTGATAAGTTTGAACTCTTTTTCCTATCTCAGGACTTTGTGCACACTATGCACTAAGGAAAGACACGGAAAACTAAGCGTTCAGACTTTCAACTTCTAAATTTTTCTTTCACATGATTTCAAATCATTTCGGTTATCATGTTTGGCTTTTACTAAGTTGTTCAAGAGTATTTTGCAGCTGAGGAGTTATGTTTTCCTATTTAGTTTTCAAGCTACTCATACACAAACATTCAACAGAAAATGAATAAAAAAATCTAAAATCAGAACTTTGTTTAAACATATGCAGCAGATTTTGTATAAGACAACGTTTGTCTTATACAAAATCTGCTGCATACATTACTTTGGTATGGCAAAAGTTGTAACAGTCTCCTTTTCACTTCTATAATTTGACTTGCAGCCACTAACACTGTGACACCGTGGCATGGCAATTCCTCTAAAAATCATTATACCTTTTAATACAAGTGAAGAACTAGAAATGAAATTTTTAATCGAAAGTAGTTCCCTATGTTTTGTACAGTTAGAATAAAATTGATCATGCAGTTTTTCAACATAATCTGTCGACACTGTTCAGACAGCTTTAGTAAATTCAATCAGACAAATGCTATATCACAGTTGCATTAAGTTATGAAATTAAAAAATGTCCTCTTTAATTCAGAGATACATTACAATGCAACAGTTCAAACATTAATTTCATAAAAGGGCTAACGATTGTTGGAGATGCAAATGTTATACAAATTTCGAAGGCTAATTACCTGAAAAGTTGCCCTGATTTCTGGTAATATTCAAGCTCTATGTGAATCGGCATTGGCAAAAAATATTAATTATTCTATTTGAAATAAGAATTCAATACCACAGAATAACTCATTCTTTATATTTCACTATTCACGAGACATGAACAGATTTCAACACGTGTGAAACTAAGATCTACTCATTAAACCTATAACTATCACTAAAACTAAGTAAAACTTTTACTAAGAATTAACTTTATCTTAAAAATATACAAATACCTACCTCACAAAACTATACGTGTATCCAAATGACAATAAACGGAACACTCACTCAATCCAAATAACTGTGAACAAACGATGCAATGGCTGTTCAACCGATTGACTTGGCGACAGCACTAAGTTGTGCACGTGACTATTTCGCACCGTAGCCTGTCTTTTTCGTCAGCCTCGCTCCGGTGTGCCTTTGCCTCCAGGAGACAAAACTTAAACCATCAGACCTCCTTTCAGTTCGAGGCTACAGTGCATTTCGGAAAGATAATGTTTCAGGAGATATAGCTTGCGGAGGAGTTGCCATCCTTGTCCCCCACAGTGTTCCAGTTTCTCCCGTTGCGGTCTCAACATCTTTACAAGCCGTTGCGGTGCGTATCTCCATGCCTGTGCCTCTAACTGTTTGCAGCGTCTATCTGCCGCCGGATGAGGACGTGAGCGTGTCCGTTCTTGAGAGCTTAGTTGGGCAGCTGCCGTCACCTGCTCTTCTTCTGGGTGACTTCAATGCTCATAATCCATTGTGGGGTAGTGTCAGAACAGACACACGAGGCCGTAGGATCGAATCTCTTCTTTCCTCGACCTCTTTGTGCCTGTTTAACACCGGTGCTGACACTTACTTCCACGAGCCTACACGAAGTTTCAGTGCAATCGATTTATCTTTGGGTCAACCATCGGCTATGGCCGACTGGTCGTGGACGGTGTGTGACGACCTCCATGGAAGCGACCACTTCCCAATTGTACTTAGGTATAATGTGAGCGTACCATCTTCTGCCTCCCGCCCTCCTCGTTGGAGGATGGATCGTGCCAAGTGGGAGGTCTTCACACCGACCGCAATGATATCTTTTGCCATGGTGACCCGGGAGTCAATTGACGCAGCTGTTACTGATGTCACAACGTGTATCATTCAGGCAGCAGATCTCTCTATCCCAAAAACATCAACGACACTTCCAAGACGTCCGAAGCCTTGGTGGAACCCTGATTGCACAGCGGCTAGGAGAGTTCAACATAAGGCCTGGTGTACTTTTCGGCGTTATCCGACCGATGCTAATCTTGTTAAATTTAAAAGAGCAAAATCCTACGCTCGGTTGGTGTGTCGACGAAGCAAGAGGGAGTCTTGGATGAAGTACGTTTCATCTATCAATTCACGTGCCAGTTCAAAAACTGTTTGGGAAAAAATTCGTAAGATTCGGGAAACTATAGTTCCCGCCAAATTTCAATTCTTGAGAATAACGGCTGCACGTATGCTGAAGTTGGGGAGATTGTGGATTGCTTGGGCGAAGCGTTTGCCTCAGTTTCTAGTTCTCAGGCGTATCTCCCGTCCTTTCAGAGGATTAAAACAACCGCGGAACGCCAGAAAATCTCCTTTGCGCCTTTTTATAACACTGAGTTTAACTCCCCCTTCAGCATGGTTGAACTACGGGTGGCTCTGCATCGGTCCGGCGCAACATCTGTCGGCCCTGACGGCATCCACTATGACATGGTTCGTCATCTCTCGCAGTCGTCTCTCGAGAATCTGTTAGTGCTTTTCAACCGCATTTGGTTGGAGCACAGTTTCCCGGACTCTTGGCGAAGAGCTTTTGTTTTACCTTTTCCCAAGCCTGGCAAAGACCCCAAGTCTCCCTCTAGTTATCGGCCAATTGCCCTCACTAGCTGTCTGTGCAAAATCCTTGAACGAATGGTTAATTCCCAGCTAATTTATTTTCTTGAAGAACATCGAATACTGTCTCCATCACAAAGCGGCTTCCGTCGTCATCGTTCAGCTCCTGACCATCTCCTGCTCCTTGAGACGTCTGTTCGTGAAGCGTTTGTACGTAGGCAGCACCTGGTGTCTGTATTTTTTGACATCGAAAAAGCTTACGATAGAGCGTGGCGTCACGGTATCCTCCGTGACCTCCACGAGAGTGGGTTGCGGGGAAACCTGCCAACCTTCATTGCCAACTTTCTTCTTAACCATGTGTTCCAGGTGCGCCTGGGTACAACGCTGTCCGCCTTTTTCCATCAAGAACAAGGCGTTCCTCAAGGCAGCATTCTTTCGGTGACTCTGTTCATCCTCCACATTAATTGTTTACTCAAAAATCTTCCTCCTACGGTTTCGGCTACCATTTATGTTGACGACCTTCACATCTTCTGTTCGTCATCCAGCATGCGTTTCGTTGAAAGGCAGTTGCAGTCTGCAATTACCCAGATTGTTAAAGCCGCTAACAATAATGGGTTTGTTCTTTCTCCCGACAAGACAGCCTGTGTCCATTTCTGCCGGAGGCGTGGCCTCCATCCTGATCCAGAGCTCTATTTAGACCGTGCAGTCATTCCAGTTTTGCCGGAAACCAAGTTCCTTGGTTTGACCGTTGACCGTGCTCTCACCTTTCGCTCGCACGTTCGACGGCTAAGGACTTCCTGTCTGAGAGCCTTGTCAATCCTGAAGATCCTTGCCTCAGTCTCCTGGGGTGCAGACAGGACTTCTTTGTTCCGTATTTACCATTCTCTCATTCGGTCTAAGCTGGATTATGGCTGTATGGTGTATGGCTCTGCGCGTCCTACCATTCTCCGACCGTTGGATACCATCCACCATCAAGCGCTGCGTCTTTGTACGGGAGCCTTTCGTACGTCACCCATTCCCAGCCTTTATGCCGACGCGAACGAACCGTCGCTTCATTTACGCCGTCTGCAGCTGTCTCTTCAATTTTACCTGAAACTTAAATCACTCACAGACCAACCTTTATACGATGCAGTTTTTCATCCCCAGCATGCTCGTTTGTTCGAGATCCGTCCCTCGTGCATTCGAACCTTCGGTCTTCGTATGGCGGCCGTAGCTCGTGATGCAGGGCTCGACTTGTCACTCGTTGGAGAGACCAGGGGCTTTGAGGACTCTCCATGGCATCCTCTTGGTGTCATGGTCGATAGCAGCTTTACATCTTTTGACAAGTCCTCAACCCCTGCGTCAGTGTACCAGCAGCTCTTCGCTGAACACCGTTACGTCAATGCAGACTTTATTCCTGTTTTCACCGATGGATCTAAGGCGGCTGGTGTTGTTGGATCCGCCGCCGTCTGCGTTGGACGAAGTTTCTGTTGCCCGCATTCCTCCTGAGGCCACGGTTTTTTCGGCGGAGATGCATGCTGTGTATCTTGCACTTGTTCACGTGCAGTCGAGCTCTCATCAGCGTGCTATTGTGTACACTGATTCGTTGAGTGTTGTGCAATCATTGTCATCTTTGGATTTCACTGGCCACCCACTTCTTTTTGCCGTTCGGAGACTTCTTCGTTCTTTGCTCGAGGCTGATGTCCAGATTCGGTTCTGCTGGATTCCTGGGCATGTTGGGATCCCAGGGAACGAGTCTGCCGATGCTGCTGCTAGATCTGCCTCTTCTTTGGTCGTCACACCCTTGCCACTGTTTCACCGCGATTTTCGCTTTCTTGTTCACGATCATATCAGACGAACGTGGCGAAGTCTGTGGGACCAACAGGTGGAGAATAAACTGCACCGTATAAAACCTGACCTTGGAATCTGGAAATCATCGTGTCGCCGGAACCGTGGGGAAGAAGTTGTTCTTGCGCGTCTCCGCATTGGGCATTGTCGCTTCACGCATAGCTATTTGCTGTGTGGCGACGCTGCCCCAATGTGTGAGGCGTGCGACTGTTTACTCACCATCTCTCATGTTTTATGTAGTTGTGTTCGTTTTTGTAATCACCGGTTTCACTATTTTCAGTCTCATCTACTGGATGACGGCGCAGCTACACTGCAGAAGCTTTTGGGCGACCACTGCGACACTTTCGCAGTGTTTTCGTTCTTAAAGCAGACAGACTTTTTAAAACTTATTTAAAAAAAAAAATAAAAAATAAAAAATAATAATAATAATAGTAATAAAAATAATAATTTATAATGATTATAACAGTGAATTGGTGAATTTATTTATTTATTTATAAACCTAATTGACTAACTAGTCTTCACAGCTTTTATCATTCTCTATTCTAACTTTTGCCAAGCCTGTCTGCTCTTAATCATTTCACCCCGCTTTTGAATATCTTTAACTGATTGTTCTGTGTCTGGCGCTCTATGGCCAAACCTGGCCCTTGCGCCACTAAAATCAATTAACTAACTAACTAACTAACTGAATTTCCATGGTGAGGAGGGGGGTGAAATAGTAGTCCTGCAACATTATTTTTTAAATATCTCAAAAACTATTGCGGTTCAAACAATAAAAAATAGAGTTCTTTTCGGTTCATACGATTTACTAACGAATGGCTATTTTGAAATTTTGAATTTCCATGGGGGGGGGGGCTGGTGAAATGGTCGGTCCCTCTGTGTATATGTATATTCTCAATATTATTTATTAAATAATTCAAAAACTATTGCGGTTCAAACGATAAAAATGGAGTTCATTCCGGTTCATACGATTTACTAACGAATGGCTAATTTGGAATTTCCATGGTGAAGGGGGGAGTGAAATGGCAGGTCTGGAACATTCTCTATTTTAATATCTCAAAAACTATTGCGGTTCAAATGATGAAAGTGGAGTTATTTTTGGTTAATACGATTTACTAACGAATGGCTATTTTGAAATTTTGAATTTCCATGGTGCGGGGGCTGATGAAATGGTCGGTCTCTCTGTCTAATGTAAATTCTCAATATTATTTATTTATTAAATATTTCAAAAACAATTGCGGTTTAAACGATAAAAATGGAGTTAATCACGGTTCATGCAATTTACTAACGAATGGCTATTTCAGAATTTTGAATTTCCGTGGTGAGGGTCAGGGTGAAATGGTAGGCCTGGAACATTCTTTTATAAATATCTCAAAAACTATTGCGGCTCAAACGATGAAAATATAGTTATTTTTGGTTCATACGATTTACTAACGAATGGCTATTTCTTTCGAAATTTTGAATTTCCGTTGAGCGGGGGGAGCTGGTGAAATGGTCGTTTTCTCTGCGTTTATGTAAATTTCTCAATATTATTTATTAAACATTTCAAAAACTATTGCGGTTCATACGATTTACTAACGAATGGCTATTTTGGAATTTTGAATTTCCATGGTGAGGAGGGGGGGGGGTTGGTGAAATGGTAGTCCTGCAACATTCTTTTTTTAATATCTCAAAAACTATTACGGTTCAAATGATAAAAATGGAGTTCATTCCGGTTCATACGATTTACTAACGACTGGCTATTTTGGAATTTTGAATTTCCATGGTGAGGAGGGGGGTGAAATGGTCGGTCTCTCTGTGTATATGTATATTCTCAATATTCTTTTTTAAATATCTCAAAAACTATTACAGTTCAAACGATAAAAATTGAGTTCGTTCCGGTTCATACGATTTACTAACGAATGGCTATTTTGGAATTTTAAATTTCCATGGTAGGGGGCTGGGAAAATGGTCGGTCTCTCTGTGTATATGTATATTCTCAATATAATTTAATAAATATTTCAAAAACTATTGCGGTTCAACGATAAAAATGGAGTTCATTCCGGTTCATACGATTTACTAACGAATGGCTATTTTGGAATTTGGAATTTCCATGGTGAGGAGGGAGGGGGTGAAATGGTAGTCCTGCAACATTCTTTTAAATATCTCAAAAACTATTACGGTTCAAACGATAAAAATTGAGTTCGTTCCGGTTCATACGATTTACTAACGAATGGCTATTTTGGAATTTTAAATTTCTATGGTGAGCGGCGGGGATGGGAGGGGTGTAAGGCCTGCAACATTCTTTTTTAAATATCTCCAAAACTATTGCGGTTCAAACGATGAAAATGGATTTCATTCTAGTTCATACGATTTACTAACAAATGGCTAATTTGGAATTTCCATGGTGAGGGGAAGGGTGAAATGGCAAGTCCTGGAACATTCTTTTTTTAATATTTCAAACAAAAACTATTGCGGTTCAAACGATGACAGTGGAGTTATTTTTGGTTAATACGATTTACTATCGAATTGCTATTTTGAAATTTTGAATTTAAATTGTGGGGGGCTGATGAAATGGTCGGTCTCTCTGTCTATATGTAAATTCTCAATATTATTTATTTATTAAATATTTCAAAAACTATTGTGGTTCAAACGATAAAAGTGGAGTTCATCACGGTTCATGCGATTTACTAACGCATGGCTATTTCGGAATTTTGAAATATCCATGGTGTGTGTGGGGGAGGGGGCTGGTGAAATGGTCAGTCTCTCTGTGTGTATGTATATTCTCAATATTATTTATTAAATATCTCAAAAACTATTGAGGCTCAAACGATGAAAATGGTGTTCATTACGGTTTATACAATTTACTAACGAATGGCTATTTCGAAATTTTGAATTTCCATTGAGGGGGCGGGAGCTGGTGAAATGGTCGTTCTCTCTGTGTTTATGTAAATTTCTCAGTATTATTTATTAAACATTTCAAAAACTATTGCATTTCATACGATTTACTAACGAATGGCTATTTTGGAATTTTGAATTTCCATGGTGAGGAGGGGGGGTGAAATGGTAGTCCTGCAACATTCTTTTTTAAATATCACAAAAACTATTGCGGTTCAAACTATGAAAATGGATTTCATTCTAGTTCATACGATTTACTAACAAATGGCTGTTTTGGAATTTTGAATTTCCGTGGTGAAGGGGGGGGGGTGAAATAGTAGTCCTGCAACATTATTTTTTAAATATCTCAAAAACTATTACGGTTCAAACAATAAACAATAGAGTTCTTTTCGGTTCATACGATTTACTAACGAATGGCTATTTTGAAATTTTGAATTTCCATGGGGGGGGGGGGGGGCTGGTGAAATGGTCGGTCCCTCTGTGTATATGTATATTCTCAATATTATTTATTAAATAATTCAAAAACTATTGCGGTTCAAACAATAAAAATGGAGTTCATTCCGGTTCATACGATTTACTAACGAATGGCTATTTTGAATGTCCATGGAGGGGGGGGTGAAATGGTCGGTCTCTCTGTGTATATGTATATTCTCAATATTATTTATTAAATATTTCAAAAACTATTGCGGTTTAAACGATAAAAATGGAGTTCATTCCGGTTCATACGATTTACTAACGAATGGCTATTTTAAAATTTTGAATTTCCATGGTGAGGAGGGAGGGGGATGAAATGGTTGTCCTGCAACATTATTTTTGAAATATCTCAAAAACTAATACGGTTCAAACGATAAAAATAGAGTTCATTCCGGTTCATACGATTTACTAACGAATGGCTATTTTGAAATTTTGAATTTCCATTGTGGGGGGCTGGTGAAATGGTCAGTCCCTCTGTGTATATGTATATTCTCAATTATATTTAATAAATATTTCAAAAACTATTGCGGTTGAAACGATAAAATGGAGTTCATTCCGGTTCATACGATTTACTAACGAATGGCTATTTTGGAATTTTGAATTTCCATGGTGAGGAGGGAGGGGGTGAAATGGTAGTCCTGCAACATTCTTTTAAATATATCAAAAACTATTACGGTTCAAATGATAAAAATTGAGTTCGTTCCAGTTCATACGATTTACTAACGAATGGCTATTTTGGAATTTTAAATTTCCATGGTGAGCCGGGGGGGATGGGGGGGTGATAGGCCTGCAACATTCTTTTTTAAATATCTGAAAAACTATTGCGGTTCAAACGAAAATGGATTTCATTCTAGTTCATACGATTTACTAACAAATGGCTGTTTTGGAATTTTGAATTTCCGTGGTGAAGGGGGGTGTGAAATAGTAGTCCTGCAACATTATTTTTGAAATATCTCAAAAACTAATACGGTTCAAACGATAAAAATAGAGTTCCTTCCGGTTCATACGATTTACTAACGAATGGCTATTTTGAAATTTTGAATTTCCATTGTGGGGGGCTGGTGAAATGGTCGGTCCCTCTGTGTATATGTATATTCTCAATATTATTTAATAAATATTTCAAAAACTATTGCGATTCAAACGATAAAAATGGAGTTAATTCCGGTTCATACGATTTACTAACGAATGGCTATTTTGAAATTTTGAATTTCCATGGTGGGGGGCTGGTGAAATGGTTGGTCTCTCTGTGTATATGTGTATTCTCAATATTATTTAATAAATATTTCAAAAACTATTGTGGTTCAAACGATAAAAATGGAGTTCATTCCGGTTCATACGATTTACTAACGAATGGCTAATTTGGAATTTCCATGGTGAAGGGGGGAGTGAAATGGCAGGTCTGGAACATTCTCTATTTTAATATCTCAAAAACTATTGCGGTTCAAATGATGAAAGTGGAGTTATTTTTGGTTAATACGATTTACTAACGAATGGCTATTTTGAAATTTTGAATTTCCATGGTGCGGGTGCTGATGAAATGGTCGGTCTCTCTGTCTAATGTAAATTCTCAATATTATTTATTTATTAAATATTTAAAAAACAATTGCGGTTTAAACGATAAAAATGGAGTTAATCACGATTCATGCAATTTACTAACGAATGGCTATTTCAGAATTTTGAATTTCCGTGGTGAGGGTCAGGGTGAAATGGTAGGCCTGGAACATTCTTTTATAAATATCTCAAAAACTATTGCGGCTCAAACGATGAAAATATAGTTATTTTTGGTTCATACGATTTACTAACGAATGGCTATTTCGAAATTTTGAATTTCCGTTGAGCGGGGGGGGGGGAGCTGGTGAAATGGTCGTTTTCTCTGTGTTTATGTAAATTTCTCAATATTATTTATTAAACATTTCAAAAACTATTGCGGTTCATACGATTTACTAACGAATGGCTATTTTGGAATTTTGAATTTCCATGGTGAGGAGGGGGGGTTGGTGAAATGGTAGTCCTGCAACATTCTTTTTAATATCTCAAAAACTATTACGGTTCAAATGATAAAAATTGAGTTCGTTCCGGTTCATACGATTTACTAACGAATGGCTATTTTGGAATTTTAAATTTCCATGGTAGGGGGCTGGGAAAATGGTCGGTCTCTCTGTGTATATGTATATTCTCAATATAATTTAATAAATATTTCAAAAACTATTGCGGTTCAACGATAAAATTGGAGTTCATTCCGGTTCGTACGATTTACTAACGAATGGCTATTTTGGAATTTGGAATTTCCATGGTGAGGAGGGGGGTGTGAAATGGTAGTCCTGCAACATTATTTATTAAATATTTCAAAAACTATTGCGGTTCAAACGATAAAAATGGAGTTCATTCCGTTTCATACGATTTACTAACGAATGGCTATTTTGAATTTCCATGGTGTGTGTGTGAGGGGGGGGGGCTGGTGAAATGGTCAGTCTCTCTGTGTATATGTATATTCTCAATATTATTTAATAAATATTTCAAAAACTATTGCGGTTCAAACGATAAAAATGGAGTTCATTCCGGTTCATACGATTTACTAACGAATGGCTAATTTTGGAATTTCCATGGTGAGGAGGGGGGGGGTGAAATGGCAGGTCTGGAACATTCTTTATTGTAATATCTCAAAAACTATTGCGGTTCAAATGATGAAAGTGGAGTTATTTTTGGTTAATACGATTTACTAACGAATGGCTATTTTGAAATTTTGAATTTCCATGGTGCGGGGGCTGATGAAATGGTCGGTCTCTCTGTCTAATGTAAATTCTCAATATTATTTATTTATTAAATATTTCAAGAACAATTGCGGTTTAAACGATAAAAATGGAGTTAATCACGGTTCATGCAATTTACTAACGAATGGCTATTTCAGAATTTTGAATTTCCGTGGTGAGGGTCAGGGAGAAATGGTAGGCCTGGAACATTCTTTTATAAATATCTCAAAAACTATTGCAGCTCAAACGATGAAAATATAGTTATTTTTGGTTCATACGATTTACTAACGAATGGCTATTTCGAAATTTTGAATTTCCGTTGAGCGGGGGGGGGGAGCTGGTGAAATGGTCGTTTTCTCTGTGTTTATGTAAATTTCTCAATATTATTTATTAAACATTTCAAAAACTATTGCGGTTCATAGGATTTACTAACGAATGGCTATTTTGGAATTTTGAATTTCCATGGTGAGGAGGGGGGCTGAAATGGTAGTCCTGCAACATTCTTTTTTAAATATCTCAAAAACTATTACAGTTCAAACGATAAAAATTGAGTTCGTTCCGGTTCATACGATTTACTAACGAATGGCTGTTTTGGAATTTTAAATTTCCATGTGGGGGGGGGGGGGGGCTGGGAAAATGGTCGGTCTCTCTGTGTATATGTATATTCTCAATATAATTTAATAAATATTTCAAAAACTATTGCGGTTCAAACGATAAAAATGGAGTTCATTCCGGTTCATACGATTTACTAACGAATGGCTATTTTGGAATTTGGAATTTCCATGGTGAGGAGGGGGGGGTTGAAATGGTAGTCCTGCAACATTCTTTTTTAAATATCTCAAAAACTATTACGGTTCAAACGATAAAAATTGAGTTCGTTCCGGTTCATACGATTTACTAACGAATGGCTATTTTGGAATTTTAAATTTCTATGATGAGCGGCGGGGATGGGAGGGGTGTAAGGCCTGCAACATTCTTTTTTAAATATCTCCAAAACTATTGCGGTTCAAACGATGAAAATGGATTTCATTCTAGTTCATACGATTTACTAACAAATGGCTGTTTTGGAATTTTGAATTTCCATGGTGAGGGGGAAGGGTGAAATGGCAAGTCCTGGAACATTCTTTTTTTAATATCTCAAACAAAAACTATTGCGGTTCAAACGATGACAGTGGAGTTATTTTTGGTTAATACGATTTACTAACGAATGGCTATTTTGAAATTTTGAATTTAAATTGTGGGGGGCTGATGAAATGGTCGGTCTCTCTGTCTATATGTAAATTCTCAATATTATTTATTTATTAAATATTTCAAAAACTATTGTGGTTCAAACGATAAAAGTGGAGTTCATCACGGTTCATGCGATTTACTAACGAATGGCTATTTTGAATTTCCATGGTGTGTGTGGGGGAGGGGGCTGGTGAAATGGTCAGTCTCTCTGTGTATATGTATATTCTCAATATTATTTATTAAATATCTCAAAAACTATTGAGGCTCAAACGATGAAAATGGTGTTCATTACGGTTTATACAATTTACTAACGAATGGCTATTTCGAAATTTTGAATTTCCATTGAGGGGGGCGGGAGCTGGTGAAATGGTCGTTCTCTCTGTGTTTATGTAAATTTCTCAATATTATTTATTAAACATTTCAAAAACTATTGCATTTCATACGATTTACTAACGAATGGCTATTTTGGAATTTTGAATTTCCATGGTGAGGAGGGGGGTGAAATGGTAGTCCTGCAACATTCTTTTTTAAATATCACAAAAACTATTGCGGTTCAAACTATGAAAATGGATTTCATTCTAGTTCATACGATTTACTAACAAATGGCTGTTTTGGAATTTTGAATTTCCGTGGTGAGGGGGGGGTGAAATAGTAGTCCTGCAACATTATTTTTTAAATATCTCAAAAACTATTACGGTTCAAACAATAAACAATAGAGTTCTTTCCGGTTCATACGATTTACTAACGAATGGCTATTTTATAATTTTGAATTTCCATGGGGGGGGGGGCTGGTGAAATGGTCGGTCCCTCTGTGTATATGTATATTCTCAATATTATTTATTAAATAATTCAAAAACTATTGCGGTTCAAACAATAAAAATGGAGTTCATTCCGGTTCATACGATTTACTAACGAATGGCTATTTTGAATGTCCATGGAGGGGGGGGGTGAAATGGTCGGTCTCTCTGTGTATATGTATATTCTCAATATTATTTATTAAATATTTCAAAAACTATTGCGGTTTAAACGATAAAAATGGAGTTCATTCCGGTTCATACGATTTACTAACGAATGGCTATTTTAAAATTTTGAATTTCCATGGTGAGGAGGAGGGGGATGAAATGGTTGTCCTGCAACATTATTTTTGAAATATCTCAAAAACTAATACGGTTTAAACGATAAAAATAGAGTTCATTCCGGTTCATACGATTTACTAACGAATGGCTATTTTGAAATTTTGAATTTCCATTGTGGGGGGCTGGTGAAATGGTCAGTCCCTCTGTGTATATGTATATTCTCAATTATATTTAATAAATATTTCAAAAACTATTGCGGTTGAAACGATAAAATGGAGTTCATTCCGGTTCATACGATTTACTAACGAATGGCTATTTTGGAATTTTGAATTTCCATGGTGAGGAGGGAGGGGGTGAAATGGTAGTCCTGCAACATTCTTTTTAAATATATCAAAAACTATTACGGTTCAAATGATAAAAATTGAGTTCGTTCCAGTTCATACGATTTACTAACGAATGGCTATTTTGGAATTTTAAATTTCCATGGTGAGCCGGGGGGGATGGGGGTGATAGGCCTGCAACATTCTTTTTAAATATCTGAAAAACTATTGCGGTTCAAACGAAAATGGATTTCATTCTAGTTCATACGATTTACTAACAAATGGCTGTTTTGGAATTTTGAATTTCCGTGGTGAAGGGGGGGTGAAATAGTAGTCCTGCAACATTATTTTTTAAATATCTCAAAAACTATTACGGTTCAAACAATAAAAATAGAGTTCTTTTCGGTTCATACGATTTACTAACGAATGGCTATTTTGAAATTTTGAATTTCCATGGGGGGGCTGGTGAAATGGTCGGTCTCTCTGTGTATATGTATATTCTCAATATTATTTATTAAATATTTCAAAAACTATTGCGGTTCAAACGATAAAAATGGAGTTCATTCCGGTTCATACGATTTACTAACGAATGGCTATTTTGGAATTTCCATGGTGTGTGTGGGGGGAGGGGCTGGTGAAATGGCAGGTCTCTCTGTGTATATGTATATTCTCAATATTATTTATTAAATATCTCAAAAACTATTGCGGTTCAAATGATGAAAATGGAGTTATTTTTGGTTAATACGATTTACTAACGAATGGCTATTTTGAAATTTTGAATTTCCATGGTGCGGGGGCTGATGAAATGGTCGGTCTCTCTGTCTAATGTAAATTCTCAATATTATTTATTTATTAAATATTTCAAAAACTATTGCGGTTTAAACGATAAAAATGGAGTTAATCACGGTTCATGCAATTTACTAACGAATGGCTATTTCAGAATTTTGAATTTCCGTGGTGAGGGTCAGGGAGAAATGGTAGGCCTGGAACATTCTTTTATAAATATCTCAAAAACTATTGCAGCTCAAACGATGAAAATATAGTTATTTTTGGTTCATACGATTTACTAACGAATGGCTATTTCGAAATTTTGAATTTCCGTTGAGCGGGGGGGGAGCTGGTGAAATGGTCGTTTTCTCTGTGTTTATGTAAATTTCTCAATATTATTTATTACACATTTCAAAAACTATTGCGGTTCATAGGATTTACTAACGAATGGCTATTTTGGAATTTTGAATTTCCATGGTGAGGAGGGGGGTGAAATGGTAGTCCTGCAACATTCTTTTTTAAATATCTCAAAAACTATTACGGTTCAAACGATAAAAATTGAGTTCGTTCCGGTTCATACGATTTACTAACGAATGGCTATTTTGGAATTTTGAATTTCCATGGGGGGGGGGCTGGGAAAATGGTCGGTCTCTCTGTGTATATGTATATTCTCAATATAATTTAATAAATATTTCAAAAACTATTGCGGTTCAAACGATAAAAATGGAGTTCATTCCGGTTCATACGATTTACTAACGAATGGCTATTTTGGAATTTGGAATTTCCATGGTGAGGAGGGGGGGTTGAAATGGTAGTCCTGCAACATTCTTTTTTAAATATCTCAAAAACTATTACGGTTCAAACGATAAAAATTGAGTTCGTTCCGGTTCATACGATTTACTAACGAATGGCTATTTGGGAATTTTAAATTTCTATGATGAGCGGCGGGGATGGGAGGGGTGTAAGGCCTGCAACATTCTTTTTTAAATATCTCCAAAACTATTGCGGTTCAAACGATGAAAATGGATTTCATTCTAGTTCATACGATTTACTAACAAATGGCTGTTTTGGAATTTTGAATTTCCATGGTGAGGGGGAAGGGTGAAATGGCAAGTCCTGGAACATTCTTTTTTTAATATCTCAAACAAAAACTATTGCGGTTCAAACGATGACAGTGGAGTTATTTTTGGTTAATACGATTTACTATCGAATTGCTATTTTGGAAATTTTGAATTTTAAATGTGGGGGGGCTGATGAAATGGTCGGTCTCTCTGTCTAATGTAAATTCTCAATATTATTTATTTATTAAATATTTCAAAAACTATTGTGGTTCAAACGATAAAAATGGAGTTCATCACGGTTCATGCGATTTACTAACGAATGGCTATTTCGGAATTTTGAAATATCCGTGCTGAGGGGGGAGTGATGAAATGGTAGGCCTGTAACATTCTTTTATAAATATCTCAAAAACTATTGAGGCTCAAACGATGAAAATGGTGTTCATTACGGTTTATACAATTTACTAACGAATGGCTATTTCGAAATTTTGAATTTCCATTGAGGGGGGCGGGAGCTGGTGAAATGGTCGTTCTCTCTGTGTTTATGTAAATTTCTCAGTATTATTTATTAAACATTTCAAAAACTATTGCATTTCATACGATTTACTAACGAATGGCTATTTTGGAATTTTGAATTTCCATGGTGAGGAGGGGGGGGTGAAATGGTAGTCCTGCAACATTCTTTTTTAAATATCACAAAAACTATTGCGGTTCAAACTATGAAAATGGATTTCATTCTAGTTCATACGATTTACTAACAAATGGCTGTTTTGGAATTTTGAATTTCCGTGGTGAAGGGGGGGGTGAAATAGTAGTCCTGCAACATTATTTTTTAAATATCTCAAAAACTATTACGGTTCAAACAATAAACAATAGAGTTCTTTTCGGTTCATACGATTTACTAACGAATGGCTATTTTGAAATTTTGAATTTCCATGGGGGGGGGGGGGCTGGTGAAATGGTCGGTCCCTCTGTGTATATGTATATTCTCAATATTATTTATTAAATATTTCAAAAACTATTGCGGTTCAAACAATAAAAATGGAGTTCATTCCGGTTCATACGATTTACTAACGAATGGCTATTTTGAATTTCCATGGTGGGGGGGGGGGGCTGGTGAAATGGTCGGTCTCTCTGTGTATATGTATATTCTCAATATTATTTATTAAATATTTCAAAAACTATTGCGGTTTAAACGATAAAATGGAGTTCATTCCGGTTCATACGATTTACTAACGAATGGCTATTTTAAAATTTTGAATTTCCATGGTGAGGAGGGAGGGGGATGAAATGGTTGTCCTGCAACATTATTTTTGAAATATCTCAAAAACTAATACGGTTCAAACGATAAAAATAGAGTTCATTCCGGTTCATACGATTTACTAACGAATGGCTATTTTGAAATTTTGAATTTCCATTGTGGGGGGGCTGGTGAAATGGTCAGTCCCTCTGTGTATATGTATATTCTCAATTATATTTAATAAATATTTCAAAAACTATTGCGGTTGAAACGATAAAAATGGAGTTCATTCCGGTTCATACGATTTACTAACGAATGGCTATTTTGGAATTTTGAATTTCCATGGTGAGGAGGGAGGGGGTGAAATGGTAGTCCTGCAACATTCTTTTTTAAATATCTCAAAAACTATTACGGTTCAAATGATAAAAATTGAGTTCGTTCCAGTTCATACGATTTACTAACGAATGGCTATTTTGGAATTTTAAATTTCCATGGTGAGCCGGGGGGATGGGGGGGTGATAGGCCTGCAACATTCTTTTTTAAATATCTGAAAAACTATTGCGGTTCAAACGAAAATGGATTTCATTCTAGTTCATACGATTTACTAACAAATGGCTGTTTTGGAATTTTGAATTTCCGTGGTGAAGGGGGGGGGTGTGAAATAGTAGTCCTGCAACATTATTTTTGAAATATCTCAAAAACTAATACGGTTCAAACGATAAAAATAGAGTTCCTTCCGGTTCATACGATTTACTAACGAATGGCTATTTTGAAATTTTGAATTTCCATTGTGGGGGGCTGGTGAAATGGTCGGTCCCTCTGTGTATATGTATATTCTCAATATTATTTAATAAATATTTCAAAAACTATTGCGATTCAAACGATAAAAATGGAGTTAATTCCGGTTCATACGATTTACTAACGAATGGCTATTTTGAAATTTTGAATTTCCATGGTGTGTGTGGGGGAGGGGGCTGGTGAAATGGTTGGTCTCTCTGTGTATATGTATATTCTCAATATTATTTAATAAATATTTCAAAAACTATTGTGGTTCAAACGATAAAAATGGAGTTCATTCCGGTTCATACGATTTACTAACGAATGGCTAATTTGGAATTTCCATGGTGAAGGGGGGAGTGAAATGGCAGGTCTGGAACATTCTCTATTTTAATATCTCAAAAACTATTGCGGTTCAAATGATGAAAGTGGAGTTATTTTTGGTTAATACGATTTACTAACGAATGGCTATTTTGAAATTTTGAATTTCCATGGTGCGGGTGCTGATGAAATGGTCGGTCTCTCTGTCTAATGTAAATTCTCAATATTATTTATTTATTAAATATTTCAAAAACAATTGCGGTTTAAACGATAAAAATGGAGTTAATCACGATTCATGCAATTTACTAACGAATGGCTATTTCAGAATTTTGAATTTCCGTGGTGAGGGTCAGGGTGAAATGGTAGGCCTGGAACATTCTTTTATAAATATCTCAAAAACTATTGCGGCTCAAACGATGAAAATATAGTTATTTTTGGTTCATACGATTTACTAACGAATGGCTATTTCGAAATTTTGAATTTCCGTTGAGCGGGGGGGGAGCTGGTGAAATGGTCGTTTTCTCTGTGTTTATGTAAATTTCTCAATATTATTTATTAAACATTTCAAAAACTATTGCGGTTCATACGATTTACTAACGAATGGCTATTTTGGAATTTTGAATTTCCATGGTGAGGAGGGGGGGTTGGTGAAATGGTAGTCCTGCAACATTCTTTTTTTAATATCTCAAAAACTATTACGGTTCAAATGATAAAAATTGAGTTCGTTCCGGTTCATACGATTTACTAACGAATGGCTATTTTGGAATTTTAAATTTCCATGGTAGGGGGCTGGGAAAATGGTCGGTCTCTCTGTGTATATGTATATTCTCAATATAATTTAATAAATATTTCAAAAACTATTGCGGTTCAAACGATAAAATTGGAGTTCATTCCGGTTCATACGATTTACTAACGAATGGCTATTTTGGAATTTGGAATTTCCATGGTGAGGAGGGGGGTGTGAAATGGTAGTCCTGCAACATTATTTATTAAATATTTCAAAAACTATTGCGGTTCAAACGATAAAAATGGAGTTCATTCCGTTTCATACGATTTACTAACGAATGGCTATTTTGAATTTCCATGGTGTGTGTGTGGGGGGGGGCTGGTGAAATGGTCAGTCTCTCTGTGTATATGTATATTCTCAATATTATTTAATAAATATTTCAAAAACTATTGCGGTTCAAACGATAAAAATGGAGTTCATTCCGGTTCATACGATTTACTAACGAATGGCTAATTTGGAATTTCCATGGTGAAGGAGGGGGTGAAATGGCAGGTCTGGAACATTCTTTATTGTAATATCTCAAAAACTATTGCGGTTCAAATGATGAAAGTGGAGTTATTTTTGGTTCATACGATTTACTAACGAATGGCTATTTTGAAATTTTGAATTTCCATGGTGCGGGGGCTGATGAAATGGTCGGTCTCTCTGTCTAATGTAAATTCTCAATATTATTTATTTATTAAATATTTCAAAAACTATTGCGGTTCAAACGATAAAAATGGAGTTAATCACGGTTCATGCAATTTACTAACGAATGGCTATTTCAGAATTTTGAATTTCCGTGGTGAGGGTCAGGGTGAAATGGTAGGCCTGGAACATTCTTTTATAAATATCATAAAAACTATTGCGGCTCAAACGATGAAAATATAGTTATTTTTGGTTCATACGATTTACTAACGAATGGCTATTTCGAAATTTTGAAATTTCCGTTGAGCGGGGGGGGGGAGCTGGTGAAATGGTCGTTTTCTCTGTGTTTATGTAAATTTCTCAATATTATTTATTAAACATTTCAAAAACTATTGCGGTTCATACGATTTACTAACGAATGGCTATTTTGGAATTTTGAATTTCCATGGTGAGGAGGGGGTGTGAAATGGTAGTCCTGCAACATTCTTTTTTAAATATCTCAAAAACTATTACGGTTCAAACGATAAAAATGGAGTTCATTCCGGTTCGTACGATTTACTAACGACTGGCTATTTTGGAATTTGGAATTTTGAATTTCCATGTTGGGAGGGGGGTGAAATGGTAGTCCTGCAACATTCTTTTTTAAATATCTCAAAAACTATTACGGTTCAAACGATAAAAATTGAGTTCGTTCCGGTTCATACGATTTACTAACGAATGGCTATTTTGGAATTTTGAATTTCCATGGTGAGGAGGGAGGGGGTGAAATGGTAGTCCTGCAACATTCTTTTTTAAATATCTCAAAAACTATTACGGTTGAAACGATAAAAATTGAGTTCATTCTGGTTCATACGATTTACTAACGAATGGCAATTTTGGAATTTCGAATTTCCATGGTGAGGAGGGGGGGGCTGAAATGGTAGTCCTGCAACATTCTTTTTTAAATATCTCAAAAACTATTACGGTTCAAATGATAAAAATTGAGTTCGTTCCGGTTCATACGATTTACTAACGAATGGCTATTTTGGAATTTAGATTTTCCATGGGGGGGGGGGGGGCTGGTGAAATGGTCGGTCTCTCTGTGTATATGTATATTCTCAATATTATTTATTAAATATTTCAAAAACTATTGCGGTTCAAACTATAAAAATGTAGTTCATTCCGGTTCATACGATTTACTAACGAATGGCTATTTTGAATTTCCATGGTGGGGGGCAGGGTGAAATGGTAGTCCTGCAACATTCTTTTTTAAATATCTCAAAAACTGTTACGGTTTAAACGATAAAAATTGAGTTCGTTCCGGTTCATACGATTTACTAACGAATGGCTATTTTGGAATTTTAAATTTCCATGGTGAGGAGGGAGGGGGTGAAATGGTAGTCCTGCAACATTCTTTTTTAAATATCTCAAAAACTATTACGGTTCAAATGATAGAAATTGAGTTCGTTCCAGTTCATACGATTTACTAACGAATGGCTATTTTGGAATTTTAAATTTCCATGGTGAGCCGGGGGGATGGGGGGGGTGATAGGCCTGCAACATTCTTTTTTAAATATCTGAAAAACTATTGCGGTTCAAACGAAAATGGATTTCATTCTAGTTCATACGATTTACTAACAAATGGCTGTTTTGGAATTTTGAATTTCCGTGGTGAAGGGGGGTTGAAATAGTAGTCCTGCAACATTATTTTTGAAATATCTCAAAAACTAATACGGTTCAAACGATAAAAATAGAGTTCCTTCCGGTTCATACGATTTACTAACGAATGGCTATTTTGAAATTTTGAATTTCCATTGTGGGGGGCTGGTGAAATGGTCGGTCCCTCTGTGTATATGTATATTCTCAATATTATTTAATAAATATTTCAAAAACTATTGCGATTCAAACGATAAAAATGGAGTTAATTCCGGTTCATACGATTTACTAACGAATGGCTATTTTGAATTTCCATGGTGTGTGTGGGGGGAGGGGCTGGTGAAATGGTCAGTCTCTCTGTGTATATGTATATTCTCAATATTATTTATTAAATATTTCAAAAACTATTGCGTTTTAAACGATAAAAATGGAGTTCATTCCGGTTCATACGATTTACTAACGAATGGCTATTTTGAATTTCCATGGTGTGTGTGGGGGGGGGGGCTGGTGAAATGGTCAGTCTCTCTGTGTATATGTATATTCTCAATATTATTTATTAAATATTTCAAAAACTATTGCGGTTCAAACGATAAAAATGGAGTTCATTCCGGTTCATACGATTTACTAACGAATGGCTAATTTGGAATTTCCATGGTGAAGGGGGGGGTGAAATGGCAGGTCTGGAACATTCTTTATTTTAATATCTCAAAAACTATTACGGTTCAAATGATGAAAGTGGAGTTATTTTTGGTTAATACGATTTACTAACGAATGGCTATTTTGAAATTTTGAATTTCCATGGTGCGGGAGCTGATGAAATGGTCGGTCTCTCTGTCTAATGTAAATTCTCAATATTATTTATTTATTAAATATTTCAAAAACTATTGCGGTTCAAACGATAAAAATGGAGTTAATCACGGTTCATGCAATTTACTAACGAATGGCTATTTCAGAATTTTGAATTTCCGTGGTGAGGGTCAGGGTGAAATGGTATACCTGGAACATTCTTTTATAAATATCTCAAAAACTATTGCGGCTCAAACGATGAAAATATAGTTATTTTTGGTTCATACGATTTACTAACGAATGGCCATTTCGGAATTTTGAATTTCCGTTGAGCGGGGGGGGGAGAGCTGGTGAAATGATCCTTTTCTCTGTGTTTATGTAAATTTCTCAATATTATGTATTAAACATTTCAAAAACTATTGCGGTTCATACAATTTACTAACGAATGGCTATTTTGGAATTTTGAATTTCCATGGTGAGGAGGGATGGGGTGAAATGGTAGTCCTGCAACATTCTTTTAAATATCTCAAAAACTATTACGGTTGAAACGATAAAAATTGAGTTCATTCCGGTTCATACGATTTACTAACGAATGGCAATTTTGGAATTTTGAATTTCCATGGTGAGGAGGGGGGCTGAAATGGTCGGTCTCTCTATGTATATTCTCAATATTCTTTTATTAAATATCTCAAAAACTATTACGGTTCAAATGATAAAAATTGAGTTCATTCCGGTTCATACGATTTACTAACGAATGGCTCTTTTGGAATTTTGATTTTCCATGGGGGGGGCTGGTGAAATGGTCGGTCTCTCTGTGTATATGTATATTCTCAATATTATTTATTAAATATTTCAAAAACTATTGCGGTTCAAACTGTAAAAATGTAGTTCATTCCGGTTCATACGATTTACTAACGAATGGCTATTTTGGAATTTTAAATTTCCATGGTGAGGGGGCAGGGTGAAATGGTAGTCCTGCAACATTCTTTTTTAAATATCTCAAAAACTATTACGGTTCAAATGATAAAAATTGAGTTCGTTCCAGTTCATACGATTTACTAACGAATGGCTATTTTGGAATTTTAAATTTCCGTGGTGAGCCGAGGGGGATGGGGGGGTGATAGGCCTGCAACATTCTTTTTTAAATATCTGAAAAACTATTGCGGTTCAAACGAAAATGGATTTCATTCTAGTTCATACGATTTACTAACAAATGGCTGTTTTGGAATTTTGAATTTCCGTGGTGAAGGGGGGGTGAAATAGTAGTCCTGCAACATTATTTTTGAAATATCTCAAAAACTAATACGGTTCAAACGATAAAAATAGAGTTCCTTCCGGTTCATACGATTTACTAACGAATGGCTATTTTGAAATTTTGAATTTAAATTGTGGGGGCTGGTGAAATGGTCGGTCCCTCTGTGTATATGTATATTCTCAATATTATTTAATAAATATTTCAAAAACTATTGCGATTCAAACGATAAAAATGGAGTTAATTCCGGTTCATACGATTTACTAACGAATGGCTATTTTGAATTTCCATGGTGTGTGTGTGGGGGGGGGGGGGGGCTGGTGAAATGGTCAGTCTCTCTGTGTATATGTATATTCTCAATATTATTTATTAAATATTTCAAAAACTATTGCGTTTTAAACGATAAAAATGGAGTTCATACGATTTACTAACGAATGGCTATTTTGAATTTCCATGGTGGGGGGGGGCTGTTGAAATGGTCGTTTTCTCTGTGTTTATGTAAATTTCTCAATATTATGTATTAAACATTTCAAAAACTATTGCGGTTCATACAATTTACTAACGAATGGCTATTTTGGAATTTTGAATTTCCATGGTGAGGAGGGAGGGGTGAAATGGTAGTCCTGCAACATTCTTTTTTAAATATCTCAAAAACTATTACGGTTCAAACGATAAAAATGGAGTTCATTCCGGTTCATACGATTTACTAACGAATGGCTATTTTGGAATTTTGAATTTCCATGGTGAGGAGGGGGGTGTGTGAAATGGTAGTCCTGCAGCATTCTTTTTTAAATATCTCAAAAACTATTACGGTTGAAACGATAAAAATTGAGTTCATTCCGGTTCATACGATTTACTAACGAATGGCAATTTTGGAATTTCGAATTTCCATGGTGAGGAGGGGGGGCTGAAATGGTAGTCCTGCAACATTCTTTTTTAAATATCTCAAAAACTATTACGGTTCAAATGATAAAAATTGAGTTCGTTCCGGTTCATACGATTCACTAACGAATGGCTATTTTGGAATTTTGATTTTCCATGGGGGGGGGCTGGTGAAATGGTCGGTCTCTCTGTCTAATGTAAATTCTCAATATTATTTATTTATTAAATATTTCAAAAACTATTGCGGTTCAAACGATAAAAATGGAGTTAATCACGGTTCATGCAATTTACTAACGAATGGCTATTTCAGAATTTTGAATTTCCGTGGTGAGGGTCAGGGTGAAATGGTAGGCCTGGAACATTCTTTTATAAATATCTCAAAAACTATTGCAGCTCAAACGATGAAAATGGAGTTATTTTTGGTTCATACGATTTACTAACGAATGGCTATTTCGAAATTTTGAATTTCCGTTGAGCGGGGGGGGGAGCTGGTGAAATGGTCGTTTTCTCTGTGTTTATGTAAATTTCTCAATATTATGTATTAAACATTTCAAAAACTATTGCGGTTCATACAATTTACTAACGAATGGCTATTTTGGAATTTTGAATTTTAATGGTGAGGAGGGGGGGGGGTTGGTGAAATGGTAGTCCTGCAACATTCTTTTTTAAATATCTCAAAAACTATTACGGTTGAAACGATAAAAATTGAGTTCATTCCGGTTCATACGATTTACTAACGAATGGCAATTTTGGAATTTCGAATTTCCATGGTGAGGAGGGGGGCTGAAATGGTAGTCCTGCAACATTCTTTTTTAAATATCTCAAAAACTATTACGGTTCAAATGATAAAAATTGAGTTCGTTCCGGTTCATACGATTTACTAACGAATGGCTATTTTGGAATTTTGATTTTCCATGGGGGGGCTGGTGAAATGGTCGGTCTCTCTATGTATATTCTCAATATTATTTATTAAATATTTCAAAAACTATTGCGGTTCAAACTATAAAAATGTAGTTCATTCCGGTTCATACGATTTACTAACGAATGGCTATTTTGAATTTCCATGGTGGGGGGCAGGGTGAAATGGTAGTCCTGCAACATTCTTTTTTAAATATCTCAAAAACTGTTACGGTTTAAACGATAAAAATTGAGTTCGTTCCGGTTCATACGATTTACTAACGAATGGCTATTTTGGAATTTTAAATTTCCATGGTGAGGAGGGAGGGGGTGAAATGGTAGTCCTGCAACATTCTTTTTTAAATATCTCAAAAACTATTACGGTTCAAATGATAAAAATTGAGTTCGTTCCAGTTCATACGATTTACTAACGAATGGCTATTTTGGAATTTTAAATTTCCGTGGTGAGCCGAGGGGGATGGGGGGGTGATAGGCCTGCAACATTCTTTTTTAAATATCTGAAAAACTATTGCGGTTCAAACGAAAATGGATTTCATTCTAGTTCATACGATTTACTAACAAATGGCTGTTTTGGAATTTTGAATTTCCGTGGTGAAGGGGGGGGGGTGAAATAGTAGTCCTGCAACATTATTTTTGAAATATCTCAAAAACTAATACGGTTCAAACGATAAAAATAGAGTTCCTTCCGGTTCATACGATTTACTAACGAATGGCTATTTTGAAATTTTGAATTTAAATTGTGGGGGGCTGGTGAAATGGTCGGTCCCTCTGTGTATATGTATATTCTCAATATTATTTAATAAATATTTCAAAAACTATTGCGATTCAAACGATAAAAATGGAGTTAATTCCGGTTCATACGATTTACTAACGAATGGCTATTTTGAATTTCCATGGTGTGTGTGTGTGGGGGGGGGCTGGTGAAATGGTCAGTCTCTCTGTGTATATGTATATTCTCAATATTATTTATTAAATATTTCAAAAACTATTGCGTTTTAAACGATAAAAATGGAGTTCATACGATTTACTAACGAATGGCTATTTTGAATTTCCATGGTGGGGGGGGGGCTGTTGAAATGGTCGTTTTCTCTGTGTTTATGTAAATTTCTCAATATTATGTATTAAACATTTCAAAAACTATTGCGGTTCATACAATTTACTAACGAATGGCTATTTTGGAATTTTGAATTTCCATGGTGAGGAGGGAGGGGGTGAAATGGTAGTCCTGCAACATTCTTTTTAAATATCTCAAAAACTATTACGGTTCAAACGATAAAAATGGAGTTCATTCCGGTTCATACGATTTACTAACGAATGGCTATTTTGGAATTTTGAATTTCCATGGTGAGGAGGGGGTGTGAAATGGTAGTCCTGCAGCATTCTTTTTAAATATCTCAAAAACTATTACGGTTGAAACGATAAAAATTGAGTTCATTCCGGTTCATACGATTTACTAACGAATGGCAATTTTGGAATTTCGAATTTCCATGGTGAGGAGGGGGCTGAAATGGTAGTCCTGCAACATTCTTTTTTAAATATCTCAAAAACTATTACGGTTCAAATGATAAAAATTGAGTTCGTTCCGGTTCATACGATTCACTAACGAATGGCTATTTTGGAATTTTGATTTTCCATGGGGGGGGGGGGGGCTGGTGAAATGGTCGGTCTCTCTGTCTAATGTAAATTCTCAATATTATTTATTTATTAAATATTTCAAAAACTATTGCGGTTCAAACGATAAAAATGGAGTTAATCACGGTTCATGCAATTTACTAACGAATGGCTATTTCAGAATTTTGAATTTCCGTGGTGAGGGTCAGGGTGAAATGGTATACCTGGAACATTCTTTTATAAATATCTCAAAAACTATTGCAGCTCAAACGATGAAAATGGAGTTATTTTTGGTTCATACGATTTACTAACGAATGGCTATTTCGAAATTTTGAATTTCCGTTGAGCGGGGGGGGGCGGAGAGCTGGTGAAATGGTCCTTTTCTCTGTGTTTATGTAAATTTCTCAATATTATGTATTAAACATTTCAAAAACTATTGCGGTTCATACAATTTACTAACGAATGGCTATTTTGGAATTTTGAATTTCCATGGTGAGGAGGGAGGGGCTAAAATGGTAGTCCTGCAACATTCTTTTTTAAATATCTCAAAAACTATTACGGTTCAAATGATAAAAATTGAGTTCGTTCCGGTTCATACGATTTACTAACGAATGGCTATTTTGGAATTTTGAATTTCCGTTGAGCGGTGGGGGGGGGGAGCTGGTGAAATGGTCGGTCTCCCTGTGTTTATGTATATTCTCAATATTATTTATTAAATATTTCAAAAACTATTGCGGTTCAAACTATAAAAATGTAGTTCATTCCGGTTCATACGATTTACTAACGAATGGCTATTTTGGAATTTTGAATTTCCATGGTGAGGAGGGGGTGTGAAATGGTAGTCCTGCAACATTCTTTTTTAAATATCTCAAAAACTATTACGGTTTAAACGATAAAAATGGAGTTCATTCCGGTTCATACGATTTACTAACGAATGGCTATTTTGGAATTTGGAATTTTGAATTTCCATGGTGAGGAGGGGGGGGTGAAATGGTAGTCCTGCAACATTCTTTTTTAAATATCTCAAAAACTATTACGGTTCAAACGATAAAAATTGAGTTCGTTCCGGTTCATACGATTTACTAACGAATGGCTATTTTGGAATTTTAAATTTCCATGGTGAGCGGCGGGGATGGGAGGGTTGTAAGGCCTGCAACATTCTTTTTTAAATATCTCCAAAACTATTGCGGTTCAAACGATGAAAATGGATTTCATTCTAGTTCATACGATTTACTAACAAATGGCTGTTTTGGAATTTTGAATTTCCGTGGTGAAATGGGGAGGGGTGAAATAGTAGTCCTGCAACATTATTTTTTAAATATCTCAAAAACTATTACGGTTCAAACAATAAAAATAGAGTTCTTTCCGGTTCATACGATTTACTAACGAATGGCTATTTTGAAATTTTGAATTTCCATGGTGCGGGGGCTGGTGAAATGGTCGGTCTCTCTGTCTATATGTAAATTCTCAATATTATTTATTTATTAAATATTTCAAAAACTATTGCGGTTCAAACGATAAAAATGGAGTTAAACACGGTTCATGCAATTTACTAACGAATGGCTATTTCAGAATTTTGAATTTCCATGGTGTGTGTGGGGGGAGGGGGCTGGTGAAATGGTCAGTCTCTCTGTGTATATGTATATTCTCAATATTATTTATTAAATATCTCAAAAACTATTGCAGCTCAAACGATGAAAATGGAGTTATTTTTGGTACATACGATTTACTAACGAATGGCTATTTCGAAATTTTGAATTTCCGTTGAGCGTTGGGGGGGAGAGCTGGTGAAATGGTCCTTTTCTCTGTGTTTATGTAAATTTCTCAATATTATTTATTAAACATTTCAAAAACTATTGCGGTTCATACGATTTACTAACGAATGGCTATTTTGGAATTTTGAATTTCCATGGTGAGGAGGGGAGTGTGAAATGGTAGTCCTGCAACATTCTTTTTTAAATATCTCAAAAACTATTACGGTTCAAATGATAAAAATTGAGTTCGTTCCGGTTCATACGATTTACTAACGAATGGCTATTTTGGAATTTTGATTTTCCATGGGGGGGGGGGGGGGCTGGTGAAATGGTCGGTCTCTCTATGTATATTCTCAATATTATTTATTAAATATTTCAAAAACTATTGCGGTTCAAACTATAAAAATGTAGTTCATTCCGGTTCATACGATTTACTAACGAATGGCTATTTTGAATTTCCATGGTGGGGGGCAGGGTGAAATGGTAGTCCTGCAACATTCTTTTTTAAATATCTCAAAAACTGTTACGGTTTAAACGATAAAAATTGAGTTCGTTCCGGTTCATACGATTTACTAACGAATGGCTATTTTGGAATTTTAAATTTCCATGGTGAGGAGGGAGGGGGTGAAATGGTAGTCCTGCAACATTCTTTTTTAAATATCTCAAAAACTATTACGGTTCAAATGATAAAAATTGAGTTCGTTCCAGTTCATACGATTTACTAACGAATGGCTATTTTGGAATTTTAAATTTCCATGGTGAGCCGGTGGGGATGGGGGGTGATAGGCCTGCAACATTCTTTTTTAAATATCTGAAAAACTATTGCGGTTCAAACGAAAATGGATTTCATTCTACTTCATACGATTTACTAACAAATGGCTGTTTTGGAATTTTGATTTTCCATGGGGGGGGGGGCTGGTGAAATGGTCGGTCTCTCTGTCTAATGTAAATTCTCAATATTATTTATTTATTAAATATTTCAAAAACTATTGCGGTTCAAACGATAAAAATGGAGTTAATCACGGTTCATGCAATTTACTAACGAATGGCTATTTCAGAATTTTGAATTTCCGTGGTGAGGGTCAGGGTGAAATGGTCGGTCCCTCTGTGTATATGTATATTCTCAATATTATTTAATAAATATCTCAAAAACTATTGCGGTTCAAACGATGAAAATATAGTTATTTTTGGTTCATACGATTTACTAACGAATGGCTATTTCGAAATTTTGAATTTCCGTTCAGCGGGGGGGGGGGGGAGCTGGTGAAATGGTCGTTTTCTCTGTGTTTATGTAAATTTCTCAATATTATTTATTAAACATTTCAAAAACTATTGCGGTTCATACGATTTACTAACGAATGGCTATTTTGGAATTTTGAATTTGCATGGTGAGGAGGGGAGTGTGAAATGGTAGTCCTGCAACATTCTTTTTTAAATATCTCAAAAACTATTACGGTTCAAACGATAAAAATTGAGTTCGTTCCGGTTCATACGATTTACTAACGAATGGCTATTTTGGAATTTTAAATTTCCATGGTGTGTGTGGGGGAGGGGGCTGGTGAAATGGTCAGTCTCTCTGTGTATATGTATATTCTCAATATTATTTATTAAATATCTCCAAAACTATTGCGGTTCAAACGATGAAAATGGATTTCATTCTAGTTCATACGATTTACTAACAAATGGCTATTTTGAATTTCCATGGTGAAGGGGGAGGGATGAAATGGTAGTCTCTGCAACATTATTTTTTAAATTTTAAATATCTCAAAAACTATTACAGTATCAAACAATTCAAAAAATAGAGTTCTTTTCGGTTCATACAATTTACTAACGAATGGCTATTTTGGAATTTTGAATTTCCATGGTGAGGAGGGAGGGGGTGAAATGGTAGTCCTGCAACATTCTTTTTTAAATATCTCAAAAACTATTACGGTTCAAACGATAAAAATGGAGTTCATTCCGGTTCATACGATTTACTAACGAATGGCTATTTTGGAATTTTGAATTTCCATGGTGAGGAGGGGGGTGTGTGAAATGGTAGTCCTGCAGCATTCTTTTTTAAATATCTCAAAAACTATTACGGTTGAAACGATAAAAATTGAGTTCATTCCGGTTCATACGATTTACTAACGAATGGCAATTTTGGAATTTCGAATTTCCATGGTGAGGAGGGGGGCTGAAATGGTAGTCCTGCAACATTCTTTTTAAATATCTCAAAAACTATTACGGTTCAAATGATAAAAATTGAGTTCGTTCCGGTTCATACGATTCACTAACGAATGGCTATTTTGGAATTTTGATTTTCCATGGGGGGGGGGGGGCTGGTGAAATGGTCGGTCTCTCTGTCTAATGTAAATTCTCAATATTATTTATTTATTAAATATTTCAAAAACTATTGCGGTTCAAACGATAAAAATGGAGTTAATCACGGTTCATGCAATTTACTAACGAATGGCTATTTCAGAATTTTGAATTTCCGTGGTGAGGGTCAGGGTGAAATGGTATACCTGGAACATTCTTTTATAAATATCTCAAAAACTATTGCAGCTCAAACGATGAAAATGGAGTTATTTTTGGTTCATACGATTTACTAACGAATGGCTATTTCGAAATTTTGAATTTCCGTTGAGCGGGGGGGGCGGAGAGCTGGTGAAATGGTCCTTTTCTCTGTGTTTATGTAAATTTCTCAATATTATGTATTAAACATTTCAAAAACTATTGCGGTTCATACAATTTACTAACGAATGGCTATTTTGGAATTTTGAATTTCCATGGTGAGGAGGGAGGGGGTAAAATGGTAGTCCTGCAACATTCTTTTTTAAATATCTCAAAAACTATTACGGTTGAAATGATAAAAATTGAGTTCATTCCGGTTCATACGATTTACTAACGAATGGCAATTTTGGAATTTTGAATTTCCGTTGAGCGGTGGGGGGGGAGCTGGTGAAATGGTCGTTTTCCCTGTGTTTATGTATATTCTCAATATTATTTATTAAATATTTCAAAAACTATTGCGGTTCAAACTATAAAAATGTAGTTCATTCCGGTTCATACGATTTACTAACGAATGGCTATTTTGGAATTTTGAATTTCCATGGTGAGGAGGGGGTGTGAAATGGTAGTCCTGCAACATTCTTTTTTAAATATCTCAAAAACTATTACGGTTCAAACGATAAAAATGGAGTTCATTCCGGTTCATACGATTTACTAACGAATGGCTATTTTGGAATTTGGAATTTTGAATTTCCATGGTGAGGAGGGAGGGGGTGAAATGGTAGTCCTGCAACATTCTTTTTTAAATATCTCAAAAACTATTACGGTTCAAACGATAAAAATTGAGTTCGTTCCGGTTCATACGATTTACTAACGAATGGCTATTTTGGAATTTTAAATTTCCATGGTGAGCGGCGGGGATGGGAGGGTTGTAAGGCCTGCAACATTCTTTTTTAAATATCTCCAAAACTATTGCGGTTCAAACGATGAAAATGGATTTCATTCTAGTTCATACGATTTACTAACAAATGGCTGTTTTGGAATTTTGAATTTCCGTGGTGAAATGGGGAGGGGTGAAATAGTAGTCCTGCAACATTATTTTTTAAATATCTCAAACACTATTACAGTTCAAACAATAAAAATAGAGTTCCTTTCGGTTCATACGATTTACTAACGAATGGCTATTTTGAAATTTTGAATTTCCATGGTGCGGGGGCTGGTGAAATGGTCGGTCTCTCTGTCTATATGTAAATTCTCAATATTATTTATTTATTAAATATTTCAAAAACTATTGCGGTTCAAACGATAAAAATGGAGTTAAACACGGTTCATGCAATTTACTAACGAATGGCTATTTCAGAATTTTGAATTTCCATGGTGTGTGTGGGGGAGGGGGCTGGTGAAATGGTCAGTCTCTCTGTGTATATGTATATTCTCAATATTATTTATTAAATATCTCAAAAACTATTGCAGCTCAAACGATGAAAATGGAGTTATTTTTGGTACATACGATTTACTAACGAATGGCTATTTCGAAATTTTGAATTTCCGTTGAGCGTTGGGGGGGGGAGAGCTGGTGAAATGGTCGTTTTCTCTGTGTTTATGTAAATTTCTCAATATTATGTATTAAACATTTCAAAAACTATTGCGGTTCATACAATTTACTAACGAATGGCTATTTTGGAATTTTGAATTTCCATGGTGAGGAGGGGAGTGTGAAATGGTAGTCCTGCAACATTCTTTTTAAATATCTCAAAAACTATTACGGTTCAAATGATAAAAATTGAGTTCGTTCCGGTTCATACGATTTACTAACGAATGGCTATTTTGGAATTTTGATTTTCCATGGGGGGGGGGGGCTGGTGAAATGGTCGGTCTCTCTATGTATATTCTCAATATTATTTATTAAATATTTCAAAAACTATTGCGGTTCAAACTATAAAAATGTAGTTCATTCCGGTTCATACGATTTACTAACGAATGGCTATTTTGAATTTCCATGGTGGGGGGCAGGGTGAAATGGTAGTCCTGCAACATTCTTTTTTAAATATCTCAAAAACTGTTACGGTTTAAACGATAAAAATTGAGTTCGTTCCGGTTCATACGATTTACTAACGAATGGCTATTTTGGAATTTTAAATTTCCATGGTGAGGAGGGAGGGGGTGAAATGGTAGTCCTGCAACATTCTTTTTTAAATATCTCAAAAACTATTACGGTTCAAATGATAAAAATTGAGTTCGTTCCAGTTCATACGATTTACTAACGAATGGCTATTTTGGAATTTTAAATTTCCATGGTGAGCCGGTGGGGATGGGGGGGGGTGATAGGCCTGCAACATTCTTTTTTAAATATCTGAAAAACTATTGCGGTTCAAACGAAAATGGATTTCATTCTACTTCATACGATTTACTAACAAATGGCTGTTTTGGAATTTTGATTTTCCATGGGGGGGGGGGGCTGGTGAAATGGTCGGTCTCTCTGTCTAATGTAAATTCTCAATATTATTTATTTATTAAATATTTCAAAAACTATTGCGGTTCAAACGATAAAAATGGAGTTAATCACGGTTCATGCAATTTACTAACGAATGGCTATTTCAGAATTTTGAATTTCCGTGGTGAGGGTCAGGGTGAAATGGTATACCTGGAACATTCTTTTATAAATATCTCAAAAACTATTGCGGCTCAAACGATGAAAATATAGTTATTTTTGGTTTATACGATTTACTAACGAATGGCTATTTCGAAATTTTGAATTTCCGTTCAGCGGGGGGGGGGAGCTGGTGAAATGGTCGTTTTCTCTGTGTTTATGTAAATTTCTCAATATTATTTATTAAACATTTCAAAAACTATTGCGGTTCATACGATTTACTAACGAATGGCTATTTTGGAATTTTGAATTTCCATGGTGAGGAGGGGAGTGTGAAATGGTAGTCCTGCAACATTCTTTTTTAAATATCTCAAAAACTATTACGGTTCAAACGATAAAAATTGAGTTCGTTCCGGTTCATACGATTTACTAACGAATGGCTATTTTGGAATTTTAAATTTCCATGGTGAGCGGCGGGGATGGGAGGGTTGTAAGGCCTGCAACATTCTTTTTTAAATATCTCCAAAACTATTGCGGTTCAAACGATGAAAATGGATTTCATTCTAGTTCATACGATTTACTAACAAATGGTTGTTTTGGAATTTTGAATTTCCGTGGTGAAGGGGGAGGGATGAAATAGTAGTCCTGCAACATTATTTTTTAAATATCTCAAAAACTATTACGGTTCAAACAATAAAAATAGAGTTCTTTTCGGTTCATACGATTTACTAACGAATGGCTATTTTGAAATTTTGAATTTCCATGGGGGGGGGGCTGGTGAAATGGTCGGTCTCTCTGTGTATATGTATATTCTCAATATTATTTATTAAATATTTCAAAAACTATTGCGGTTCAAACGATAAAAATGGAGTTCATTCCGGTTCATACGATTTACTAACGAATGGCTATTTTGAATTTCCATGGTGTTTGTGGGGGGGGGGCTGGTGAAATGGTCAGACTCTCTGTGTATATGTATATTCTCAATATTATTTATTAAATATTTCAAAAACTATTGCGGTTCAAACGATAAAAATGGAGTTCATTCCGGTTCATACGATTTACTAACGAATGGCTATTTTGGAATTTTGAATTTCCATGGTGAAGGGGGGGGTGAAATGGCAGGTCTGGAACATTCTTTATTTTAATATCTCAAAAACTATTGCGGTTCAAATGATGAAAGTGGAGTTATTTTTGGTTCATGCGATTTACTAACGAATGGCTATTTTGAAAGTTTGAATTTCCATGGTGCGGGGGCTGATGAAATGGTCGGTCTCTCTGTCTAATGTAAATTCTCAATATTATTTATTTATTAAATATTTCAAAAACTATTGCGGTTCAAACGATAAAAATGGAGTTAATCACGGTTCATGCAATTTACTAACGAATGGCTATTTCAGAATTTTGAATTTCCGTGGTGAGGGTCAGGGTGAAATGGTAGTCCTGGAACATTCTTTTATAAATATCTCAAAAACTATTGCGGCTCAAACGATGAAAATATAGTTATTTTTGGTTCATACGATTTACTAACGAATGGCTATTTCGAAATTTTGAATTTCCGTTGAGCGGGGGGGAGCTGGTGAAATGGTCGTTTTCTCTGTGTTTATGTAAATTTCTCAATATTATTTATTAAACATTTCAAAAACTATTGCGGTTCATACGATTTACTAACGAATGGCTATTTTGGAATTTTGAATTTCCATGGTGAGGAGGGGTGTGAAATGGTAGTCCTGCAACATTCTTTTTTAAATATCTCAAAAACTATTACGGTTCAAACGATAAAAATGGAGTTCATTCCGGTTCATACGATTTACTAACGAATGGCTATTTTGGAATTTGGAATTTGGAATTTCCATGGTGAGGAGGAGGGGGTGAAATGGTAGTCCTGCAACATTCTTTTTTAAATATCTCAAAAACTATTACGGTTCAAACGATAAAAATTGAGTTCGTTCCGGTTCATACGATTTACTAACGAATGGCTATTTTGGAATTTTAAATTTCCATGGTGAGCGGCGGGGATGGGAGGGTTGTAAGGCCTGCAACATTCTTTTTTAAATATCTCCAAAACTATTGCGGTTCAAACGATGAAAATGGATTTCCTTCTAGTTCATACGATTTACTAACAAATGGCTGTTTTGGAATTTTGAATTTCCGTGGTGAAGGGGGAGGGGTGAAATAGTAGTCCTGCAACATTATTTTTTAAATATCTCAAAAACTATTACGGTTCAAACGATAAAAATAGAGTTCTTTCCGGTTCATACGATTTACTAACGAATGGCTATTTTGAAATTTTGAATTTCCATGGTGCGGGGGCTGGTGAAATGGTCGGTCTCTCTGTCTATATGTAAATTCTCAATATTATTTATTTATTAAATATTTCAAAAACTATTGCGGTTCAAACGATAAAAATGGAGTTAAACACGGTTCATGCAATTTACTAACGAATGGCTATTTCAGAATTTTGAATTTCCGTGGTGAGGGTCAGGGTGAAATGGTCAGTCTCTCTGTGTGTATGTATATTCTCAATATTATTTATTAAATATCTCAAAAACTATTGCAGCTCAAACGATGAAAATGGAGTTATTTTTGGTTCATACGATTTACTAACGAATGGCTATTTCGAAATTTTGAATTTCCGTTGAGCGTTGGGGGGGGGGAGAGCTGGTGAAATGGTCCTTTTCTCTGTGTTTATGTAAATTTCTCAATATTATGTATTAAACATTTCAAAAACTATTGCGGTTCATACAATTTACTAACGAATGGCTATTTTGGAATTTTGAATTTCCATGGTGAGGAGGGAGGGGTGAAATGGTAGTCCTGCAACATTCTTTTTTAAATATCTCAAAAACTATTACGGTTGAAACGATAAAAATTGAGTTCATTCCGGTTCATACGATTTACTAACGAATGGCAATTTTGGAATTTCGAATTTCCATGGTGAGGAGGGGGGGCTGAAATGGTAGTCCTTCAACATTCTTTTTTAAATATCTCAAAAACTATTACGGTTCAAATGATAAAAATTGAGTTCGTTCCGGTTCATACGATTTACTAACGAATGGCTATTTTGGAATTTTGATTTTCCATGGGGGGGGGGGGCTGGTGAAATGGTCGGTCTCTCTATGTATATTCTCAATATTATTTATTAAATATTTCAAAAACTATTGCGGTTCAAACTATAAAAATGTAGTTCATTCCGGTTCATACGATTTACTAACGAATGGCTATTTTGAATTTCCATGGTGGGGGGCAGGGTGAAATGGTAGTCCTGCAACATTCTTTTTTAAATATCTCAAAAACTGTTACGGTTTAAACGATAAAAATTGAGTTCGTTCCGGTTCATACGATTTACTAACGAATGGCTATTTTGGAATTTTAAATTTCCATGGTGAGGAGGGAGGGGGTGAAATGGTAGTCCTGCAACATTCTTTTTTAAATATCTCAAAAACTATTACGGTTCAAATGATAAAAATTGAGTTCGTTCCAGTTCATACGATTTACTAACGAATGGCTATTTTGGAATTTTAAATTTCCGTGGTGAGCCGGTGGGGATGGGGGGGTGATAGGCCTGCAACATTCTTTTTTAAATATCTGAAAAACTATTGCGGTTCAAACGAAAATGGATTTCATTCTAGTTCATACGATTTACTAACAAATGGCTGTTTTGGAATTTTGAATTTCCGTGGTGAAGGGGGGGTGAAATAGTAGTCCTGCAACATTATTTTTGAAATATCTCAAAAACTAATACGGTTCAAACGATAAAAATAGAGTTCCTTCCGGTTCATACGATTTACTAACGAATGGCTATTTTGAAATTTTGAATTTAAATTGTGGGGGGCTGGTGAAATGGTCGGTCCCTCTGTGTATATGTATATTCTCAATATTATTTAATAAATATTTCAAAAACTATTGCGATTCAAACGATAAAAATGGAGTTAATTCCGGTTCATACGATTTACTAACGAATGGCTATTTTGAATTTCCATGGGGTGTGTGTGTGGGGGGGGGCTGGTGAAATGGTCAGTCTCTCTGTGTATATGTATATTCTCAATATTATTTATTAAATATTTCAAAAACTATTGCGTTTTAAACGATAAAAATGGAGTTCATACGATTTACTAACGAATGGCTATTTTGAATTTCCATGGTGGGGGGGGGGCTGTTGAAATGGTCGTTTTCTCTGTGTTTATGTAAATTTCTCAATATTATGTATTAAACATTTCAAAAACTATTGCGGTTCATACAATTTACTAACGAATGGCTATTTTGGAATTTTGAATTTCCATGGTGAGGAGGGAGGGGGTGAAATGGTAGTCCTGCAACATTCTTTTTTAAATATCTCAAAAACTATTACGGTTGAAACGATAAAAATTGAGTTCATTCCGGTTCATACGATTTACTAACGAATGGCAATTTTGGAATTTTGAATTTCCATGGTGAGGAGGGGGGCTGAAATGGTAGTCCTGCAACATTCTTTTTTAAATATCTCAAAAACTATTACGGTTCAAATGATAAAAATTGAGTTCGTTCCGGTTCATACGATTTACTAACGAATGGCTATTTTGGAATTTTAAATTTCCATGGTGAGCGGGGGGATGGGGGGTGATAGGCCTGCAACATTCTTTTTAAATATCTGAAAAACTATTGCGGTTCAAACGATGAAAATTTATTTCATTCTAGTTCATACGATTTACTAACAAATGGCTGTTTTGGAATTTTGAATTTCCGTGGTGAAGGGGGGGGGGTGTGAAATAGTAGTCCTGCAACATTATTTTTGAAATATCTCAAAAACTAATACGGTTCAAACGATAAAAATAGAGTTCCTTCCGGTTCATACGATTTACTAACGAATGGCTATTTTGAAATTTTGAATTTCCATTGTGGGGGGCTGGTGAAATGGTCGGTCCCTCTGTGTATATGTATATTCTCAATATTATTTAATAAATATTTCAAAAACTATTGCGATTCAAACGATAAAAATGGAGTTAATTCCGGTTCATACGATTTACTAACGAATGGCTCTATTTTGAATTTCCATGGTGTGTGTGTGGGGGGGGGGGCTGGTGAAATGGTCAGTCTCTCTGTGTATATGTATATTCTCAACATTATTTATTAAATATTTCAAAAACTATTGCGTTTTAAACGATAAAAATGGAGTTATTTTTGGTTCATACGATTTACTAACGAATGGCTATTTCGAAATTTTGAATTTCCATGGTGGGGGGGGCTGTTGAAATGGTCGTTTTCTCTGTGTTTATGTAAATTTCTCAATATTATGTATTAAACATTTCAAAAACTATTGCGGTTCATACAATTTACTAACGAATGGCTATTTTGGAATTTTGAATTTCCATGGTGAGGAGGGAGGGGTGAAATGGTAGTCCTGCAACATTGTTTTTTAAATATCTCAAAAACTATTACGGTTGAAACGATAAAAATTGAGTTCATTCCGGTTCATACGATTTACTAACGAATGGCAATTTTGGAATTTCGAATTTCCATGGTGAGGAGGGGGGCTGAAATGGTAGTCCTGCAACATTCTTTTTTAAATATCTCAAAAACTATTACGGTTCAAATGATAAAAATTGAGTTCGTTCCGGTTCATACGATTTACTAACGAATGGCTATTTTGGAATTTTGATTTTCCATGGGGGGGGCTGGTGAAATGGTCGGTCTCTCTATGTATATTCTCAATATTATTTATTAAATATTTCAAAAACTATTGCGGTTCAAACTATAAAAATGTAGTTCATTCCGGTTCATACGATTTACTAACGAATGGCTATTTTGAATTTCCATGGTGGGGGGCAGGGTGAAATGGTAGTCCTGCAACATTCTTTTTAAATATCTCAAAAACTGTTACGGTTTAAACGATAAAAATTGAGTTCGTTCCGGTTCATACGATTTACTAACGAATGGCTATTTTGGAATTTTAAATTTCCATGGTGAGGAGGGAGGGGGTGAAATGGTAGTCCTGCAACATTCTTTTTAAATATCTCAAAAACTATTACGGTTCAAATGATAAAAATTGAGTTCGTTCCAGTTCATACGATTTACTAACGAATGGCTATTTTGGAATTTTAAATTTCCGTGGTGAGCCGGGGGGATGGGGGTGGGTGATAGGCCTGCAACATTCTTTTTTAAATATCTGAAAAACTATTGCGGTTCAAACGAAAATGGATTTCATTCTAGTTCATACGATTTACTAACAAATGGCTGTTTTGGAATTTTGAATTTCCGTGGTGAAGGGGGGGGGTGTGTGTGTGAAATAGTAGTCCTGCAACATTATTTTTGAAATATCTCAAAAACTAATACGGTTCAAACGATAAAAATAGAGTTCCTTCCGGTTCATACGATTTACTAACGAATGGCTATTTTGAAATTTTGAATTTAAATTGTGGGGGCTGGTGAAATGGTCGGTCCCTCTGTGTATATGTATATTCTCAATCATCATCATCATCATTGTCAACCATTATCAATCCACTGCTGGACGAAGGTCTCCCCAAGTTTCCTCCACAACGGTCTGTCTTGTGCCAGTCTCCTCCATGTCACTCCCGCATATTTACGAATTTCATCCACCCATCTCCCATGTGGTCTCTTTCTGGGTCTTTTCCTGTCCCTTGGAATCCAATCTAAAATTTCGGCTGTCCATCTATGGTCTGTCCTTCTGGCAGTATGTCCAGCCCATTGCCATTTCAGGGATTTAACTCTGATCATGATGTCTTCCACTCTCGTCATTTTTCGGATCCACGAGTTCCTCTTCTTATCTCTCCTGGTTATACCAAGCATGCACCTCTCCATGCTTCTTTGAGTTGTCTGCAGCCTTTGTATGTCTCTTTTAGTTAAGGTCCACGTCTCTGCACCATACGTAAGCACTGGAAGGATGCATTGATCAAACACTTTTCTTTTAAGACATAATGGCATATTGCTCTTGAAAATTATGCTGTTTCTTCCAAAAGCTCTCCAGGCAAGTTTTGTACGCCGATTAATTTCTTCATCAATGTGACCCTTACTTGATATCTGCTGTCCAAGATAAACATACGTATCTGTTATCTCCAGTTTTTCTCCATCAATCGATAAATCTTCATTTCTTGTAAAAGCATTGAACATCACTTTTGTCTTCTGAAAGTTCATTTTTAATCCCACTTCTTTACTCTTGTCAGCAAGTTCCTGGATCATACTCTGCAGCTCTGATGGGGTAGTTGCAAAAATGACTACATCATCAGCAAAACGAAGGTGGGTTAGATAATCTCCATTAACTAACCCACCTTCGTTTTGCTGATGATGTAGTCATTTTTGCAATATTATTTAATAAATATTTCAAAAACTATTGCGATTCAAACGATAAAAATGGAGTTAATTCCGGTTCATACGATTTACTAACGAATGGCTATTTTGAATTTCCATGGTGTGTGTGGGGGGGGGCTGGTGAAATGGTTAGTCTCTCTGTGTATATGTATATTCTCAATATTATTTATTAAATATTTCAAAAACTATTGCGTTTCAAACGATAAAAATGGAGTTCATTCCGGTTCATACGATTTACTAACGAATGGCTATTTTGAATTTCCATGGTGGGGGGGGGGCTGGTGAAATGGTCGTTTTCTCTGTGTTTATGTAAATTTCTCAATATTATGTATTTATAAAATATTTCAAAAACTATTGCGGTTCAAACGATAAAAATGGAGTTAATCACGGTTCATACAATTTACTAACGAATGGCTATTTTGGAATTTTGAATTTCCATGGTGAGGAGGGAGGGGATGAAATGGTAGTCCTGCAACATTCTTTTTTAAATATCTCAAAAACTATTACGGTTCAAACGATAAAAATGGAGTTCATTCCGGTTCATACGATTTACTAACGAATGGCTATTTTGGAATTTTGAATTTCCATGGTGAGGAGGGGAGGGGTGTGAAATGGTAGTCCTGCAGCATTCTTTTTTAAATATCTCAAAAACTATTACGGTTGAAACGATAAAAATTGAGTTCATTCCGGTTCATACGATTTACTAACGAATGGCAATTTTGGAATTTCGAATTTCCATGGTGAGGAGGGGGGCTGAAATGGTAGTCCTGCAACATTCTTTTTTAAATATCTCAAAAACTATTACGGTTCAAATGATAAAAATTGAGTTCGTTCCGGTTCATACGATTCACTAACGAATGGCTATTTTGGAATTTTGATTTTCCATGGGGGGGGGCTGGTGAAATGGTCGGTCTCTCTGTGTATATGTATATTCTCAATATTATTTATTAAATATTTCAAAAACTATTGCGGTTCAAACTATAAAAATGTAGTTCATTCCGGTTCATACGATTTACTAACGAATGGCTATTTTGAATTTCCATGGTGGGGGGCAGGGTGAAATGGTAGTCCTGCAACATTCTTTTTTAAATATCTCAAAAACTGTTACGGTTTAAACGATAAAAATTGAGTTCGTTCCGGTTCATACGATTTACTAACGAATGGCTATTTTGGAATTTTAAATTTCCATGGTGAGGAGGGAGGGGGTGAAATGGTAGTCCTGCAACATTCTTTTTTAAATATCTCAAAAACTATTACGGTTCAAATGATAAAAATTGAGTTCGTTCCAGTTCATACGATTTACTAACGAATGGCTATTTTGGAATTTTAAATTTCCATGGTGAGCCGGTGGGGATGGGGGGGTGATAGGCCTGCAACATTCTTTTTAAATATCTGAAAAACTATTGCGGTTCAAACGAAAATGGATTTCATTCTAGTTCATACGATTTACTAACAAATGGCTGTTTTGGAATTTTGAATTTCCGTGGTGAAGGGGGGGTGAAATAGTAGTCCTGCAACATTATTTTTGAAATATCTCAAAAACTAATACGGTTCAAACGATAAAAATAGAGTTCCTTCCGGTTCATACGATTTACTAACGAATGGCTATTTTGAAATTTTGAATTTAAATTGTGGGGGGCTGGTGAAATGGTCGGTCCCTCTGTGTATATGTATATTCTCAATATTATTTAATAAATATTTCAAAAACTATTGCGATTCAAACGATAAAAATGGAGTTAATTCCGGTTCATACGATTTACTAACGAATGGCTATTTTGAATTTCCATGGTGTGTGTGTGGGGGGGATGGTGAAATGGTCAGTCTCTCTGTGTATATGTATATTCTCAATATTATTTATTAAATATTTCAAAAACTATTGCGTTTTAAACGATAAAAATTGAGTTCATACGATTTACTAACGAATGGCTATTTTGAATTTCCATGGGGGAGGGGGCTGGTGAAATGGTCGTTTTCTCTGTGTTTATGTAAATTTCTCAATATTATGTATTAAACATTTCAAAAACTATTGCGGTTCATACAATTTACTAACGAATGGCTATTTTGGAATTTTGAATTTCCATGGTGAGGAGGGAGGGGGTGAAATGGTAGTCCTGCAACATTCTTTTTTAAATATCTCAAAAACTATTACGGTTGAAACGATAAAAATTGAGTTCATTCCGGTTCATACGATTTACTAACGAATGGCAATTTTGGAATTTTCGAATTTCCATGGTGAGGAGGGGGGGGCTGAAATGGTAGCCCTGCAACATTCTTTTTTAAATATCTCAAAAACTATTACGGTTCAAATGATAAAAATTGAGTTCGTTCCGGTTCATACGATTTACTATTGAATGGCTATTTTGGAATTTTAAATTTCCATGGTGAGCCGGGGGGGATGGGGGGGTGATAGGCCTGCAACATTCTTTTTTAAATATCTCCAAAACTATTGCGGTTCAAACGATGAAAATGGATTTCATTCTAGTTCATAAGATTTACTAACAAATGGCTGTTTTGGAATTTTGAATTTCCGTGGTGAAGGGGGGGTGTGAAATAGTAGTCCTGCAACATTATTTTTGAAATATCTCAAAAACTAATACGGTTCAAACGATAAAAATAGAGTTCCTTCCGGTTCATACGATTTACTAACGAATGGCTATTTTGAAATTTTGAATTTCCATTGTGGGGGGCTGGTGAAATGGTCGGTCCCTCTGTGTATATGTATATTCTCAATATTATTTAATAAATATTTCAAAAACTATTGCGATTCAAACGATAAAAATGGAGTTAATTCCGGTTCATACGATTTACTAACGAATGGCTATTTTGAATTTCCATGGTGTGTGTGTGTGGGGGGGGCTGGTGAAATGGTCAGTCTCTCTGTGTATATGTATATTCTCAATATTATTTATTAAATATTTCAAAAACTATTGCGTTTTAAACGATAAAAATGGAGTTCATACGATTTACTAACGAATGGCTATTTTGAATTTCCATGGTGGGGGGGGCTGTTGAAATGGTCGTTTTCTCTGTGTTTATGTAAATTTCTCAATATTATGTATTAAACATTTCAAAAACTATTGCGGTTCATACAATTTACTAACGAATGGCTATTTTGGAATTTTGAATTTCCATGGTGAGGAGGGAGGGGTGAAATGGTAGTCCTGCAACATTCTTTTTTAAATATCTCAAAAACTATTACGGTTCAAACGATAAAAATGGAGTTCATTCCGGTTCATACGATTTACTAACGAATGGCAATTTTGGAATTTCGAATTTCCATGGTGAGGAGGGGGGCTGAAATGGTAGTCCTGCAACATTCTTTTTTAAATATCTCAAAAACTATTACGGTTCAAATGATAAAAATTGAGTTCGTTCCGGTTCATACGATTCACTAACGAATGGCTATTTTGGAATTTTGATTTTCCATGGGGGGGCTGGTGAAATGGTCGGTCTCTCTGTCTAATGTAAATTCTCAATATTATTTATTTATAAAATATTTCAAAAACTATTGCGGTTCAAACGATAAAAATGGAGTTAATCACGGTTCATGCAATTTACTAACGAATGGCTATTTCGGAATTTTGAATTTCCGTGGTGAGGGTCAGGGTGAAATGGTAGGCCTGGAACATTCTTTTATAAATATCTCAAAAACTATTGCAGCTCAAACGATGAAAATGGAGTTATTTTTGGTTCATACGATTTACTAACGAATGGCTATTTTGAAATTTTGAATTTCCGTTGAGCGGGGGCGGGAGAGCTGGTGAAATGATCCTTTTCTCTGTGTTTATGTAAATTTCTCAATATTATGTATTAAACATTTCAAAAACTATTGCGGTTCATACAATTTACTAACGAATGGCTATTTTGGAATTTTGAATTTCCATGGTGAGGAGGGAGGGGGTGAAATGGTAGTCCTGCAACATTCTTTTTAAATATCTCAAAAACTATTACGGTTGAAACGATAAAAATTGAGTTCATTCCGGTTCATACGATTTACTAACGAATGGCTATTTTGGAATTTTGATTTTCCATGGGGGGGGGGGGCTGGTGAAATGGTCGGTCTCTCTATGTATATTCTCAATATTATTTATTAAATATCTCAAAAACTATTACGGTTCAAATGATAAAAATTGAGTTCGTTCCGGTTCATACGATTTACTAACGAATGGCTATTTTGGAATTTTGATTTTCCATGGTGGGGGGGCTGGTGAAATGGTCGGTCTCTCTATGTATATTCTCAATATTATTTATTAAATATTTCAAAAACTATTGCGGTTCAAACTATAAAAATGTAGTTCATTCCGGTTCATACGATTTACTAACGAATGGCTATTTTGGAATTTTAAATTTCCATGGTGAGGGGCAGGGTGAAATGGTAGTCCTGCAACATTCTTTTTTAAATATCTCAAAAACTGTTACGGTTTAAACGATAAAAATTGAGTTCGTTCCGGTTCATACGATTTACTAACGAATGGCTATTTTGGAATTTTAAATTTCCATGGTGAGCCGGGGGGATGGGGGTGGGTGATAGGCCTGCAACATTCTTTTTTAAATATCTGAAAAACTATTGCGGTTCAAACGAAAATGGATTTCATTCTAGTTCATACGATTTACTAACAAATGGCTGTTTTGGAATTTTGAATTTCCGTGGTGAAGGGGGGGGGGTGTGAAATAGTAGTCCTGCAACATTATTTTTGAAATATCTCAAAAACTAATACGGTTCAAACGATAAAAATAGAGTTCCTTCCGGTTCATACGATTTACTAACGAATGGCTATTTTGAAATTTTGAATTTAAATTGTGGGGGGGCTGGTGAAATGGTCGGTCCCTCTGTGTATATGTATATTCTCAATATTATTTAATAAATATTTCAAAAACTATTGCGATTCAAACGATAAAAATGGAGTTAATTCCGGTTCATACGATTTACTAACGAATGGCTATTTTGAATTTCCATGGTGTGTGTGGGGGAGGGGGCTGGTGAAATGGTCAGTCTCTCTGTGTATATGTATATTCTCAATATTATTTATTAAATATTTCAAAAACTATTGCGTTTTAAACGATAAAAATGGAGTTCATACGATTTACTAACGAATGGCTATTTTGAATTTCCATGGTGGGGGGGGCTGTTGAAATGGTCGTTTTCTCTGTGTTTATGTAAATTTCTCAATATTATGTATTAAACATTTCAAAAACTATTGCGGTTCATACAATTTACTAACGAATGGCTATTTTGGAATTTTGAATTTCCATGGTGAGGAGGGAGGGGGTGAAATGGTAGTCCTGCAACATTCTTTTTTAAATATCTCAAAAACTATTACGGTTCAAACGATAAAAATGGAGTTCATTCCGGTTCATACGATTTACTAACGAATGGCTATTTTGGAATTTTGAATTTCCATGGTGAGGAGGGGAGGGGTGTGAAATGGTAGTCCTGCAGCATTCTTTTTTAAATATCTCAAAAACTATTACGGTTGAAACGATAAAAATTGAGTTCATTCCGGTTCATACGATTTACTAACGAATGGCAATTTTGGAATTTCGAATTTCCATGGTGAGGAGGGGGGGCTGAAATGGTAGTCCTGCAACATTCTTTTTTAAATATCTCAAAAACTATTACGGTTCAAATGATAAAAATTGAGTTCGTTCCGGTTCATACGATTCACTAACGAATGGCTATTTTGGAATTTTAATTTTCCATGGGGGGGGGGGCTGGTGAAATGGTCGGTCTCTCTGTGTATATGTATATTCTCAATATTATTTATTTATAAAATATTTCAAAAACTATTGCGGTTCAAACGATAAAAATGGAGTTCATTCCGGTTCATACGATTTACTAACGAATGGCTATTTTGAATTTCCATGGTGGGGGGCAGGGTGAAATGGTAGTCCTGCAACATTCTTTTTTAAATATCTCAAAAACTGTTACGGTTCAAACGATAAAAATGGAGTTCATTCCGGTTCATACGATTTACTAACGAATGGCTATTTTGAATTTCCATGGTGGGGGGCAGGGTGAAATGGTAGTCCTGCAACATTCTTTTTTAAATATCTCAAAAACTATTACGGTTCAAACGATAAAAATTGAGTTCGTTCCGGTTCATACGATTTACTAACGAATGGCTATTTTGGAATTTTAAATTTCCATGGTGAGCGGGAGGATAGGGGGTGATAGGCCTGCAACATTCTTTTTTAAATATCTCAAAAACTATTGCGATTCAAACGATGAAAATGGAGTTCATTCTAGTTCATACGATTTACTAACAAATGGCTGTTTTGGAATTTTGAATTTCCGTGGTGAAGGGGTGGGGGTGAAATAGTAGTCCTGCAACATTATTTTTTAAATATCTCAAAAACTATTGCGGTTCAAACGATGAAAATGGAGTTCATTCCGGTTCATACGATTTACTAACGAATGGCTATTTTGGAATTTTGAATTTCCATGGTGAGGAGGGGGGGTGAAATGGTAGTCCTGCAGCATTCTTTTAAATATCTCAAAAACTATTACGGTTGAAACGATAAAAATTGAGTTCATTCCGGTTCATACGATTTACTAACGAATGGCAATTTTGGAATTTCGAATTTCCATGGTGAGGAGGGGGGGCTGAAATGGTAGTCCTGCAACATTCTTTTTTAAATATCTCAAAAACTATTACGGTTCAAATGATAAAAATTGAGTTCGTTCCGGTTCATACGATTTACTAACGAATGGCTATTTTGGAATTTTGATTTTCCATGGGGGGGGGGCTGGTGAAATGGTCGGTCTCTGTGTATATGTATATTCTCAATATTATTTATTAAATATTTCAAAAACTATTGCGGTTCAAACGATAAAAATGGAGTTCATTCCGGTTCATACGATTTACTAACGAATGGCTATTTTGAATTTCCATGGTGGGGGGCAGGGTGAAATGGTAGTCCTGCAACATTCTTTTTTAAATATCTCAAAAACTGTTACGGTTCAAACGATAAAAATGGAGTTCATTCCGGTTCATGCGATTTACTAACGAATGGCTATTTTGAATTTCCATGGTGGGGGGCAGGGTGAAATGGTAGTCCTGCAACATTCTTATTTATTAAATATCTCAAAAACTATTACGGTTCAAACGATAAAAATGGAGTTCATTCCGGTTCATACGATTTACTAACGAATGGCTATTTTGAATTTCCATGGTGGGGGGCAGGGTGAAATGGTAGTCCTGCAACATTCTTTTTTAAATATCTCAAAAACTGTTACGGTTTAAACGATAAAAATTGAGTTCGTTCCGGTTCATACGATTTACTAACGAATGGCTATTTTGGAATTTTAAATTTCCATGGTGAGGAGGGATAGGGGGGTGAAATGGTAGTCCTGCAACATTCTTTTTTAAATATCTCAAAAACTATTACGGTTCAAATGATAAAAATTGAGTTCGTTCCAGTTCATACGATTTACTAACGAATGGCTATTTTGGAATTTTAAATTTCCATGGTGAGCCGGGGGGATGGGGGTGGGTGATAGGCCTGCAACATTCTTTTTTAAATATCTGAAAAACTATTGCGGTTCAAACGAAAATGGATTTCATTCTAGTTCATACGATTTACTAACAAATGGCTGTTTTGGAATTTTGAATTTCCGTGGTGAAGGGGGGTGTGTGTGTGTGTGTGTGAAATAGTAGTCCTGCAACATTATTTTTGAAATATCTCAAAAACTAATACGGTTCAAACGATAAAAATAGAGTTCCTTCCGGTTCATACGATTTACTAACGAATGGCTATTTTGAAATTTTGAATTTCCATTGTGGGGGGCTGGTGAAATGGTCGGTCCCTCTGTGTATATGTATATTCTCAATATTATTTAATAAATATTTCAAAAACTATTGCGATTCAAACGATAAAAATGGAGTTAATTCCGGTTCATACGATTTACTAACGAATGGCTATTTTGAATTTCCATGGTGTGTGTGGGGGGGGGGCTGGTGAAATGGTCAGTCTCTCTGTGTATATGTATATTCTCAATATTATTTATTAAATATTTCAAAAACTATTGCGTTTCAAACGATAAAAATGGAGTTCATTCCGGTTCATACGATTTACTAACGAATGGCTATTTTGAATTTCCATGGTGGGGGGGGCTGGTGAAATGGTCGTTTTCTCTGTGTTTATGTAAATTTCTCAATATTATGTATTAAACATTTCAAAAACTATTGCGGTTCATACAATTTACTAACAAATGGCTGTTTTGGAATTTTGAATTTCCGTGGTGAAGGGGGTGGGGGTGAAATAGTAGTCCTGCAACATTATTTTTTAAATATCTCAAAAACTATTGCGGTTGAAACGATGAAAATGGAGTTCATTCCGGTTCATACGATTTACTAACGAATGGCTATTTTGGAATTTTGAATTTCCATGGTGAGGAGGGGGTGTGTGAAATGGTAGTCCTGCAGCATTCTTTTAAATATCTCAAAAACTATTACGGTTGAAACGATAAAAATTGAGTTCATTCCGGTTCATACGATTTACTAACGAATGGCAATTTTGGAATTTCGAATTTCCATGGTGAGGAGGGGGGCTGAAATGGTAGTCCTGCAACATTCTTTTTTAAATATCTCAAAAACTATTACGGTTCAAATGATAAAAATTGAGTTCGTTCCGGTTCATACGATTCACTAACGAATGGCTATTTTGGAATTTTGATTTTCCATGGGGGGGGGGCTGGTGAAATGGTCGGTCTCTCTGTGTATATGTATATTCTCAATATTATTTATTAAATATTTCAAAAACTATTGCGGTTCAAACGATAAAAATGGAGTTCATTCCGGTTCATACGATTTACTAACGAATGGCTATTTTGAATTTCCATGGTGGGGGGCAGGGTGAAATGGTAGTCCTGCAACATTCTTTTTTAAATATCTCAAAAACTGTTACGGTTCAAACGATAAAAATGGAGTTCATTCCGGTTCATGCGATTTACTAACGAATGGCTATTTTGAATTTCCATGGTGAGGGGGCAGGGTGAAATGGTAGTCCTGCAACATTCTTTTTTAAATATCTCAAAAACTGTTACGGTTCAAACGATAAAAATGGAGTTCATTCCGGTTCATACGATTTACTAGAGAATGGCTATTTTGAATTTCCATGGTGGGGGCAGGGTGAAATGGTAGTCCTGCAACATTCTTTTAAATATCTCAAAAACTGTTACGGTTCAAACGATAAAAATTGAGTTCGTTCCGGTTCATACGATTTACTAACGAATGGCTATTTTGGAATTTTAAATTTCCATGGTGAGCGGGGGGATAGGGGGGTGATAGGCCTGCAACATTCTTTTTTAAATATCTCAAAAACTATTGCGGTTCAAACGATGAAAATGGATTTCATTCTAGTTCATACGATTTACTAACAAATGGCTGTTTTGGAATTTTGAATTTCCGTGGTGAAGGGTGGGGGTGAAATAGTAGTCCTGCAACATTATTTTTTAAATATCTCAAAAACTATTGCGGTTCAAACGATGAAAATGGAGTTCATTCCGGTTCATACGATTTACTAACGAATGGCTATTTTGAATTTCCATGGTGTGTGTGTGGGGGGGGGCTGGTGAAATGGTCGGTCTCTCTGTGTATATGTATATTCTCAATATTATTTAATAAATATTTCAAAAACTATTGCGGTTCAAACGATAAAAATGGAGTTCATTCCGGTTCATACGATTTACTAACGAATGGCTAATTTGGAATTTCCATGGTGAAGGGGGAAGGGGGTGAAATGGCAGGTCTGGAACATTCTTTTCTTTAATATCTCAAAAACTATTGCGGTTCAAACGATGAAAGTGGAGTTATTTTTGGTTAATACGATTTACTAACGAATGGCTATTTTGAAATTTTGAATTTCCATGGTGCGGGGGCTGATGAAATGGTCGGTCTCTCTGTCTAATGTAAATTCTCAATATTATTTATTTATTAAATATCTCAAAAACTATTGCGGTTCAAACGATAAAAATGGAGTTAATCACGGTTCATGCAATTTACTAAAGAAATGGCTATTTCGGAATTTTGAATTTCCGTGGTGAGGGGGAGGGTGAAATGGTAAGCCTGGAACATTCTTTTATAAATATCTCAAAAACTATTGCGGCTCAAACGATGAAAATGGAGTTATTTTGGTTCATACGATTTACTAATGAATGGCTTTTTCGAAATTTTGAATTTCCGTTGAGCGGGGGGGAGGCTGGTGAAATGGTCGTTTTCTCTGTGTCTATGTAAATTTCTCAATATTATTTATTAAACATTTCAAAAACTATTGCGGTTCATACGATTTACTAACGAATGGCTATTTTGGAATTTTGAATTTCCATGGTGAGGGGGAGGTGAAATGGTAGTCCTGCAACATTCTTTTTCAAATATCTCAAAAACTATTATGGTTCAAACGATAAAAATGGAGTTCATTCCGGTTCATACGATTTACTAACGAATGGCTATTTTGGAATTTTAAATTTCCATGGTGAGCGGGGGGATGGGGGGTGATAGGCCTGCAACATTCTTTTTTAAATATCTCAAAAACAAACTATTGCGGTTCAAACGATGAAAATGGATTTCATTCTAGTTCATACGATTTACTAACAAATGGCTGTTTTGGAATTTTGAATTTCCGTGGTGAAGGGGGGGGGGTGAAATAGTAGTCCTGCAACATTATTTTTTAAATATCTCAAAAACTATTAAGGTTCAAACAATAAAAAATAGAGTTCTTTTCGGTTCATACGATTTACTAACGAATGGCTATTTTGAAATTTTGATTTTCCATGGGGGGGGGGCTGGTGACATGGTCGGTCTCTCTGTGTATATGTATATTCTCAATATTATTTATTAAATATTTCAAAAACTATTGCGGTTCAAACGATAAAAATGGAGTTCATTCCGGTTCATACGATTTACTAACGAATGGCTATTTTGAATTTCCATGGTGAGGGGGGGGCTTGTGAAATGGTCGGTCTCTGTGTGTATATGTATATTCTCAATATTATTTATTAAATATTTCAAAAACTATTGCGTTTCGAAGGATAAAAATGGAGTTCATTCCGGTTCATACGGTTTACTAACGAATGGCTATTTTGAATTTCCAAGGGGGGGGGGGGCTGGTGAAGTGGTCGGTCTCTCTGTGTATATGTATATTCTCAATATTATTTATTAAATATTTCAAAAACTATTGCGGTTCAAACGATAATAAAAATGGAGTTCATTCCGGTTCATACGATTTACTAATGAATGGCTAATTTGGAATTTCCATGGTGAGGGGGAGGGGGTGAAATGGCAGGTCTGGAACATTTTTTTTTTTTTTTAATATCTCAAAAACCATTGCGGTTCAAACGATGAAAGTGGAGTTATTTTTGGTTAATACGATTTACTAACGAATGGCTATTTTGAAATTTTGAATTTCCATGGTGCGGGGGGGGGGCTGGATGAAATGGTCGGTCTCTCTGTCTAATGTAAATTCTCAATATTATTTATTAAATATTTCAAAAACTATTGCGGTTCAAACTATAAAAATGTAGTTCATTCCGGTTCATACGATTTACTAACGGATGGCTATTTCGGAATTTTGAATTTCCGTGGTGAGGGGGAGGTGAAATGGTAGGCCTGGAACATTCTTTTATAAATATCTCAAAAACTATTGCGGCTCAAACGATGAAAATGGAGTTATTTTTGGTTCATACGATTTACTAACGAATGGCTATTTCGAAATTTTGAATTTCCATTGGGGGGAGCTGGTGAAATGGTCGTTCTCTCTGTGTTTATGTAAATTTCTCAATATTATTTACGGTTAAATGATTTCAAAAACTATTCGTTCCAGTTCATACGATTTACTAACGAATGGCTATTTTGGAATTTTGAATTTCCATGGTGAGGGGGGGTGAAATGGTAGGCCTGGAACATTATGTTTTAAATATCTCAAAAACTATTGCGGTTCAAACGATGAAAATAGAGTTATATTTGTTTCATACGATTTACTAACGAATGGCTATTTTGAAATTTCGGATTTCCATTGGGGGGGCTGGTGAAATGGTTGGTCTCTCTGTATATATGTAAATTCTCAATATTATTTTTTAAATGTCTCAAAAACTATAGCGGTTCAAACGATGAAAATGAAGTTCATTCCGTTTCATACGATTTACTAACGAATGGCTATAAGGGGAGCATTTCACCAGGCACCCCCTGCTTTGTTCTTTTAATAACTCCAAAACTATTGTGGTTCGAACAAAAAAACTGAGTTCATTCCGGTTCATACGTGGTACAAACGAATGGTGTCTGAAAAATTAAAAAAAAATTCCGTGGGGGGGGGGGGGGGCTGGTGGAATGCACCTGACCATCGCAGACTCTGCGCATGTGTCTGCCACCGCTGTTTAAATTGGAGCACCTCCTTTTGAATGTACCGATTGTACTCGTGTTTACTTTTAGAGATCTGCCGACTGTGATTTCGTTTTAGAGAAAATGCCACCTACCTTATTGTTTGTACACCTATACCCTAAAAAAGAGTTTTTAAAAGAAATGAATAACTTAAAAAAATTAGGTGTTTACCCGGAAACACTCCGTACTGCATGCTAGATTGTTATCAAAACTTTGATTTTATCGCATTCTTAGGAAGAAATCATTTTTTTTTATCGTGCATTTTTGAGTACAGGCAAAAAAAGGCATTAAAAACATGAAAAGGCATTTTCTTCAAATATGAGCCGAAAAAGCATTTTAAGGCATTTTGCCTCAACTTCCGGGCTTTAGTTATAGTTTTATGCTGAATTCAGTACAACAGACATTTTTCAGATCTACTGAAAAATGAAACAGTAATTAAGAAAAATGTGAAGGAAAACAGGAAGTTACCCAGTGGCACAAGGTCCTGGCTACCAACCATTTGCCCGAGATGAGCGTAGGTCTGAATTGTGAGACATGGATGGTACGCTTGTTTTTTTTTTTTTTTTTTTGCTGTGGGTTGAACGACCAGTGTGAGCAACTCAATTGGCTATAAGCAGTCGCCCGTTCCTAATTTAGGATCACTGGTTCCAGAGAAGGCAGAGAGTCAATCCTGTAATACAAGCACAATGTCTATGCCTGACAGGTATTCGAACCCGGACCCATCTCTGACGAACGCTCAGAAGCCATCGCTTAAACCACTGCCACCGGGGCGGCTATGCTTGTCTTACTGCACTGGTTTACTTCCTGTCCTGGAACTAGTGTCCTCAAATTAAGGACGGACGACCTCTATTACATATTCCAATAAATTGCTCACAGTGGTCATTAACCTTCCACCCCCCATCCCCCCAAAGAAAAGAAAAAGATCACCTCTTGCCCGTAATATATTCCAATTTACTAAGAAGCATGAGGAATGAACGAAGACTGGAAACTGTTTCAAAAATATTCAAAAAATTACTACTGGATAACGATTGATATTGGGGTGTGCGGGGGAAAAAAACGGCGTTTTTGCATAGGCCAGTTCCACGATGTAAATGTGTATATTTCCTGCGAGCAGTTTTCCTGTGCTGTAGATGACTGTAAACGCGTACTGTGTGGAATAAAACGAGGCGTGAAGGGGTTCAAAGCACATGATGCGACCCATGCGAGGAACTTCTACTGCGGTCATTTCAATGGCTACAGCCGTGTAATTCACGCGCGGATGACTGCTCTTGCAGTCATCCGCGTGTGAATTACACGGCCCACCGAATCATCCTTTCAACGGAGCAATGCTTGTCATCGTTGCGGTAGCGATGCGTTAGGCCTACCGCAGCTTCTCATCACAGCACCGCATTTACAGGTAAATATTACGATAAAAATCTTTAAAACACATTTAAAATATGAAATTTCTGCACCATTTGCCATTAATTTCCATACTCTAAAATCTGTACGTCACACTTGTCTCAAGTACTAGCATTTTTCCGACGAAATAATTTAGGCGAAAACTATTTTTCATAACAAAAGCTACGCTAAGGAATGAAAAAAGGTGGAGTACAAATCACACCACCAGATAGAGAGTAACAGGAGCAGAACTCACTCGGTAATAGTAGTTTCACGCGCAGCGTAATACATCACAAACAGCAGGCTGGATAACAGTAACAGATTGAGTGAGGAACGTGCTCTATTGGTTGAACAACAACTGTCCAACCAATAAGTACGATGATTTCAGAAGAGGCGTTACCTGTGATAAAATAGCAGGCGTTACCTGTGATTTTTTGATAACAGTGATTAAATTATAGGTAGTGAAATATCGTTCATCTCTAGCGAGAACCCATAAGTTGTTCAACTCTTTTTTTTTTTTTTTAATTTCTAGAGAGGGGGTTTGTAGTGTGCAATTGAAAGTATTTTTGATGAAGTTTGGAGGGACAAGAATATGAGGAATTTCCTAAACGTTAGAAAAAACATATGACAGAGCACTTACTATTTAATCAGACACACTATATGGAAGACAACATTCTGGAATGTTCATTCCAACGAAATTGTCGTATTTCCACAGAACACTGCTTTCAGATTTTGCTTGGCATCATCAGGCAGTTCTTCCCTGGCACAAAATCAATGTAGTCGATTTTTTCTGCTAGCTAGACATCTTCACATTCATTACGGAAAAAGATTGAACGTCAATATAAATATTTCGGTGTAGAGAGACATTTTTCATTGTTAAAAGTCCGTTTAAGAGTGATAAAAATGACCTTTAAAAGGTAACTAAAAAGTACTCTTAATTTATTTCAGCACTTCCACACCAGAACTAATAACGATGAGTACCCAGGGTGACGTGCTGTCATCTTTACTGAATTTTGTTATTCATTTAGCCATTTTTGGAAGTCGTCTTCAGTTTTAATACTGACATGGATTTCATCTGAGAAAATGCAAATACTGCTTATAATATCGTAGTCAAATATTGCAGTGTTATTCAATACGATCACTTGTCACATGTTACCTCATCACACTATTTCTTAGCAAGCAGAACTTCCTACGGTAACAGACAGCGTGGTGACTTACCTCATAGGCCCTGCCTACTCGTTATCTCCCAAACAGCCGTGAACCAATCTTGTGTCCAAAATGGCCTTAACTGTATTTCCGCATATAAACTTCTGAAATTCGTGGCCGGGCCAAAGAAACATCACATTCCGCCGTTCCTGGTTTGATGCACAAATTTTAGTGTTCACCTGACAAAGTAGGTGCGCGAAACTTAAATGTGTTTGCGTTGTCGGCAATAATTTCCTTGGTATCTATGGTTTTGTTTCCAATCTTGATCGCACTTCCTTAACTAACCAGTCTGATGATATTAACCTCTAGCAGATATCTGCTGTCCTGGTTTTGACAATCTTCTCCCCCGTTTAGGGGGAGCGTATGAAAGATGGAACAGCTGTTGAAATTTCCGTCACTTCCTCTGACTAACTTGGGCTAAAGTTTGAAGTAAGACAAAATCATGGATTTGGTTTTTATAGTCTCCAAACATTTATCTCAGTTAGGTTTGTATAAATTTCAGATTTAAACATAACAATTATTCAAATGGTTTCGCATACACTTAATAAGTAATGCCTTGGTTTTTCTAAAATTGGCCGAAAGCATCGAAATCATAAAAAGGGGGAAACTTGGTAGAAACTACAAATTTTATTACGAGATCTTCCCTTTTTTTTTTTTTTTTTTAACTAAAAAATAAAAGAAACCCATATTACAACATTAAAAGAAAAGGAAAATTTCATGTTATGATTACAAATGATTATTTAAAATCAGAATAGGAAATGAATCAGATCAAGACAAAAGTTGTACGTTTGCATGTGTTTATACTTTCATGTACATAATTAGGCAATACCTTGCTATGGATTTGTAGTATGTTCATACTTACAGTAGTTCAAGCAGTAGTTTATTGAAATCTCGCCAATCTTGATTGTTATGAGATAACATAAAGTTTACTCTTTAAGTTTTGGGGCAGCAGATGGATTATAAACCTTTGGATTTTGTAAAACACTTGTAGAATTTTTCAAAATCCATGATAGAAAAATGCCTAGAAAAATCGAATGATCAGTTTAAAGAAATACCACTCATGATCAAGGCCACACTAAGACACTCAGGGCCAAGGAAGTGGTGAGGTCACCCATGGAAACAAAATCTTTCACCAACGTATAGCACTGGGGATCACGTGGCACACACGACACTACATATGTAGGTATATACTCACATTTCCTTCTACTAAACGAGGGATCACCAAACTTTTGGAGAGAAGGGCCAATAAAAAAATTGTCTGAAGTTCAAGGGCCGGGTTAATGGTATAAATATGCTGATATTTTTTTATTTTATTTTATTTTTATAGGAGGTTTAACCACCACCCTGATGCTGAAATTAAAAATTTTCAATTAACTAATATTTTTCAAGGCCTAACTAATTTTACATCGCCTATAATTTAACATGAAAGTTTTCAAATAAATGTTTAACGACCACCGTGAACAACTCCATGGGCTCTACCGGTCCCTAATTTAGTGCCACTGACTCCAGGGAAAAGAGAGAGCCAATGCCGTAAGACAAACACAACATCCATGCCTCACCGGCGTGGATTCGAACCTTGACCCTTCACGGACGAATGGTCATAAGCCTGCGCTTTGACCATAGGGTCAGCAAGGGCGTTTCTTGGACCAGCGATACATAACTCTGTGTATGACAAATTCAACAATGGGCGAGTGTGTGAATGCCTTGCTGACGTTAGCAGAAACTATGATGGTAATATTCGTGATTTACTTGATCAACTGTCTTTCGAAAATGCTATTCAATTAATTTATTTTGCTGTGCATGAGAGATTGTATTTGCCAGTGAATGGAAACAAGCACAACAAGGGATCATGGAAAAAAGGCCTGACAGAGTCCCATGCTCACTGAACAGGTATTACAGGGTGTTGAAAAAAATAGTTGATAACATAGTAAAGCCAAATACAGTGGCAAACAGGAGCAAAGAAAGCATTATTGCAATATATATCAATGACAGAAGATTAGTGTTAATATACAAACATAGTAGTTCCTCTCCACTATAGTTGATCTAGTTCCTGCAGTTCATTATGTAGTTTTTTAGGGTTTTTTTTTTCAAAAGGTTGATATTATTAATGATGCTAATTCCATCGGCAATTCCAGTAAGAAGGGACAATGTAGTTTAGAGTTTGTATCATGGTTTCTGTCTATGTATATTCCTTTTTATTTTCCGTATCTCCTATATCATGATGCCCAACATAACTAAGCTATCTTTTGTTTTCTTAGGATATTTCTTCTATCACTTTGAAGACACTTTGCTGTGTTTCCGTTTCTGTTATTCTTTTCAGATGTGTCCAGGCATAACTTTGGATCTAGGTATATTTTGGTTGGTAGGGATAGCGTTAAATTAAGAACGTTCCTTTTTTGATATGCAGCTTGTTTTTATATCGTCTGACAGTTTTAATGGATCAGGCATTTTACTTTTAATATCTTAATAAAGTATTACTTGAGACTATTTTAATATGTGCGTGCTTGTTTAGAAGATTTAAAATTTATTTGAATATAAAAAATAGTGTTAAAAACAATAGTCAGTATTTTATTGAAAACATTAAACACATTTAATAATTCTTGTAGATGTCGTTAGCTTTGCGCAGAGGCAATGTCATAGCCAGTGAAGGGCAACTGAGGCGTGACTATTGCTAGTTGAAAACTTTTCCCAATACCCCGCTATGACGACGTGAAATACCGTCGGCTACGGCAATTTTTGGAAGCCCTTTCGGGGGCTCTTGTTTGAAGAGTAGTTCACGATGACACATGCAAAACATATACGTGACGAGCATTAGCTCTCGTGGAGGTTACGTATAACTTATGGCAAAAGCGCCACCACAAGCTTTAAGGGAGTATGTGCTCCTCTGGAAAGCAAAAGACTTTAGGCACTACGGCGGTGAAGCTTTGCTTTTCCACAACGGTTTCCTTCGATCTGATGACTATTTGTTAAAAGCAGTTTTTTATTGTTGTTGTTTTCTGATATCCCGCCTGTTCCTTATTTTGGTGAAACAAATATAAAATAAGTATTAATATTACTAGGTAATTAAATTTTAGCAAATATTATAGATAGGCCTAAGTATCCGTACAAAATGCAGACAATCCCTAGTATCTGGCATTACTGAAAATGTTTCTGAAATACTGAAGAACAAACAAAAGCCTTAACTAACCCGATTGGCGTAACAAAACTAACATATCCGATTTGCGAAGTGATTATGCTACCGAGAAGGTAACAATCACGTGCTGTGAGTAGCTCTGCTAACTGTTTGCCAGAATTGAAGTCATCAGAAATACGCTTGCGCAGTCTACCCTATCATCAGCCTGTATGTTGGTTTTTGTGCACTGCATCTTGTATCTTAGGATATGTCGGCGCTAAATACGTCTCGCCGAGCCTTAACTTCTCAGTTATGCTTTCACACAACCCAACAGACTGTTAGGGTGACCAACTTAGCGATTTTGTCGCCAGATCTGGAGATATTGATTTACATCTGGTGACAAAATTATCATTTCAGCGACATGTCTCAATACTAGAGATATCGTTTCTCATCTAGCGGGAAATCTGGAGATTTTTGGTCTTACTCTCCATTTCTGTCAAATTGCAATCCTAACCGTGAACGTCCATTTCCATGGTTCCAATTTCCAACTACTAGACCGCGGCCGGGTAGTTTCCATGTAGCATCTGCAGAGCAGGACCATATGGTTTATGAGGAACCAAATTTAACTACAGAATGGAAGGAATGCATGGGAAGATATAATACAAAATTGGAAACAAAAAGTTATTCCTTTTCAAAGGCCAAAATTATATAAACTCTTTACATTTCTCAAAGTTTTATTACTTTGCCAGAACCTTCGAAATTCCTAAAGATGTCATAAAAAAGGCAGAACAACTTCCTTTCAGTTTCATTTGGGAAGGAAAGGGGAATAAAATAAAAAGAAACGTAATGTATAACAATTTTGAATGTGGGGGATTGGGTATTGTGAGACCATCTTTGAAAAGTGATTTATTCCGTTTCCTTACTCTTACATAATTTTTTTTCAAAATGAGAAGCACCCAACTATTAAAATTTCAAGTCGGTAGAGAAATACAGTGCTTCAGCTCATCCACACCTCAAAAACCATTTGGTTATTTCACAGGAAATAAATATGCTAAAAATGAGAAGTATTTAGAAGGAAATAACGGATAAATCCATTTAAAAAAATATCACCCATGATGATAAATTATGTAAAATATACCTAGCGTTAAACAAAATTCATTCAACAAAATTAGAAGATATAATACTATCTCATACAGTAAAAAATATTTGAATACAGCAATACAAAATAAAATTAGGTACTCATGTTAGAGACTTACTCTTCAATATTTCACATATTGTTCCTACAAGAAAATGGCTGTTTAAAATTAAATTATTACCTAATCCAAACTGCACCTTCTATGGTGCAGAGGAAACTCTAGAAAATTTATTCCTTGATTGTAACTTTTCAAAACACATCTGGGATTGGCTACAAAAATATTTAAATTATAAAGATGAATTTACTACCCACCAAATCGTGTACCATACACCGTTACACTGCTCTGAATCAAAAAATTTAATAATGCATCATAAAATAGCAATTACAAAATATAATATTTGGAAAAATAGAAATGCCTTATCCTTAGAACAAAAATCAAAAAATACAGAGCATATAAAAATGTGACCTAAGAAGATTTCTGGAATTTGAAATCAGATCTAACGGTGCTCAAAAAACCTTTAATAAATGGAAAACATTGGCTCCGGTAATTTATAAAAAAATATCGAAAGTACTAAATAAGATTATTGATTAAGCTTTTCAAATAAAAAATATTGGTAGCTAAATTGTAATATAACTTAAAGATACATTATACTCTCAAACATAATTTATTTCAGCTTCCAAGACAGTGGCAGTATTTAGTTGTAAAAAGTAAAATATAATATTTAATTCAAATTTTGACTATATCAGTGATATTTTAAGAATTTACTGAGATATAATGTGATATCACCGGCAAAGAATAAAAATAATTGTTAACAACAAAACTGATAAACAAGTGGATCCATTTATGTCTTTCGTATTTCCTGTTCTATTGTATTTCATCACTTTTTTATCCTTTCATGTTTTAAACAAGTATTTTCTTTTCTCTACTTCTTGTCAGTTTTTTTTCCTGAAACACCTTTTACTCGAACCTCATACGAATATGTAGTGTTCTAATAGATTTCTAAATAAATTGTACACTTCCTGTTGCAAACGGTAACTCTTGCGCAGGCTTCCAACTCCTCAGTTGGTTGTCTGCTCTGAATGGAAGTATGAGAAAACGTTTGTCATTACAGGATCCTCTCTTATAATTAACTTATATTTCTAAATTTTAAAAATAATTTAACACAAAATTTTATTTTTTACGAAAAGTATGCATGAATGTGCGAATAAATGTAAAAAAAGTTGAAAGATAAAACAGTTCTTTAACAGTCCCTTCATGCGCTGGACTTTTGTAATTGTCGGACATGAGGTATAAATTAAAGAAACAGACTTCCTTACATTATGGTGGGGTGACTGCGTTCCTTCTTGGAACATTGGGTCAATTTGGGTGTGAGTTGTTGTGATTGTGTGTATGTGTCCGGTGAATACCTACCCTTCAAGTGAGATTTCTCCCCGCAGCCAAAATCTGGACCATGGACTATTGAAACCAAGGGTCAACGGAAGTGGGAATATCCTGATAAACATATAACTGAGTCATAAACTCTAAGCAGGTAAGTTTGTTATTTTTACATTTCATTGTCTTTTTGTTTCTTCTCATGTATATGGTTTGGGTTGGTTTGTGACATTGTCAGGTCTCATTTCTGTTTCTGCAGTAGTTGGAAAAGAAAGCAATTTTTTTCTCTTCTCAGACATCAATGTTCATTTGATACTAAGTGTAATTAAAAGGATTTTTTTTTTTGTCTTCCATAAATTCTTGAACTATGAGTAAAACACAGTATACCTAAAAATTTAGGAAGGAATGGTTAAAAGATGGTAAATTTAAAACATAGTTGATTGAAATTCAAGATATTGTGCTAAGTGTTTCTGCAAATTTTGTAAGTGTCATTTATCTCCAAAATACTCGGATTTAGAAAAACATGGGTACTGCAAAGCATAAGAAAGCAGCAGAAGGGCTGAGTGGAGAATTGCAGCAGAAGCCAATAACATCTAGTTTCACTCCACTAAATAATGAGGCCAAAGTAGCTGAGGGAAGGATGTGCCTGTATATTGCTCAGCACAGCACCTTTAGAAGTGTGGATCACCGAAGTGAAATGTACACAATCAGCAAATGTACACAATCTTTGAAATTGCAAGGAATCAAGTGTGGACAAGTCATTCGAAATGTACTTTCACCACATTTTGAAACTAATTGGAGAAAATATATACAGCATATTAATAGATTAGGGTAATGACATCTCTGTCAACAAGTTATTAGCTGCTACAATTAGTTACTATTCAGTGCTGAAAAATGACATTGTAGCTACTTTTCTTGATTTGGCTGAATTATCTGATGGCACAGCTGATAGCATCTGCAATGCTGTTAAAGAGATGCTTAACCAAAAGGGACTGGATATAAAAAAGCTTGTAGTCATTGGACTGACAATGCATCAGTAATGGTTGGTGTCAATAATGGTGTGTACAGCAAACTGAAGGAAAGCAGTCCCTAATCAACAACTTGTAAGGTGTGTTTGTTATTCTTTACAACTGTGTATTTCCCATGCTGCATCTGAATTTCTTCCAAAACATTTAGAATTTCTCATCAAGGAGACTTATAACTGGTTTTCACACTCGGCACTTCGCCAGTCTGTATACAAACATATTGCTTAATCAATGATAATAAATCCCCGTTAAAGATTCCACAGGTATGTCAGACACGATGGTCGTCTATAGAAACAGCAGTATCACTACTGCAGCAATGGGAAGAACTTAAAACACATTTCAGTATTGCTTATTCTACGGAGAGGTGCTATACAGCAGACCAGTTGCACATGATGTATGCTGACAAGCAAAACTATTTGTTTCTTCTTTTCCTTCAACCCATTTTACGTGAAGTAAATATGGTTAACTTAAAATTTCAGTCTGAAAAACGAGACCCAACTAAGTTGCTTGATGATGTGATTTTCTCGTCTTTGTGTGGAAAACTTTTAATGCCTGGAATGAAATTTGATGTTTTCTCAGTAGTGATTAAAGACCATTTGGATCCTTCCCCATACTTAGGATACCAATTTGAACTTGAAATGCGCAACAGCACACTTCCAGAAATTATTGAAAAGGATATGCGAAAAAAATGTGTTCTGTTCTTGAAGGAACTTGTAGCGCAGCTGAGGAAACGATTACCATCCAACATTGAGATTTTGCAGCATATATTTGTCTTTGTTATCTGCATCAGAATGCTCAAGACCACTGAAGGTTTCTGTTGTAAATTTAGGGTATGAGGAAAGAATGCCCACGGAAAAAACGCCCACAGAAAAAACGCCCACTTTTCGAAAGTAGGAAAAAATGCCCACGGAAAAATCGCCCACAGACAAAATGCTCACGGGAAAAATATGTGATCGACTGATAAGTTTATGTCTGTTATAAACGGTGTTCGGACAACTGGTCACAGACTGCTGGCCAAAAAACCGTTAGGGGTCATATAAAAATTGCGGTTTCTTGGCCACCTCACCTACATAACGAAAATGGGTGTAGGAGAATTGGCCACAGGACAACTGGCCACAAAAGTTCAAGGGGGGGTTGTAAGTATTATCGATTTTTGGCCTACATCGAGAATTGAATTAGGAACTCCAAACAAATTTCGAGAAAACGTTCTATGTAAGCCAAGCGAGAATTACAGCATAATTCATGTATGTTCGGAAAAGGACCCTAATTTGGGATTTTTTAATAACGCTGCACTTTTACGTAGGTACTAAATATTTACATAACATGTCAAGTTTGCAATATTTTTCTTTTACTTAATTAATTCACAGGCGAAGAAAAAAGTGTTGAATAGGCTTAGGCCTACGGCCTATTAATTAATGTATGGATTGAATGTATGGTGCATAAGTAGAAGCGCAATATTATTGACAATTAATACAGACATTTGACATGGAATAGGAATAGCTGTGGTGCAGTGGAAGCATATCCGGCGCGTAACTGGAAGACCCTGAGTTCGATTCCTGGTGGCGTCCACTGAGAAGTTTTCCGTGACTCACTTATAAACGTGGGAAGAGCGATGACTTCTGTTTGATTATTGACAATACTTGTTATGTAAATTTTACGAATATGGGAATGACGGAACGAAAACTTTTAGGAGGGCCTAAACGTTAGTCCTAATATTATTTTCTGCCTGAGTAATACCGCAATATTAATAATTTGATGTGTTACGTAAACGTTATGAATATAACATCGTTAGAATAAAAACTGTTAAATAGGCCAAGGCCTAGGACTTATGACTTAAGGGCCGCGGGTGGCCTAGTGAAGAACCAAATAAGATTGTTAACTTTCAACTTACTACTGTAGAGTAGCTACTTTCTTAAAAAATTCCAGTTCGGCTTTACTGTAATAAATTTGTGACTGTTCTTATTTTTTAAAGTAAGGTCTTAATTTTTATAAAACTATGCATGTTTGTTATTTAACTATATCAATTAAAAGGGAAATCATTAAAAGTCAGATTATTTTATTTATAAATACTTTTAAAGTATAATGAATTTAATTGTAAAAGCGATTTTCGTAAAAGGCGCAATGTACAGATATAACTTTGTGTAATGTGCTTTCTTACCACTCTTGTCTCTTTTGGAAATCCTCTTTTGTATACGGCGAGCGGAAGGGGGGGCATCTGTCTTTCGTCAAAGTGGTGCTTTGCAGCTGCAGCTAGAACGTTTGCTAGCAACCGAACCCCAAATAACAAGCGATATATTTCATTTAAATTTATCGGTTGGCCACCGGTCGGGGTGTGTCTTCCCCATGAGTAGTATAATCTCAAGTTACAGGCATACTTCTTTTCTTCCCAGTGTAAAGAAAAATACGCACTCATAGCTTCCTGGGAGTTTTCCAAAGGACAACTAAAACAGTTAATTTCTACATGACGGGTGTAGGAGAACTGGCCACCGGAGAACTGGCCACAAAAATTTTAAGGGGCCGTATAAAAATAACGTTTTTGACCGCTTCGTGCCCACAACCCCCAGAGGTTGGTAATCAGAGTCATATATAGTTTCCGTAATTTCGTCTTTTCTTAATTGCGATAATTAATGTAATTCTTTATAAGAAATGTTTATGATCTACGTCTGAGCAAAAGATTTAAGGGTTTTCAAACTACAAGTCTGCAAATTATCTGAGCGCATGTGCTGACTCAGGAAAACCTGTCGGGGGGGGAGGGGGTAATATCAAAACTGTAAGATTTGAAAAATGTATCGTCCCATCGGGAGATTTTCAGCATTTACAAGCTACAGCTGGACAGATTATTTGAGGGCACGTGCCTACTCAGCAAACCTGGGGGTGGGGTGGTTATATGATAATTGTGAATTATATAGAATTTCTTGTCCGACCCGGAGATTTTCATCATTCACATGCCATCAGATAATGTGTCGAGTTGTAGCTGCTAATTGCCGAGAATCTCCCGATCGGACGAGAAATTGTTCATATTTTACACTTTTGGTATTACACCCCCCCTCCTCTTCGCCGACAGGTTTCCAGAGAGTGACATGCGCTAAGAAAATTTGTCGAGTTGCAGTTTCTAAATGCTGAAGATCTCCAGATCGGAAGAGAAATCTTGATATTTTACGATTTTGGTATTACCTCCCCCCACCCCGACTAGTTTCCTGAGGCAGCAGATACCCTCAGATAATTCGACGTGTTGTAGCTTGTAAACGCTGGAAATCTCCCGATCGGACCAGAAATTCTTTATATTTCATATTTTAGATTTTATGCACCCCCCTCTCCAGACAAATTCCCTGGGTTTGCACATACTCGCAGACAATTTTTTTATTTGTAGTTTCTAGAAAAATATTGTACAGCAGTTGGCTTGAAGACAACGGTGAATCATTAGTATGTTGTTAAATAACTGTTGCATAAGACTACCATGGCTTTCAGGCCAACACCATACAACCTCTACAGTCCATCAGTGCAATCCGAACTTTCCTCTCGTATTTGTAAGGTTTGCAGAAAATATTTTACACATCAAATTATTAATATTGCGGTATTACTCAGGCAGAAAATAATATTAGTACTAACGTTCAGGCCCTTCTAAAAGTTTTCATTCCGTCATTCCCATATTCGCGTTATGTAGGTGAGGTGGCCTAGAAACCGCAATTTTTATATGACCCCTAACGGTTTTTTGGCCAGCAGTCTGTGACTAGTTGTCCGAACACCGTTTATAACAGACATAAAAACTTATCAGTCAAACACATATTTTTCCCGTGAGCATTTTGTCTGTGGGCGATTTTTCCGTGGGCGTTTTTTCCTACTTTCGAAAAGTGGGCGTTTTTTCCGTGGGCATTCTTTCATGCAATCAAATTTAGAGCAGCACCTTTTTATTTCGATGCATCTATATTAACGCAGATTGAAAGGCAATGGTGAAATTTGCATTATGCCAAATGGACTGAAGTTCATGACACTGTAAAGCTGTGGTGTGAAATGGCATCATACAAGGACTCAACAGGAGAAAATCCTTTTAAGGAACTTTCTGATTTTGCGTTACATGTTTTAACACTGCCACATTCGAATGCAGATGTTGAACGAGTTTTCAGTTATGTAAATCATGTAAAAAACAAAACCAGAAATACAATGAAAACTGACACTTTGTCAGCATACTGAACATAAAGTTTGGTTTGAAACGTAAGGGCAAGTAGTGTCGTGAATATGATCTTCCAAAAGAAGTAGTTGAAAAAATTACCACACTGGCAATTTATGACAGATTTACTGAGGGGTAATCGTCATCATCTCAGATGCCATATTCAGATGATGAATTTGAAAACATTTGAGCAGACTGACTGACAAAAACGTTATCTTTCTTTATATACTGTAAAATTGTTCAGTTTTCTTACAAAGCTGACCTGAAGATAAATTTATATCCAAACTTGTAAATTATACGTTAATGACAGGAAGTATATTTAAGGCTTCAGCTTTGTAAGTAATACATTAAGAAATTGTTTCGAACATTAATATAAATTGTGGAATAACTTTCTTACGGGTCTTATAGAGGTTATTTTTCATGAAAGTTGGTTGTCAAATTTTCGAACTAAAGCCTAGTTCGTCATCAGGACTATGTCACTGGAGTAGTTGCTGCCACTCAATTGGAAGAGTCCATCCGCAATTATCGTTAATTGTGGTACTTCTTCTTCTTGCTATTTCGATCCCTTCTTCTAGTTTCCTCTTTACTAAGTTTGACTGGTGGGCGATTATTTTCACTGAGTCCCAATTTATGGAGTGTCCACTTGCTTGTATATGTCTGTCTAGCCCTGTTTTGTTCCCAATGTTCCTAATAGCTGCTTGGTGTTCTTTCATTCGGACCTTAATACTTCTCCCTGTTTCTCCTATATAGCTGAGTCTGCAGTTACAGTCGATGCAATAAATTACTTCTTCTTGCAATTGGATGTCCAATTCTTTCTGCTTTAAAGCTGGCAGGAATTTCTTTATTTTGTTATTAAGATCTGGAGCTAGCCTGATATTATATTTTGCTCCGATCCTTTTCAGTTTCTCGAAAAGTCCCTTGTGGTACGTAATTTTGCTGGTGAATTTGAAGTTGGTTTTTTCCTGCTTCTTTTTTGGCACTTGTTTAAATATTTTCTCAACATATGGGGAGGGGTAATTGTTTTCTGCCAATATTTCCTTTAATTCTTCTTTGTGAAGATCTTTTTGAGTAGCTGAAGAGACCAGGATTTCAATTTTTTCCAAAAATTGTCTCGCCGTATTCGATTTAATATAATCAGGGTGGAATGAGCAGAAGTCTAACATCTTCCCTGTGTTGGTGGGTTTTCTAAAAAGCTGAGTGAATATTTTCCCCTCTCTTGAGGTCAAGGTTAAATCTAGGTAATTGATGCTATGGTCTTTTTCCTGTTCCAGGGTGTACTGCAAGGTATTCTCTAGTAAGTTAAATTCTTCCAGAATCTGAGAGGGTAGAGATTGGTCCACAGTATCCACTATAATTAGGACATCATCTATGTACCTTACATAGAGAGCAAACAAGAGGGTTGTATAAGGATTTTTGCCTCTAGTTTACTTATATAATAATTTGCTAGCAGAGGTGCTAGTGGAGAACCCATTGCAAGTCCTGAAATTTGCCTGTAATATTTCTTTCCAAACTGGAAGAAATTATTCTTGAAGGAAAATAGGAGCAGTTCACATATGCCAAGTAGTATTTCTTTATTGTGATTATGGAATACTATTTTTTCCGCAAAGGTCATCTGCAATGAATTCCAGTAGGAGGTCCAGGTTAATGTTGGTATACATAGAGACTATATCCAGGCTTGCCATTACTGGATGAATTAATTCTGGCAAGTTGTCCAGTTTTCCTTTTAGCTGTATGGAATTTTTTAGTAGGTAGGAATGAGAAGGGAAAATATCTCTGAGGTGACCAAGTAAATAATAATTAATGTTGGAGAGTGGTGAATTTCTAGTGTCTATCATAGGTCTTACTGGATGGCCTTCTTTGTGAACTTTTATCGTACCATAGATCTGTGGAATTCTTGACTGGATTTTGGAGAAGTTTTTGAAGAGCTCATTAAGCTGTTTTTTATTTCTTAAAGAGCTGATTAATTTCTTAAGATTTTTGACAGTTTGATCTATAGGGTTACCATTGAGTTCTTCATAATAAGGCTTGCTCAATTCAGCTTCCATTTTATTGTAATACTTCTCTTTTTCTACCAATACCAAAACTTTGCTCTTATCTGCTCTCAGTGCTACAACTTTATCATTGGCTTTGAATTTTTTAAGGTCAGCAATGGCATTTCTATTAAAATTGTAATAAACTTTTACTGGCTTTTTTACAAATTTTGAGACGCAGTCTGAGAATTCTTTCCTTAAAGTAACTGCTGTATTTTCATCTTCTCTTTCTACCTTACTACAGATGTTTTCTAAATCAATCAGTATACGTTTTTTATCAAGTGTTGCGGAGGAAAGGTTGTAATTATATCCCTTATTGAGAAGATTAATCAGGTTTTCATCTACTCCTTCTTCCGTCAGATCTATGACATGTTTGTTAGTGGGGGATGGTATTAACTGTGTGCCAGGTGCTGTAGACATTAACTTTGGATTCAACCACTTATTCTCTTTAATCTTCAATTTTTCCTTAAACTTTTTGTTTTTATCTCTCACTGCTTTAGCTAACCAATTATCAATATTTTTCTTTTCTGCTTCCGGAATTTCACCTAATGAAGAGGTCCAAATACGAGCTTCTATTCGTTCGCATTGCTCAATAGTATTGAATTTATTACGAATACCACAGATCTATGGTACGATAAAAGTTCACAAAGAAGGCCATCCAGTAAGACCTATGATAGACACTAGAAATTCGCCACTCTCCAACATTAATTATTATTTACTTGGTCACCTCAGAGATATTTTCCCTTCTCCTCCCTACCTACTAAAAAATTCCATGCAGCTAAAAGGAAAACTGGACAACTTGCCAGAATTAATTCATCCAGTAATGGCAAGCCTGGATATAGTCTCTATGTATACCAACATTAGCCTGGACCTCCTACTGGAATTCATTGCAGATGACCTTGCGGAAAAATAGTATTCCATAATCACAATAAAGAAATACTACTTGGCATATATGAACTGCTCCTATTTTCCTTCAAGAATAATTTCTTCCAGTTTGGAAAGAAATATTACAAGCAAATTTCAGGACTTGCAATGGGTTCTCCACTAGCACCTCTGCTAGCAAATTATTATATAAGGTAAACTAGAGGCAAAAATCCTTATACAACCCTCCTTGTTTGCTCTCTATGTAAGGTACATGGATGATGTCCTAATTATAGTGGATACTGTGGACCAATCTCTACCCTCTCAGATTCTGGAAGAATTTAACTTACTAGAGAATACCTTGCAGTACACCCTGGAACAGGAAAAAGACCATAGCATCAATTACCTGGATTTAACCTTGACCTCAAGAGAAGGGAAAATATTCACTCAGCTTTTTAGAAAACCCACCAACACAGGGAAGATGTTAGACTTCTGCTCATTCCACCCTGATTATATTAAATCGAATATGGCGAGATAATTTTTGGAAAAAATTGAAATCCTGGTCTCTTCAGCTACTCAAAAGATCTTCACAAAGAAGAATTAAAGGAAATATTGGCAGAAAACAATTACCCCTCCCCATATGTTGAGAAAATATTTAAACAAGTGCCAAAAAAGAAGCAGGAAAAAACCAACTTCAAATTCACCAGCAATAATTATGTACCACAAGGGACTTTTCGAGAAACTGAAAAGGATCGGAGCAAAATATAATATCAGGCTAGCTCCAGATCTTAATAACAAAATAAAGAAATTCCTGCCAGCTTTAAAGCAGAAAGAATTGGACATCCAATTGCAAGAAGAAGTAATTTATTGCATCGACTGTAACTGCGGACTCAGCTATATAGGAGAAACAGGGAGAAGTATTAAGGTCCGAATGAAAGAACACCAAGCAGCTATTAGGAACATTGGGAACAAAACAGGGCTAGACAGACATATACAAGCAAGTGGACACTCCATAAATTGGGACTCAGTGAAAATAATCGCCCACCAGTCAAACTTAGTAAAGAGGAAACTAGAAGAAGGGATCGAAATAGCAAGAAGAAGAAGTACCACAATTAACGATAATTGCGGATGGACTCTTCCAATTGAGTGGCAGCAACTACTCCAGTGACATAGTCCTGATGACGAACTAGGCTTTAGTTCGAAAATTTGACAACCAACTTTCATGAAAAATAACCTCTATAAGACCCGTAAAAAAGTTATTCCACAATCACTATGAATAGAGGTGCCATAAATGCATTTACAACTAGAATTAATATAAAATTTTCATGTGATGGGGATAAATTCTTTCTTATATCACATTTTCATTTTTTATGGGTCCTCCAATTAACTTTTCTGCTGTTGAGAACTCATATTCTGTGCCAAATGTTTAGTATATCAAAGAAGCCAGTTGAATTCACAATATTAACATTATATGAAATTTATATATTTGTTCTTTTAACTACGTCATTGTTTTATTCTCTGAATTTTATTGCATTTGCATATAATTTAACTCCACGTCCTTGGTTTCAACGTTCATTAAAGTTTTAAAAGTCTGCACGTTGTTTTTTTTAACTTTATCATGATTTTATTCTCAGAGTTTTATTGCATGTACATATGATTTTACTCTAACTTCTTGGGATATATATATATATATATATATATATATATATATATATATATATTTCGTTTCAGACTTGTGTAATACAGCACTGCTGATTTCTTCTTTAAATCTGGTGATTTTCTGGAGAAATTTGCCTGTAATTTTTGAGATATAAAAAGTGGATTGTTGGTCGCCCTGCCAACAGTGTGTTATCTCATTGGTGGGAGCCAGTCACATGTGAAAACATCGTCCAGCAATTGACGTGGTCTTCTAGAATATGAATCGCTAGTGTCTTTTTAATCAACTGAATCCCAAGTTAATGTGCACGAGAATAACGTGACTATCTTTTCCATAGATAGTTTATGGAACGTTAAAAATTAGATACACGGAATGCTCCATATTTTGAAGTTGCTAGAACTATAATTTCAGCAATGAACACCTGTTGATCTCATTCTAATTCTAAATGTAATACGGAGATAAACAAGGTAGCGAAATACACATGAAAGAAATTATTCGAAACAGTGCAGATAGGCACATAAAATAACATATAGATATGCGTGATCATTCCGAATACACCATAGGAATGAAAAGCTAATTAGACAAATTTATATATTCGTTCTTTAATTAGACATCTGCGCTCTTTTACGAAAAGCCCGTTGTAATCAATTCATACACTAAGTACTATCAAGTCACAGCATAAATATCGCAAATATAAAGCTTTTAATTTGTAGGTACTGTTAATACCTACAAAGGTACTGTATTTTAATTAATTAGTTTCAAATTTTAATGAAACTAATTGTGTGTGTGATTCGTATGTAAATTTTAACTAATGAAATGCCGGTTATTAACGTTATGCTGAAATATTCGTGTTTTTGTTTAGGGTTAAATTATTGCAATTGATAGTATAGAAAGTTAGTAAATTAGTTAAATGCAATAACTACTTTGATAAAATAGCAGTGCTACAATTGCTTGACTGTCCTTTCGGCATTGGTCCCACCTCAAAATAATGTGAATGAAGTTGCTAATGCATATAAGGCACTTCGGTTATATTTTTTAATTTTCGATATCTTTGATATGACGATAGTAATGTGCCCTTTGGAATAGAAGAAAATCCTGAAAAAAAAATCGACTCATTTGTTCTGTTCCAGTTTGTTTTCTACTCCGCAGTTTTGTGGAGAGCTGTGATGTCATTTCACATACCTTTTACATTTTACTTCATATTTACAACCGTTGACTCTTGGCTTTTTATCCAGTTTTCATATTTTTGGTAATTCGATTATTTGAATTATTCTTAATACCATTTACAGTAAGAAGTATCATAAAGTGAAAGCTGCATACTCTTTTGTGGAAGTAGAAAACTTTTGAAATCAAGGGAGTATAATATCAAGTCCCCCCTCGTTCCCCTCCCCAATAAGAAAAGTTTTTCCGACCTTGGGTACCTCTAACGCCAATTCTGATTAGTTGTAGCATCAAATATTGTCATACACATGTCAACACTGTGTCATGGTGCAAAGAAAAACTCATTTTTTTTACTTTAAGAGGAGCTTAGGCAAACAGCCACCTCCACTTGGATGATTGTCAAAGTTTCAAGGAATTAAGTAAGGGGTGGAGGAGGGGGGTGCTGAATAGGTGTAACCGGGGCCATCGAGATCTCGTTTCTTACCGGGCCCAAGCACAGACAGAAATTCTGGGTTGTGATGTTTGCTACTTTAGCGTTTGTTATCCGAGGTGTGTGTTTGTTTATGTTTATGCCGGTTGGTTTGTACTGTACTTTAGATTAAATTACGGAATTTTCACGTCTGCAAGGTAAGTAATATGTATGTCACTGTGCTGTTTATAGTTTTTAATAAAGTATTACTTGAAAAATTCGAATTAAAATTATAAAACAAATCTTATTTTCGTTACAAAATTGCCACTTATACCATTCGCATTCGAAAACACATTGACACGAAATGTATGGAACTACTTGCGGCGCTGATAAAATTCAAAAGGCTAGAATTCTTCTCATGAAAAAAAAAACTTCTTTATTTGCATAAATTTCAGAAATATCTAATATCTCCATTTATAGATTTGACTCTTTGGACTCTCTTTTTCCAGTAGTTGCAAATGTTTGGTATTCTAAAATTTAATGTTTATTTACTCATATTTTACAACGGAGTGGAAGTTTTATGATCTCAGTTATTTTTATATGCCATAATTAAGTTATCAGCCATGTACTTTTCACTTCTGGAATCAACTGTTTTTTGTTTTTTTTTAATACCTGGTTTAGTTCGTTCCTTTTCTATAATGCATGTATATATTCTGAGACCAAACGTGTATCCATGCATTTTGACTAGCTGTCTGATGAATCTGTTGGTTTTCTATATATTTATATTATTCAAACATGCAAATTAAGCATTTGTTTCCTCTTATTTTTAGATGGGACGAAAGTTTTGTGTACCAGGGTGTAAATCGAACTATAATACTGATAAAGGTTACACACCAGTGCTTTTTTTCCCGAAGCCCGAAGAATGAACATAGACATGCTTTGTGGATACGTAACATTAACCGTGCTGATTTTAGTCCAAGTGATACTGCTGTGGTTTGTATAAATCACTTCAGTGAAACTGTTATTATAAGAGAAGATAGAGTAACTAAAAGTGATGGAACTTTACTTGTAGTTCCAAGGAAAAAGCTTAGACTTACTGCAGATGCGTATCCAACCATTTTTGTAAACCAGCCTTCTTACCTTACCAAAACAATGCCCAGCAAACAAAAATCTCCATCTAAGAGGCATCAAGAAATAGTTGCCCGGGATGAAAAGAGATTCATGCTGTGGTGTTCTGAAGATGTCAGCACCTCTTTTGAGAAGTTTGCTAATTCTTGTGGTTCTAAAATTAGTGGTGATTGGGTGTTTCTTTGTAGAGATTCTTTTATGTTGTTTTATAAAATTGAGGATTCAGGGTGTCCAGAAATTGTTGTATCTTTGAAAATAAATAGTAATTTGGGAGTCAGTATTTGGCATTCTGGTACTGCTGTTGATATGCATTCATTTGAGCGGCTATTGGGACCAGAGAAAAAATGTGATAGGTGGACCAAATTTGGTAGTTTAATTAGCCATTTAACTTCATATAAAGGGAACAACATGAGTTTTTCCCAAAAACTTTCTGCAGCTATAAATTTATTGATAGAATGTTGTGGTGAGACAGAGGATAATGATGCTGAAGATGACAAAGGTATTAAATTAAAACTGAAATTTTTAACAGAACAAGTTAAATTAATTACCTCAACCCAAGTGAGATACACTTCAGATCTTCTGGTGTGGGCTTCTACACTTTATTTTTGCTATCCTGCATCATACACAATGATAAGAAACAGTGCTGTACTCACACTACCACATCCTATGTACTTGAAAAAACTAGGTACAGCCCTAAACTAAAAAGGTGCAAGTAACATTAACTGACATAAAACTTATTTTAAAAAGAAAGTAGATTTTCTTGAAAATCATGATAACATAGTTAATCTTCTAATAGATGAAATTTACATTACACCATCTGTTAATTTCCAACAAGGCCATCGTGCTGGTTTTTCTGTAAATTCAAAGACAGCAGCTACCACAATTCAGACTTTCAGGATTTCTTCATTGTTATCAAAGAATAAAGATGTCGTTGCCTTGGTTCCGGTAAAAATGCTACAGCTAAAACCCTGCACACATACACCCTGCAAGTCCTAGACATTTTAGCAGGCTGTGGTTATACAGTTTTATGCTTAATTTCAGACAACAACAGGATCAATCGCAACATGTTTGAAATTATGTGTGGTGGCCAATTGAAACCATGCATTCAACCAGGGGCGGCTCCTGCTATGGGGCTGTGGGGCTGCAGCCCCCCCCTCCACCCCTTACTTAAAGCAGTTTTATTTTCGTGCCGTACCGAGAGAGAGAAATTTTCTGAACTCAACTGGAAGTTTTCCCTGCATAACACCACTGGGAGCGCAAGGAATGTTGGTGGACTACGCTGCTTGCAACCCTGACGGGTGTTGAAACCAACTCATGTGGGAAACTCTGCCTATTCCCACATCAGTTCGTTCCTTTGAATAAAACTTCCCTGGTGACTGCATTGATGGCAGTCTCGCTAGCACGGGTTGCTCGCGAATGCATCGCAGGGCCTGTGTGCTTTGTTGATTAATACGGTTCTTGTGCTTCCGAATAAGAAATAAAATAGGGGAATGAATTAAAATAATGACGAATGTTGAAATAAAGTATTAAGTAAGGTATGTTTGAATGTATTACTCAACCTCTTTTTTTTCCTTCCAATTTTTGGTTTGTTCCTGCTTTTATTCAACGTAATAATTCTAACACCATCGAACTGTAAAATATTTGTGTTTGCTAATGACAAATACTCAGTTGCCGGGTCTTTTGAAAAAACGTTTTACTTATATTTTCTCTTCTTTTCAAAATGGGCATGTGAACAAATTGCGACTAAGAATAGAATTCAGTATGGGATAAAAAAAAATATATATATATATATATATAGGGAGAGAGAGAGAGAGAGATATTAATTTCTGCAGCGAAATACTTGCACAAAATTGATTTCTTCACTTACCAAGCACAACGAAATTTTCGCTTTTAAACGCACGTAAATTTTTATTCACCAAAAATCATTGAAGTCACTCTACTGGGTAAAAAAAAATTTTCTGCTGCATCCCCCTCCCTTCCCAAAATAAGCTACGCATTTCAATTGAGGTAGTGCATTATACTTAATTACTTTGAAAAGAACATTTAATCAGATATCATTGTTTAGAAACTTTACGAAGTTGGTAAATTTTGGAAAACAAATTTTTCTACACTAAATTGTTATCATGGCTTCAAAATTAAAACTGGATTGAATATGTTTCCAATCCGTTTTTATTAAAGAGAATGACGGTGTGTGAGTATCACAAAAACAACTCATCGCAAAATTCTGGCAGACTCTTCATAATTCTACAAAATGTTTTTCATCGCCGTCCAAGTTGCAGTGGTTGGTATCAAGTCAAAGTTTCAAAGGGAGTGTATCAGAAGGAAAAATATTTATTGTCATATTTCTAGGGGTCACAATGAGACACTTGAGAATGTGTACATGACCTTGAGTGTGTGTCTCCGTTGCCACTGCCACATGCATTAAATTTTTACATTTTTTGTCCTTATATACTTGTATATATATATATATATATTCTATAAAGAAGATACCTAAGCAAAAAAATACATATATAATTTTGACTCACACCTAGAACAACATAGAAAAGGTTATGTATCTACCTGTGTGAGTAAAAGGAGAAAAGATAAAAAAATAAAATAAAACAACTGAATGTAGAAGGTGTCGAGAATACTGAGCCTTGGCTTTATCAAGGACCAGCAAAAACTCTGCATTTTCTCACTTCCACAAAGACCTAGTTGGAAATGGGTTTCTGCAAGGCCATAGATGCAAGTAACATTCCCACCTAAAATAGTTTAAAAAATATATATATAAGTCATGTCCTCCGTAGAGTAGCATGACCTAGCACTAGTTAACAATTTCGCTTGCATCCATTAACCTTCATGGCCCGACCCATGCTCTTCACCTGTTACTATTAAACAGAGAGAAGAAGATTAAAGAGAACTCAAGCTGTGAGAGTGACATAATAAATAGAAATGATTTTCAGCTATAACGAAATTCCAAGTTCGTTTGAGAGAGAATTTAAACCTGAAAAACAATGCAAAAGAAATCCAAATTTTACATTGCAATTAAAAAAGGAAATGTTAATTTATAACGAACAGATTTTTGAAAGAAAACTTGAGTCTAAAACCCCCTACTCTACAACTTATGACAGCACGAAAACGAGAATAAGTTAAAGATAATAATTAACTAAAGTAAACTTTGTGAAAGTTATATACCTTAAACAGTTAGTTGCAATATGTACAAAGTATTTCAGCAGTGCTTTAAGTGCATAATTAATTAGTTATTAAGAACTTAACTACTTTGAAAAAACAGCGCATAGACAGCGCATAGAAAAGGAACGAGCTTAGCCATCTTCTGTTCCTAGGTACCCCAAAAGACGCTCAAAGTTACAAAGAAAAGTAAGAGTTAAAACCCGCATAAATGTTAACAGACAAACCAATGCTTAAAAGCTGAAAAGCTAAAAAACGACAGAGAAAAGGTACATAAAGTACAAACATTGAACTTATAAAACCTAGAACCCAAAAACAAGGAAGAGAGCTTACCTCTTGTGTGACAAAAACTTTTCTCCTCACAAGAGGAGAACATGGCTGACCTCTTAGGGAGTGGCGGAAGAGGTCTTCAGGTTATTTTGCACCCTTCGTTTTAAATTCTAAAATTTTTCCTTGGTCTTCAGTTTTGCTCTTAAGTATATATATATATATATATATATAATTTGCAACCACTATCAATCCACTGCTGGATGAGAGTCTCCAAGTTTCTTCTTCCACAACAGTCTGCCTTGAGCGTGTTTCTTTCATGCTTTCGAATTTCATGCACCCATCTCCCTCTTGTCATCTTCTGGGTATTGTTTTTTCCCTCGCTATGCAGTTCAATATTTCAACTCTCCGTCAGTGGCTCTTTTTTCTAGCAATATGTCCATCTCATTGCAATTTCAGGAATTCTGATCATAATGTCTTCCACTCTTGTAATTTTCCCGATCCAAGAGTTCCTACACTGCTGGCCACCCAAAATGCAACACCAAGAAGGACACGAGATAGCAAAGCCAGATTTACTGGACACATAACAACAGATACAAAGATGAAACGATTGAGCTTACAGGCTCGTGCGACTTGCGGAACACGCAGACATCAATAGTTCGTGTGGCCCCCACGGCTGGCAATAACGGCCGCTACACGCCGCGGCATCGAACGAAAGAAGCTTTGGATGTGGGCTTGGAGTATGTCGGTCCAGGCAGTTTCCACACGTTGCCACTGTTCATCAGGCTGCCATGTTGCCACAGTTCAACAAGGTCATATACGCTGCAGGTAGTGCTTGCCGGGCCACTAGGTTGCCGATCAGCGAGCAGACGTGTTCGATGGGCGACACATCGGGAGAACAGGCAGGCCACGGCAGCAGTGACACCTGGTGGGCCGTGAAGAATTATTGCACAATGCGTGCCAAGTGCGGGCGCACATTGTCCTGTTGAAACGTGGCCGCTGGCAGGTCCTGCAAGGTAAGGGAGGACGTCGAAGATGAAGCGGTGGCTGTTGAGTATGCCGGCGATGCGTACTAGAAGGGTGCAGGTGTCATAACCAATTGCGCCCCAAACCATAACGCCAGGCGACGGACCGATATGGCGATGTATAATACAGGCGTCATACAGTCTCTCGCCGCAGTACCGCCACACGCGGATCCGACCATCGTGGTGTTGCAGGCAGAAGCGGGATTAGTCGGAGAAGACAATGCCGTGCCATTCCGTAGTCCAGGTGCGGTGTTCAACGGCCCATTACCGCTGCACTCGCCGGTGGTGTAACGTCAATGGTAATCGGAGCAATGGCCGCCGTGCAACAAGTCCCCGCTCCTGCAGACGACGTCGAATGGTACATTCTGACACAGGTTGTTGCGCAACACACCCTAATTCCTGCGCTAACGTTCGTGATGTGGCGGTGCGAACCATCAATGCCCGCCGCACAACATGCAGGTTCTCTCGTTCGGTGGTGTGCCGCGGCTACGACAATCGCTCATGTTGGTCCGTCCGTCCCTTCTGCACCCACCGAATCGGTAGTCGCCTCACTGTGGCTGGACGTTCCACACGGGCGCCGATGTCTCGGTACGATAAACCGCTGTCGCGATAAGCCACTATTCGTCCTCAGTCGAACTCCGAAACTTGCTGGAATGACTGTCGTATTCTGCGACGAGGCATCAGGAAGCTTCCCACGAGCAGGTCCGGCAGGACAACACACTTCCTCTACTTATACCCCACCTTCTGTGCAGCCTTCTTATAGTGCTTCTCGGTGGCGTGCCAGGGGCATATGATTTGCATATGCCCTGCAATGCCAATCGTTTGCATGTCCTCTCACGGGCGACGCATGCTGCGAATTTTAGGCCAATCGGATGCTTCCTTGTTGGTGTTGCATTTTGGGTGGCCAGCAGTGTATTTGTATCTTTCCTGGTAACATCAGACATACATCTCTACATGCTCTTTCAGTTGTCTGCAACATGTGTATGTCTATTTTAGTTCAGGTCCATGTCTATGCCCCATGCGTAAAAACTGTAAGGATGCACTGACTAATCAGTTTCTTTTTAAGAAATAATGCATCTGACCAAGTTTTATAGTTTTATTATTTTCTTCATAAATGTGGCAATGTGGCCATCGCTTAATATCTGTTGCCTAATTTAGGTATCGGTACCTTTACATTTTCCCTATCAATCGCTAAATATAAAATCTAAATATTTGTTTCTTGTAAAAAAAACACTTTCAATCTATATATATATATTTATTTATTTATTTATATATATATATATATATATATATAGTACATAAATAAAACAAAAAAACTTTATAAATAAATTATTTTAATACAAAAAAAATTTGACAAAAAAGGCTAATATGATGAGAAGTGCCGAAGGCAGCTAAACCTCATGTAGTAGCTTATATAGAATGAAATTATTATAGAACAAAAATACAAAAATTTCAAAACAAGTGAAAACTGAAACAGGTTGCTTATTAGAATTTGGTTTTGTGGCCTAGGGAGCATGACCAACCGACAATTTTGGCTTGCCTTGTCGTTTTGTTGGTACTAGAAGGGCTACTCCCACAGGTTGATGCTCTCCTGATGACAGCAACCTGTTCCAGTTTTCACTTGTTTTGAAATTTTTGTATTTTTGTTCTGTAATATTATTATTATTATTATTATTATTAAACGGACAGCATCAGCACAGGCTCAGTAACTTAGCTTATTCGAAGCGATATCTACAAAATTGAGATGCAGCCCCCCCCATTCTCAGCTTATCACGAGCCGCCACTGCATTCAACACCCTCACTGTGCTGAAAAAAAGTTGTTTTTTCTTTCTGATACTGTTCATTTAATAAAAGCCATTAGGAATAACTGGTTGAACCAAACTTCCACAAATCAAACCTTATATTATCCATGCCCTACTGACCATAGAGAATTGTGTTCTGCAAGCTTGCAACCTTTGAAACAGATTTATGAGAGTAAAAGGAATCATGTTGTAAAACAAGCCCCACGACTTTCACAAAAAGTTTTGTTCCCAACGGCAACCAAACAACAGAATGTTGCTCATGCACTAAATCTCTTTCATGAAAGTAACAGTGCAGCTCTTGAGGTGCATAAAGAAGAGTTAAGTTGTGAAAGCACAGGTACAAAAGAATTTACTGATTTTATTCTAAGATGGTGGTGGATAATAAATTTTAAGCATCCACATCAAGGTATACATTGTCTGAATAAATTTTGCCCACCTATTAAAGATTTATCAGATGATAAAGTGGCATTTTTGCATCATTTCAGCTCCTGGCTCAGTGCATGGGGCCGTTTAAGTGAATTAAGTGTTTCACAGAAATCTGCTTTAAAGCTTCCCACCAAGGGAGGGATGTTGTCTAAAGAAACTCATTTTGCTCTTAAATTCACTACTGATACTCTCATTGAAATCGCTGATTATGTTTTCCATACATTTGGTGTGACATATGTGTTATCAGGCAAATTTCAAACTGACAACTTAGAAGCCCGTTTTGGGCAATATCGCCAGATGAGTGGTGGGAATTATAACATTTCCTTCAGACAAGTCTTGCAGTCAGAACGCAAGCTCAAAATTCTGAGCCTAATTCATATGTTCTCTGAAAAGATAGGGAAATTCACAATCAAAAGCCTAGACTTCAATGATGCCCCTGATACTACAGAAAATTTTGAAATACCTTCATTGTTCTATGAAATTTTCAATGAACATGGTGAAGTAACAGATGCAGCATTTTTTACTTTAATCTATATTGCTGGTTATGTAGCGCATAAGGTAACCCAAAATATAAAATGTTCTCAGTGCAAACTAATGTTAGCATGTGACAGAAATTTAGAACATGAAAGCTCAAATAAGGAGGTTTGTGAGTATTTGCATCTTATTGACAGAGGTGGACTGAAATGGCCCCAGGAGTTCACTGTAAACATTGTTACACATTCCTTCAGAATTTTTCAGCAACTTATGAGCAAAAATTTGAAGCAGACTTTCTTAGGCAAGGAAGTCAGAAGCAATTAGTTGTTCAGTTAGCTTTTGAAAAATTAGATTTAATTGATGTAGTTCCAAGTGAAAAGTGTAGTTGTGGAACTGACTTTGCAGTATTAGTAAAAAAATGCTTATCTGTGGTTGCCAATATTTTTCTGAATAACTATAGTAAAGTATGGAATGACAGACAGAAGCCAACAAGTAGCAAAAGGAAACTATCAACCTTGAATTCTTTGTAGATCGCCTAAATGTGAGCTAATCCTATAGTTAATGCATTATGACAGGTGAATTTCAGTTGCCTGAAAATTTGTTCTTCAGAGCGATATCAAATTTACACCTGCCTGGATATGTAAATGTGAAAGTCCTTAAATGAACATTTTATATGTCGTATAGAAACTGTAATAAATGGCAATACAAATGTACAGTATATACTAATTCTTACAGTTTCCAAACACTTTGCTTTTATCTTCAGCAGCCATAACTTTTTTTAAGAGCTGCTAAAAATTAAAACCACATTGAAGATAACTACTTTTGTTTTCAGTCAGTGTACGTGTCTTAAAATTTTCTTAGTGTAGTGAAAATATTATATGCAGGCAGTAATTTTTTTCTAGAGATAGGAAAGGAGATACCAAAAATGTTTTGTGTTTTTACAAATGTATGTGCTAATATTTTGCAATTTATTACGTCCTGAATTTATATCAGCCATACTGTACTATAAGATTGTGGTACAGAATATGAAGTATGTACATACTGTATTATTCAAAAAGTATATATATATAATAATGTATATAATTAATTAGCTATCATATTGCTAATTGGATTTATATTTACTGACATTGCATTCATGTCTTGCTGATATACCTGCTATATATTTGAGTGCCAGTCTGAATACATTCAATATTGTGAATTTTATTTTATTTTATGTTAGACATATTTTCTGCATTTATTCTTATTTTGTACAATTTTTAACTAGTAAATTACCTGGTGCACAGTAGTTGTTCTGTACTTTATGAGCTGCTATTGTCTCTTTGTCTTATGATTTATATTAAAATAAGTATTTGGCTGTATGTTGTGAAAGTTATAGCTAATGACAAGACAAGGAATTTGAAGGCTTTATAATGTCGTTTGCACCCAACTTATGTATTATATAGCACATTTACTATGCATATTATATTTCTGTGAGAAATTTTCAGATACTGAAAGAGATACTTAGGAAAGTTAGGTGTTTAGAATGTTATTATTTGCATCACTCAGTTTTGTTTAGTGTATATCTATTAATATGGTGCCATATGGTATAAATAATTATTAAATATAGGATATTATGATAAAATAATGTTTTACCAATATGATGCAGTGTTAGAATGTTTTACTAATATGATGCAGTGTTAGAATGTTTTACCAATATGATGCAGTGTTAGAATTAGAAATAAATCTACTGGTTCAGCAGACCACTAGAATTTGCAAACCACTGGTCCACCTTAATGCCCACTGATCCGTAAAAAACTAATAAAAACATTTGAAGACATTTACAATACATGTAGAAAATAATGTATGATTTTAATGTAACTATTTTCAATATTTTGTTTTAAACCTATCATTAGTTTGCAGACTAAAAAACAAAACCATATAGCAAGGTAAAAGAAATAGAAATTCATTTTTTAACTTGTGACGAATTAGAAAAAAAACCAGAAAAACTCACTTGTCATATGGGCCATTACAATCAATAATTCAGTGGCCCGACAAAAGTTTTACCACTGTTTTGGCCCGTCAAAAGGACCACTGGGTAATTCGAATGCAGTGATGCCATATGATACAATATTTTAACATTATGTATACATAGATATCTTAATTGTTTTTTATGTTCTTAACTTATCATATGAATGTTAGTTTCAAGTAGAGTTTAACATGTTGGTTAGCGATGGAAGAACTTGGTCTTAAAAAAAAACCATGTGTATTAGAAATGCCATTACCAAATCATATTGGGAGGTAGCATAAAAGCACATAAGTCTTTAACGTTTATACAGTATATTTCATATTTGAAAGATACTATGCATATTAATTAAAAACCTAGGCGAGCTAAAGTTTTTCAGGGTGTTTCAGCAATTTAAATATGGTACAAATCTTGCAATATTAAAAGTTGTTTTTTTCTTAAGTACATGTGCACTTATAATGATTTAAAATTACTTATACACACACATTACTCATTCTAATGTATATATAGTTACTGTGCAAATATACCAACATTATTAATGGTATATACACATCATAAAGGTCATGAATTCCATAAACTTCATATTAAACGTACTTTAAGGACAATTTTTCAAGTTTAAGGTAATATAGCAGAATGTGTTCCCACCCCGACAAAGGCCTAAATACGCGTGGTTACTTATCTCTAAAATTTATATACTTACAAATTGAAATAAACTGTTGTAAACTATTTATTACGTACCTAATTAATTCTAATGCAATACATTAAACAATCAAACATATGTAATAAATAGTTTATTTTAACTTGTAAGTATATAATTTTTAGAGATAAGTAACCCCGTGGGTTTAGGTCACCGTCGGAGTGGGAGCATGTTCTGCAGAGCCTGAAACGTACAACATATGTTAAGGATTTGAAGGCAAAATTTGTTACCTCAAACATGAAAAATAATTATGAATGGCTTGTAGGTATTTCCTGTTTTAACATTACATTGGTTAGTAATGTACCAATCATTATTTTTTACAATATTGACATATCTTAGTACATTGGTTAAGCTTCATTCAATTTATACATTTAGGCAAAAGTAAGGAATCCATTTAAAACAAGTTTATTTTTGTTTGTTCTTCGTAAATAAAGTAGGGGCTTGATTAATTCATTGCAGACATATATATGTCACAGGTGTGTGCAACAGCTGTTGAAATTTATATAAAAAAACATTCCTTGATTTTGGAGCGAGCGAGAAATGGTATCTCATTTATCAGCAATAAAACTGGGGTGGGGGCTAAAAAATAACATTACACAAGGGGTAAACAATATACAACTTTTTTTATTATTATTTTAGGTGTCATGGAAAATGATATTGGAAAAGCAAAAATATGTGACTGCAACCATCAGATGTTCACAAATGAGAACTAAATTTCCATGAATAAATTTAATAGCATGCTAGTTTCATTTTTATTACTGTTACACCACCTTATAAAATGTGGAGCATGCATTTGAGCAATGGAAACAAAGCAAAGAAATCCTGATATTTGATTGTGATATTCATATTAATCTAACATAAATTTATTTAAGGCCTCTTTGTTTGAAATAAATACTATGTGTCTGACCAGGGTGTAAAAAATCTTCATTCAATATTTGCTGTTACATTATTTTTGGGGTGGGGAATCCATGTAAAAAATTTGTGAATGTTTGTGTTATTTTTGGCATCACTTAATTTCATATTTTTTTTATATTCTGCTGTGCAATAAACAGTTAAAAACCATAGTGCATCAATTTATTTGCATTAGATTTATTTTTAAGTCACAAAAATATGTGGCAATTGGAACACAGATATTTTTAATAGAAAAGAGATTTTACAGAATATAACTTAGTCAACTTGTCGTGTATGTGTTTTGTGTCATTTTGCCTTGTTGTCATTTCATCAGAACAGTTTGAAGGACAGCCTTTCAAGAGATTAAACACATGTATTGAGGTATGGGTACAAGTATAAATGTACTTCATAACCAGAAGTACAACGACATATGTACTTCTGGTTATATAGCCTTATAAGGTCACATGTACTTTTTCTGAATATATTACCTATAAGGTAAGCTAAACCAAATGTTCTTAGTGCAAACTAATGTTAACATGCAATAGCAGTTAAGAACATGAAAGCTCAAATCAGGGAGTTAGTCAGTACATAAAGCTTACTGACTGTGGTAGACTAAAATAGCCCCAAGAATGCACAGTAAACATTGTAACACATTCCTTTAGAATTTTTCAGCAACTGATAAGCAATGAAAGAATTAGCTGCTCAGTCAGCTTTTGAAAAATCAGATTTTGTTGATGTACTCCCAAGGGAAAAGTATAGTTGTAGAACTGACTGTGCAGTGTAAGTAAAAATTTGCAGCAAATGAAGGTTATTGAGAAAGTTAGGTATTTAGAAGGTTATTATATGCATAACTTCTCCAGGTTTGCTTACTGTGTATATCTGTTATATGCTGCCATAGAGGTCGGCACAGAACAGGGCCAGGCCATGACAACCCATTCTTTTTATCGCAATTGTAAAGAAAGAAAAAAAGTTGTGTTCCCAATTTTCTGGTTAGTTGAATTGTTTTGCTGGCTTTACTTACTTCCATGACATAGCCCAAGGAATAATCATAAAAGCAAGGAGAGGCACTTAGTGTTTTTACCATCTGAAGGTATTAAGATGGGGAAATCACTTTGGGGCTTATTGACAACAAAAGATCCGACTCCGAGCGAGTGTGTCTGTTGTGTGGACTGGGGGACGGGGTGTGTCTCTGTGTATGCGTTGGTATGAGAGAGTGGGAAGGGGAAGACATCGATTGTTTCTCCTATCTAATCTGTATGGGGATTGATTTTTGTAGCGTTACCACTCGCTAGTTTAGAGAAAAAGAAAGTTTGAACCCGCTTATGCCCCCCCCTTTTTTTGTCTCTCTTTAAAGGTTATATTATTCGATGATTGTTAAAGTTTAGTTAATATTTTAAGGCTTACATTTAACTAAATGTTTTCAATAATATCCCATTTCATTATTTAATTTTCACAATTTAATAAAATACAATAGACAAACAAAATAATACCAAATGGCACATCACGAGCTGCAATTGAAGGGTCCGGGCCGGATAGGACCGAGTGTCTAATGTTTGAAATGAGCAGGGCATTAAACGCATGGACTTGGGCTGTACAGACCTCTATGCTGATATAAAAATAAGGCCCGTACAGACCTCTATGCTGCCATATGGTATAAATCTTGCAATATTAAAAGCTGATTTTTTTCTTAAATGCATGTGCACCTCTGATGATTTACATTTTACTTGCACACACATGTGTATATATTGCCTGTACAATATATCAACATTATATTATATATGGCTTGCAGGTATTTCAATACAGAAGCTACATGCAGTTTGTAATAAAACAATGTTTTAGTTTTGCATTGCTTATAAGTACCAAGCATAATTTTTTACAACATTGCCACATCTCCGCGTATTGATTAAGCTTTGTTCAACTTACACATGAGGCAAAAGTAAGCATCCCATTTAAAATGAGTATTTTTCTTTTTCTTAAATAAAATAGTAGAAGCTTGATTAATTCATTGTGAGCTGCTATATGTCACAGGCTTGTGCAGCAGTTAAAATTTATATCAAAAACCATTCCTCAATTGTACAGGACAGAGAAATTAGATCTCATCAGTTATCAGCAACAGAACTTGAGGCATGAGTGGGGGCGGGGGTTAAAAAGTAAGATTCCATACATGAAAATAAACAATGCACAACCTGATTTTTAGGCATCTTAGAAAAGGCAATTGGAAGAGTAAGAATTTGTGAATGCACCTGTTGGATGTTTTTCACACACAATTAAATTTCCATCAATAAATTTAATATCATTTTAGTTTCTTTTTTATTACTTTTACACCACCTTGAAAAATTTGCATCATGCATTTGAGTAAAAGAAGCAAAACAAAGAAAGTCTTGATATTTGGTTGTGATATTTATATTACTGTACTGATATAAAATTTACTTAAAGCCTCTTTATAATTTCTGCAAAGCTGAGATATTTGTGGAAATCAAATCATTTGCTACTATATTTGCCTTCGTTTAATTGCTAACAGTTCATATTCTAATTAGCTCATTTATTCTCATCTTGTGTAACTAGAGATACGACTGAATCTCAGTGAAGACGTGATGGCCGCCCCGGTGGCGCAGTGGTCTAAGCGATGGCCTCTGATCATTCGTCCAGAAGGGGTCCGGGTTCGAATCCCAGCGAGCCATGGATGTTGTGTTTGTCTTACAGCACTGGCTCTTTCCCTTCCCTGGAACCAGTGACCCTAAATTAGGGACGGGGAAACTGCTTATAGCCCATTGAGTTGCTCACAGTGGTCGTTAAACCTCCAATCAAAAAAAAAAAAAAGACGTGATGGCTGTTTTGATGCATTTTTCTATATCTTACAATGTGATTGATTAGCATGTACCATTTTGTAGTTTAGTGTAAAATCTTGTACCTAATACTTTGGTAGTTTTTTTGTTTTTTTTACATGTCTGAATCCTGTGGTATTCTTGTTGTGTATCCATATATCACCTTCCCACTACTCCCCTTTCCTCCTTTTTTTTTTTTGTCTTCTCATTTAAACAGTTTAGAGGACAGCCTTTCAAGAGGATAAACACATGTGCTTGCTGTAGAACACATTGCATATAATGGAAAACGTTTTGCTGCAGCTAATGAATAATGTCACTTGGAGAGAAGAACTATTGACTATTTGAGATAAATGTTTTGTAGTGGACTTATATAAAAAATGTCTTCTACGAATATTTGTTTTTAATGGTTTGAATTGCAGCAATAAGCAGGTCTGAAGTTCATGCAACAAATGCCGTGGGAGTAAGCTTCTTTTCCTTTTCTTACAAATATTTTTAATGACTGCAGGAAGTTTTACATTTGCATGGGCATCAATTTCTCAAAATATTTCTTCACATTCTGATTTGCTCATTTAGTCTCTTTGGTCTTGTGTGACTAAAGATGCAACCGAATACCGAATACCCTTTAGGATGTGATAATTCAGATATATTTTTCCAAAATTTGCAATATAATTAGTATGAAAAAGAGCTTCCAGGCTTTTTGATGACAAAAAAAAAAAACTAATTCAGTTGAGTTGAAAATACAACATAAATTTTATTTATGAGTGAATATATGATATTAATTACTATTACATAGAAACATAATAAATTTATTTATGAATGAATATATTATGTTGATTACTATATGTAGAAACAATAAATTTATGAGCAAATTATTATGTTAATTACCATATGTGGTAATCTATAGCTAAAGTAAACAAATAGTTACTCTAGTGAAAACTTTGTTGGTTAACTAATAAGATGACTAGATTATTATAAGCAGTTCAACCTAAAAATGGCAACATTACTTTTGGTAATCAGATATTGGTACTGGAGATGTTACATGGAGAACAGTGAACCAGAGCTGATTCAGTACCGTAACCTGATAGCAGAAAATATGAACTATTTTTCTCGTGCACTAAGACTAGCTCTCCATTAATTTCTGTCACCATAAAAAGTAGGTTAAATGTGAATTGGCATAAGGGCTGCTGTTAGCAATGTTCTCTGTCATTTGTGCTAAAATTGATCACCTTGATGTGTTGAATAACAACATGTGGTATGATGAGATTTCTCAGAAACGAGTACAACTTTTTGCAAATTCCAAATTGTTGAACATACGCTTTGTTAGCAATGACCTCCACAATTTGTCCTCGATGAATCCTCTGTCTAGTAATAAATAAATAAATCTTGCTTGTAAATTGGGTGTATATATGTATATATGTCTATGGTCTGCAATATATATATTTTAGAAACCCAGAAATCATTGTCATATATGCATGCTTATTTTATTTACTACTTAAAACCCATTAACTTATTACATGTGAAAATCCTCCAAATATGTGGTATCAGTAAATAAACAAAAACATTGCTATTTCCATGTTTTAGCAACACATATTATATATTAACTTATTACATTATGTACGTCTCTCCGTAATAGTGATGTTTATTAGAAGTATGTAAATTTTTTTATTGCAGTTGGATTTATTTTTAAAAACATCTTCAAGTAGGGGTATTTTTTTCTCTTCTCGCAAATTTGATTTTACCAGGGCATTTCATCAACTCGCATTTTCTTATCGCCAAAAACTTGTAAATCGTATTTTCACAACTAAATAAAGTGTATATTTCTTTCCTATATTTGTTTTTGCATCTGTTAACTCCGAGTTCCCAAAAGTTGCAGCCAAGATCGCCTGTTACCGATCATTTTGTCAACAAAACGCAATGTAAACAAACGCTATGATCCTCGTGTTGTGTAATCTTAGCAAATTAAAAATGCTGTCAAATAAGTGCTTACTAGAGAATATTGGAGAAGAAACAACACAAATAAAATGCAACAACATTCGCGAAATTCAGATCACGTCATTAAACACGAAAACGCAGCCTGAATCTTATGTTCCGTAGAGAAGCAATGGCTGCGACAACGCTGGACTGAAAGGATCCTTTTCGTGACGTCACAAAACCTATACCGAGGCTGACGAGAAAGACAGGCTTCGGTGCGAAAGGGCATCGACGAGATCACGTGACCAACTTTGTGCTGTTGCCTCTGCTTGGGCTGCCGAGAGCAAGAGAGCAAATGGTGACCGAGTAGAGAGCTATATTTTCCAACACGCAGCGAATATAAGGTGGCACATCTAATCATTGCATATTAATTTAAAACTATTAGAGAAGAAAACGTTTAAAAGGAACATTATTAAAATGGGAGTTCTACTGAACTTAATCGTTTAACACTACTGAATTAATTTTTTTTCATTTTCCGTGTAGTGTGGATTTTTGCGTTTAGCCGTTCCTTTAGCAAAGTCGTATCAAGAGACATATTCGAAAATTTTGTTGCTCGATTTAATGAAATTAACTATATTTTCTTCGTTGTCCGTGTAGTTCATTTTTTTTCTTTTTGCCTTCATGATTTTCTAGCAACAATGAAAAGCAAATTCGTTTAATAAATAGCGAACAGAATATTAATAGCAAATGGAAAACGTCAAGCGAAATCATATTGAGGTCGAAGAAAAAGTGTTCCCTCATATATATATCTCTGGCTAAAACGTTCCTTACTAAATTAAAAAAAGTTATATTTTTTTCTTGTTCTGGAAATTTTTTTTATATTATTGCATGCATTTTGTTTAATGGGGTTATTTCTAGGACAATGCTTCTGTACACTAAAAGTACATAATTTGGAAATAATTCCTTCTTAAAAAAATGCTTAGGATCCCTTTTAATACAAATCATCTCTGTGCATTAGAGTTTATTTAACTTATTTCTACTTGGGGGAAGAAAAAAAAATAATCCTTATCTGTATATATTTCAACACTTTAAAATTATGTGACAACACATTCTGGCACAAGCTATTTTCTTGGTAATTGAAAAAAAGTTGAATGAAGGACACTGTCACAAAAAATGTTCTCATTGTTTTGTGTAAAATTAATGCAAGAACTTTTTTCATAAAATTATTCATTTTTGTCACTATTAAATTTTCCTTTCATTTATAAATTTACAATTACTATAATTGAACACTGTTAGGTAAGCCAAAAAGTGAAAAAACTATTTCCATACTAGAATTTAATTCAAACTATAGCTCAGTAAACAGAATTCTTGCTCACCATTAACAGAAATTTAATTGCATTATGAGCCAATAAGCAATCTGAAATTGCAGATTTAGCGCTACTGACTAACTCTTTCATACCAGAAAATTTGAAAAATTCATCGCCGTGGAGCAGGAAGCGAACCTGCATTTCCCGATTTCCATTCGAGCATGCTACCGTTACACCATCCAGGATGAGGAAGTCCCAAACATCCGAGTGATTTAATCTGAATAATCTCAGATTTTCGCCAGTCAAAGCGAGCCCTGCTTCATCGTAGCTCAGCTATTTAGAGTCAGGTCGATGCTTAGCAAATTCCCAGTTATTCAGGTAAACATTGGGGAAGAAATATTTCTTCTTATTATACATGGGAAATATATCTCTATAAGTAATCTGAAATCACATATTTGCTGTTACGTAACTGAAATCAAACGATCGTCCATGGAATGGAAACATGTCACCTTTCCAACAAGGAAGACGTGAAAAGTCCAACTGTCTCTGTCTGCGGGAGAGGTCATGGCAACTGTGAATCTGTTGTTTACACAGAATTTCTGTCAAAAGAGATGACCATCAATAGTGACTCATATTGCCAAACACTATTAAATTTGCGAAATTCAATTAAATACAGATGCCGGGGTAAGTTGAGCGAAGGTGTCACTCTGCTGCCCAACAACGCTACACAGCACGAAAAACAAAGGGAATTGCTGTAGTCATTCAAGTCGGAGGTGTGGCAACATCCACCTTACAGCCCCAACTTATCCCCATGCGGCTACTATTTGTTCGGTAAAATGAAACAGGACCTTAGTGGACAACGATTCCCAACCGATGAGGCTGTGAAAAGTGCGGTCCTTAATTAGTTGCACCAAACTGGACTTTTTCTGTACAGGTATGGGAAAGTTAATCGCATGTTCCGATAAATGTTTACAGTCCTTAGGCGACTATGTCGAAAAATGAATTAATGTTGTACCTTTAAACCAACATACATCCCCTGAGTATATCTTTGTTTGTTTGTTTTATTCAACAGTGTAACTAACTTTTTGATCCACCCTCATATTATTAAAGCACTTTGCTGCAATTCAGAAATCAAATTTTTAGTTTGCTTTAAAAATTAGCATAAATACTACATTTGGAAAAAGTATCAACTTACCTATTGACTATCAATTTGTCTTGTATCTTCAAGCGGAACGAAGTAAAAAATACTATTAAAAATAAACAAATGGGTCCATTTTTTTTACATAAATGTACCTCAAATGTCTGTTTCAAATAGTTTGAAAGAAGGAAGTCATCACAAGCTGCAACTGTATTCAGCTTCAGATTGTTTACCCCAACTTTCCTTATGTGATAGCATCTGAAACAAAGTTATAGATACACACAACAAAATAAATAAATAATTCTTGCTAACCAATGGCAGAAATTAAGATATCTGTTTCAAATAGTTTGAATCATCACAAGTTACATCAAAATTATCTCAGCTTTAGATCCTCCAGTATGTGCTACAATCTGAATATTTTATGTGTGAGTTGTGTCCATTATTTTCTTTACCTAAAATCTACTTTTGTAATGTTCATACCTAACTGTGATCTACTTTTTTATAAAACATATTTGATATCACATTTTGGATTAGACAACATTTCAACAGTATAAATAATTATTTCCCACACATTTCTAAAGGAATTAAGGACAATTGGTTAATTTTTCATAACACTAGGGAATTTATACATTTTACTAACATTCTTTACTAGAAGCCAAATTTGCTCATTATGGTAAAATTAAATTTTTACTTTCAATATACCTACTATAAATGTCAAGCTAAGCACTAGTACACACACACACCAGTGCTGAGACGGGCCGAACCCGAACCGGGTGCTGGCTGCGTAATACTTACAGGAGTTAGAGCTTGGAGAGAGGGGAAGAATTTCCTTCCTTTTTCTTTCAATGTGATTTTATATGATTTAGCACACGAGGCTTTTTTACACTTTCTAGTTGTTAAAGAGAATTCTTCAGCAACTGGGTCTAAATAGGGAGTAGGAATTCTGCAGGGCTATCCATTCCGGGCTTGGATAACAAAATACCATAGGCCATGAATTACAGGATTTCTGCCAAGGATAAGTTTTAAGAAGTATAGATAGCAAGCTGACGGAATTTTGCTCCCTATCTCAAAGGGGCATAGTTAGAGCACATGGCGAGGATAGCCATTCAAGATTTTAGGGAACTTAGATAAAAGTATGTGAACTTTTTTCAGATTCACATAAATTTTGTTATATAAAATGAAGTTTTTGTTAAATTTAGTTTTGTACTGTGAAATGGATTGAATTTTCCGAGTGCATCTCTAAGTGAGTGGTCGAACCACACCGCCGATTTTTGCAGTTAAAGTTTTAAAAGAGGAGATATTCTGTGTCAGATTACAAATCAAAAGTCATAGCCATAAATTTATTGGGGGGGGGGGGTTAGGGGTGTCCATGGATTTGGTCCACCTGTTAAAGTGTCCCAGAAAAAAAAATACTCCAAGTGAGAATAACCCCAAAATCTTTAAAAGTCAAACAATGAAAAAAAGAACATTACTGAGAAAAACTTGTTTATGTACACTATATTGACAAAAGTAACCTGACACTGGCCACGGGTGGCCCAGTGGGCAACGTTCGTGGCTACCACTAAAAGGACCTCAGGTTCGATCCACTAAATATCCGCCGTGCGTCGGATGGGCACGTTAAGCCGTCGGACCCCTGGTGCTGGCTCCCCGGCAATAAAAATGGGTGTCTTCCTTCCCCTTTCTACTTCACTTCCGTGTCACTTTCCTATTTCTAAGGGTTGTTTAAGGCCTGGGGTCAGACATTCCCTTCCTAAAATCCTCTACATATGATCATGATCAAGTCATCGGACACCCCTTCAAAAGCAAATGAATGGATCCGCTGCATTGTTAAGATGCACGGTACAGCTGCAAACAGTATAAAAACACCCTTGCAGCTGACCGCAATCATATCACACTGTGAGGTTGAGGGAAAATGTCGTGGCAGGAGAGAACTGACTTTGAGAAAGGAAAGGTTGTTGGGTGTTATATTAGTGGGTTGTCCATAAGAGAAACTGAGAAGTGTTTAAACATACCCAAGTCAACTGTTTTTGATGCACTGAATAAGTGGAAGACACATGGCATGCCTGAAGCAGCAAAATGTACCAGCAGACCAAAGAAAATCAGTGATAGAAGACGTCAAAGCTTCAGGAGAGTCATTGCAGCTAATCGATGGAGTACTGCATAAGACCTCAGTGTAAAGGTGAGTAAAAATGATAGAACCTCGGTATGTACACAGACCACTTGCAGAGAACTTCATTCCATGAGTCACCATGGTCGTGCGGCTGCTCATAAGCCTTATATCTCCACTCGGAATTCTACTCGTCACTGAGCATGGTGTAAAGAACATTTATCGTGGACCGTAGATCAATGAAAATGGGTCCTATGGCCTGATGAATCCAGATTCACGATCCATCAGTCTGATGGTCATGTGTGGGCATGGCAGCAGCCAGAGGAATGCTATTTACCACAGTGTACTGTTCCTACAGTCAAGTTTGGAGCTGCCAGTGTTTCGTGTGGGGGTGTTTTTCGTGGTATATTGGGCCCTGCACATTGGTTATCATTGACAAACCTGTTAACCAGCATGTCTACCTTGATATTCCGGACAATTATGCCCTACCAACTCTGTAGCAATACTATGGAACCGAGCCTTGTTGGTACCAGCAGAATAATGCACTGAGCCATAAAGCAAGGACTGTTACGGCATGATCTGATGATAATTCCATATTGTGTGTGGACTAGCCAGCACAGAGCCCTGATCTTAATCCCATAGAGCACCAACGGGATGAATTAGAGCGCCGCATAAAAAGTTCGGAACCAAGGCCTACTACTAAGTAACACTTACTGGCAGTATTGTGTACTGAATGGAAGCACATACTTATCGCTGTGTTCCAAAACCTTGTCGAAAGCATGTCTCGAAGGATCAGCGCATGCATTAAGGCCGAAGGTGGACTGACACTGTACTAATGTATGTCAATAAATGCTATGCTGTGTTTCTCTTCTAGGTGTCCGGTGACTTTTGTCAATATAGTGTATATATATAAATCAGTTTAAATTCATATTCCATCCCCCAAGCGGGGTAACCGGACCTGAGGAACCCCTCCCCCTTGGCTACGATTATGACAGCAAATATTAAAAATATTTTAAAAATGACGTACGTTGCTAAAATTGGAAAGAAATGCAGTGGAGGAAATGCTAGACAAAAAAATAGGCGGGGGGGGGGGTGACACAAATTCCTACATGTGCCAGTAATTAGTTAAAATTAATATATTTAATTCCAAAAAAGAAAAAAATTCGGTCATATTTGACAGAGCCCTGGCCTAGAACCGCGACTGAATAAATAGTAACTTGCGACGGGCTATGGAGGTTCGTATCCACGGTTCCCAGGACTAATTACATACACTGAATAAATACTAGGTACAGTATGTACCTGAAAAACTTATTTTTTTATATACTAGGGATAACGTCAACAGCATTGGGTTAAATCTACATGTACAGAACGTTTTAGAAAAATTTCTGCCGAGCACTTAAATATTTGTGCATCCCCATCCCGTATGACACTTAGCCCTGTAATAGCCCCCAAGTTCCAAATTTCTGATGTCGCCACTGAAGAAATGGCAAACTTTCTCTTATTTCTTTTCTCTAGAAATTTTGGGATGAATGAATAAATATTTCGGTGCTTGTGAATAAGGATTGTTAACTTCATTTGAGCTTTTTGTCTGGGTGAAAAATCTATTTCTTAAAAAAAAATCATTTCCTTCTGTCTACATGTTGGGTGCTTGCTATGAAATAACACAGCAAATGCTATGTACTTATATGAGAAAAGTGGTGTTTAGTCACTTGCGCTGTGATAAATTAGTAAAGCTAAAGCTAACTACAGTTAGACGTAGGCCGTTAGACTTGGAGCTCAGAGTCATTGGTTAGCCCTACCCTCCATTTCTAATTTTGAAGGAGACATTGGTATCTATTGTAATAGCGCATCATCCAGAGCACATTTAAGGAGACAGGGGGCCCAGGGCTGGACAGTATTTTGGGGCCCCCAGTATTAGTTGCACATCTAGGATTTCACTATGGGTGGATGAATAAAAATAACCAGGAGAAAACATTCCCAAAATATGATGAGGAAGCCATAAAGATATCCCTGCCGTATTGAAGTGTGTATCCCATGATTCATCGATGAATCAGTGTATTGAAGTGTGTATCCCATGATTCTTCGATGAATCAGTGTATTGAAGTTTGTATCCCATGATTCATCGATGAATCAGTGTATTGAAGTGTGTATCCCATGATTCATGGAGGAATCAGTGGTAGCAAAAAAATAAAAAAAAGCATGGTTGAAAAATGGATACCAGTTCATTTTTGCTTAGTTCTCCCCCCAGATTCAGATTGTGGAAATTATATCAAAGTAGTGGACAAAATAATATGATCGAAATATCATGATTCAAACGAATTCTCAATGCATGAAAAATTTTCCCAATTACAGATGTGTACAAAACATCTGTAATGCTTTTGAAAAGATTTGAGGATGGGCTGGGGGATAGTATACATTTTACAGACTCCCCAAAAAAAGGGGGAAAGAAATATAAAATGTCTTCACAAGGCAGTTTCTTATAGTTTTTGCTACGCTTTCTGCAAAAAAAAAAAAAAAAGGTGTCTGCATAGGGAGGGTTATGAATGCCATTGTGCTGTAGTAGGTGGTCAGTGATCAAACAAATAGAAAAATTAATTGCGATATAGCATGTGCACATTTCAACTTTCAGAAAGATCTTCATTGGGATTTAGTTGGAAATGGGGGTCTTCAAGAGACTCCTGATGTATACAGTGTGGAAGACATATTCTTCTCAAAATACATGGCCAATACGTCATGATAATTAACACAGCAATCAAACATCACTGAATTGACTGTAATTACTGTTTCTCACATAATATCAATCACATCGGAAAACTTGAAAATTTCACTGCCCAAGAGTGGGAAGTGAAACTACATCTCCCGCTAACTGTGTAATGGTTAGCATGCTCAGACGGTAATCATGAGATGCTGGTTCGATTCCCTCTCCAGGGTGATGAAATTTTCACGTTTTCTGATGTGATTGATATTACGTGAGAAACACTAATTACAGTCAATTCAGTGATATTTGATTGCTGTGTTAATTATCCTGACTCGATGTTGTCAAAGCAATGAAATAATTATCCGGTATTACACCCTGTTTTGCATGGTTTGATTCTCATTCTGTCATGAGGGGATTTTTAAAATTATTTCACCCTTAAATTGTTAAAATTTGTTCACGACTGAATTCGTTTCATAATGTGTATTTCAATGTTTCTCTTTACCCAGGATCTAGCAAAATATTTCATGAGAAATTTTTGAGATGTTACTCATAAGTACATGTGTTTTTGTAGGCTAAAAGTAATAGCCTGGTATGGTCGTCCCAATCCCCACTGATTATGATTGTGCCTCATAAAAATTTCATGGAAGTTGTGTACAAAAAATCTGTAAAAGTAAAGTGACCTGTGCTCAAGTCATGACATTATTGTGAATATTGATATTATATAACTTTGTATTAAGTAATCCTATTAACGTGAATACATGAATTATGAACGTCAAATTTGTGCAAATAATTGCTATGAAATTTGGTTTAATTGCTGATAGGTATTGTGCATTTGCATTGACAGTCATGGTTACTTTTTCCATATGTATTGCACTTCCAGTACCATAAATACTTAACGGGAAATATAGAGGATAAATTTATTAAGGTACATTACCTCTCAAATGTTTGATCTATACACTAGATCAAGGTACATTACATTTTCGATCTATACACTAGATCATCATCAGGCGTTCTTGTGTCTTACTACTTCCACAGGTCTGGTGACCAAGCCTGATGAATTTGCCTTGTATACAGGCAAATTCACCAGGCTTGGTCACCAGACCTGGGGAAGTAGTAAAACTCCTGATGATGATCTAGTGTATAGATCGAAAATATGAGAGGTAATGTACCTTAATAAATTTATCCTGTATAATTTCCGTTAAGTATTTATGGTACTGAAAGTGATTAGAGGAAGCCATGAAGTCATTAATTATTAAATGTATTGCACTGTTAAAAATTTTAGCATTAATAATATTTGGTAAACAGATTATAAAGGTGTTTAAAATTGTGAAAGAAATTATAAAGTTTTGCCTTGGCAGTGTCACAATGGAATGTAAAATGAGCATTTATTATGAAAATTTTAGTGTGTATTTTACTAGTTTTGCTTAATTTTGATAAATTTCATTTATTTTAGTAAAACCCATATTAAAGCTTTTTGTAATAATGTTTGGAACCCTGAAGTAGTCATGAAATCATTCATAAGTGATAATTGGTATTTCAGTTATAGATACACCATCTGCTCAGTTGCAGGGCAGTTTGCATTAAGGAAGACAGTTTCTTCGGTTTAAAAAAGAACAAGAAAATTCAACAGAAATAAATGCATTTGTTTTTTTTCTTTTTACTAAACCTATGCCAATAGAATATCCCATTTCCAAAACTATACTCGGTTAAATTTTTGTTATGGAAAAAACCTGCAAATACATTTAGTGCAAGACAAATTCAAAAATGTTGTAGTGTTGTATAAATCAGTTTATTCAGGGGTATAGTACAGAATATACAAGTTCCCAAGCTCTCACTCTTCATGGTGAGGCTTCATCAAGGCAGTAATTACACATCAAATGTCTTCGAGAAGCCTTTCAGAGGAATGCAAAAGCTTGGCGATTTGTTTACGGTATTATGCCACTGAATAAATGGATTTATGCTATGCTATAAGCATTTTCCAACTTCCATAATTCGGTGTACTCTTAGCTGACATTTAACAAGATCAATGCCTACAAAGTTAATAACTTGTGTTTTGGGCTATTTTAACAAAAACACTCATTGTTAGGAGAAGTCACCCTTTGGAAGAGCTGTCACTGCACAAGTTTAATAAACAGAGATATTTCCAAACTTTGGTCATCATAATGACAACCCTTCACAGTGACACAACTAGGAGTGAGTCCCATGGGTGTGTGTATTATATATATTTTGGGCAGAATCAGCCCCCCCCTTTCTGATACTTGTCCCTGATTCCAGCTTGATAGACTGCCCCCCCCCCACACACACACAGAGCAAAAAACATGGCCATGCTACTTTTCCTTCATGATCAAAATATGTTGAATATGATATGATTTCAAATTTTCAATTGTACAATGCAAATGAATTTACTTAGAAGTGGTAGGCATTTTCTTTTCTCACCAGTATCACTCTCAACTTTGCCCTCCCGATATATGAACCCTCAGCATAACAGTATTTGTGAGGTGATGATAAAAATTATCTTTCACACGCGTTATTAAAATATTTCATAAGAAAGCAATGTTTTCACCAGTACTTATTAGTAGTGGTACACTCAGTAGGGGTGACCCCTTCTCCATTAGGTAACACTTGGTCATTCATACTTTGTTATTTTCATTTAAATCCTTAAAACTCATATCCTGGACTGCAAATAGCATTCATAAACAACAAATGCAGTTTTCTGAATGACATACCATCAGAGCAACACATTTTAAACCCTGCAAGGGGATAACTGGTTTTCCAGTTATTTGGGGAGCGGTGCCCCCACGGCCCGAGCTGACCTTGTGACGGTTTTTTGCTTTCTTGTTTTTGTGCTTTCACGTTACCGCAGGGACAGCTGATGGGGAGTAGCGACCCCAGCCGACATGTTATGTTTGATTCTTCCCATTACAACTTTGTGTTGCCACCACCTTGACAGCACCTGCCTCAGTTGTTGGTTGCTGAGGTTGTGATTATGTGCCAGCCCTTTCCTTTCCTCTCGCTTTCCTGTCCCTTTCCTGTTTTTACTTTCTTCTCCACTACCTGTTCTTCTTTTCTACTTCATTTTCTACTCGACTTGCTTCTCCATTTTCTGTTCCTCTCTTGTTTTTCCGGGCTGGTTTGCTAGACCTACCTGCACGTTTGCCGTGTGCGGTGACCCGTAAGGTGGAAAAGGGGATGCTGGAGGCTGAGGTTTCTGGTGGCCAGGTTGTTGTTGTCGCCAGTCGCCAACACTCCTCTTTGCCCCCTGCTTCACCCTAAACGGGCGGCTAGGAACTAACCCACTCCTAGTCAATCGGCTTGTTGTTTCATACAACAGGGTGAGTTTGCGGATAGTGCGGGCATGCCAAAGGGGTGTTACCGAGACCTGGGAAAGTCTCGGTACTCGCTGAGCGCATGTCTGCACTATCAACATGCTATATCCGTTGCTTAACCCTAGAGTCGTGTCCTGCGTCCAATTGGGCTTGCAGACCTCCGGCTCTCCCCTGTCGGGCTCGGTTGTGGGCGGGGAAATCGGCGGACGAACTTTTCACTTCTATTCATGGCTAACCAAAAAATTTCCCAAGAGCTTCAAACAAAGCGGCCCATTGAGGACGGGTCACCCCCTCCCAACAAGAAACCTACACCTTATTCTGCCAATGTTCGGTTCTTTTGCATCCACTCCTTGGACGCTTCAAACCCATTAAACACCAGAAGCCCCTTCTGGATAAATAAAGCATTGCAATCAATTGCCAGCTCTCCTAAGAGCGTTAAGAAGCTCCAATCTGGAGATCTTCTTGTCGAGATGTCGAGTCCCAGATATGCTACAGTGCTTTTAAACACTACCTCTTTTTAGATTGTCCAGTAAAAGTTACCCCTCACGGCTACCTCAATTCCTCACGAGGTGTTATCTCTTCTCAAGACCTTCTGGAGTGCAGTGACCAAGAACTTCTGGAGGAACTGAAAGACCAACAAGTGAGTGGAGTCCGGCGCATCCTATTTCGGCGAAATGGCCAATCTGTCCCATCTCGAAACATCATACTGACCTTTAACACCCATCCCTGCCAACATCAATCAAGGCAGGGTATCTACACCTTGAAGTGCGCCCCTTCATACCAAGTCCTCTACGATGCTTCAAATGCCAAGCATATGGTCACTCCCAGCAGTCTTGCAGGAGCACTGCTCGGTGTGGGCGTTGTACTGCAACAGACCATACTTTGCAAGATTGCCATGCCGAAGCCGAGCTGTGCTTCAACTGCAAGGGATCGCATGCAGCATCATCGAGAGACTGTCCAAAGTGGAAAGAGGAAAAAGAGATCCAACGCATTAAGACCGTTGAGGGAATCTCCTACCCAGAGGCCAGAAGAAAGGTCGCTCCAAATCAATCAAATCGGCGATCCTATGCATCAGCAGTTGTTGCAAGGACTACAGTCGGTACACAGACTGATAACCAAATCCCAGTGAATTGTCCCTACAAGCTAGACGACATCGTAGCTGCTGGTCTGGCAGCACTGCAATCCCGAGCTAGGGACGCGAAAGCTCCAACAACCACTGAGCCTAAACCTGCTGCAACTAACACCAGCACCACCGGGACTTCAACAGCCCCGGAAGGAAAGAGAAAGGGAAAATAAAAGGAGAAGAAATCTCCAAACTCCCATCATAAGAACCAGGATCGGGCAAGATCATCTGCGACACATGAACCAAAATACCGCCCCATTTTACCACCAGAGACTACAGGGCGTCGGACAAAACAGTCCCAAGTGCAAATGGACATTGCTGACGAAATGATGGAATCCGACAACTTTTAGTTGTCCCAGTTTTTCTCGGGTTTTGTTTTTCGTTTTTTCTTTTTCTCATTCACCACAATTCAAACCATGGGTCAAATCGTTCAGTGGAACTGTCGAGGCTTTCGGATAAGACATGACGAGGTGAAACATCTGCTTTCGTCATACTCTCTGGTGTGCCTTTGCCTCCAGGAGACAAAACTTAAACCATCAGACCTCCTTTCAGTTCGAGGCTACAGTGCATTTCTTTTTTTTTTTTTTTTTTTTTGATTGGAGGTTTAACGACCACCGTGAGCAGTTCAACATTTTATTGACAAAAGGCATGATACAGCTCGTCAAACTGGACAAGGAAAGAATACAGAGAAAAATATGAATGATACATGAAAATGATATATACATGAACAAGGGGCATAGCCACCCAAAAGTATAAATACAAAATGCTAAAAACCCACAATGGGTAAAGTCTTTTGCGTGTGAAACCCACAATGGGTAAAGTCTTATGCTAAAGTCTTTTGCGTGTGTTCTGTGACACTGAACACACGCAAAAGACTTTAGGTCAATGACCTGTGATACAATATATAGAGCGTGAAAATACATTAAAAATACAGGATGCACAATAAATAAACAGTGAAGATAAAGTGTCGAACTCAGCACTACATAGGAGCACAGTGCATAGAACATGAGTGGTGCACATTGACATATCAGAAGATCACAAAACAGTTCAGAAACCACTTAATATACAATGCTAAGAAAAACAAGAAAAGTGAAGAGCAAGTAACATACTATACATATTTACATGCAGAATCACAGCCTGCTGGAGCAGAACAAAAATAAGTAAAATAACTCAGTAAGCAAGGTACTAGCAAGGTGAAGAGAACAGCCAAACACCAAAACAAAGACAATCTAAAAGAGGACACAATCAAGTCACCAGTAGGATGGCAGAACCATGAATAGAAAACCACCCGGTGCGCTGGGCCCAGGTGTTCTGAAAGGTGTCGATTGTGTGTGCGGAAGTTGCAGCTGTGAGTTCCAACCGGAGGCGCGCCACAAGCCGGCCCCGAAAGCTAGCCCGCAGCCGTCCACCGGCCGACAGAAGGGATGGAAGGTCAGGAGAATTCCTGAGAGACTGATGAAATGAGTGAATCACTTGCTTGGTAAGTACGAAAAGAAAGCAGCAGGCATCCGGAAGGCGGGTGGGCGGATGTTTTGTGAGCAACAGCCACGGATATGCGTGAAACGGCAAGTCCTTGGAGCAAATTATGTCAGCTAACCGGAAAACAGTATGAAGAAGTGGCAGCAAGATAGGGCAGTGGCAGTACATATGAGCGACGTCTCCGTCAACGCCACAGAAAGGACAGAGAGGAGAAGAGATAAGAGACATGCGATAGAGAAGATGGGGAACAGGGAGCCGGCGATGAAGGAACCGCCAGTGGGTGTTACGTTCTAGCGGAGAAGAAAGGGGGAAGAAGAAGCAGACCAAACTGTCAGGGAGGAGGAAGGAGAAACCCCGGAAATGGGATAGGGGGACTCAGAGGGAGCTCGAAGGAGACGGTACAGGGCAGCGGTAGTAAAAGAAAGGACAGGGGCGACTGAGTCACGAAAAGGAAGAAAGAAAGGGAGAAGGAGGCTGGGGCCGGGGACGACGAGGAGGCCGTTGTCAGAAACAAGAGAAGGATAGAGAAGCTGAAGAGAGAAACGGAGAAGGGCATAGTCGTCCTCGAGGGTAGGAGTTGGGGTGGAAAAGAGTAAGTCGAGGGGTTTCCAGGAAAAATCGGGATTAATGAGGGCCTGCACGGTTAGGATGCCGGCACGGAACCATGAGAAAAAAGAAAGAAAGGTTGATCGGGGGGTGAACCAGGGTAGAGAAAAAGAGTGGTTCTGCAAGGAGATCCAGGGTGGTGGTAGGAGGAGAACGAGAGAGAGGGATGGAACGGAAAAGCGCCAGAGCCTCAGATAAAATAGTAGGAAAGTTTGAAGAGGGAATAGTAAAGTAGTCCATCCTGAGGAAAAGAAGAAAAGTGAAGGATGGATCGCGAAGAGAAAGAATAACGTCAAGAGAAAGTGTAAGAGAAGGAGAAGGCGAAGTGACGAGACGAAGGAAGGAGGCGATGCGGTATGCATGATAGTAACAGTGAACATCTACAAGATTAATGCCCCCATGCTTGACAGGGAGATATAGCGTCGGAGCGGCTGACCAGTGCTTGGAGGCCCAGATTACTGAAGTAAAGATGCTGTTGAGTTCCGTCAGGTGGGTTGACAAGAAGACGGTGGAGGTCCAGGAATAGGTGCAGAGGGAAAGTAAGTATCGTCGAACAATGTGAGCTCGCTGACAGTAAGAAGTAATTGGAATCGCAAATCTCCAAAACGCTGCTTGATGACGTAACCTAGACTGCAAACTGGTCCATGTCAAAAGGCCCGCAGTATAGGGGTGACCGATATGGGCTCCAAGGATCTTCTGCGTCGAGGAGGACCAGACCGCACCCCAGGGGGTATCGGTCCAGCCCATCCACGACCCACACCACAAACCAGTACTTTTGGTGACATTAAGCGAAGCACCAGAAACAGTAGCGTAAAGATGGTAGGTGGAGAGAAGATTGTCAAACTGGACGTCCTGGCGGAGACAGAAGGTTGCGTCATCTGCAAATGCTGTAAGTACGCACTCATGGTGCCTAGTGCTGGCAACTGACGGAGGAAGAGTAGACAGGAGTGATCTTCGAGCAGCCAGGAGGAATGGTTCAAAGACAATGGCGAAGAGTTGCCCCGAGAGGGGCAGCCCTGCCGGATTCCTCGAAGAAAAGGTACGGGCGCCGTTAAAAAGGAGGCCGTCCGGACGTGGAAGAAAGCGCCCCGATAGAGGTTGAGAAGGAGAGAAACGAAGGAGGAAGGAAGGCTAAAGCCATGAAGAGTGGCAGAAAGAAAGTCGTGGGAGATGTTGTCGAATGCTGAACTCTAGTCAAGGTTAAACAGGGCGAGGGGTTCTGAGTGGGTGCGGGCGAGAAAAACTATGTTCTGGAGGAAGGAGATGTTGTTAGAAATGGACCGACCAGGCACAGTGTAGGACTGGTCGGGGGAGATAAGAAAGGGAAGCACAGAGTTCAAGCGGCGAGAGAGAAGTTTTGTGAAAAGCTTATAGTCCAGATTGAGAATGGAAATGGGGCGCCAGTTTCGCAAGTCCAAAAGGTCTCCCTTTTTGGGCAGCAAGATGATATGCGCTACAGTAAACTCCGGCGGCCGTGCGAAAGAGGTTTGGGCGCAAGAAAAGCAAGCGAGAAGAAAAGGCATCAGAGACGGGAGGAAGGCGCGGTAAAAGGAGAAGGGAAGGCCGTCAGGTCCCGGGGATGCGCGTGAATTAAGGGAGGCAAACGCTTCCCGAAATTCAGCAGGAGAGAAGGCGGAAAGTAGAGGATCGCAGAGTCGGGGTGGGACCTGAGGCAGAGCTGAAAAAAGAGGGGAGGAAGAGATAGCATCAGTTGGCACCACCGCACGGAATTTGTCCTGGAAAAAGCGCCGAACTTCCGTGCAGAGACGTGAAGGGTCAGATGAGATAGTACCATCAGGTAGGCGAAGGTGGCGTAGTGTCTTCGACGTACGGTGTGTTCTCTCGGTACGTGAGAGCTCCTCGTAGGAAATCTCCGGTGAAGAAAGATGAAGCATCTTAAGCCTGCGAGTAGCCTCCACGGCGAGCGGATGGAGTTTCGCTCGTAAAGCAGCCTGAACAACAAGGTAAGCGGGATCTTGTAAGGGGATTGCAGCCAAGGAGCAACGGAGATTACAAATATCCTTCGCACGGTCGTTACGAATAGCGAACGAAAGACGGCGTACGAGCAGACGAAGATCGTGTTTGATGTCTAACCATTGACGAAGGGTACTGGAAGCGGTACTGATGAGATGAAGTCTATCAGGAAGAAAACGGCGGACGTCGGCGCAAAACGCCACATCCAAGAGTAAAGAATCATCGAAGGTCCAGGAGCGTTGTCTGGAAGGCGGGAAAGAGGAAACGCAGATGGTAAGCGCCACAGCAGAATGGTCGGAAGAGGTAGATGGATGATGTCTCGCCGCAGTGATCGCTGGAAGCAGCGGTGGGATGACATATATGCGATCGAGACGTGCTGCCGCCGAACCTTGTGCTGGAGAATTCCGCCAAGTATAAGAAATGGTGTCCGGGTGAAGATGCCGGTACGAATCAACAAAATGGAAATCGGTAATAAGTTGAGTAAGCAGATCGACAAGAAGGGAGCGGTGCTCGCCTCCTGTAGATGTGCGGTCAAGCAACGGTTGTAGAGTGCAGTTGAAGTCACCCCCGAGGATGCAAAAGTCCCCGGGGGGACTGCCTCAAGCGCAGTCCGAAAGCAATGAAAAAGCGGAAGGAGTTGAGAGTCGTCAGTAGGAATATACACATTAAATATATGATATGGTACACAATAGATGCAAAATGTAAAACATTGTAATTGATCGGGAAATAAGTTGTTAACAGCAACAGAAGTGATAGATGGGCGAAAACGGTGATGTATTCCGACAGCAATTCCGCCTGAACGCAGTACACGATGGGCATGATGGAAGGTGTACTGCCATCGGCGCCACTGATGGAAAGGTGTTGTAGGCGAGCACCACGTTCCCTGGAGCAGAAGGACATCGGCACTAAGTGCCGAGAGGTCCTCATGCACGGCGGAACTCACCTCGGGGGATCCAAACTCCCGACAGTTGAAGGAAACTACCGTGAAAGTGCCAGGTCACCCGGCGACGTGGTGAGCCTGGTGATAGAAATCTTGAGTCCGTTGATCTGTTTACGAATGAACTTGGCCGTCTTAGCGGAAGGACCAGATAAGTAAGAAGAATTGTCCACAAGATTATCCAGATCGGAAAGCTGTTGCAGGATTGCAGGAAGTCCAGCTTCATGGGTCTTCGCATACTGGAGGAAGCCGTGCGCCTGTTCCGTGTAACAGGTGAGAGCATGTAGCTCCTCATACGTAAGAGGCAAAGACGGGAACGATGTGTCGCGAAGAGTCTGATCAAAGACCTCATATGAAACCATTGCTGATGGGGAGTAGCGACCCCACGGCCCCAGCCGACTTGTTATGTTTGATTCTTCCCGTTACAACTTTGTGTTGCCACCACCTTGACAGGACCCGCCTCAGTTGTTGGTTGCTGAGGTTGTGATTATGCGCCAGCCCTTTCCTTTCCTCTGGCTTTCCTCTCCCTTTCCTGTTTTTACTTTCTTCTCCACTACCAGTTCTTCTTTTCTACTCCATTTTCTACTCGACTTGCTTCTCCATTTTCTGCTCCTCTCTTGTTTTTCCGGGCTGGTTTGCTAGACCTACCTGCACGTTTGCCGTGTGCGGTGACCCGTAAGGTGGAAAAGGGGATGCTGGAGGTTGAGGTTTCTGGTGGCCAGGTTGTTGTTGTCGCCAGTCGCCAACACTCCTCTTTGCCCCCTGCTTCATACTAAACGGGCGGCTAGGAACTAACCCACTCCTAGTCAATCGGCTTGTTGTTTCGTACAACAGGGTGAGTTTGGGGATAGTGCGGGCATGCCAAAGGGGTGTTACCGAGACCTGGGAAAGTCTCGGTACTCGCTGAGCGCATGTCTGCACTATCAACATGCTATATCCGTTGCTTAACCCTAGAGTCGTGTCCTGCGTCCAATTGGGCTCGCGGACTTCCGGCTCTGCCCTGTTGGGCTCGGTTGTGGGCGGGGAAATCGGCGGACGAACTTTTCACTTCTATTCATGGCTAACCAAAAAATTTCCCAAGAACTTCAAACAAAGCGGCGCATTGAGGAAGGGTCACCCCCTCCCAACAAGAAACCTACACCTGATTCTGCCAATGTTCGGTTCTTTTGCATCCACTCCTTGGACGCTTCAAACCCATTAAACACCAGAAGCCCCTTCTGGATAAATAAAGCATTGCAATCAATTGCCAGCTCTCCTAAGAGCGTTAAGAAGCTCCAATCTGGAGATCTTCTTGTCGAGATGTCGAGTCCCAGATATGCTACAGTGCTTTTAAACACCACTACCTCAATTCCTCACGAGGTGTTATCTCTTCTCAAGACCTTCTGGAGTGCAGTGACCAAGAACTTCTGGAGGAACTGAAAGACCAACAAGTGAGTGGAGTCCGGCGCATCCTATTTCGGCGAAATGGCCAATCTGTCCCATCTCGAAACATCATACTGACCTTTAACACCCCATCCCTGCCAACTTCAATCAAGGCAGGGTATCTACACCTTGAAGTGCGCCCCTTCATACCAAGTCCTCTACGATGCTTCAAATGCCAAGCATATGGTCACTCCCAGCAGTCTTGCAGGAGCACTGCTCGGTGTGGGCGTTGTACTGCAACAGACCATACTTTGCAAGATTGCCATGCCGACGCCGAGCTGTGCTTCAACTGCAAGGGATCTCATGCAGCATCATCGAGAGACTGTCCAAAGTGGAAAGAGGAAAAAGAGATCCAACGCATTAAGACCGTTGAGGGAATCTCCTACCCAGAGGCCAGAAGAAAGGTCGCTCCAAACCAATCAAATCGGCGATCCTATGCATCAGCGGTTGTTGCAAGGACTACAGTCGGTACCCAGACTGATAGCCAAATCCCAGTGAATTGTCCCTACAAGCTAGACGACATCATAGCTGCTGGTCTGGCAGCACTACAATCCCGAGCTAGGGACGCGAAAGCTCCAACAACCACTGTGCCTAAACCTGCTGCAACTAACACCAGCACCACCGGGACTTCAACAACCCCGGGAGGAAAGAGAAAGGAAAAAGAAAAGGAGAAGAAATCTCCAAACTCCCATCATAAGAACCAGGATCGGGCAAGATCATCTGCGAAACAGGAACCAAAATACCTCCCCATTTTACCACCAGAGACTACAGGGCGTCGGACAAAACAGTCCCAAGCGCAAATGGACATTGCAGACGAAATGATGGAATCGGACAACTTTTAGTTGTCCCAGTTTTTCTCGGGTTTTGTTTTTCGTTTTTTCTTTTTCTCATTCACCACAATTCAAACCATGGATCAAATCGTTCAGTGGAACTGTCGAGGCTTTCGGACAAGACATGACGACGTGAAACATCTGCTTTCGTCATACTCTCCGGTGTGCCTTTGCCTCCAGGAGACAAAACTTAAACCATCAGACCTCCTTTCAGTTCGAGGCTACAGTGTATTTCGGAAAGATAATGTTTCAGGAGATATAGCTCGCGGGGGAGTTGCCATCCTTGTCCCCCACAGTGTTCCAGTTTCTCCCGTTGCGGTCCCAACATCTTTACAAGCCGTTGCGGTGCGTATCTCCATACCTGTGCCTCTAACTGTTTGCAGCGTCTATCTGCCGCCGGATGAGGACGTGAGCGTGTCCGTTCTTGAGAGCTTAGTTGGGCAGCTGCCGTCACCTGCTCTTCTTCTGGGTGACTTCAATGCTCATAATCCATTGTGGGGTAGTGTCAGAACAGACACACGAGGCCGTAGGATCGAATCTCTTCTTTCCTCGACCTCTTTGTGCCTGTTTAACACCGGTGCTGACACTTACTTCCACGAGCCTACACGAAGTTTCAGTGCAATCGATTTATCTTTGGGTCAACCATCGGTTATGGCCGACTGGTCGTGGACGGTGTGTGACGACCTCCATGGAAGCGACCACTTCCCAATTGTACTTAGGTATAATGTGAGCGTACCATCTTCTGCCTCCCGCCCTCCTCGTTGGAGGATGGATCGTGCCAAGTGGGAGGTCTTCACACCGTCCGCAATGATATCTTTTGCCATGGTGACCCGGGGGTCAATTGACGCAGCTGTTACTGATGTCACAACGTGTATCATTCAGGCAGCAGATCTCTCTATCCCCAAAACATCAACGACGCTCCCAAGACGTCCGAAGCCTTGGTGGAACCCTGATTGCGCAGAGGCTAGGAGAGTTCAACATAAGGCCTGGTGTACTTTTCGGCGTTATCCGACCGATGCTAATCTTGTTAAATTTAAAAGAACAAAATCTTACGCTCGGTTGGTGCGTCGACGAAGCAAGAGGGAGTCTTGGATGAAGTACGTTTCATCTATCAATTCACGTGCCAGTTCAAAAACTCTTTGGGAAAAAATTCGTAAGATTCGGGAAACTATAGTTCCCGCCAAATTTCAATTCTTGAGAATAACGGCTGCACGTATGCTGAAGTTGGGGAGATTGTGGATTGCTTGGGCGAAGCGTTTGCCTCAGTTTCTAGTTCTCAGGCGTATCTCCCGTCCTTTCAGAGGATTAAAACAACCGCGGAACGCCAGAAAATCTCCTTTGCGCCTTTTTATAACACTGAGTATAACTCCCCCTTCAGCATGGTTGAACTACGGGTGGCTCTGCATCGGTCCGGCGCAACATCTGTCGGCCCTGACGGCATCCACTATGACATGATTCGTCATCTCTCGCAGTCGTCTCTCGAGAATCTGTTAGTGCTTTTCAACCGCATTTGGTTGGAGCACAGTTTCCCGGAGTCTTGGCGAAGAGCTTTTGTTTTACCTTTTCCCAAGCCTGGCAAAGACCCCAAGTCTCCCTCTAGTTATCGGCCAATTGCCCTCACTAGCTGTCTGTGCAAAATCCTTGAACGAATGGTTAATTCCCGGCTAATTTATTTTCTAGAAGAACATCGAATACTGTCTCCATCACAAAGCGGCTTCCGTCGTCATCGTTCAGCTCCTGACCATCTCCTGCTCCTTGAGACGTCTGTTCGTGAGGCGTTCGTACGTAGGCAGCACCAGGTGTCTGTATTTTTTGACATCGAAAAAGCTTACGATAGAGCGTGGCGTCACGGTATCCTCCGTGACCTCCACGAGAGTGGGTTGCGGGGAAACCTGCCAACCTTCATTGCCAACTTTCTTCGTAACCGTGTGTTCCAGGTGCGCCTGGGTACAACGCTGTCCGCCTTTTTCCATCAAGAACAAGGCGTTCCTCAAGGCAGCATTCTTTCGGTGACTCTGTTCATCCTCCGCATTAATTGTTTACTCAAAAATCTTCCTCCTACGGTTTCGGCTACCATTTATGTTGACGACCTTCACATCTTCTGTTCGTCATCCAGCATGCATTTCGTTGAAAGGCAGCTGCAGTCTGCAATTACCCAGATTGTTAAAGCCGCTAACAATAATGGGTTTGTTCTTTCTCCCGACAAGACAGCCTGTGTCCATTTCTGCCGGAGGCGTGGCCTCCATCCTGATCCAGAGCTCTATTTGGACCGTGCAGTCATTCCAGTTTTGCCGGAAATCAAGTTCCTTGGTTTGACCGTTGACCGTGCTCTCACCTTTCGCTCGCACGTTCGACGGCTAAGGACTTCCTGTCTGAGAGCCTTGTCAATCCTTAAGATCCTTGCCTCAGTCTCCTGGGGTGCAGACAGGACTTCTTTGTTCCGTATTTACCATTCTCTCATTCGGTCTAAGCTGGATTATGGCTGTATGGTGTATGGCTCTGCGCGTCCTACCGTTCTCCGGCCGTTGGATACCATCCACCATCAAGCGCTGCGTCTTTGTACGGGAGCCTTTCGTACGTCACCCATTCCCAGCCTTTATGCCGACGCGAACGAACCGTCGCTTCATTTACGCCGTCTGCAGCTGTCTCTTCAATTTTACCTGAAACTTAAATCACTCACAGACCATCCTTTATACGATGCAGTTTTTCATCCCCAGCATGCTCGTTTGTTCGAGATCCGTCCCTCGTGCATTCGAACCTTCGGTCTTCGTATGGCGGCCGTAGCTCGTGATGCAGGGCTCGACTTGTCACTCGTTGGAGAGACCAGGGGCTTTGAGGATTCTCCATGGCATCCTCTTGGTGTCATGGTCGATACCAGCTTTACATCTTTTGACAAGTCCTCAACCCCTGCGTCAGTGTACCAGCAGCTCTTCGCTGAACACCGTTACGTCAATGCAGACTTTATTCCTGTTTTCACCGATGGATCTAAGGCGGCTGGTGTTGTTGGATCCGCCGCCGTCTGCGTTGACGAAGTTTCTGTTGCCCGCATTCCTCCTGAGGCCACGGTTTTTTCGGCGGAGATGCATGCTGTGTATCTTGCACTTGTTCACGTGCAGTCGAGCTCTCATCAGCGTGCTATTGTGTACACTGATTCGTTGAGTGTTGTGCAATCATTGTCATCTTTGGATTTCACTGGCCACCCACTTCTTTTTGCCGTTCGGAGACTTCTTCGTTCTTTGCTCGAGGCTGATGTCCAGATTCGGTTCTGCTGGATTCCTGGGCATGTTGGGATCCCAGGGAACGAGTCTGCCGATGCTGCTGCTAGATCTGCCTCTTCTTTGGTCGTCACACCCTTGCCACTGTTTCACCGCGATTTTCGCTTTCTTGTTCACGATCATATCAGACGAACGTGGCGAAGTCTGTGGGACCAACAGGTGGAGAATAAACTGCACCGTATAAAACCTAACCTTGGAATCTGGAAATCATCGTGTCGCCGGAACCGTAGGGAAGAAGTTGTTCTTGCGCGTCTCCGCATTGGGCATTGTCGCTTCACGCATAGCTATTTGCTGTATGGCGACGCTGCCCCAATGTGTGAGGCGTGCGACTGTTTACTCACCATCTCTCATGTTTTATGTAGTTGTGTTCGTTTTTGTAATCATCGGTTTCACTATTTTCAGTCTCATCTACTGGATGACGGCGCAGCTACACTGCAGAAGCTTTTGGGCGACCACTGCGACACTTTCGCAGTGTTTTCGTTCTTAAAGCAGATAGACTTTTTAAAACTTATTTAAAAAAAAAAATAATAATAATAATAATAATAATAATAATTTATAATGATTATAACAGTGAATTGGTGAATTTATTTATTTATTTATAAACCTAATTGACTAACTAGTCTTCACAGCTTTTATCATTCTCTATTCTAACTTTTGCCAAGCCTGTCTGCTCTTAATCATTTCACCCCGCTTTTAAATATCTTTAACTGATCTGTGTCTGGCGCTCTTTGGCCAAACCTGGCCCTTGCGCCACTAAAATCAATTAACTAACTAACTAACTAACTAACGAAACCATTGGAGAGGAAGGGTCAAAAGTGGTATCAAAGTCTTGAAGATAAGATGGTTTCTGGCGGGTCCGGGACGAGGAGCGAGTGGAGCTCGCAGCAGCTCTCCCTCGCTTGGTGGTGTTGCGAGGAGATTTGGGCGCCGCCCTCTTATCTTGGCGAGCGCTATGATCAGGATCGGAGGTGTCACTCATGGTCTGTTCCGTACTGGTGGAAGCGCCGTCAGTATCTGCAATTGATACTTCAGTAGTTGACAAAACACGGTCGTCCGCGGAGTCAGCTGGTGGATCAGGAGCGCGGAATTTGGAGGACTCCGGCAGCACTGGAAAGTCAGTCGCGGAGAGAGATGGCTGCACACCAGTCGATGACGGAGCCCTTTCCCGTCTCAGAGGTGCTTCAGACGATAGTCGTGGAGGCAAGGGCGAGTCAGAGGATTGAAGAGAAGTCACCTGCGGTGAATCTTGTGGGGCAGCATCAGCATTGCGACACTGCTTGTAAAAGTGCCCAAACTTCTTGCATTTGCTGCAGTGATGTTCAGTGAGCACATCAATATAGCGGATCTGGTTACCGCACTTGACTTTGAAATGAGTCGGGATGGTTTGGATGTCCTCCGGGGAAGAAAAAACAACTCTACCCACGCGCTGAGCGCCGAGTCGGGTGTTGTCTTCGGGGTCTTTAGGGGCAGCAGAATATGTCTGAATCGTTCCAACCACGCGGCCGAATGACGCAAGAACCGCAAATAAAGCTGTATCGGTCACCTCAGGGGTACCGGGTAGAAGGACACATTCATTGGGCGCTCGGCAACTGGGCTGGGAAGAAGATGTTGATCACCATTGGTGAGACCGGCATTCGTCACAGCACGAGCAGAGTCGGCCGTGGAAAAGTAAACCACAATCGTCCGGCCTCGCCGAAACATGTGAGAAATTGCATGTTTTGGAAATTGCCGCTTTAAAGCGGTAGAATAATCTTTGAAGAAGGTGTTTGGCAAGGATTCAAAGACAACACCTCTGTCTAAGATCGTAGTGAAAGCAGTACCTGCTGGCGAGTCTTGGGGAATTTCCAAAGAAATGGTATTTCCGTCACGTTGTAGTTGTGATTGGAGAGCTTCGGCGCCGGCGTACATGCCTTGCGGGGGGCGTTGCACAGTGGAAGAGGCCATGGCATTGGCATACGTAAACGATGACGTCAAAGGTTGAGACGACTTGGGGAAGGCACCGTTGCACGAGACATCCAATGCGTCATCGTCAGCAACGAAGGTGGTGGCAGCTTGAGATGAGTGAGAAGGCAACGGAACAGCCGGCGGAAAGGGGTTGTCACGTCACGAGTTGAGGGTAGTGCAACGCCGCCACGTGGGGAAGGCAGCGAAGCAGCTCCCATGGAAGAAGAAGAGGTTGTCATCAACATCGAAGGAACACCGGAAGTGAGATCCTGATCCGGGACCTCACCGCCGGAAGACGCCATTTGCAATGGCGCCGACTATCGTAGCTTCGACCAGCTCGGCCGAGAGATAAACAAGATGTAATAGCAAAAGAAAAAAGCAACTCACCAATCTGGGAGTAATCACAAACGATAGCGGACCGTCCAAAGGGAAATGCTGTGAAACTTGGGATACACAACTCTCTAGAAACACACAAAATACGCACGAATTGACGGAGCTCAGAAGTGAAGTCGCAACACCTACCACCGTGAGCAACTCAATGGGCTATAAGCAGTCGCCCGTCCCTAATTTAGGGTCACTGGTTCCAAGGAAGGGAGAGAGCCAGTGCCGTAAGACAAACACAACATCCATGCCTGACCGGGATTCGAACCCAGACCCCTTTCGGGCGAATGATCATAGGCCAGCGCCTTAGACCACTGCACCACCGGGGCAGCACAGTGCATTTCGGAAAGATAATGTTTCAGGAGATATAGCTTGCGGGGGAGTTGCCATCCTTATCCCCCACAGTGTTCCAGTTTCTCCCGTTGCGGTCTCAACATCTTTACAAGCCGTTGCGGTGCGTATCTCCATGCCTGTGCCTCTAACTGTTTGCAGCGTCTATTTGCCGCCGGATGAGGACGTGAGCGTGTCCGTTCTTGAGAGCTTAGTTGAGCAGCTGCCGTCACCTACTCTTCTTCTGGGTGACTTCAATGATCATAATCCATTGTGGGATAGTGTCAGAACAGACACACGAGGCCGTAGGATCGAATCTCTTTTTTCCTCGACCTCTTTGTGCCTGTTTAACACCGGTGCTGACACTTACTTCCACGAGCCTACACGAAGTTTCAGTGCAATCGATTTATCTTTGGGTCAACCATCGGTTATGGCCGACTGCTCGTGGACGTGTGTGACGACCTCCATGGAAGCGACCACTTCCCAATTGTACTTAGGTATAATGTGAGCGTGCCATCTTCTGCCTCCCGCCCTCCTCGTTGGAGGATGGATCGTGCCAAGTGGGAGGTCTTCACACCGTCCGCAGTGATATCTTTTGCCATGGTGACCCGGGGGTCAATTGACGCAGCTGTTACTGGTGTCACAACGTGTATCATTCAGGCAGCAGATCTCTCTATCCCAAAAACATCAACGACGCTCCCAAGACGTCCGAAGCCTTGGTGGAACCCCGATTGCACAGCGGCTAGGAGAGCTCAACATAAGGCCTGGTGTACTTTTCGGCGTTATCCGACCGATGCTAATCTTGTTAAATTTAAAAGAGCAAAATCTTACGCTCGGTTGGGGCGTCGACGAAGCAAGAGGGAGTCTTGGATGAAGTACGTTTCATCTATCAATTCACGTGCCAGTTCAAAAACTCTTTGGGAAAAAATTCGTAAGATTCGGGGAAACTATAGTTCCCGCCAAATTTCAATTCTTGAGAATAACGGCTGCACGTATGCTGAAGTTGGGGAGATTGTCAATTGTTTGGGCAAAGCGTTTGCTTCAGTTTCTAGTTCTCAGGCGTATCTCCCGTCCTTTCAGAGGATTAAAACAACCGCGGAACGCCAGAAAATCTCCTTTGCGCCTTTTTATAACACTGAGTATAAATCCCCCTTCAGCATGGTTGAACTACGGGTGGCTCTGCATCGGTCCGGTGCAACATCTGTCGGTCCCGACGGCATCCACTATGACATGATTCGTCATCTCTCGCAGTCGTCTCTCGAGAATCTGTTAGTGCTTTTCAACCGCATTTGGTTGGAGCACAGTTTCCCGGACTCTTGGCGAAGAGCTTTTGTTTTACCTTTTCCCAAGCCTGGCAAACACCCCAAGTCTCCCTCTAGTTATCGGCCAATTGCCCTCACTAGCTGTCTGTGCAAAATCCTTGAACGAATGGTTAATTCCCGGCTAATTTATTTTCTAGAAGAACATCGAATACTGTCTTCATCACAAAGCGGCTTCCGCCGTCATCGTTCAGCTCCTGACCATCTCCTGCTCCTTGAGACGTCTGTTCGTGAGGCGTTCGTACGTAGGCAGCACCTGGTGTCTGTATTTTTTGACATCGAAAAAGCTTACGATAGAGCGAGGCGCCACGGTATCCTCCGTGACCTCCACGAAAATGGTTTGCATGAAAACCTCCCAACATTCATTGCCAGCTTCCTTCGTAACCGCGTGTTCCAGGTGCGCCTGGGTACGACGCTCTCTGCCTTTTTCCATCAAGAACAAGGTGTCCCTCAAGGCAGCATTCTTTCGGTGACTCTGTTCATCCTCCGCATAAACTGTCTGCTCAAAAATCCTCCTCCAGCGGTTTCGGCTACCATTTATGTTGACGACCTTCACATCTTCTGTTCGTCATCCAGCATGCATTTCGTTGAAAGGCAGCTGCAGTCTGCAATTACCCAAATTGTTAAAGCGGCTAACAATAATGGGTTTGTTCTTTCTCCCGACAAGACAGCCTGTGTCCATTTCTGCCGGAGGCGTGGCCTCCATCCTGATCCAGAGCTCTATTTGGACCGTGCAGCCATTCCAGTTTTGCCGGAAACCAAGTTCCTTGGTTTGACCGTTGACCGTGCTCTCACCTTTCGCTCGCACGTTCGACGGCTAAGGACTTCCTGTCTGAGAGCCTTGTCAATCCTTAAGATCCTTGCCTCAGTCTCCTGGGGTGCAGACAGGACTTCCTTGTTCCGTATTTACCATTCTCTCATTTGGTCTAAGCTGGATTATGGCTGTATGGCTCTGGTAAGCTGGATTATGGCTGTATGGCTCTGCGCGTCCTTCCGTTCTCCGGCCGTTGGATACCATCCACCATCAAGCGCTGCGTCTTTGTACGGGAGCATTTCGCACGTCACCCATTCCAGCCTTTATGCCGACACGAACGAACCGTCGCTTCATTTACGCCGTCTGCAGCCGGCTGTCTCTTCAATTTTACCTGAAACTTAAATCTCTCCCCGACCATTCTTTAAACGATGCAGTTGTTCATCCCCAGCATGCTCGTTTGTTCGAGATCCGTCCCTCGTGCATTCGAACCTTCGGTCTTCGTATGGCGGCCGTAGCTCGTGATGCAGGGCTCGACTTGTCACTCGTTGGAGAGACCAGGGGCTTTGAGGATCCCCCATGGCATCCTCTTGGTGTCATGGTTGATACCAGCTTTACATCTTTTGACAAGTCCTCAACCCCTGCGTCAGTGTACCAGCAGCTCTTCGCCGAACACCGTTACGTCAATGCAGACTTTATTCCTGTTTTCACCGATGGATCTAAGGCGGCTGGTGTTGTTGGATGCGCCGCCGTCTGCATTGACGAAGTTTCTGTTGCCCGCATTCCTGCCAAGGCCACGGTGTTTTCGGCGGAGATGCATGCTGTGTATCTTGCACTTGTTCACGTGCAGTCGAGCTCTCATCAGCGTGCTATTGTGTACACTGATTCGTTGAGTGTTGTGCAATCATTGTCATCTTTGGATTTCACTGGCCACCCACTTCTTTTTGCCGTTCGGAGACTTCTTCGTTCTTTGCTCGAGGCTGATGTCCAGATCCGGTTCTGCTGGATTCCTGGGCATGTTGGGATCCCAGGGAACGAGTCTGCTGATGCAGCTGCTAGATCTGCCTCTTCTTTGGTCGTCACACCCTTGCCACTGTTCCACCGTGAGTTTCGCTTTCTTGTTCACGATCATATCAAATGAACGTGGCGGGGTCTATGGGACCAACAGGTGGAGAATAAACTGCACCGTGTTAAACCTATCCTTGGAGTCTGGAAATCATCGTGTCGCCGGAACCGTAGGGATGAAGTTGTTCTTGCGCGTCTCCGCATTGGGCATTGTCGCTTCACGCATAGCTATTTGCTGTGTGGCGACGCTGCCCCAATGTGTGAGGCGTGCGACTGTTTACTCACCGTCTCTCATGTTTTGTGCAGTTGTGTTCGTTTTCGTTATCATCGGTTTCACTATTTTCAGTCTCATCTGCTGGACGAGGGCGCAGCTACGCTTCAAAAGCTTTTGGGCGACCACTGCGACACTTTCGCAGTATTTTCCTTTTAAAACAGATTAACGTTTTAGAACTTATTTTTTAAAAAAAAGTTATATAATAATTATAATAGTAAATTAATAAATTTATATATAAACCTAATTAACTAACTAGTCTTCACAGCTTTCATCATCCTCTTTTCTAACTTTTACCAAGCCTGTCTACTTTTAATCATTTTCCACGCTTTTAAAAATCTTTAGCTGATAGTTCTGTGCCTGGTGCTCTTTGGCCAAGCCTGGCCCTTGCGCCACTAAAATCAATTAACTAACTAACTAACTAACACATTTTAAAATGCCAAAAAAATTCTAAAAATGACACCCTCGAATGCTAATAGCATTCCTGTAGAACAAATGCACAACCACAGAGCCACACCTTTGAAATGATTAGAAAATCTCCAAAACTCTTACCCTGAAATTTAAATAGCATTCATGAACAACAAATACAGTTTTCTGAGTGACACATACAAAATGGCTAAAAATCCTTGAAAATTACATCCCAGATTGCAAATTATATTCATAAACAAGAAATGAACATCCGCAGAGACACGTATTTAAAATTATAAAAAAAATTCCAAAAATTACATCCTGGAATACAAATAGCATTTGTAAACAACAAATGCATTTTCCCATTGTTCAGAAATGCTATTTGCTCTCCTATATGTTATTTTAAAACGTTTTTTTTTTTTTTTTTTCATATTTAAACATGTGGCTCTCTGGTCACTTAAAATGGCTAAAAATCTCTAATAATCATATCCTGAAAAGTAAATATCATTCATAAACAATTCATTCAGTTTCCTGGATGACACATCACAATGGCACATTTAAAATGGCTAAAAAATCTCTAACGATCATATCTTCGACTGCAAATAGCATTTGCAAACAACAAATGCAGGTATCTGGGTGAAAATGGCCAACAATCTTTGGTAACCATATCCTGTAATGGAAATAGCATTCATAAATAACAAATGCAGTTTCCTTGATGACACAGCTTCAGAGTCACACCTTTAAAATGGCCAAGAAATCATATCCTGGAATCTAAAGAGTATTCATAAACAAAAGATGCTCACCCACAGATCCACACCTTTAAAATGGACAAACAAATATTCAAAAATCATGTGGGCATTCAAAAACAACAAATGCAGATCCACCCCTTAAAATTGGCCGAAAATATTTGAAACCATACCCTGGAATGTAAATAACATTTGTAAACAGTAAATGCACTTTTCTGGGATGACACACTCACAGAACCATCCATGCATTTAAAATGCCCAAAGAATATCTGAAAGTGGCATCCTCGGATGATTTTTTTTATTGAGGGTTTAACAACCACAGTGAGCAACTCAATGTGATAGAAGCAGTCGCCCGTTCCTAATTTAGGGCCACTGACTACAGAGAAAGGAGAGAGCCAGGGCCGTAAGACAAACACAACATCCATGCCTTACTGGGATTCGAACCCAGACCCATCTCAGGCAAATGATCAGAAGCCATCCTTTAGACAACTGCACCATCCGGGCGGCTATCCTGGAATGCAAATAATTTTCATAAACAACAGAAGAAGTTTCCTGACTGTATCATACTTATAAAATGGTAAAAAGATCTCCAAAAATCATGTCCTAGATTGCAAATAGCATTACTACATAGAAATGCATCCTCACAGAACCACACTTTTAAAATGGCCAAAACACCTCTAAAAATTATACTTGTAATGCAAATAACATTCGTAAACAACAAATGCATTTTTCTGATTCACATGTTCATAGAGCCACATATTGAGAATAGAAGAAAAAAAACCCCTCTAAAATCCACATCCTGAAATGTAAATAGCATTCATAAACAACAAATGAACACCCTAAGGCCTAACATTTTAAATGTTAATAAAGTCCCCAAAAGTCAAAACCTGGAATGCAACTAACATTTGAACATTTGTAATAAACATATGCATCCTCCACAGACCACACTTTTAAAACAGTCAAAAAATCTCTAAAATCATATCTAGTAATGCATATAGCATTACTACACAAGAAATAGAACCTCGCAGAGCCACTTTTCTTTTTTAAATGGAAAAAAAACCTCTGTAAGTAAGACCCTGTAATGCAAATAACATTCATAAACAACAAATGCATTTTCTAATAGACACACCCACAAAGCAACACACTTAACATACCAACAAAAAGAAAAAAAAATCTAAAATGTACAACCTGAAATGTAAATACATTCATAAGCAACAAACGCACAATGCAAGACACAAACAATTTAATGGTAAAAAAAAATCTCCAAAAAAAAAATAAACATACCCACAGAGCCTACACATTTAAATTTCCAAAAAAATATCTCGAAAAATCTTATACTTGAATGCAAACAGCATACAAGATGTGCATTCACATTTAAAATAGCCAAAAAAATATCTAAAAATCATGTCCTGGAATACAAATAGCATTAATACACAACAAAAAAACACCCATAGGGATATACATCTGATATCGCCAAAAAACTTTTAAATTCATGGCGTGGAATGCAAATGGTATTATTACACAGAAATGCACCCTGCAGAGCAATACTTTTCAAAATGGCAAAATTATCTCTAAAAATCATATCCAGGAATGCAAACAGTATTACTACACAAGAAATGGAACCTCACAGAGCCACACTTTTTAAAATAGTCAAAAGAAAACATCTAAAAATCCTACCCTGTAATGCAAATAACACTCATAAACAACAAATGCACTTTTCTAAAAGACACACCTACAGAAACACACATTTGAAACGGCAAAAAAAAAAAAAAAAAAAAAAAACCCTCTAAAATCCACAACCTGAAATATAAATCATATTCATAAACAGCAAATGAACACCCGAAGACCTTAATCACTTTTAATTGATTAAAAATCTCTAAAAATCATACCTTAGAATGCAAATAGTATTTTCAAACAACATATGCATCCCCATAGAGCCACATATTTAAAACGGTGAAAAAAGCTCTATCCTACGCTGAAATGAAAATAGTATTCCCAAACACCAAATACAATTTCCTTGTTTACTAAGCAATTAAAATGGATAAAAAGATATCTAAAAATTCTACACTGGAGGCAAATAGCATTCATAAACAACAATTGCACACATTCAGAACCACATATTTAAAAGGGCCAAAAACCATTAAAAATAGAATGCAAATAGTATTCGTGAATAGCATATGCAGTCATGAAAGGTACTCAATGCTGTAATTTTTGTACGATGGTCAAATTGACAACTTTAAATCCACAATTAAAAGCTGTCAGAACCCAACTACCATGGAACTGCATTATTCTGTGTACAGAAAACCCATGTCTGTCACAACTATCATCCCAATGGCATCGGGCACATCCGTTGACATACACTGACGGAAAAAAAAATCCCAACACCAAGAAGGGGTTGTGTTAGATAAACGACAGTTGGTAGGTGGTGAGAGTACATCTGTAAGATGACGTCTATGCAAATTTCGCGCTCGGCGCATATGTGTGGCTCTATTAGCGCCCCTCGGAACATGCAAAGCAGGTTTGCTGTAACGTTCGTGAGCGTTAGTTATCGTTCAGATTCCACGTAGTGTGTTGATGTTAGTCACGAATGCCTTTAAGAAGACGAAGAAGCCATTATCAACAGCTCACAGAGTTTTAATGAGGTCGTGTAATAGGACTACGAGAAGGTGGATTTTCTTTCCGCAATATTGCAGAATGACTTGGCAGGAATGTAGCCACCATGCATGATTGTTGGTAGCGGTAGTCAAGGGAAGGTGCTGCCTCAAGAAGACCGGGTTCCGGCCGGCCACGTGAGACTACTGAGAGGGAAGACCGCCGTGTACAGCGTATGGCCGTGGCGCATCGTACTGCGTCTGCGGCAGCAATTCGAGCTGCAGTTGCCACCACAGTGACACAACGAACTGTTACAAATCGGTTACTTGAAGGACAGCTCTGAGCCAGACGCCCTGTAGCGTTCATTCCACTTACTCCAAACCACTGCCGTTTGCGATGTCAGTGGTGTCAAGCTATAGCTTATTGGAGGACAGAGTGGAGATCTGTTGTGTTTTCTGATGAAAGCCGGTCCTGCCTGGGTGCCAGTGATGGCTGTGTGTTAGAAGGAGGCCAGGTGAGCGCCTGTAACCAACCTGTCTGCGGCCAAGACACACTGGACCTACACCTGGAGGTATGGTCTGGGGAGCAATTTCCTATGACAACAGGAACACTCTCGTGGTTATCCCACGCACCTTGACGGCACAGTTGTACGTCGGTCTTGTGATTCAACCTGTTGTGCTGCCATTCATGAACAGCATTCCAGGGGGTGTTTTCCAACAGGATAACGCTCGCCTGCATACCGCTGTTGTAACCCAACATGCTCTACAGAGTGTCGACATGTTGCCGTGGCCGGCTAGATCACCAGATCTTTCACCAATCGAGCACGTATGGGATATCATTGGACAACAACTCCAGCGTCACCCCCAACCAGCATTAACCGTCCCTGTATTGACCGACCAAGTGCTACAGGCATGGGACTCGATCCCACAAACTGACATCCAGCACCTGTACGACACAATGCATGAACGTTTGCGTGCTTGCATTCAACATTCTGGCGGTTACACCGGTTATTAATGTACCAGCATTTAACATTTAAAATGGCTCTTCTCGCGCTTACATTAAGCTGTGATCTTGAAACCTTAATTGATTAAATATGTTACCTATACAAATGTATTGCCGCCATTTCATTCCTCTACAACTATTTTTTCGTGGTGTTGGGATTTTTTTTCCGGCAGTGTATAAACTTTTGGCGCTTCGGTTCTACATTCATCTACATGAAGAGCATCACACTGAATTACAATGGATTTGCGGAACTGGCAGGTAGGCAGTATGCATGGCTACCCCAAATACTTTGTGACCAAGCTCTATAATCGTTATCTGAATTCAACTATTACTACACTACAGCGTGAGTATCAACCAAAGTGTTTTGTTAGCTCCCTAGATTTCATACCCTGCTTAGTCAATATTTAAAAAAATGCATGTAATAATACGAATATTGACTTTGGGATCAGGACCAACAACCTTATTTCTCTGGTAAAGAACTGCAGAGATTTTGCTGATATTCTCAGTAAACATGGAGTGTATACTATCCCATTAAAATCGTTGGAACCATTGGAGCCTGATCTCATATATATTGGTTCAACAGTCCGCCCACTAAGGACTAGACTTGTTGAACACCGATTTAGCATGAAAATGGATGCACAGATGACAGCTCTTTTTAGACTTGTAAACAAGGGGGCACATTATCCATGTTGGGAGGACACCTCACTTCTAGCTACACCAATATCTCATATGTCGTTATTGTTCACTGAGAGTTTTTTCATATATCGTATCTCGACAAGTAGCTGTAACGACCACATGCCTAATCAAATTGCCTTACCATGGAAACAGGCATTACTGAGGAAGAGGCATAATTAAGATTATATCTATAATAATGTCAAAATTCATTTCATGTACTGTATTGTTATAAATCAAATCAATCATGAAAGAAATACGGGATTACGCCATATAATACAAATTTTGAAGATGACAATCCGATTTTTGGTGTAAATGTGACAAGGATGGTAAGTCAGATAATATCCGAAAACTTGAAAATTTCCATCGTCCTGGAGCGGGACTCGAACCCGCATCTCCCAGAAAACGCCCGGGTATGCTAACCACTACACCACCCAGAATGATCAAGTTTCAAGTTTCCGATCAATTTTAATTTAACCATCACAGGATTCGCTAGTCGAAGCAACCGGCATTCATGTTTAGCAAATCTGGAGGTTAAGAATCTTATTTCTTTCATGATTTATCTGCTTCTCCGGGCAAACACGGAATAAGATTCTTACCCTCCAGATTCGCTAAACATGAATACCGGTTGCTTCGACTAGCGAATCTTGTGATGGTTAAATTAAAATTGATCAGAAACTTAAAACTTGATCGTTCTGGGTGGTGTAGTGGGTAGCATACCCGGGCGTTTTCTGGGAGACGCGGGTTCGAGTCCCGCTCCAGGACGATGGAAATTTTCAAGTTTTCGGATATTATCTGACTTACCATCCTTGTCACATTTACACCAAAAATCAGATTGTCATCTTCAAAATTTGTATTATATGGCGTAATCCCGTATTTCTTTCATTATTGATTTGATTTATAACAAGGACTCTTTACAACAAAGGACTCTTTTGAGAAACTAAGGAATCAGTGCAAAATACAAAATAAGACTTGCATCAAGGATAGAATAACAAATAAAAAATGAAGGAAAGAAAGAAATCCTTCCAAAACAGAAACAAAAAGAAGAGAGCTTTATGCTGCCTACAGTGTAAACTTTTATATGGACTTATTTGTTTTGAAGAAGTGGAAAGAAAGGTGAAATCTGCATAAAAGAATACAAAGAAACTGTATGAAATACAGTAAGTAGTCTGGTTAGGAAAGACATGTTGAGGCAACAGGATATTTTGAATTGGGACTTCAGTAAGAATAGTCACTCAACAGCTTCATGATTTGTAGAGTAATCTTGGAGGAGGAATAGGAATAGCTAGAAGAGGGGCCATGTTAAAAGACTGTGGGTGTTCCTCACTTCCAACTGAGTAACAACAACTACTCCAATGGCGTAGTCCTGATGATTATGTAGATTATAGTTTGAAACTGTGAAATACTGAGTTGCTTTCCTTTATAACCTATAGAAAACCCATAATTCCAATTATAATATTTCAGATTTGCTATTTTATCATTATCATTACGATTAAAATTTTATTTCTGTTGAAACAGTAGAACCATACAGGCAATCTGAATTTATGGTGTAAAATAGAAATCATTTCTAAGCTTCCGTACACCAACCTGATGACTTTTTAAAGAAAGGTACCTCGAACAAGTTGTATAACTTCATTGAAAAAAACAAATCCCAACATTTTAATTTTTCTATGATATAGCTACACTATTACCTGGGTTCAATTCCCTGCATACCAAATGTTTCCTACCAGCTCAAAAACTCATTAGATTATGTATGGTGTTTTTGACAAAAACAGAGGTAAGCCCTGGCTTTCTAACAAGGCAGGTATTTATACCATCACTAAAAATTTCTTAAAATTACCTTGAATGCTGATATCATTACTGTACATAAAATGCACACACACGGAGCCGCCTTGGAAATAAAATAACATTTGTAAACAAATACAGTTTTCTGGGTGACACACAGAAAAGAGCTTAACATGAAAATTGTCAAAAAATCCTTGAATATCACATCCCAGAATGCTCACAGCATTCATAAACAATAAAGGCACACCTTCAGGGCCACAAATTTAAAATTCTCAAAAAATTTCCAAAAATCATAACCTGGAATGCAGACAGCATTTGTAAGCAACAAATCCCCAGAGACGCACATTTAAAATCGCAGAAAAAAATTTCAAAATACATCCAGGGTTGCAACAAATATTTCTAAACAAGAAATGCACACCCACAGAGCCACAGCTTTGAAAAGGTCAAGAAATATAAAAAAATCATACCCTGTAATTCTCGTGTCATTTGCAAGCAACGAATGTATGCCTACAGAGGCACACATTTAAATCGCTAAAAAATCTCTAATAATCATGAATGGAATACAGGATTACACCATACAATACAAATTTTGAAAATGACAATCCGTTTTTTTGGTGTAAATATGACAAGGATGGTAAGTCAGATAATATCTGACAACTCGTTTCCCGCCCCAGGATGACGAAATTTTCAAGCTTTCAGATATTATCTGACTTACCATCCTTGTCATATTCACACCAAAAAACGGATTTTCATCCATTGCAAACAACAAAAGCAAGTACCTGGGTGAAATTGGTGAAAAATCTCTGATGATCAGATCCTGTAATGGAAATAGCATTCAAAAATAACAAATGCAGTTTCCTTGATGACACAACTGCAGAGCCACACTTTTAAAATGGCCAAGAAATCATATCCTGGAATCTAAAGAGCATTCATAAACAAAACAAAAATGCTCATCCACAGGTCCACACATTTAAAATGGCAAAACAAATATCCAAAAATCATGTGGGCATTCATAAACAACAAATGCACATCCACACTTTATAATTGGCCAAAAAGCTTTGAAACCACACGCTGGAATGCAAATAGCATTCGTAAACAACAATTAATTTTTCGGGAATGGCACACTCACAGAGCCATGCATTTAAATTGCCCCAAAAAATCTGCAAAAATGGTATCCTGGAATGCAAATAGTATTCATAAACAACAAAGGAAATTTCCTGTGTGTATTGCATATATAAAATGGCACAAAAATCTCCATAAATCATATCCCCAAATGCAAAAAGCATTACTACACAGAAATGCATCCTCACGGAGCAACAATTTTTAAAATAGCTAAAAAACATCTAAAAATAATACTGCGGAATGGAAATAACATTTTCAAACAACATATGCATCCTCTCAGACCCACACATTTAAAATGACGAAAAAATCTTATCCTTGAATGCAAACAACATACAAGATATGCATCCCCAGAGAGCCACGCATTTAAAATAGCCCCAAAATCTCCAAAAATCATGTCCGGAAACACAAACAGCATTTCTGATATCCAGGGCCAGATTAAGGTGGGGTCTGCAGAGGCTATAGCTTTGGGGCCTACCATGAACAGGGGCCCAGGATGCATGCCTGGGCAAGTATTAGATCGATAAGTAGAGAGAGAGAGGTTTATAAAATAGTTTTACTTTTGTCTTGCATGATTTCTACTTGTTCAGAAAACAGAGGCTGGGAGACAAGCAGATTTCAAGGCAGTGACTTACCAAGGATAAAGGTTTCATATCACTGTGTATAACAGTGATATGAAATGGTTGTGTATAACACAACCATCCACCCACACCTCTCAGTTTGCACTTGGAACGATTAATACTAGAAGTCTCCTGTGGCTTCACATTGCATAACAAAAACAATGCACCAAGAAAAGTAAACAATGCTAAATCAGAAAATCCAAAACAAAATGTAGGATTGTTAAGCTTTTAACTCATGTTCTTGAGAGAACAATGAAAAATACAGTGACTTATGAAAACTTTGCAGATAACTTAGTATTTACAGATTCGTGTTTTAACAGACTTCAACACTGATTGTCCATCATCCGTATTTCCTTGCAACTGTTGTTATCCACATTAATTATTCTTTCTGAAATTCAATTTTGCTTGTATGTGTATATGCTCTCTTTATCGAATTATAAAGAGCATTTCTTTTTTGTGCTATCGGTTGGTTAGAGTTATTTGGAATCAGTATTGGTACATAGAATGGTTTTTGATGTACTTTGAATTGAAATTCATGATTTGTTCTTGTTATCCAAACATCTAAAAAAGATGTACTCTTGTTTTTCTCCATTTCTACAGTTAAAAGTATGGTTGGAAAAATTTCTGTAAAACTTTTTGCTAGGATTTTTAAGTTCTCTTCTTGTATATTTGAAACCAAAAAAGTGTCATCTACATAACGTTTATATATTAACGGTTGTTCTGTTAAAGTGTTTATTACCTTGCTTTCAAGTTTACTAAAAATGTTTGCAATCAGGACTGTAAAATAAATAATAAAAATATACGGCATCTTCATATCTATGGTCACTTTTCAAATTTACTCAGTAAATTAATTAATATATCTTTGAAAAAAGTACCTAATATGCAAGGAATTAGGATAATAAGAAATAAATGTGTAGAACACTTTTAAGGTCACTAATGGACAATGTTCATGACTGCCACGCAGAAGGCCTCAGGTTCTATCCCAGGCAGGTACGAAAGCACGAACCACTAAATATCCGCCGTGCTTCGAATGAGCACATTAAGTCGTCCGACCCTCGGGTATTGGCCTCCTGGAAATAAATAAGGGCGTCTTCCTCCCCCTTTCTACCTCACTTCCGTGTCACTTTCCTATCGGGCCCTCTAGCCCAAATCTTCTAGCATCCTGTTGCTACCACTTTTAGCAAGATCTGTTAGAAAACAGAAGAGAAATGCATTAGAGGAGACTATGCTGTTAAAGTGATACAGCTTTTACTTGTTTTGCAAGCTTTATGAATATCAGCACGGCCGATTCAAATTTGCTGACAATCCTCTTAAATTTTGACTCCGAAAAGGTTAAAAATAAAACATACCCTACACCTCCCCCTCCCTTTCTGAAGTGTAGAATAAGTTTTACTATATTTCTCTTGTTTCACCGAACACCTCAGCTTTAAAAGATCTACAAATTTATGGCAATTTGTTACCCATGTAAATTGTATATACCCCATAACACCGTAGCAACATAACGTACCAATCTCCCGGGCATGAATTTACTGGGTCAGTATGACCAGATGGTGAATGTAAGTGACTCTACTGAAATTAGCTGTGTTTCCTAATGACCAACACAGAATGGATATTTGAATCAAACGAACGCTGCCAGGAGAGCTCTGGGCAAGCGGAATTGTGGTATCTCAGAGAAAGAGAATGATTTCATATTTATGTAATTTATCATATTTTGAATCTGATTTTAAAAAGAATAATGATCAGTGATAGAATAAGTAAAATTAATGTATGTATATGTAATGGAATATTAAAAAATAGGAAAAACTTCCATAAAAAATCGAAGCTTGGGTGCCCTCCATGGACTGGGGCCCAGACAGCTGCCTGGTCTTCCCATACTTGAATCTGGCTCTGCCCACCTCACATGCAAAGCATCAAATAGGTTAGTACAGAAGTGAGGGTGCAGCAAAGTAACAAGTCTGTACATTGTAAGGTATTTTGAAAATGCTGATTGTAAACCCATGACTTTCCGTGTCCCAAAAGGGGAAATAATTACTGGCTCTTGACAACATTTTATTCCATATTTATACATATTCAGATTGTTGTGTTTCTTTGAACAGTGAGCTTTTGCCATTTTGAGAAAACACTACACAATGTCCTTGTAATACTAGGTGACATTCTATATTTGTGTGGTTAATCAGAGGAAATGTTTTTATTAGTTTTGTTTACTGCTAAGGTTAAATTAATATTTTCGTCATAAAATTAAAATATATGTTGTTGTTTTTTATTGGGGGTTTATGAGCTATACTCAATGGGTTATAAGCAGTCACCCATCCCTAATTTAGTGTTACTGATTCCTGGGAAGAAAGAGAACCAGTGCCGTAAGACAAACACAGCAACATCATGCCTCAGCAGGATTCGAACCCAAACCCATCTCGGACCAATGATGACAAGTCAGTGTTTAGACCACTGTGCACCATGGCAGCAGACCACATATTTCCAACAGACATAAGAAAAATCAGTCAACTGTTGGATTATTTTTCTATTTTCAAGACATGGACATTTTTTTCTCATACCACTGGTTTCAGGAAAGGAACGGAGGCAGGAGTATCAGACATACACACCATCCACATGTCACCCAGGGCTTGACACCAGGTCTAATTCAACTAATGGTCAGAAGACAGTGTCTTTGACCACTTGGTCTCTGGAATGGATAAGTAGGATCTATATGCTATTTCATTCACAGATGTATGCATACATACACTACCATATAAAATATACCTGGATATCTGTTGAAATGTAATGGGCAGTCCTATCAAAGATCATGATTCAGACTAGTATACAAGGAAAGTCAGGTGAGCCACAGAAGTTTGTTTTATCTAAATCGTAGTTTCCGAATTTTGCAGTTGATTTCAAAGATAATTAAACATACCTTTTCCAAGAGTGTTATAGAATCACTTTTAAGTGATGTATCAAGTGACATGCAGGGCTTGATTAAAGCACAAATCAGCAGGGCCCAAGCCTCGGGCTCCAGTTGCACTGGGGGCCCTTTTGGCACGTCTTTTGTAAAAAATGATCATGCTTCTGTCATCGGTTTGTCCGTCTGTACCCACAATATCTCTGCAATTATTAGTCGAATTTGAAAAATTCTTTTTGCATTGGGTAGCTTGAAATATGCAAATGATGATCCTTCATTTCGTTTTTTTTTTTTTACGATGTACAATTTTGCCGCTAGAGGGCGTAAATGCAGATGATGTCGAATTCAAAAATACGTTTTATTCCACATATTTGCTTCTAAACATCTGATTGAAAAAAAAATTATATCTTTCGATACCATTTACGTGGAAGAGTATTTTAGATATAGTTACTTTTTCAAATTACACATAGGTTTTCCGCTAGGGGTAAATTACATTTTTCACGATAACTCTTCTTCTAAAACTCTGATTTGAAAAAAACTTTCTTCAGCGGATACATCTCCTGATGGAAAATCTTTTGCATATAATTTCAAATTTTTGGTAAAGAATACTTTGGCCACCAGGAGGCGTAAGTGTTAATTTTTGCTTCTGATGTATTTGCCATAAAATCTGAGCTTCTATAATCTCGATTGAAAAATTCTTTCGTGGACTGATATCACTCACATCGATGAACGTTTTCGGAATATTTTCTTCTTAAAATATTCCGCAGTTTCTCCGACAGGGGCGTAGATGTACATCTTATTTTGTCAATATCTCTACTTCTAGGAATATGATTTGAAAAATTTCTTCTTTGTTGCATAGTGTTTTCCGTGTGACATGTTTTTCTTATAATTTCAGAATTTTCAAGTAATTCATAGGCTTTCCGCTAGGGCGTAGCTGTAAATTGCGTTTCCCCCTATATCTCTGCTTCAGAATCTCCGATTTGAAAAATTCTTTCTGCACCAGATACAGCTCCTGATGGGAAATCGTTTGCACATAGTTTCTAATTTTTGTAAAAAAATAGTTTGGCCACCAGGGGGCGTAAATCTTAATTTCCGCTTCTGTTGTATTTGCAGCAAAATATGAGCTTCTAAATTTTTGATTGAAAAAAACGTTGTTTGTTGACCGATACTACTCATGTTGACAAACCTTCAAGAAACATTTTCTTCTTAAAATAGTGCATGGTTTCTACGCCAGGGGGCGTAGATGTATATCTTATTTTTGTCAATATCTCTACTTCTAGGAGTCAGATTTGAAAAATTCCTTCTTTGTTGGATAGTGTTTCTAGTGTGACATGTGGTTCATATAATTTAAAATTTTTCAAGCAATTCATAGACTTTCCGCTAGGGGGCGTAAATGTAAATTGCTTTTGCCCCTATATCTCTGCTTCTAAATCTCCGATTTGAAAAATTCTTTCTGCACTGCATACAGCTCCTGATGGGAAATCGTTTGCACATAATTTCTAATTTTTGTAAAAAAATAGTTTGACCACCAGGGGGCGTAAATCTTAATTTCCACTTCTGTTGTATTTGCAGCAAAATATGAGCTTCTAAATTTTCGATTGAAAAAAACGTTGTGTATTGACCGATACTACTCATGTTGACAAACCTTCAAGAAACATTTTCTTCTTAAAATAGTGCATGGTTTATACGCCAGGGAGAGTAGATGTATATCTTATTTTTGTCAATATCTCTACTTCTAGGAGTCAGATTTGAAAAATTCCTTCTTTGTTGGATAGTGTTTCTAGTGTGACATGTGGTTCATATAATTTAAAAATTTTCAAGTAATTCATAGACTTTCCGCTAGGGGGCGTAAATGTAAATTGCATTTCCCCCTATATCTCTGCTTCTAAATCTCTGATTTGAAAAATTCTTTCTGCACCACATGCAGCGCCTGATGAGAAATCGTTTGCACATAGTTTCTAATTTTTGTAAGAAATGGTTTGGCCACCAGTTGGCGTAAGTCTTAATTTCCGCTTCTGTTGTATTTGCAGCAAAATATGAGCTTCTAAAATCTCGATTGAAAAAAAAAGTCATTTGTTGACCGATACTACTCATGTCGACAAACCTTTTAGGAAAATTTTCTTCTTGAAAAAATGCATAGTTTCTACGCCAGGGGGCATAGATGTATATCTTATTTTTGTCAATATCTCTACTGCTAAGAGTACGATTTGAAAAATTCCTTTTTTGTTAGATAGTGTTTCCGATGCGAAATGTTTTTCCTATAAATTCAAAATTTTTCAAGTAACTCAGACTTTTTGCTAGGGGGCATCAAAGGTAAATTGCGTTTTCTGCGTTATTTCTGCTCCTAAAGCTCCGATTTGAAAAATTCTTCCTGTATCGCATACAAGACCTGATTGAAAATATTTTTCACATAATTTCTAATGTTTGGTAAAAAATGGTTTAGCCACCAGGGGTCATAAGTGTTAATTTCTGCTTCTGAAGTATTTGTTGCATAATCTGGGCTCCTGAAAACTCGATTAATTTTTTTTCTTCGACCGATACTGCTTATATGGATAAACCTTTTGAGAATACTTTCTTCCTAAAATATTGCATGGTTTTCTCACCAGGGGACGTAAAGTCACATCTTATTTTTGTCGGTATCTCTGTTTCTAAGTGTTCGTAAGCTCACGATTTCGTTTACAGCAATATGTAAGGGATTAAAAACCCTATTGAAATACTTCTTTCTTTGGTCAGATCTATTGTTTTCCATACCGGTTCCATTGACTTTGAATAGCTTTGATAAATTTAATTTGCGTCGGAATGGATTGAAAGACGTGTTTATTACACCCGAAAATTCGGTGTCATTTTTCTTGTTGAAAATTGTTTTAGAAAGGGAGGCTCCTGTCAACAGAGGGACCAATATCATATGTAACCTCTACTGAACGTTTTAAACATTGTAATGGTTATATGTATATATATATATATATGTACCCATTGTTGAATATTTTATTATTATTTCAAAATGTTTGAACAATAGAAATACATCTTATGTGTGAATTTGATTTTGAGAGTGTTGTTACTAGTCATACAGCTAAGAAAGTGAGAAAGAGACCTATGTAATATACCTGAGCCCTAATTAGGGTTCAGGTTTGTCTACCTTGTTGCCCACCCCAGAAAACCTGGATGTTTTTTTTTTTTTTTTTTTTTTAAACCTTAAAAATCCATTTAAAAATGCATTTACAACTAGGATTAAAAATCCATGAAAAAATGGCACTTTTCTCAATTCAGGTATTAGGTATTTAATTATTTCATTCTTTTTTAAGTATCTTCATTATACTAGGGCATCCACTCAGTTTCCAGTACTTTCATTAAACAAGGAGTTTCAGTTTTCAAAAACTGCTTGTTACTCTTCCAAAATACTTACTCACTTCAAGGTCACACAAGCAGTTTTACGTTACAATTTATTACAAACTGTAAGATTATCAAAATTACTAGTACAAATTTTACAGATTTGTAGATTGCTAACAAATTCCATGACATTTCAAGTATTCCACAATCAGATTTGCTTCTTACAATGAAATATAGATATATATTCTGTCATGTCTACCTCATGATAGATAGCACCAACATTATATATTGGTAAAAGATTTTGTTTCTACAGGGGACTTACCATTTTTCTGGCCCTAGGCCTCTAAGTGCCTTAGTGCCCTGGTGAAATGAGGAATCTTTTTTTCAATATGGTGATTTAGCATTTACTTTTTAGGCCACCTCCCATTTCTTTTGCTAAGTTGATTATTAGACACCAGAGTGGTTCTTTTCCCATCCCACCTTCTCTGTTGAGTAATTATTAGACTCCAAAGTGGTTCTTTTCACATCCCACCTCTTCTGTTGAGTATTTATTAGGCTTTAGAGTTGTTGTTTTTATCTCCCATATCTTCTGTTGAGTTATAATTAGGCTAGAGAGTTGTTTTTACCTACAACCTTTTCTGCTGAATTATTATTAGGCTCCAGTTGTTATTACCTCTCACTTCTTTAGCTAAGTATTTACTAGGCTCCAAAGTTATTGTTTTAACCTCCCTGAGTTAAAAACAGCAACTCCTCTGCTGAATTATAATTAGGCTTGAGAGTAGTTTTTACCTCCTACCCCTTCTGCTGAGTAATTAATAGGTTCTAGAATTGTGTTTTTTCTCTGGGTTCTCTCCCTACATATAGAGTTATTCTATTCAAAAATGAAAATGTGTGTCTTTTCTCTTCAATAAGACTTAGCCATTTCGCCTTTCAAAATTTAAATATTACTATTTAAAATATGTTCTGTATATATTTGATTTACAATAATTGACATTTTATTGGGAATAAAAAGAAGTGGTTGCTTTTCCTGCTATGACAAAATGCTGTTTCTCAACCCTACCTACCATTATATTTAAATAGGATAACATTAAAAGAGAACAGTGTCTGCCGCATTTTAAACAGCAGCAGGCTGATTTACCTGCTACTGCAAAAAGCAAGGTTCTCAGCCCTTCCTCTGTTTGCACTCAGGAAAAATTTAGAAAATAGGTACACTGCCCTGACAAAGTAAGATTCTTTGTTCTTTCAGTTGCAGATCACTGGATAAAATGAATATGTTCTACTGCCCTTTCAACAGCTTATTAAACTGTTGAATAAAAAATTTAGATTAAATACTCTGTCTTCTTTTTTTATTGAAATACAAATCATTTTCAGTACTCAGCCATTTTCAACAGACATTGGAAAAAAAAATATTTTACTTTTAAATTAAGGCAAGTAATTTTTACCTTCAGGTAATCTGCCATCCTGGTCAATTGTTTACAAGGGAAAAAGTGAAAATTCTAAAATAATAAAAAATTACAACATTCACCCTAAAAAAGTGAATTTTTGATATAAATTTGTAAAAATCAAAGTGGAAAGAAATAACGAAAATGCTGAGCACTGTACACACATATAAAATAAAATCAAAACTAAAAACACCCATCACAAAAAATAAATATTACACTAAGAAATTTTTATAAGTCTTTTTGTAGGATCACCAAACTTTAGTCCTGTGAAGTCACACGTATTAAAGCGACCAAAAAAATATCTAAAACTCATGACTAATAATGTGCAAACAGCTTTCATAAACAACTGCAGTTTTAGCTTCATGGGTGATTCACCCACAGAGACACTAATTTTAAAATGGTCAAAAAACTCTAATTATCTTATTTTGGAATGCAAATAGCATTCACAAAAAAAAAAATGCACAACTGCATTACCTCACATTTAAAATGGCCGACAAATCTCCAAGAATTATACCCTAGAATACAAATAGCATTTGCAAAAGACAAATGTGATTTCCTGGGTGACAGAACTCCAGAGCTACACATTTAAAATGGCCAAAAACATTTCTAAAACCCATATACTGAATGCAAATATCATTCATAAACAACAAATGCAGTTTCCTAGGTAACACAACTATAGATACATACAGTTAAAATAGCCACAAAATCTCCAAGCCTGGTAAAAACAAATGCAGTTTCCTGGGTGACACAACTGCAGAGAAAAACAGGGTGCAGTGGTCTAAGTAATTGCTTCTGATCATTCATCCAAGATGGATTCCTGGTTTGAATCCCTGTGAGGCATGCATGTTGTGTTTGTCTTACAGCACTGGTTTGCTTTCTTCCCTGTAACCAGTGACCCTAAATTAGGGACAGGCAACTGCTTATAGCCCACTGAGTTGTCCACAGCGGTTGTTAAACCCTCAATTTAAAAAACAAACAAACATACATTCAAAATGGCTAAAAAATATTTTGCAGTTATATGCTGGGATGCAAATGACATTCGTAAACAATGGTCACCCACCCTTAGAACCACACATTTAAAATGGCCAAAAAACCTCTGAAAATCATATTCTGCAATGCAAATATCATTCACAAATGATAAATACACACCCAGAGAGCCACACATTCAATATAGGGGGGAGGGTTCTAAATCCCATATCCTGAATGCAAATATTTATTCATTCAAAAACAACAAACACAGTTTCCCTTGGTGAAACAACCATAGAGACATACATTTAAAATGGCCACAAAACCTCTAAGACCATCATACCCTGGAATGAAAATGGCATTTGTAAATAATAAATGTCTTCCCAAATTCCTACAATTTTGTAACAGCCAAAAAAAAAAAAAAAAACAGAAGAAAAACAGCAACTCTGAAACCTATACTTTGGAATGCAAATCACATTCACAAACAAATGTGATTTCTTGTATGACCAACCTGCAGAAGCACACACTTAAAATTAAAAAAAAATCTCTAAAATCATATCCTGCAATGAAAATAGTATTCATAAACAATATACACACAACAGAAGAGCTGCAGATTTGAAATGCAAAACGAAAAAGGAAAAAAAATCCAAAAACCTTATCCTCAGGGCCAGATGGAGCTTTTACAGGGCCCGGGGAGAAATTTCATTGGGGGAGAGGGGCAGAGAAAACTCTCATTGCCTAGGAAATGAATCTCATATTTTAATAAAGTTGAAAACACAAATTTGCCGGTGACATAGATTGAATCAGCCTCCTTCTGCTCCGGGTCGGAATACCTTCCCAATTAAACTACACAGATGGAATTTATCACTGCAATTTTTCTGTTTTGACATGTGATCTGTAGTATGTCATAATGAAAACTATCATAAAGATAAAATGAATATCTTAAAGAAGAATTTGCTTTAAGCTTAAGGAAAAGCCCATAATATGGATTGAAAGTTCAGAGAGAGAGACAGACAGGCAGAGATGATTATCTCAAAGAAGTATTTGCTTTAAGCTTAAGAAACGACCATAATATGAATTGAAAGTTCAGAGAGAGAGAGAGAGATGATTATCTCAAAGAAGCATTTGCTTTAAGCTTAAGAAAAGACTATAATGTAGATTGGAAGTTCAGAGAGAGAGAGACAGAGAGAGGCAGACAGACAGAGAAGAAGTATTTGCTTTACGCTTAAGGAAAGACCATAATATGGATTGAAAGTTCCGAGAGAGAGAGAGAGAGAGAGTAGAAACTGTTAAAATATACAATTTTCTTTTTCTTTCCGGGGAGATGGGGTTGAGGTTGTATTGTGACTCTTATAAAAACTTCCTCACAAAATGAAAAAAATACCTACGTAGCGAAATTTTTTGGATTGCGGATATTTTTGTGTGTGAAATAACAAGGTTACCTCTAAGAAAAATTCGTATTAATAGTTTTTCCCCTAATGCATGTATTAATGACTGATTTTTAATGGAAAGTTGAGTGACTGACAAATTAGTGACTTTTCAAACTTTTTTACGCGCTCATATATGAAAAATGCTATCCCACACTCACCAACCCGCTTGGCCAGCATGGTGAGTTATGGCCAAACACCTCCAAAATGACTCCACAACTTAAATCTTGGCCCTCAGTCTCTGGCAGCTGGAATGTACTTGGCCAAGGCAGCGGCCAGTGCGACATAAAGGCAGAGGGTGCTAAGAATCCCCGGAGGACCGGACTAGGCTGCCATCTGATGCTGACCTTGGGTACGTATAATGGACACTCCCTATCTTCTGATTCAAGGCTTCTTGAATTGGAAGAGGAACTACAAAGGATCAAGTGGGACATCGTCGGGCTAAGTGAGGTAAGGAGAAAAGGAGAAGATCTCATTGAACTGAAAAGTGGACATCTCTTCTACTATCGTGGGACTGATACTGGCAGAAATAGTGGTGTTGGTTTTATAATAAACAAGAAACTGAAGGATAAAGTTGTAGAAGTTGAAAGTTCCTCTGACAGAGCTGCACGACTCGTTATCCAACTCTCGGGAAGATACCAGGCTCAGATTATTCAAACTTATGCACCCACCACAAGTCATCCTGAAGAAGAAATTGAAGAATTTTATGAGGAAATTCGTCATCTAAATAATAAAGGTAAGTAGCACTTAAAGATAATTATGGGAGATTTAAATGCAAAAATAGGGCAACGGCAACAGAATGAAACTTCAGTAGGTAAATTCGGTCACGGCAACAGAAACCAGCGTGCAAATACTCTCGTAGAGTTTGCAGAGGCAGAAGGGTTTTTCATCTTGAACTCCTTTTTCAAGAAAGAGCCACACAGGAAACGGACATGGAGACATCCAATTGGAATGACAAGTGAAATTGATTTCATTATGTGTAACAAAAAATTCATCATCCAAGACTGCAGTGTGCTGAACAAGTTCAACACATATAGTGACCATAGATTGGTGAGATGTAAGATGCACCTCAACACTAAACTCGAATGTGGCAAGCTCATAAGACAAACAAAATGTATTGACATAACCAACCTTAAAAAACACCATAATACCTTCAAGTTGGAACTGAAGAACAGATTCTCTGCTTTAGAAGGCCTAACATCGAAAGAAGTGGATATTTCGGAAGTTAACAGAAAAGTAACCAAAGCTCTTATGGAAACAGCAACAAAATTAGCTGGGTCTAAGAACAAGTTGCATGTGAACAAATTATCAGGAAAACCCAAAATGTTAATGCAAAAAAGGAGAGAGATGAGGACAACTAAAGAAGATGTGACTTCCAAAGTGGAATATATAGAGCTATGCAAGACAGTACGAAAAAGTATCACTGAAGATGTAAGGAAATTCAACTGTGAACTAGTAAGGAAAGCAATTGAAAACAACCAAAGCCTAAAGATAGCAAAGGGACATCTCAGTAAGGGAAGAAAACAGATTATGGCACTGAGAAAAGAAGATGGTTCTGTAACAAGAAATAGAGGCGAAATTTTGACAAGAGTGAAAGATTTCTACTCCAAATTATATGAAAGGGATGATACATGTACTCCAAACATCATGAAAGGTACCAGTACCAGAGTTCTACCAGTCCTCCCAGCAGAAGTAGCATATGCAATCAAGAACATGAAGCGGGGAAAAGCTCCAGGAGAAAATGGAATTACTGTAGACATCATACAAGAAGCAAGTGGAGAAATCGAAACAGTACTCGCCCAAATTTTCACTCAATGCCTTAATGAAGGGAAGATTCCTGAGGATTGGAACAATGCTACAATGATCTTGCTTCATAAAAAAGGTGACATTGAGGATCTCAGGAACTACTGACCTATCAGCCTCCTATCAGTGGTTTATAAAATCTTCACTAAAGTTCTTCACACCGCTTGAAGGTAACACTGGACATGGCTCAACCGAGAGAACAAGCTGGATTCAGGAGTGGCTACAGCACAATAGATCATATCCACGTACTGAGAGAACTAATTGAAAGAGTGAGGGAATATGAACTTCCATTGTGCACGGCTTTTATCGATTGTGAAAAAGCCTTTGATTTGGTAAAACCATCAGCAGTTACAATGGCTCTGAAATCCTGCGGTATTGAAGATGCATACATTAATATTATTAATAACATCTATGAAAATGCAAGTGCAAATATTCGGCTGTTTGAAAATACAACACACATAAAAATTGGAAAAGGAGTGAGACAAGGTGGCAACATATCTCCGAAGCTCTTTAATGCCACATTGGAAAATGTCTTTCAATCACTGAACTGGGAAAACAAAGGGATAAAGATTAATGGAGATTATCTAACCCACCTTCGTTTTGCTGATGACATAGTCATTTTTGCAACTACCCCACCAGAGCTGCAGAGTATGATCCAGGAACTTGCTGACAAGAGTAAAGAAGTGGGATTAAAAATGAACTTTCAGAAGACAAAAGTGATGTTCAATGCTTTTACAAGAAATGAAGATTTATCGATTGATGGAGAAAAGCTGGAGATAACAGACACGTACGTTTATCTTGGACAGCAGATATCAAGTGAGGGTCACATTGATGAAGAAATTTATCGGCATACAAAACTTGCCTGGAGAGCTTTTGGAAGAAACAGCATAATTTTCAAGAGCAATATGCCATTATGTCTTAAAAAAAAAGTGTTTGATGAATGCATCCTTCCAGTGCTTACGCATGGTGCAGAGACGTGGACCTTAACTAAAAGAGACATACAAAGGCTGCAGACAACTCAAAGTAGCATGGAGAGGTGCATGCTTGGTGTAACCAGGAGAGATAAGAAGAGAAACTCGTGGATCCGAAAAATGACAAGAGTGGAAGACATCATGATCAGAGTTAAATCCCTGAAATGGCAATGGGCTGGATATACTGCCAGAAGGACAGACCATCGATGGACAGCCAAAACTTTAGATTGGATTCCAAGGGACAGGAAAAGATCCAGAAGACCACATGGAGATGGGTGGATGAAATTAGAAAGTATGCGGGAGTGACATGGAGGAGACTGGCACAAGACAGACCGTTGTGGAGGAAACTTGGGGAGACCTTCGTCCAGCAGTGGATTGATAATGGTTGACAATGATGATGATGATATGAAAAGTGTGGTTTTTTTTTTTTCCAGTAATGTTTTTAAAGTCACTGAATAATTGTCCTCCATATGTAAACCGAAAGCAACTTTGGTACTGTTCTTATTTCTTTAAATTTAAGTACCTGGTTTGCACACAAATTTTAAAGTATATAAAAGTAATGGCCACAAAACAATGACATTTAATTTGCTACTCCATGAATGAGGAAAATATTAAGGTGGTTACAATAATAACTAGAAATCTGCAAATCTTAGTATTTGTACAGCAAAGAGCGATAACCTATTAAAAAATAATGGGGGGGACTGGAAACAAAACAAAAAGAAAAAACTAAAAAAATGTCCTCTTACAGACCTCGCACCCTAAAACTTACACACACACATACAGAGTCAAGTAATAACTACAAAAAAATTACATTGAGAATGATTTTCCCCCTAAACAGCGGGGCCCTTCAAGGCGTGGGGCCCGGGCGACAGTCCCTGTTGCCACTGTAGTCCAGCCGGCCCTGCTTACCGTTCAATTCAAATAACATTTGTAAACAACAAATGCTTTTTCCATGGGTGACACACACACAGAGTGACACATTTAGAATGGCTAACAAAATCTTTAAAAATTATATCATACAATGCCAAGGGCATTTGCAAAGTACAAATGCACATCCTAAGAGCCACTATTTGAAATACTTAAAAAATATCCAAATATCATATCCCTGGAATGCAAATAGCATTTGCAAACTACAAATGTGCATCCACAGAGCCACATATTTAAAATGGCCAAAAAATATCTAAAGCTCATTTCCTGGAATTCAAACAGCATAGCAACAAACCATTCAGTTTCCCGGGTGACACACCCACAAAGCAGCGCATTTAAAATGGCCAAAAAATATGCAAATATCTCATCCTATAATGCAAAAACATACTTGAAAACAACAAATGCACACCCGCAGAGCCATCAATTTAAAATGGCCAAAAAAGTCTCAAGGAATCATTTCCTGGAATGCAAATATCATTTGTAAGAACAAATGAAGTTTTCTACATGCTGCACCTTAAGAGCCTTATATTTAAAATGGCTAAAAAATGTTTAAAAATTATGTCTCAGAATGTAAATTGCATTTTCTAACAACAAATACACACCCCCAGAAACACACATTTAAAATGACCAAAAAATCTTAAAAAATCATACACTGAAATGCAAACAGCATTCATAAACAACAAGTGCAAGTTGCAGACACACATTTCAAATGGCCAAAGACCTTTTACAGATAATACCCTGGAATACAAACAGCATTTTAAACAAAAAATGCAATTTTCTGGATGACAAACCCACAGAGTTTCACATTTAAAATGCCTTCCTGGCACCTCCCCCCCCCCAAATTTAAAGTTAGATCCTGGTTGCAAATAGCATCACTGAATAACAAATGCATACCTGCAGAACCACAACCTTGAAATGATAAATTAATATCCAAAAATCACACCCTAGAATGCAAATAGCATTTTTAAACAACAAATGTACACCCACAGACCCACATATTTGAAAATGGCAAAAAAAAAAAAAAAAAGTCTGTAGAAATGATTTTCTGGAATGTAAATAGCATCAGTACATAACAAATGCATACCCACAAAGCCACAAACTTAAAATGGCTAAACAATCTTTAAACATAATACAGTGTAATTCCAATAACATTCTTAAATGACAAATGCTGTTTACTGGTTGACACACATGCATGAAAAATATTTAAAATGGCAAAAAAGATCTATAAAAATCCCATCTTAGAATGCAAATAGCATTTGCAAAGGACAAAGACATATCCCAAGAGCCACACATTTGAAATACTTAAAACAGTATCCAAAAATCATACCCTGGAATGCAAATAGCATTCGAAAAAAAAAAAAAAAATTCTGGAATGACACACTCACAGAGCCATGCATTTAAATTGCCCCAAAAAATCTGCAAAATTGGTATCCTGGAATGCAAATAGTATTCATAAATAACAAAGGAAATTTGCTGTGTGTATTGTACATATAAAATGGCACAAAAATCTCTAAAAATCATATCCTCAAACGCAAAAAGCATTACTACACAGAAACGCATCCTCACAGAGCAACAATTTTTAAAATGGCCAAAAAACATCTAAAAATCATACTGGGGAATGGAAATAACATTTTCAAACAACATATGTATCCCCTCAGAGCCACACATTTAAAATGATAACAAAATCTAAAGAAATCTTATCTTTGAATGAAAACAACATAGAAGATATGCATTCCCAGAGAGCCACGCATTTAAAATAGCCCAAAAATGATGTCCTGGAATACAAACAGCATTAGTACAAAACAAGTGCACACCCATAGAACCACACATCTGATATCCAGGGCCAGATTGAGGTGGGGTCTACAGGGGCTATAGCTTTGGTGCCCACCATGAACAGGGGCCCAGGATGCATGCCTGGGCAAGTATTAGATAGATAGGTAGAGAGAGAGAGAGGTTTATAAAATAGTTTTACTTTTGTCTCACATGATTTCTACTTGTTCAGAAAACAGAAGCTGGAAGATGAGCAGATTTCAAGGCAGTGACTTACCAAGGATAAAGGTTTCATATCACTGTGCATAACGGGGTCGCTGAGACAGTTTCAGCTTTTTCACAACCATCCACCCACACCTCTTAATTTGTACTCAGAACCATTAGTAGAAGTCCCCTGTGGCTTCACATTGCATAACAAAAATGATGCACTACAAAAAGTAAACAATGCTAAATCAGAAAATCCAAGACAAAATCTAGGAATCTTAAGCTTCTAACTCATGTTCTTGTGAGATAACTTTGTATTTACAGATTTTTGTTTTAACAGACTTCAACACTGATTGTCCATCATCCGTATTTCCTTGCAACTGTTGTTATCCGCATTAATTATTCTTTCTGAAATTCAATTTTGCTTGTATGTGTATATGCTCTCTTTATCGAATTATAAAGAGCATTTCTTTTTGTGCTGTCGGTTGGTTAGAGTTATTTGGAATCAGTATTGGTACATTAGATGGTTTTTGATGTACTTTGAATTGAAATTCATGATTTGTTATTGTTATCCAAACATCTAAAAAAGATGTACTCTTGTTTTTCTCCATTTCTACAGTTAAAAGTATGGTTGGAAAAATTTCTGTAAAACTTTTTGCTAGGATTTTTAAGTTCTCTTCTTGTATATTTGAAACCAAAAAAGTGTCATCTACATAACGTTTATATATTAATGGTTGTTCTGTTAATGTGTTTATTATATTGCTTTCAAGTTTACTAAAAATGTTTGCAATCAGGACTGTAAAATAAATAATAAAAATATACGGCATCTTCATATCTATGGTCACTTTTCAAATTTACTCAGTAAATTAATTAATATATCTTTGAAAAAAAGTACCTAATATGCAAGGAATTAGGATAATAAGAAATAAATGTGTAGAACACTTTTAAGGTCACTAATGGACAATGTTCATGACTGCCACGCAGAAGGCCTCAGGTTCTATCCCAGGCAGGTACGAAAGCACGAACCACTAAATATCCGCCGTGCTTCGAATGAGCACATTAAGTCGTCCGACCCTCGGGTATTGGCCTCCCGGAAATAAATAAGGGCGTCTTCCTCCCCCTTTCTACCTCACTTCCGTGTCACTTTCCTATCGGGCCCTCTAGCCCAAATCTTCTAGCATTCTGTTGCTACCACTTTTAGCAAGATCTGTTAGAAAACAGAAGAGAAATTCATTAGAGGAGCCTATGCTGTTAAGGTCATACAGCTTTAACTTGTTTTGCAAGCTTTATGAATATCAGCACGGCCGATTCAAATTTGCTGACAATCCTCTTAAATTTTGACTCCCCAAAAGGTTAAAAATGAAACATACCCACCCCCATTTCTGAAGTGTAGAATAAGTTTTACTATAATTCCCTTGTTTCACCGTACACCATAGCTTTAAAAGGTCTGCAAATTTACGACAATTTGTTACCCATGTAATTTGTATATGCCACCCATAATGTCGTAGTAACATAATGTACCAATCTCCGGGGTATGAATTTACCGGGTCAATATGACCAGAGGGTGAATGTAAGTGACTCTACTGAAATTAGCTGTGCTTCCTAATGACCAACACAGAATGGATATTTGAATCAAACGAACGCTGCCAGGAGAGCTCTGGGCAAGCGGAATTGTGGTATCTCAGAGAAAGAGAATGATTACATATTTATATAATCTATGATATTTTGAATCTGATTTTAAAAAGAATAACAATCAGTGATAGAATAAGTAAAATTAATGTATGTATATGTAATGGAATATTAAAAAATAGGAAAAACTTCCACAAAAAATCGAAGCTTGGGTACCCTCCATGGACCGGGGCCCAGGCAGCTGCCTGGACTTACCATACTCGAATCTGGCTCTGCCCACTTCACACACAAAGCATCAAATAGGTTAGTACATAAGTGAGGTTGCAGCAAAATAATAAGTCTGTACATTGTAAGGTATTTTGAAAATGCTGATTATAAACCCATGACTTTCAGTGTCCCAAAAGGGGAAATAATTACTGGCTCTTGATAACATTTTATTCCATATTTATACATATTCAGATTGTTGTGTTTCTTTGAACAGTGAGCTTTTGTCATTTTGAGAAAACACTACACAATGTCCTTGTAATCCTAGGTGACATTCTATATTTGTGTGGTTAATCAGAGGAAATGTTTTTATTAGTTTTGTTTACTGCTGAGGTTAAATTAATATTTTCTTCATAAAATTAAAATACATGTTGTTGTTTTTTATTGGGGGTTTATGAGCTATACTCAATGGGCTATAAGCAGTCACCCATCTCTAATTTATTGTTACTGACTCCAGGGAAGAGAGAGAACCAGTGCTGTAAGACAAACACAGCAACATCATGCCTCAGTGGGATTCGAACCCAAACCCATCTCGGACCAATGATGACAAGTCAGTGTTTAGACCACTGTGCGCCATGGCAGCAGACCACACATTTCCAACAGACATAAGAAAAATCAGTCAACTGTTGGATTATTTTTCTATTTTCAAGACGTGGGCATTTTTTTCTCATACCACTGGTTTCAGGAAAGGAACAGAGGCAGCAGTATCAGACATACACACCATCTGTGTGACATCCAGGGCTTGACACCAGGTCTAATTCAACTAATGGTCAGAAGGCAGTTTCTTTGACCACTTTTTCCCTGGAATGGCTAAGTAGGATCTATATGCTAATTCATTCACAGATGTACGCATACATACACTACCATATAAAATATACCTGGATATCTGTTGAAATGCAATGGGCAGTCTTATCAAAGGTCATGATTCAGACTAGTATACAAGGAAAGTCAGGTGAGCCACAGAAGTTTGTTTTATCTAAATCGTAGTTTCCGAATTTTGCAGTTGATTTCAAAGATAATTAAACATACCTTTTCCAAGAGTGTTATATAATCACTTTTAAGTGATGTATCAAGTGACATGCAGGGCTTGATTAAAGCACAAATCAGCAGGCCCCAGGCATCAGGATCCCATTGCACTGGGGGGCCCTTTTTGAAAATTGTTTTAGAAAGGGAGGCTCCTGTCAACAGAGGGACCAATATCATATATAACCTCTACTGAACGTTTTAAACATTGTAATGGTTATATATATATATATAGAGAGAGAGAGAGCTGCACGACTTGTTATCCAACTCTCGAAAAGATACCAGGCTCAGATTATTCAAACTTATGCACCCACCACAAGTCATCCTGAAGAAGAAATTGAAGAATTTTATGAGGAAATTTGTCATCTAAATAATAAAGGTAAGCAGCACTTGAAAATAATTATGGGAGATTTCAATGCAAAAATAGGGCAACGGCAACAGAATGAAACTTCAGTAGGTAAATTCGGTCACGGCAACAGAAACCAGCGTGGAAATACTCTCGTTGAGTTTGCAGAGGCAGAAGGGTTTTTCATCTTGAACTCCTTCTTCAAGAAAAAGCCAAACAGGAAATGGACATGGAGACATCCAAATGGGACGACAAATGAAATTGATTTTATTATGTGTAACAAAAAATTCGTCATAGAAGACTGCAGTGTGCTAAACAAGTTCAACACAGGTAGTGACCATAGATTGGTGAGATGTAAGATGCACCTCAACACCAAACTTGAACGTGGCAAGCTCATAAGACAAACAAAATCTATTGACATAACCAACCTTAAGAAACACCATAATACCTTCAAGTTGGAACTGAAGAACAGGTTCTCTGCTTTAGAAGGCCTAACATCGGAAGAAGTGGACATCTCTGAAGTTAACAGAAAAGTAACCAAAGCTCTTATGGAAACAGCAACAAAATTAGCTGGGTCTAAGAACAAGTTGCATGTAAACAAATTATCAGGAAAAACTAAAATGTTGATGCAAAAAAGAAGAGAGATGAGGACAACTAAAGAAGATGTGACTTCCAAAGTGGAATATATAGAGCTATGCAAGACAGTAAGAAAAAGTATCACTGAAGACGTAAGAAAATTCAACTGTGAACTAGTGAGGAAAGCAATTGAAAACAACCAAAGCCTAAAGATAGCAAAGGGACATCTCAGTAAGGGAAGAAAACAGATTATGGCACTGAGAAAAGAAGATGGTTCTGTAACAAGAAATAGAGGCAGAAATTTTGACAAGAGTGAAAGATTTCTACTCCAAATTATATGAAAGGGATGATACATGCACTCCAGACATCATGAAAGATACCAGTACCAGAGTTCCTCCAGTCCTTCCAGCAGAAGTTGCACATGCAATCAAGAACATGAAGCGGGGAAAAGCTCCAGGAGAAGATGGAATTACTGTAGACATCATACAAGAAGCAAGTGGAGAAATTGAAACAGTACTCGCCCAAATTTTCACTCAATGCCTTAATGAAGGGAAGATTCCTGAGGATTGGAACAATGCTACAATGATCTTGCTTCATAAAAAAGGTGACATTGAGGATCTCAGGAACTACTGACCTATCAGCCTCCTATCAATAGTTTATAAAATCTTCACTAAAGTTCTTTCACACCGCTTGAAGGTAACACTGGACATGGCTCAACCAAGAGAACAAGCTGGATTCAGGAGTGGCTACAGCACAATAGATCATATCCACGTACTGAGAGAACTAATTGAAAGAGCGAGGGAATATGAACTTCCATTGTGCATGGCTTTTATCGATTATGAAAAAGCCTTTGATTCGGTGAAACCATCAGCAGTTACAATGGCTCTGAAAACCTGCGGTATTGAAGATGCATACATTAATATTATTAATAACATCTATGAAAATGCAAGTGCAAAGATTCGGCTGTTTGAAAATACAACACACATAAAAATTGGAAAGGGAGTGAGACAAGGTGACACCATATCTCCGAAGCTCTTTAATGCCACATTGGAGGGTGTTTTTCAGTCGCTGAGCTTGGAAAACAAAGGGATAAAGATTAATGGAGATTATCTAACCCACCTTCGTTTTGCTGATGACGTAGTCATTTTTGCAACTACCCCATCAGAGCTGCAGAGTATGATCCAGGAACTTGCTGACAAGAGTAAAGAAGTGGGATTAAAAATGAACTTTCAGAAGACAAAAGTGATGTTCAATGCTTTTACAAGAAATGAAGATTTATTGATTGATGGAGAAAAGCTGGAGATAACAGACACGTACGTTTATCTTGGACACCAGATATCAAGTGAGGGTCACATTGATGAAGAAATTAATCGGCGTACAAAACTTGCCTGGAGAGCTTTTGGAAGAAACAGCATAATTTTCAAGAGCAATATGCCATTATGTCTTAAAAGAAAAGTGTTTGATCAATGCATCCTTCCAGTGCTTACGTATGGTGCAGAGACGTGGACCTTAACTAAAAGAGATATACAAAGACTGCAGACAACTCAAAGAAGCATGGAGAGGTGCATGCTTCGTGTAACCAGGAGAGATAAGAAGAGGAACTCGTGGATCCGAAAAATGACAAGAGTGGAAGACATCATGATCAGAGTTAAATCCCTGAAATGACAATGGGCTGGACATACTGCCAGAAGGACAGATCATCGATGGACAGCCGAAATTTTAGATTGGATTCCAAGGGACAGGAAAAGACCCAGAAGAAGACCACATGGGAGATGGGTGGATGAAATTCGAAAGTATGCAGGGGTGACATGGAGGAGACTGGCACAAGACAGACCGTTGTGGAGGAAACTTGGGGAGACCTTCGTCCAGCAGTGGATTGATAATGGTTGACAATGATGATGATGATGATATATATGTAACCATTGTTGAATGTTTTATTATTATTTTAAAATGTTTGAACAATAGAAATAGATCTTATATGTGAATTTGATTTTGAGAGTGTTGTTACCAGCCATACAGCTAAGAATGCGAGAAAGGGGCCTATGTAATATACCTGAGCCCTAATTAGGGTTCAGGTTTGTCTACCTTGTTGCCCACTCCAGAAAAACTGGATTTTTTTTTTTTTTGGAAAACCCTAAAAAACCATGACAAAATAGCATATTTTTTTTTATTCAGGTATTAGGTATTTGATTATTTCCTTTTTTTTTTATCTTCATAATACTAGGGCATCCACTCAGTTTCCGGTACTTTCATTAAAGGAGCAGTTTCAGTTTTCAAAAAACTACTTATTACTCTTTCAAAATACTTACTCACTTCAAAGTCACATAATCAGTTTTACTTTACAATTTATTATGAACTGTAAGATTATCAAAATTATTAGTACAACTTTTACAGATTTGTAGATTGTTAACAAATTGCATGACTTTTCAAGTATTCCACAATCAGATTTGCTTCTTACAATGAAATATAGATATATATTCTGTCATGTCTATCTCATGATAGCACCAGCATTATATATTGGTAAAAGATTTTGTTTCTGCAGTTGACTTACCATTTTCCTGGCCCTGGGCCTCTAAGTGCCTTAGTGCCCTGGTAAAATGAGGAATCTTTTTTTCAATATGGTGATTTAGCATTTACTTTTTAGGCCACCTACAATTTCTTTTGCTAAGATAATTATGAGACACCAGAGTCGTTCTTTTCACATCCCACCTTCTCTGTTGAGTAATTATTAGACTCCAGAGTGGTTCTTTTTACATCCCACATCTTCTGTTGAGTAATTATTAGGCTTTAGAGTTGTTGTTTTTACTTCCCACGTCTTCTGCTGAGTTATTATTAGGCTAGAGAGTTGTTTTTACCTCCCACCTTTTCTGCTGAGTTATTATTAGGCTCCAGTAGCTATTATCTCTCACCTCTTCAGCTAAGTATTCACTAGGCTCCAGAGTTATTGTTTTACCCCCCCCCCGAGTTAAAAACAGCAACTCCTCTGCTGAATTATAATTAGGCTCGAGAGTAGTTTTTACCTCCTACCCCTTCTGCTGAATAATTAATAGGTTTTAGATTTGTGTTTTTTCTCTGGGTTCTCTCCTCCCTCCCTACATATAGAGTTATTCTATTCAAAAATGAAAATGTGTGTCCTTTCTCTTCAAGATGCCTTAGACTTAGCCATTTTGCCTTCAAAATTTAAATATTACTATTTAAAATATGTTCTGTAAATATTTTATTTACGATAATTGACATTTTATTGGGAATAAAAAGAAGTGGTTGCATTTCCTGCTATGACAAAATGCTACCATTATATTTACACAAGATAAAATTAATAGAGAACAGTGTATGCTGCATTTTAAACAGCACCAGGCTGATTAACCTGCTACTGCAAAAGCAAGATTCTCAGCCCTTCCTCTGTTTGCACTCAGGAAAAATTTAGAAAAGAGATACACTGCCCTGGAAAAGTAAGATTCTCCGTTCTTTCAGTTGCAAATCACTGGATAAAATAAAATTGTTCTACTGCCCTTTCAACAGCTTATTAAACTGTTTAATAAAAATATTTTAGATTAAATACTCTGTCTTCTTTTTTTATTGAAATACAAATCATTTTCAATAAAAAAAAATTATTTTACTTTTAAAGTAAGGTAAGTTTTACCTTCAGGTACTCTGCCACCCTGGTCAATTGTTACAAGGAAAGAAGTGAAAATTCTAAAATAATAGAAAATTATAACATTCACCTAAAAAAGCAAATTTCTGATATAAATTTGTAAAAATCATGTTTCAAAAAAATGGAAAGAAATAGCAAAAATGCTGAGCACTGTACGCACATGTAAAATAAACTAAAAACACCCATCACAAAAAATAAATATTACACTAATAATCAAAATCTCATTCTCGGATGCAAGCAACAAATGCACACTCACAGAGCAGTACATTTACAATGGTTAAAAAATCTCCAAGAATCATACCCTGGAATGCGGCTAGCATTGGAAAAAAAAAACATGCAGTTTCCTGGATGACATACCTGCAGACCACACATTTGAAGTGGGTATAAATCATGTCCTGGAATTCAAATGGCATTTGTAAATAACAAATGCACACCGCTAGAGCCACACATTTAAAATTGCAAAAACAAACAAACAAACAAAAAAACACTCTAAAAATCATATCCTGGAAAGCAAATACCATTAGTAAACAACAAATCATGTGTTAAATATTTCCCAGCCATTTTAAATGAGTGGCTCTGAAAGTATGTAGTTTTTGTTTTCATTTGCATTTCATAACATTATACCTATCTGCCAAGTAATTATTAGGGTCTGGAGTTGTCTTTTTTTTAATTTTTTTTAAGGGGTCTCTGCCTGAAAAGAGTTACTTTATTGTAAAAAAGAAAATGTGCCTCTTTTTCATCAATAAGACTTTGGCATTCTGCCTTTCCAAATTTAAATATTGCTATTTAAAATATGTACTGTAAATATTTTATTTACAATAATTGACATCTTATTTGGAATAAAAAGAAGTGGTTGCTTTCCCTGCTATGTCAAAATGCAGTTTCACAAACCTACTTACCACTGTACTTTGGAGAATAGAGTGGCTGGTACATTTTAAAAAGCAGCAGCAGGCTGCTTAACCTGCTAATGCAAAGAGCATGTTTCTCAACCTTCCTATCATTGCACTCAGAATAAATTTAGAAAATAGGTACACTGCCCTAAAAAAGTAAGATTCTCAGCTCTTTCAGTTGCAGATCATCGTATTATATATAATGAATATGGTTCTCTGCCCTTTCAAAACCTTATTGAACTGTTGAATAAAAGCATCTTTGATTAGATATTTGTCTTCACGTTTCATCAAAAAAAAAAATCATTTTTTTCGTGCTCTGCCATTTTCAGTACTTAGACATTGTAAAAGGAATTATTGTATTTTTAAAATAAAATAAATTTTACTTTCAAGTACTTTACCATCTTGGTCAATCCTTCACGAGAAAAGTATAAAAATTCTAAACTAACTAAAAATTGCGAAATTAACCCTAAAATGGTGAATTTTTATTATAACGGTAAAAATCATGTTTTAAAAAAGTGGAAAGAAATAGCAAAAATGCTGGGCAGTGTACACACAGATAAAATAAAATAAAAACCAAAATCACCTGTCACACAAAATAAATATCACACTGTTGTGCAATCACCGAAGTTCAGACCTGCTGATCTGCACATATTAATACCACAAAAAAACATAACTAAAAATCATATCCTGGACTGTGCAAACAGCTTTCATAAACAGCATCTGCAATTAGTTCCTGTGTAACACCCACAGAGCCACACATTCAAAATTGAAAAAAAAAATAAAAAAAATCCTATCCTAGAATGCAAATAACATTCATAAACATAAAGGCAGTTTTCTGAATGACAAATGCAGAGCTACACATTTCAAATGGTCAAAAAGTCTCCAAGAATCATGCAAACAGCATTTATAAACAACAAATGTACAGCTGCTGACCCACACAATCAAAATATCATTCAGCAAACTTCTTTTATTATTATTTAAATACTAAAAACCATTTGCTGAATGAACACCTGCAGACCAACGCATATAAAATGGCCAAAAAATCTCCGAAAAGCATACCCTGAAATTAAAAAAATATTTGTAAACACAACAAATGCAACAACAACAGAGCCACATACAGTATTCAAAATGGACAAAAAGAAATCTCAAAAAATCATTTCCTGGAAAGTTAATAGTATTCATAAAACAACACATTCAGCTTCCAGAATTAAAAAGATTTTTTAGCTGTCTTAAATTTTTTTGTTGTTGTTGTTGTTGTTTTTTTGTGTCAAAAATGGCATTTCAGCATGTTATTGGAAACTTAGAATATCATATAGGTGAAGCTCAGGTACTTGGGTTATCACTAAAGATATCTTAAAAGTTTCTCTGTGTCCATTTAAAATGTGTGGCTCTTAGGGTGTATCATGCAGGAACTGCCTTTCTTGGTAATAGTTGATGTCAGGACTATTCTTGGACTTGATACCCTATAAATTTCACTAAATCTTATGTTTTACACAGGAATAAAGGAAATTACTTATAGTCAAATGTTTAGGTAGCACTCCTACAATTCCTCAAGACTACACTATAGTAGGTGTTGCCATTCATTAGCTGAATTCCAACCTTTCACATTATTTAATGTTGTAGCTGCCTCCAGGATTACAAAATAAAATTTGTAACTACCTTCCAAAATTAAAGCAAAAACAGGAAAACATTCTGCTACAGGAAGGAATGGTCTACAGCATAAAGTGTGAGTCTGGTCTCAGCTATGTGGGAAAAATAGGTAGGCAGCTTAAGAACAGATTAGCAGAACATAAAGCTGCAATTAGAAATTTGAGAAACAAAACAGGTTTGGACAGACATGTTCAAAATACACGACATAAAGTGCTTTGGAACTCTGTTGAAGTTCTGACACATCAACAGCACTTTTTCAAAAGAAAATTGTCAGAAGGACTGGAAATTGAGAGAAGAAGAGGTACAACATTGAATGATGTGAAAGCTTGGAATTTAGCTTATGAATGGCAACACCTACTATAGTGTAGTCTCAGGGAAGGGTAGGAGTGCTACCCGAAAATTTAAGTGTAAGTAATTTCCTTTATTCCTGTGTAAAACCCATAATTTAATGAAATTTATACTGCATTTCTTGTTTACAAATGATTCTTGGAGGTTTTTTGACCATTTTAAATGTGTTGCTCTAGAGTATGAAATTAGCAAATGTCATTTGCATTCTACAACATGATTTTTTAAAGATTTTTAAGTCATTTTTAATGTAGAAAGTGGAAATCACGTTCCAGATTGCCTTCATCAACAACAAAATTACAACCACAGAGCCACACATTTAAAATGGTAAAAAAATCTATAAAAACCATGTCCTGGAATACAAATAACATTTCTAAACAACAAATGAAGAACCATAGAGCCACTTTTTTAAAATAGTCAAAAATTCATATTGTGGAAAGTTAATACTACTGTAATATTCGTAAACAACAAATAGTTTCTGGCATGACATACCTGCAGAGCCCTATGTTTAGAATTGTCAAAAAAGTTCTGAAAATCATATCCTGGAATACAAATATCATTCATATGCAACAAATGCAGCTTCCGGCGTTAAAGATTTTTTACATTTTAAATGTGTGGCTTTGCAGGTGTGTCAACCAGGAAATTGCATTTCTTGTTTACCAATGTTATTTGCATTGCAGTGCATGATTTTTGGAGATTTTTTTGACCATTTGAAATGTGGGGGTGTACATTTGTTGTTTGGAAATGCCATTTGCATTATGAGACACGATTTTTAAAGATTTTATAGTCATTTTGAAAGTAAAAAAAATGTAAAAATCACATCTTATAATAAAAAATGCTGTAGTAAATAACAAATGCAACTCACAAACTGTGGACAAATTACTGAATAAATTCTCATAAGCTGAAAGCTGATGTACACATAATTACTCCCCTCCCTCCCAATTTTTTTTTAAAAAACACACTCCTTCTTCTTGAATTTCATGAAACAAGAAGGCATATTTTGCCTTTGAAAATCTGAGTATGTAACAAATGTTCTTTATGAGAGGCACAAAGATTTTTGCAATGATGTTTATATGCACAACCAATTTAATAGTTGTATTTTTGCATGTGTGGTTGCAGTTGAAACTTTTGGATGACAGATACATTTATATTCATAACCAATTTAATAGTTGTATTTTTGCATCTGTAGGAAGGGTGTAAATTTATTGTATGATGTAATACTGATAATTATAATTTTTAATACAGGCTGGTAATCACATACAGAATTCAAATTACCCAGTGGTTTGCTGGCTATTGGCCAGTAAAATTTCCATTGGACCACTGAACTACTGATTTTACTGGTCATGGCCAACAAGATTTTCTTCCTTTTTTTTTTTTTTTTTTCTAATTCGTCACAAATTAAAAAATGAATTTCTATTTCTTTTACCATGCTACACAGTTTTGTTTTTAGGCTGCAAAGTAGCAATTGGTTCATGAAATGCTGCTGGATAACAGCTATTTTTTAAATCCCTTATGATTTGTAAAGAGTGGAAGAAACAACAAATACATAAAAACAGTTTCTCATTCTTTGTCTTGTAATGGCAACAGCAGTCTTTTGTTACCTCCATCCCCACCATTCAAAGCTAAACAATAAAACATATTTAAAAAAAGGCTGCAAATTTATGTGAATTTTTGTGCCCGTGGAATCTCCTCATTCCCTGTTTATTAAAAAACAGATTGGAAATGTACTCTTAGTCTGCTATATCACCAATCCATCGAAATGTTATTTTGGAAACATTCTTTGTCATGTAAGTTGCACTTCCAAATTAGGTGTTTTAAAAACAAACATTAGAGATAATTATATTGAAATGATAAATTATTTTCTACATATATTGTAAAATATCTTTAATTTTTTTTTTATTATTTATTTTACTGGCCAGTGCACATTTTGGTTGACCAGTGGTTTGCAAAATCTAGTGATCCACTGGGCCAGTAGAAGATTTATTTCTAATTCTAACACTGACATACATGTAAACAGTATAAAAAAGTCTGAAAGACAAGGGATTAAAAAATGTATCACACACAGCAGCCATGGAAATATTATTTAAGAAGTCGTGAATATTTATTTTTTTCATTTCTGCAGCCATGAGAAAAAAATTAATAATTTTGAACAAAGCTCTTAAAATACTTTTTATAGAACTCTAGCTTGAGGGTATTTTTAGCATGTCTATCGAAAAGAAAGAAAGTTCTGATAGTATCATCATCTGTCTGTGTGTCAATGAGCGCAGTATCTCTGCACCTATCAGCAGGGATGTTGCTAGACTTTGAAATCAGGATGGGCAACAGGTGGGCAAGTTCGATAGCAACTTAATTTATGAAACACAGGAAGAAATAATTTTTTTATGCTTTTTATTACTGGCTACAAAGAATTCAGCGCTCTCCCCTGCCCCTCCCAATGACTAGATACACACACACAGAGAGACACTTGGATCTGACAAGTTATGCCACTGGTAAACCAACAAGGTAACATGACAACGACTAGTGTGTTAGTGATATATCATATAAGTGTTAGTAAAATGTCACCAAATTGTTTCTTGCTGTGAATACATTATTTTAATTGCTTTTTAAAATTTTATATATTTTATACGAAAATAGTAGTGTACCTCAACAGTTTTTTTTTTAAATGTTCTATTTATTTACCTAAATCAAATCCGGTGTAGGCTTAAGAGTGTTGGTTTAGACTTCCCTTTCCATGTTGAAACTCCCTACTTAGCAGAACAAACAGCAGGGAAATTAGTAATGACCTCTCTCAGCAAATTCCTTTTAATTGAATAAAGCTCATGCTGAGAAATGGCTTCCTAGTTTCTTAATTCGATTACTAATCAAAAACAACTATTATGGGAATTTTACTAGGAATTTTTTTATTTCAATTGCAAATTTTCGGAGAAAACTCTTCTCCTTCTTCAGGACGGGAGTAAGTGACAACAAAAAGACAGCCTGAAGAAGGAGAAGAGTTTTCTCTAAAAATTTGCAATTTAAATAAAACATTTCCTAGTAAAATTCCCATAACAGTTGTTTTTTTATTAGTAATACCCATTCATTCTCCCCTGGCCATGCAAACATGAAAGAATGGCTTAAACTAAGGATTTCGGACAGTGGAGAACAAATAAATTTTACTGACCCTGCCGATGCTATTTTGATAACTTTCCTAGGAAGTAAACAACGCACTTTCTAAGGGAAAATACGTAGGGCTACCCCAACAAAAAACAAAAAACTAATTATTACTTGGCAAAGTCCAGATTATATTTTAAGTTAAATAAAATAGAAAATGGCACATCTTAAACTGGGTGGGTGGTAGGGTAGGCAAGAAGAATTTCAAAGTGGGCTCCCGCCCAGCCTCACATCCCCTTGGCAACATCCCAGCCTATCAGTTTGATTTTAAAAATTATTTTTGGCATTAAAATGCCTGAATTTTGGGAATGATGATAGGTGAGTTTTGCCCCCTCTCTATCTCTCTTTCTTATGCATAACCTTGCCCCTAGAAGGAATAAATGTAGAAGCTGTTGAATTCAAACATATGCTATTCCATATAACTGCATCTAAAAATCTAATTGAAAAAATCCTTTTTGTCTCCAATATAAATATCTTTGCTACTAAATGCCCAATTTTGACAAATCCTTTTATGCTTCAAATCACATTCATGGATAGCTTTACTGTTTCATGAAGAACTTTGTTGCCAAATGGATAAAGATATTTTCCTTCTATTTGTCCTTCTGATAGTTTAATTCTTAACATTCTTTTTGCCTCACATATCTTGCACAATAAGCAACATTTTCTAAACAATTTGTGATTTTTGTTAATAACATTTCTGGCACTAGTGATTAAAAGTCACCATTCCTACTTGTAAATGTTTTCTTAATTCCAGAAACTTAGTTGAAAAGATTCTTTTGTGTGAATCGCTATTACCTATTGTTTTATTCACTCTGAAGAATAGAGCACATTGTGCTTTTTAAATAATGCAGTTTTCCCAATGGGAAGCAAGAATACATTTTTTCTCCATTGCTGATTTCTTCAATTTCTAAAAACCCATTTTGAGAAATTCCTTTCTCATCAGAAATTATTTAAAAGACATGCTGATTACATCCAAGAACTTGATGTCATCTTTCTTGCTATAATTGGCTGTTGACGGTTTGATTCAGGGGTTCATCCAGGAATTTCAAATTGGTGATGTATTAAAAAAGTTTTGATGGTGTTGAAAAAATTGGGGGGGGGAGTGGATGAGAGCAAATATATTGAATGCTGAAAATTCTTATAGTGAAATATTTAGGCTATAAAGCTATGGTTAAAAATGAGGAAAACTTCAAGAAATGGAGAAATGTTGAATATTTGCTGTTAAGAATGTTTATATAAAACACAAAAAATGATTGCATTATTGTTGAAGTTACTCCAAAATACAGTAGATCTGAGAAATTCATGTAAATGTCAATTGCTACTACTAACTGTGCTATAGATAATAAGAAAATTTATACTTTGAAGCTAAGAAGTATATATATATATATATGTATACTGAAGTGGCAGCGAAACTGGTACAGACGAGCTTATGCAAAATACATAGCAACGTCAACTATGCGCGTACTCTGTTGCGTCTGCCAGTGTGTATGTAAAGCGGTAGACATCCTTGCCAGCTGGCAAAGCTGTTTTCGACATGAGAATGACAAGTAATAACGATTTAAGCAATTTTAAACGCGGTGTCATAGTTGACACTTGTGAGATAGGCCATAGTATTTCGGAAGTAGAAACAAAGTTCGGATTTTCACGGACGACCATTGCAAGGGTGTACCATGACTACAAGAATTCCGGCAAAACCTCCAACCTGCGCTACCAGTGTGGCCATAAAGTACCAGAGTGGCCTCTCCAAGGATATATATACTATCTACCAACAAGCAATTGGACACCTGTGATAGCAAAGGAAAACGAAGTTTATTCACCTTCAATAGTTGGTGGAGTTTCTACGAGCGGCGATTACAGCTGCGACCCTTCGGGACATACTCTCAACCAGGCGTTGTATGACGGCTAGCGGTATTTTCTTCCATTCGGCTTGGAGAAGACAGGTCAGTTCCTTCACCAATTTCGGACGTGGGGGCACCCCTTAAGTCGATGCTCCAACTCGCCCCAGAGGTGCTCGATAGGGTTAAGTTCCGGGCTCTGCGCCAGCCAGTCCATTCGATTAACCCCATTGTCACCATACCAAGCCATGGTGGACCTCGCAACATGACAGGTGGCATTGTCATCCTGAAAGTAATATGGGTCCATCCCGTAAAACTGCCACAACGTTGGAAGCGCATGGTCATCCAAAATGGTACAATAGGTCTAGGCGTTGAATCTACCAGGAATTGCGACCAAGGGCCCCGTGCCATACCAGGAGAAACACCCCCATAGTATAATTCGACTGCCGCCGAACTTCACAATTGGCACAATACATTCCGGCAGGAGGCGTTCTCCAGGCAGACGCCAAACCCAGACCCTGCCATCGGAACGGTATAGGGTGAACCTTGATTTGTCGCTCCAGAGAACCTGTTTCCACTGTTCAACGGTCCACTGTCGACATTCTTTGCACCACGTTAGCCGAGCAGCGCTATCGGACTTGGTGATCAAAGGCTTGTGGGCAGCAGCACGTCCATGATAACCGAGCAGATGGGCTTCCTTACGGATGGTATTCATCAAAAGAACACTCCTGGATGCCTGTTGAAACTCCTCGCGGATGTGGTCCATCGATTTGATGCGGTTCTTTCGAATATCTGTATCCAGCACCCGTCAGACTCTAACCCCCAGTTTTGTGGGTCTGCCGGGTCGGGGCATATTCCGACAGTCACCTCTCATCTTTCACTTGCCAATCACGTAGGCCACTGTCGATTTTGGGTACTTCAACTCGCTGGATATGTCACGTATGGATCGGCCATTTCTGTGATACCCGACGATTACACCTTTCTCGAAATCAGAGAGCTCCGAACTGTGTGGCATCTTGCATGCGACTGGTTGCATTGTTGTTTCCCACACGATATTTAACGGCGGCGGCCGTGACGGTATCAGGACCGCAGATATCGTCGATTGCAGGGGTGTCCAATTACTTGTTTGTAGATACTGTATTTTGCTACTTCCTTCGGGAGAGGAGAAAAATGACTGAATGATGGTAACCTTGGGTATATGTGAAGTGGAAAATGGGATCTGTAGCACTACTAACAGCAGGGCCTCTTCTCCAGGGATATATATTTTGCAACTTCCTTGGGGAGAGGAGAAAAATGACTGAGTGATGGTAACCTTGGGTATATGTGAAGCGGAAAATGGGATCTGTAGCACTACTAACACTGGTGCCTCCTCTCCAGGGATATATATTTTGCAACTTCCTTGGGGAGAGGAGAAAAATGAGTGAATGATGGTACGGCCCGACTAGACGAGCGTGAGGAGACTTTCTCTACGGCCTGTACGATGAGAAGAAAATGACGCTTCAGCCAGGAATTTTGATGTTTTGAGTAGTTCCGTTTATTTACGTCTGGTGGCGCTGTTAGCCCACTGTTGCGCAACTGACCGACGTAATTCTTGTTTTTGAATTGTGCAACTAGTGTTTTCTTTGTGGTGAGTGTAGTGTATACAGATCGTCTTCACTATTGCATTACGAATGTACCTGACGGTGGTGCTTGTCTGCAAAGTGCATCCTGAGTTCTTTTTCCTAACGTGCCTTGGTGTATCCGTTTGTGTATCTTTTAGTTGTGGTCCGTGCACTCATGTTCCCGTAATTATGTTGTCAGTAGAGTTTATTGACTTTCTCTTTTCAATAATTTTTTTTTATTTTGTCGTCGACCTACTGCCGTTGGTCGACAAACTTTTCTGGGTGCCGGCTAAGTGTTTTTGGTATTTTCTGATTACTGTTTACTGTTTCCCGGGTGCTTAGAATTGTGTTGTTGATGTTGATTTCATTTCTTGCTGTAGAGTGCGCATTGTCCGACATGTTTTTTTTTTTTTGCTCAAGTGACAGCTTATTTTTTCTAGTTTTTGCTTTTGGTGTCGTTCACCAATTTTTTTTTTTTTTTTTTCCCTCGTCGGTTTCACACTCTTTACTGACACACGCTTCTGTGTTTAATGTTGCGGGTGTTTTTATTACTTTTTTTTTGCGATACGGGTACTACTAGCGTGTGGTACCGTTGGGTTTTTTTTTTTTTTTGTGTGTTGGTTCGGCAACTGACCGACGTAATTCTTGTTTTTGTTTTGTGCAATTAGTGTTTTCTTGTGGTGAGTGTTGTGCATACAGATCGTTTTCACTGTTGCATAACGAATGTACCTGACGGTGGTGCCTATCTGCATGGTGCATCCTGTGTTCTCTTTCGTAATGTGCCTTGGTGTTATTTGTGTATCGTGCACCATGTATTGTGGTCTTGGTGTCATTTGTGTATTGTGTATTGTGTTCACGGTACTGGGGTTTAGTTCCTAGTCGGTTATCTTCGGTATGGTTTTCGGTCTTGGTGGCCGCGTTATGCCTTGATTTTTTTTTTTTTTTTTGTTCGTCGGCTTCCAGCCATTTGTCGAAGAAATTCTTCGTACCTCATAGCGTTTGTTTATTGCGGCCGCTGCTTGTTGTAGAACTGTGCCTTTTTTCCTTTTCAGTTGTGCCTTGACTGTGTCTTTCTTAGCCGCCTTGCCTCATTGGTGGTTTGTGTAGTATGTATTGCTTGTTGTGTAACTGTTATTATAATTTTGCCGTCTGTTATTATTCAGCTGGCTCTGATAGCCGGTCTACGTACTCTCGACATGATCAATCTGTCATTTGCGCTATTGCTTGTGCGGATATATTTTCGTTACGGTGAGTCATTGTGCAATTTTTGTTCCCGGTGAAAATATATGTTTGTACGTTGTCATTATTTTAAATAAACGCTCTTTTGAAGCTCCTGAGTCAGGCGCCACTGCTCGTCGTAGGGAAACATCTACCTCCGCTACGAAAAATAGTTCCTTGTGTTAAGATCAAAATGCAACACAAGAACTGTCCGGAATCCATTTTTCTTCGCTCAGCAGTTTTTTGAGCAAATTTCTATGTAACACAAGTTTTTATAACGTCAGAGATTAATGTTTTTTGCTGCAGCCACGCCCTCGCCTGAACCAGATGCCGTTGCCCCCTTGCCGTTGTCGCTGACGGAAACAGCTACCTCCGCTACGAAAAATAGCTCCGAGTGTTAAGATCAAAAAGCAACATAAGGACTGTTTAGAATCCATTTTTCTTTCCTCAGCAGTTTTTTTGGACGAAATTGCTATGCAAAACAAGTTTTTCAAAACGACACAGCATTTCAGAAATAAATTTGATATAAGAAGTTACTCAGTCAAGAACCTGGCACTTTCACCTGATGCTGTCCAGCTCGGAGAAGAAGGAAGTGGTAGAAAACTTCTCCCAACACTACCACAAAAAAATGGCAATCGGAAGATCTTGAAGGAGATGTGTTACTTAAGCACGCAGCAGGGGATAGAGTTCGGACACCACCACAGTTCCGTCCACAATCCCGACTTCTACTGAAATGGATCCCTATCTCTTTAGTTTCTCGCAGGGAAACCGACTTCACCAATTTTTTTTAGGGGGCAGGGGAGGGGGAGTGTTTGAAGTATTCATACGTGGGAGAAACACTTCTCTTCAATTGCCAGGTGGTAAATTTTTTTATTTTTATTTTTTTGATTGAAGGTTTAACGACCACCGTGAGCAACTCAATGGGCTATAAGCAGTCGTCCGTCCCTAATTTAGGGGCACTGGTTCCACGGAAGGGAGAGAGTCAGTGCCGTAAGACAAACACAACATCCATGCCTCACCGGGATTCGAACCCGGACCCCGTTCGGACGAATGATCAGAGGCCATCGCTTAGACCACTGCGTCCACAATCCCGACTTCTACTGAAATGGATCCCTATCTTTAGTTTCTCGCAGGGAAACCGACTTCACGAATTTTTTTGAGGGGGGCAGGGGAGGGGGAGTGTTTGAAGTATTCATACGTGGGAGAAACACGTCTCTTCAATTGCCAGGTGGTAAATTTTTTTTTTTTTTTTTTTTTTTTTGATTGAAGGTTTAACGACCACCGTGAGCAACTCAATGGGCTATAAGCAGTCGCCCGTCCCTAATTTAGGGGCACTGGTTCCAGGGAAGGGAGAGAGTCAGTGCCGTAAGACAAACACAACATCCATGCCTCACCGGGATTCGAACCCGGACCCCGTTCGGACGAATGATCAGAGGCCATCGCTTAGACCACTGCGCCATCGGGGCGGCTGGTATATTTAAAAAGGGGGTGGGCAAAAAGATAAACTACGAGATTTCGACGTCTGTTTTAAAACGCATTTGTAATTGCTCATCAGCAAAGGAACAAGGAAAACGGAAATATTGTTTTGGTGAATATTAATATTTTTAAAAATAATATTCACCAAAAGAATACGTGCACAGTTGAAAAACTGTGAAATTCTATATTATGCAAACTTTTTATTCCAATTAGAAGCCGTCCAGCGAGAAATAACGAAAGGCATACGGAAGTTCGTGGCACGAATTTTCCTTTAGAAGAAATAAATTAGATGTTTTACTTTATAAATACTATTTATGGAGTTCTGTTACACGTTCAGTATGTGTATACTATTTATACAATTATGAGTGTAAATAGTATACACATTAAGAAATCATTTAATAGTGTACTATTTATGGAGTTCCGTTCTGTTCACTATATATGTGTGCGCGAATTATGTGGGAAATAATCATCAGATACAGTAGTTAGAAAGGATTGGGAGAATCCTTTCCAAACGATTGGCAGGAAAAAGTAAAATTGCTGTGATGTTTGCAATATTAACGGGCAGACGTTATATAAAAAATGCACTAAATGTATCAGTAACCAAAATGCTTTCGGGCACACTGCAACATCTATCCTATACGAAACGAACATTGGATAAAACGTGGGACCGATGAACTGTTCATTCACCCATTAGATGGCGCTACATTTGCGGGAAGGAATGGCTTGTAATCCGAAGGATTTCTCAAATGGGTAGAGAAAATTTTGGAGGTAGGCATTTCCATTTTTTTACACGAACTTTAGATGTTTCATCAGTATTTCGACTTATTTTTAGTAACGGGCGGTCTTACAAGTGGCAGGCTGACAAGGTGAGGGAAAAATCTGGGGTCGGCATTTTTTATTCCATCGTGCACATGTTACTCCATCCGTCTGTCTTCTGGGTATTTTTATGACGTTTCCAGAGAGTACAATGGACCGGTCAAAAATGTCATTATGTGGCCCCTCCGTCATCTTCCCTCCCGCCTCCTCGGGGAAAAAAAAAAAAAAAGGCAGAAGAACTTCCGACTCTCTCATAGACGTAACCACTGGAGGGGTCGGGGGGGGGGGGGGTTAAACCCTCCCAGATTTTCAAGCATTTGTTTTAAATCAATTTTTTCTAATGAAAGTAGACGCATTTTTATTAAATTAAAGCATTTTTTTATGAAAGGCACATTTTAACCAAAGCCTTTAAAAATTAAACACTTCCGGGAAGAAAGAGGGGGAGGGTTAATCCCCCGAAATTGTTTCATATTGGCCCTCTCTAAATACGCCCTTGTTATGTTCGTATTCTTAATTTACAGATTTTTTATTGAAAGAACTGGAATTTCTCGTCCTAACTGTTTTGGTTATGTACTGCTTTATCTTTTACCTCCAAACTTCGAAATTAAAAAACTTTGCCACCATTTTGGAGCCCCTGTTTGGGTCGGGGCCCTGGTGGCCCACCCCTTTCAGACGCTACTGCCGAAGACAAAGTATAGAAACATCGATGTTTCTCACCGATTTACAAATTCCTAAAATAAACCACTGAGAAATAGCAAATATGATAAAGTAAAAAAAGCGGGCCCTTCCATTGCTTGTGAAAGCAAAGCCATCCCGTACTGCTGTATGTGTGTCACGGTTAAATATCCTTCCGCGCTCACCAGTTGCGGAAGCTGGCTGTAGCCCTGCACGTGTGGGACGGTTAGGCCGAACCTGTTTTGCGGTGATGCTCTAGCGGTAGCACTGGATTTCCGGGTTAACGTGTAGATTATGGTGCAAAATTCAGGGACGAAAAATTTCAAAAAACTGTTACGTACATCTTATTTGAAATCAAAAACGATGTAAAATAAAAAAAAAGTTCATTGATAGACTTATTTTTGAAAAAGTTTTACGTAAAATTTACCTCTCTACACGGTACGCCGAAATCCAGTCAGCGGCGACGATGACGCTGTGACTGCCGCTAAAGCATCTGCCACGGCTGCCCGTGGTCTCAGTGGAAGCATCCCGGCAAAACAGGTTAGGCCTAACCGTGCAGCACGACCTCCAGCTTGGCTAACTGTGGTGAGCGCGGAAGGATACTCAGACACATGTACAGTGTGGCTCCGCTTTCACAAGCCGTAAATCACCGGCAGGTCCAGCTGAGCTTCGCGGCCTGAAGTGATAGCGAGGACGTCGTGTCACGGAAGGAACGACCTTTGATTCTCGTAGCCTTAAGGGGATCGTACACAAATTGCGAATGTAAATTTTTCAATTAGGAAACGAAGATAGGTTCTCTTAAGGGACCATCACCAAAATGAAATGTGACTGATTACGGCAACCCGAAAAACTATGTTTCTTAACAAGTAAGAAACCGATTTCCAAGCAAATGACATCTTTCTACTCAGAAACGAATTACTCATGAGATACGATACAGAATGACGTTCCTTCCGTCCGCCGCGTGTCCGTCCGTCCAGAAATGACTTATTACGGCCAAACCATGTTTCTTAACAAGTAACCGATTTTCAAGCAAATGGTCTCTTTCCACTCAGGAACGAATAACCCATGAGATACGATACAAAATTACGTTCCATCCGTCCGCCGTCTGTCCGTCCGTCAGAAGAATAAGAAAAATATCTCTGACGCGAAGCAACCAATTTGAACGGAAATTATTTCTTTCGACTCAGGGACGCCTCACACCAATCAGATACAATACAAAAATACGTTCCATCCGTCCCAAGTCTGTCTTTCCGTCCGTCCGTCTTTCCGGAAGCATTAAAACGCATAACTCAAACGAGGAACAACCTATTTGCACGGAAATGGTCTCTTTCCACCCAGGAACGAATTAACCATGAGATACGATACAGAATTACGTTCTGTCCGTCTGTCCAGAAGAATAAAAAAAATGTCTCCGCCGAGAAACAACCGATTTGCACGGAAATTATTTCTTTCGACTCAGGGACGCCTCACACCTATCAAATACAATACAAAATTATGTTCCATCCGTCCCAAGTCTGTCTTTCTGTCCGTCCGTCCGTCCGGAAGCATACAAATACATAATTCAACCGAGAAACAACCGATTTGCAGGGAAACGAATTCGTTCTATTCAAGTACGCCTCACACTAATCAGATATGATAGAAAATAACGTTCCATGCGTCCGCCGTCTGTCTGTCCATTTGTCCCGAAGAATAAAAGCGCATAACTTCACCGAGAAAAAACTGATTCGTACGGAAATTATATCTTTCTACTAGGGGACACATCGCACTGCCAGGTACGTTACAAAAATACGTTCCGTTCGTCGGTAGCCTGTCTGTCCGTCTGACCGGAAGTATAAATGCACTAAACCCTAAAGAGAAATAACCGATTTGCACGGAAATGATTCCTTTCTACACAAGGACGCCTCACACCTATCAGATATGATAGAAAATTTCATTATATCCGTCCGTCGTCTGTTTGTCCGTCTGTCCGTCCGGAAGTATAAAAGCACGTAATGCCACCGAGAAACAACCGTTTAGCACGGAAATGAATTCGTACTACTAAGGGGCCCTCACATAGAGGTGGAGAACTATCGATAGTTATGATTATCGACAGTTTTCGATAGTCAAAAGATAACAATCAATAATTATCGATTCTGTGTTGGCACAGTTTCTAGGGAGAAAATTTGTTTTCCGGAATGAAAAATTATTTCTGACAAGAATATGAGAAATTATGTAAAATATATTAAACATTAAACGAAAGACATCCAACAAAATTAGAAGATACACTGCAATCCAATATGGTACATAGTATTTGGACACTTCAATCAAAAAGAAAAGTAAGCACTCATATTAGAGATCTACTTTTTAAAATTTCGCACAATATTATCCTGACAAGAAAATAGTTGTATAGAATTGAACTAATATCTAATCCTAACTGTAACTACTGTGGTTCAGAGGACACTCTTCAACATTTATTTGTAGATTGCAATTTTGCAATATACATCTGGGATTGGTTACAACAATACTTAAATTATAGACGTAAATTTACTGCAGACCAAATTTTGTACCATGTACCTCTAGACTGCTCTGAATCTAATAATCTAACAATTCATTATTTAATAACAATAATAAATATAATGTATGGAAAAATCGAAATGCCGTATCTTACCAACAAAAATAAAAAAAATACGGAGCAGATTAAAATAGCTATTAAATGTGATCTCAGAAGAATACTGGAGTTTGAAACTAGAACGTTTGGAGCTCAAAAAACTTTTAAAAAAATGGAAAGTATTAGCACCAGTAATATATAAAAAAGGAACAAAAATACTAAACAAAAAATAGAATGAAGCATTTAAAATTAAAATATTAATAGCAAAAATGTGAAATATAGTAAAACTGAAAAGTACAAATTAAACTCTTAAACACATATAATTTTGTTTCCAATTACTGTCAGTATGTTGTTGGAAAAATAAAAAATATAATAATAAAATTAATGTTGACCTTTTCAGGGTTATAATGTAGTAGTCAATACTGTAGTACATATTCAGCCGAATATCTGACCATAAGGATAACATACGTAAAAAATACAATAATTTGTAGTAATATAATTAAAGTAAAACTGGATCCATTGATGTTTTTCTATCTTATCTTTAGTATTTCTTGTGTAACATCACTTTCCTTTTCTTTCATAATTAAAAAAAGATATTAATTGTTTACTCAAATTTTGGCCTTTTTCTTTTTACCTGGAATGCCTTTAATAAGAATCTCCTACTAAGTACATGAGGAGTGTTCATAAAGGTGATTTCTAAATATATTGTATACTTCCTGTATGTTATAAGCGGAAATTCTCGTGCAGGCTCCCACCCTCTTAGTTGGTTGTCTGCTCTGTCTAGAAGTAAGAGGAAATAACAATTATTAAAGGTTCCTATAATAATATTGAAAGTATCCGCTTAATTTACTAAAAGGATGTATGAATGTGCGTTTAAATTTATCACCATGTATTTAAGAGAGAGAATAAGAATCAGGGCAAAAAAAAAAAATATATATATATATATTTCTAAAAATAGATATTTTTAGGTGGGGCCAGGCCCCACTGGCCCCTAATGACGAACCGCCCCTGGAGGTACGTAGCTTCACTCACCTACCACCCAAGTTTAAATCCGGTGTTAAAGAACCTCTGCAGACGTCATGACATTGACTTTGGCTCAAAAACTCTTAATCTTTTGCATCTAATCAGGAGTGATCGTGACAAGGTGAGTGTGGAAAACATGCATGGAATTTATTCCATTCCTCTATATCCCCATGAACCATCGCAAACAAAAAAAATTATATATCGGTTCTACCAGGAGGACATTAAAGACTAGAATGAATGAACACAAGTTTGATCTGAAAAATGGTAAGTTAACTACGGCTTTAGCCCGTTGTATTCAGGAAAGACAACATTATCCACAATGAAAGAACGCAGCTATACTGCAAAAAGCAACTAATAATAATTCCTTACTCTTGTGCGAAAGCTTACATATTATAGCTAACACTAAATTTTGCTGTAATGATAATTTGCCTAGTTATATATCACAAACTTGGAGATCACTGATCCCTCATGGACAAAACTCGATTCGGGATGTTAGGAATATATGACTGTTTATGTAAATCACTCTACGCAATTGTACTGGTCACGTGTTACGTATTTACTTTATTTAATGCCGGTCTCCGTTCCACCCTTTGTCAAAGATCTGATGATGACGCCAAAGTGGTAGTCGAGAGATCTCATGTGGTCATTTTATTTCATTTATTTTAACTGTAAATAAATGTTTTTAAATTATTCATCTCTGACGATTTGTCTTCATATATCGTGAAACGATGGCTTGCTCCTCGTTTATTCCCAAAGTATCAAATTGCACGAATATTCTTCAAGTGCCAGAGAAAAGACAGAGCATCGACAGTTGTAGCTGATTGGCTTATCAAGGTGCAGTAAACACTTCCTGAATGCCACATATCCCGTACGATGGATTGGACGTGGCGGACCTGTGGCATGGCCTCCACGCTCACCGGACTTAAACCCACTGGACTTCTTCTTCTGGGGGCACACGTAATCATTTGTGAACGAGACGCCTGTGGACTCCGTGGAAGATCTCGTCACGAGAATCGTTGTTGCAGCGGAAAGGATAAACACGACACCAGGAGTCTTCTAGAGGGTGCGCCAGTCTTTCATTCGCCGGTGTGAATTGTGCAACGGCACCCGTGGCCGCCACTTTGAGCATCTACTTTGAGTCTGTCCCTGATCGCCTTAAATGAGATTGTGCAACTTATGATGTCGTTAATTAAGCTCTGTTGGATCACTTGAAATGGAATTACCCCACTACCATATGATTTCGAACTAACGTTCTCATCACGTAGCCTACGTACCAACAAGTGGTTGCATCGACATACGTCCGTATGTTTATGAAGGGGGGTTTTGTAAAACGCTTGGGAAAGCAACACGCTGGATAGAAGAACTTCTCTTCTAGTATCAATAATTCCTGTTTGAAAACAAAACAGGAATAGCTGGGGTATCGCTCAATACAACGATAGTCCATGTGAAATGCGTATAAGTAGGTTTAGCAGATAGAGAAAACTGAAAACAGTAAACAAAAAGACAGCGCATAGTGCAGTACCAAGCCGCCATACATTCGTAGAAGTAGGATCGGAAGAGGATGAAGTTCCAACTTCAAAAATTCTTTGAAGAAAAAAACAACAACCCGAGAACCGGCACAACATAAGACGTACAGATATACACTAAAGAGCAATTGAATTAGAGATGCCTGTCTAGTAACGTGTAGCACCACCTTTCGCCTTGATGACGGCGGCGATTCGTCTCGGCGTGGACTCGACAAGACACCGGAAGCGTTGGGAAGCCATAGGGATCCACGACCCCTGAACAAACCCCCACAGTTCACGAAGATTTGATGGAGACGGCTCAGAGCCTCGAACATCTCTCTCGATGGCATCCCAGATGTGCTCGATGAGATTGAGGTCAGGTGACCTAGCTGGCCAAGGAAGTAAGGTCACGTCGGTGGAGTGTTCATCCAACCATTTGGATACAATTCGGGAGCGATGGCACGGTGCGTTGTCTTGTTGCAGGATGAGGTCCCCAGTGGGATGTTGAAAACGCACAAACGGGAACAAATGGTCGTCCAGGATATCATGGTAACGTTGACCTGTGAGGGACGATGTTACACGTACCAGGGGTCCTATTTCAGTCCACGTAAACAATCCCCAGACAAGAATGCCACCCCCACCAGCATGAAGAGTGCCCTGCTGGCAAGAAGGATCCACTGCTTCATGTCGTTTGAGGCGTACTCGTATCCTGCCAACCGCATGTACCAACGTGAATCTCGATTCATCAGTCCAGGCAACATTTTCCCACATGTCTAGGGTCCAGTGGCGATGTTCCCGTGTCCATGCTAATCTTTGCCTCCTGTGATGTGCGGTCATCAGCGGTACCCTGGTGGCACGATGGCTTCTATTACCCATAGCGAGAAGATGGTTCTTGATGGTGTAACTGCTTACACGTTTTTGTGCACCAGCGTTAAATTGCCGAGTGATTTTTTGCACTGCAACCCGTCTATCCCCTGTTACAATGCGAGCTTGCCGACGATGACTCCGCTCATCCACACGCTGTTGTCCACGGTAGTTGGCCCTTGCAGGGATGGTTTTACAGGATTCAATGTACTCAAGCTGCACCCGTGACACAGTGGCTCGTGAAAATCTCAGTGCCAGCACGACTTCCGAGACGGAGTGACCCATTCATCGGGCCCCGACAATTTGACCACGATCAAATGCGCTTAGATCCATCGTCTTACCCATACTTGATTGTAACTTTTCAAAACATATCTGGAATTGGTTACAACAATATTTAAATTATAAAGATACATTTTCGACTCACCAAACATTATATCATCTTCCTCTTTCCTGCTCTGTCCAAAAATTTAATAATACATTATAGAAAAAAATGTTTTTGCAAACAATTTTTGCATTATAGAAAAAAATGTTTTTGCGAACAAAACTACAGAATTTTCTTCTTTAGCTTTTGTGAAGCGAAGCATAAAAAAATAATGCAATACAAACAGAAAATAAGAATTAAGGAGCCACGTATTAGCTCGTTCTTCAGGCACAATATTTGTTTCGTGACTTCTGCTAACTCACTTTGGGAGGATATCGTCAAGACGTAGATTCCCGCCCATGTTGTGCAAAGGTCTAAGGGCTGATTTCCGACCATTCGTTCGAGATGTGTCCGGATTCGAATCCTGTGAGTAATAGATATTGTGGTTGTATTTGTCTTACAGCACTGGCTTCTTTACCCCTTCCTGAAAAAAGTGGAACTAAATCAGGGACGGACAAATGCCCATCGAATTGTTCACGGTGGTGGTTAAACTCCAAGCAGAAAAAGGGTGGGGGAGAAGAAAAGAAAGAGAAATGTTTAGTTTCAAAGCTTATCAGAGCTTAGCTTTTTGACAAAATAGGAAAAGTAAGAAAAATTTTGTTTCTTTAATTTTTACCTGATGTCTGGCTCTTACTAAAGGGCGACGCATGAAAGGCTGTTAAAGAATTGTTTAGGAATCTATTAATCTTTTACCTAATTTTTCCATTTAAACACACATTATACATCCTTTTAGTAAATTAAGACATTTAGTGGATACTTTTATCATCATTATTATTATTATTATTAGAGGATCCTTTAATAATTGTCATTTTCTCTTACTTCCAGACAGAGCAGCCAACCAGCTGAGAAAGTGGGCGCCTGCACAAGAATTTCCGCTTGTTGGAGTAAGTATACAATATATTTAGGGATCACCTTTTTGAACACTCCACATGTACTTAGTAAGAGGTTCTTGTTAAAGGCATTTCAGATAAAAAAAATGGCAAAAAATTGGAGTAAACAAATAACATTTTTTTTAATCCAGTTTTTCTTTAATTATATTATTACAAATTAAATAATTATTTTTCTGTATGATATGCCATTATAGTTAGATATTAGACTGAATATATATTATAGTCATCATCATCATTGTCAACCATTATCAATCCACTGCTGGACGAAGGTTTCCTCCACAACGGTCTGTCTTGTGCCAGTCTTCTCCATGTCGCTCCCGCATACTTACGAATTTCATCCACCCATCTTCCATGTGGTCTTCTTCTGGGTCTTTTGCTGTCACTTGGAATCCAATTTAGTAATAATGACTACTAAATTATTAAAATACCTATGATATAGTAAAAATTGATTTTATAATTATATTTTTATTTTTCTAACAAAATACTGACAGAATATCGGAAACAAAATTATATGTGTATTTGTACTATTCAGTTTTTATACTTAATATTTTTGCTATTAATATTTTAATTTTAAATGCTTCATTCTATTATTTTGTTTAATATTTTTGTTCCTTTTTTTATATATTACTGGTGCTAATACTTTCCATTTTTTTAAAAGTTTTTTGAGCTCCAAACGTTCTAGTTTCAAACTCCAGTATTCTTCTGAGATCACATTTAATAGCTATTTTAATCTGCTCCGTATTTTTTTATTTTTGTTGGTAAGATACGGCATTTCGATTTTTCCATACATTATATTTTATTGTTATTAAATAATGAATTGTTAGATTATTAGATTCAGAGCAGTCTAGAGGTACATGGTACAAAATTTGGTCTGCAGTAAATTTACGTCTATAATTTAAGTATTGTTGTAACTAATCCCAGATATACATTGCAAAATTGCAATCTACAAATAAATGTTGAAGAGTGTCCTCTGAACCACAGTAGTTACAGTTAGGATTAGGTATTAGTTTAATTCTATACAACCATTTTCTTGTCGGGATAATATTGTGCGAAATTTTAAAAAGTAGATCTCTAATATGAGTGCTTAATTTTCTTTTTGATTGAAGTGTCCAAATACTATGTTCCATATTGGATTGCAGTGTATCTTCTAATTTTGTTGGATGTCTTTCGTTTAATGCTAAATATATTTTACATAATTTCTCATATTCTTGTCAGAAATAATTTTTCATTCCGGAAAACAAATTTTCTCCCTAGAAACTGTGCCAACACAGAATCGATAATTATTGATTGTTATTTTTTGACTATCGAAAACTGTCGATAATCATAACTATCGATAGTTCTCCACCTCTATGTGAGGGTCCCTTAGTAGCACGAATTCATTAGCGTGCAAATCGGTTGTTTCTCGGTGGGGTTGGGGCTTTTTGTTTGTTGGGACGGACGGACAGACACGCTGACGACGGACGGAACGTAATTTTGTATTGTACCTGATAGGTGATGATAGACGTCCCTGAGTAGAAAGAAATAATTTCCGTTCAAATCGGTTGTTTCTCGTTGAGGTTACGTGCTTTTATACTCCCGGATGAATACACAGAGAGACAGACGGCGGACAATTGAAACGTAATTTTCTCTCGTATCTAATAGGTGTGAGGCGTCCCTGAGTAGAATGAATTCATTGCCGTGCAAATATGTTGTTTTTCGGCGGAGTTACGTTATTTTATACCTCAGGACGGACGGACAGACAGACTTCGGACGAATGGAACATAATTTCTATCATATCTGATAGGTGTGAAGCCTCCGTGAGTAGAAAGGAGTCATTTTCGTGCTAAACGGTTGTTTCTCGGTGGGATTAAGTGCTTTTATACTTCCGGACGGACGGACGGACAAACAGACGACGGTCGGATAGAATGAAATTTTCTATCATATCTGATAGGTGTGAGGCGTCCTTGAGTAGAAAGGAATCATTTCCGTGCAAATCGGTTATTTCTCTTTAGGGAAATAATTATTTATTTCTCTTTAGGGAAAAAGTTCATTTATACTTCCGGACGAACGGACAGACAGGCGGCCGACGGACGGAACGTATTTTTGTAACGTACCTGATAGTGGGATGTGTCCCCCAGTAGAAAGATATAATTTCCGTACAAATCAGTTGTTTCTCGGTAAAGTTATGCGCTTTTATACTTCGGGACAAATGGACAGACAGACGGCGGACGGATGGAACGTTATTTTTTAACATGTCTGATTGGTGTGAGGCGTACCTGAGTAGAACGAATTCATTTCCCTGCAAATCGGTTGTTTCTCGGTCGAATTATGTGTTTTTATGCTTCCGGACGGACGGACGGACGTAAAGAAAGACTTGGGACGGATGGAACGTAATTTTGTATTGTATCTGATAGATGCGAGGCGTCCCTGAAACGAAAGAAAGAATTTCCGTGCAAATCGGTTGTTTCTCGGCGGAGATATTTTTTTTATTCTTCTGGACGGACGGACAGACGGCGGACGGATTGAACGTAATTTTGCATCGTATCTCATGGGTTATTCGTTCCTGAGTGGAAAGAGACCATTTACTTGCAAATCGGTTACTTGTTAAGAAACATGAATTTACCTGTGGCCGTAATAAGTCACTTGTGGACGGACTGACAGACGGCGGACGGAAGGAACGTCATTCTGTATCGTATCTCATGAGTAATTCGTTTCTGACTAGAAAGATACCATTTGCTTGGAAATCGGTTTCTTACTTGTTATAAGAAACATGGTTTTTTGTGTAGCCGTAATCAGTCGCATTTCATTTTGGTGATGGTCCCTTAAGAGAACCTATCTTCGTTTCCTAATTGATGTTTTTACATTCGCAATTTGTGTACGATCCCCTTAAGGCTACGAGAAGCGACGGTTGTTCCTTCCGTGACACGCCGTCCTCGCTATCACTTCAGGCCGCGAAGCTCAGCTGGACCTGCCGGTGAATTACGGCTTGTGAAAGCAGAGCCACACTGTACTGCTGCAAGTGTCTGAGTATCCTTCCGCGCTCACCAGTTAGCCAAGCTGGAGGTCGTGCTGCCCGGCTAGGCCTAACCTGTTTTGCCGGGATGCTTCCGCCTGAGACCACGGGCAGCCGTGGCAGATGCTTTAGCGGCAGTCACAGCGTCATCGTCGCCGCTGACTGGATTTCGGCGTACCGCATAGAGAGGTAAATTTTACGTAAAACGTTTTCAAAAATAAGTCTATCAATGAACTTTTTTTAATTTTACATCGTTTTTGATTTCAAATAAGATGTACGTCACAGTTTTTTGAAACTTTTCGTCCCTGAATTTTGCACCATAATCTACACGTTAACCCCAAATGGACACCACGGCTGTGAGATAAGAGTGTCACATCGCAAGCAAGTCGAAGACCAGTGTTAATGCAAAATGAATTTATTCATATTTCATTTCTACAATAATGTACTAAAACATTTGAAAGCACCAAAATCCCTCTCCCAATGGAGGTTCATAGAAGAACCGCGCAATTCTTACCGGGGGGGGACGGAGCCATGCTAAAGTCCACTTTCCTTTTTGTTGCCCCTTATTAGTAACACAAGTAAATAGCTGTGATAAATTATTAATTCCCTTCCGCAATGGATTATTACACTGCCGGACAATTGCTAAGGACGGATGACAATAGCTACGATATCAACCATAAAATGGAAGGCAGGAAAATGTGGAAATTGGCATAAGTGCGGGATACAGTAAGACGTGTTGTGCGTATGCAAATTTTGGATTGCCGAACTTGTTCGTGACGTCATAGCGCTGATAAGAGATATAAAGGATTTGACGCGTATTGACCGTTGTTGTTCAAACGCAAAGTTGCAAGGGAAAGAATCAATTGACGAAATTGCAATTTTCAGTATGTCTTCCCGACATCACCTAGATGATTTTACGCGTAGCCGTATTATTGGCAAGATTGAAGAAGGGCGAAAAATAACAGATGTTGCCAGGGAGTTCGACGTCAGCCACAGTGTTGTTTCAAGGCTTTGGAAATCATTTCAAACAAATGGAGAGTGTAGCAAACGTCACGGGGGAGGTCGTGTTCGCAGTACGACACCTGCAGAAGATCGGTACATAGTGCTATCAACAAAAAGACATCGGCGCAGCACAGCTAGTGAGGTAGCAAATCAGTTTATGGCTGCTACTGGCAAGCGGATCTCCCGAAAAACTGTCGCCAGACGTTTGCATGAAGGAGGACTATACGCCCGCCGTCCTGTTGTGTGCATCCCATTGTCCAGACGTCACCGTACCGCCCGTTTCCAATGGTGACATCAACATCGCAATTGGACTGATAACGACTGGTCTGCTGTCCTCTTCTCAGATGAGAGTAGATACAGTCTATCGTCTGATTGTCGACGACAACTGATCTGGCGTGATAGTGGTAATGCATATTGTCCAGCAAACATACAGGAAAGGGACCGATATCCGACATGTAGTGTCATGGTATGGGCTGGCATCATGATCAATTGCCGTACGTCCCTCTATGTGCTTCCAACTGGGACTATGACTGGCCAACGATACATTAATGATGTTCTGCTACCTCATGTTCGCATGTTCCGTGGTGCTGTCGGTGATAGATTCTCTTTCATGGACGACAACGCAACATGTCATCTAACAGTCGCTGTCCAGGAGTGTCTTGAGAGCGAGGATATTCAACGCCTCGTATGGCCAGCACGTTCTCCAGATCTGAATCCCATTGAAAATGTGTGGGATGCTTTGGGGAGGAGTCTTGCTGGTCGCCAATGCCCTCCAATAAACAAGGACACCCTCATCCGTGCACGGACAGAGGAATGGGATAAATTACCCCAACAGCTGCTTGATAATGTTGTGCAAAGCATGACACGACGTGTGGAATCTTGCATCTCCCTCCATGGTGGCCATATCCCGTATTGACATCTTACGCCGGAACGCCTGCGGACGGTAATTGCATTTTTTTCACGTTTACGTATTCTACACAAAATGGCCTGTTTGTCCCTTGAACACGTTCTAAAGCCTTCTGGATTTCAGAGCACAATAAATTGTCTTTCTTGTAATGTCCTGGCATTCTGACATTATTTTATTTCATTTGGCATCTAACCACACTTACTTTTTTATGCGCTATATAGCCGTTTATGATCCGTCCTTAGCAATTGTCCAGCAGTGTATTATTATCATTATTCCGCCACAGGCGGTACTAACATGAAAAAAGGCTTATATTAAGAATATGGAAGAGTACAGAACAATTAAATTTTCATGACCCTTCGGATGCTATTTCGTAAACCTCTCTACAGAGAAGTAAACAACACATTTTCTAGGAAAAAATATGGGATCAGCTACTTCGTAAATAGTACTAAAGCTCAACGCCTGCATACCATCATGGCTTGCGCTTTCTATTAACACATAGTGAGTGTGTTACTTCTGAAGTAGGCGATACCTGCCTTTTGGGCGTATTGACATCATATTCCCACATCAGCTAAGGTAGAAACTATAATTATATGATGACAAAGTTAACATTCATAAAATTCACATTTGCAATTCAATATTAAACTTCCAACACATATTCGATCTCTTCAAAAAGATTTTGTTTACATTTGTCTTTTTTTCAGGTGGTAAAGACAGTATTTCCTACTTTTGCAGTGCCAAGGGTATGCCTCCATGTCATTTTCCGACATGTTCATTTCGGGTGAGATTTTGGCTTCTTCGATTTCAACCACGGATTTGCAATTCTGAAATAAGTTTTATCTTCAGTTGTGGCGTTCCAGCTGTGTTTGGAGAGGATAACACAGCTGCGGATTGATATACAGGGTGTCCGAAAAGTCTTTCCCTGATTACAAACGTTATTCATATCCGCTGTACGTATGTTACAGATGTGAAACTGGTGCCAAAATGTTGGAAAACTAACCACGTTTTTTGTTGCAAGTTTCCGCGACGTGGCTGCAGTGTAGCAGTGTCAGTGTCCAGGAAACCGGAAATGTTCACAAATCATGAACAGAACTTTTTATCACGAACAGAACTTTTTTGCATCTGTAATTCACGTGAGGCCCTACGCACTGATTTCTTGGGACTTCGCCCAAAAGACTGTCTCACTGCTTCCACCCTTTCAACTGAGGTTGATGGTCGGCCAGTTCTCTATAAGTCAGCAACAGATCCGGTGGTCTTCAACTTGTCGTACCACGACTTAATGCTCTTGACATCGGGCTGCTTCTTTCCATACGTTGTTTGACAGCTCCTCTGCACTGTTATTGGTGACCGGGTGTCGTGATACCAGAGGACACACTGAGCTTTTCCTGATTTGTGAACATTTCCGGTTTCCTGGTCACTGACACTGCTACACTACAGCGACGTTACGGAAACCTGCAACAAAAAAACTTGTTCAGTTTTCCAACATTTTGGCACTAGTTTTACATCAGTAACGTACATACAGCATATATGAATGACGTTTGTAATCAGGGAAAGACTTTTCAGACACCCTGTATAACGAGGGAACCCGAAATATAAATTCAGATGAACAAAAATGCTGTTGGTTAACACTGTGTCTCCTTCTGAAGCCAATCAAGTGTACGAAACAGGGGCGTTGTTGGGATGCCTCACTCTAACCTGAGAAATACCCAAGGAACGCACATGGAAATTTAAAAAAAAAAAAAAAAGAAAATTGAACGAAAGAAAATTAAATAGCCAACAGAAGAATATATATATATATATATATATATATATATATATATATATATATATATATATTCTAAGAAAATGCAAGTGCAGAAATTCGGCTGTTTGAAAATACAACACACATAAAAGTTGGAAAAGAAGTAAGACAAGGTGACATCATATCTCCGAAGCTCTTTAATGCCACATTGGAAAATGTCTTTCAATCACTGAACTTGTAAAACAAAGAGATAATGAATAATGGAAATTATCTAACCCACCTTCGTTTTGCTGATGACGTAGTCATTTTTGCAACTACCCCATCAGAGCTGCAGAGTATGATCTAGGAACTTGCTGACAAGAGTAAAGAAGTGGGATTAAAAATGAACTTTCAGAAGACAAAAGTGATGTTCAATGCTTTTACAAGAAATTAAGATTTATCGATTGATGGAGAAAAGCTGGAGATAAGAGACAAGTACGTTTATCTTGGACAGGAGATATCAAGTGAGGGTCACATTGATGAAGAAATTAATCGGCGTACAAAACTTGCCTGGAGAGCTTTTGGAAGAAACAGCATAATTTTCAAGAGCAATATGCCATTATGTCTTAAAAGAAAAGTGTATGATCAATGCATCCTTCCAGTGCTTACGTGTGGTGCAGAGACGTGGACCTTAACTAAAAGAGACATACAAAGGCTGCAGACAACCCAAAGTAGCATGGAGAGGTGCATGCTTGGTGTAACCAGGAGAGATAAGAAGAGGAACTCGTGGATCCGAAAAACGACAAGAGTGGAAGACATCATGATCAGAGTTAAATCCCTGCAATGGCATTGGGCTGGACATACTGCCAGAAGGACAGACCATCGATGGACAGCCAAAAATTTAGATTGGATTCCAAGGGACAGGAAAAGACCCAGAAGAAGACCACATGGAAGATGGGTGGATGAAATTCGAAAGTATGCGGGAGTGACATGGAGGAGACTGGCACAAGACAGACCGTTGTGGAGGAAACTTGGGGAGACCTTCGTCCAGCAGTAGATTGATAATGGTTGACAATGATGATGATATATATATATATATATCCACCCATCTCAAACGAGGTGTACTTTTGGGTCTTCTCCTGTCTCTCAGAATCATTCTAAAGTTTCGGTTGTCTAACGTTGGTCAGTCCTTCTGGCGATATGTCCAGCCCATTGGCGTTTTACTCTGATAATGATGTCTTTCATTATTGTCATATACATGTATATATAACTGACATTAAAAGCATGTAAGTCAGCTGATTACAATTCATGTTTCTAAAGCCGTCGATGGAGAAATTGGTATTTTTTAAATTTTGAGGTGTTTTTACAGAAGTTTGTTAAAAAAAGTTTAATACAATTCGTAGAGCAATTTGTCGCTCTGACTTCCATGATAGCATATTACTGTTGTAATTTGCACCTCTGTTTGTTTCCCTTTTACTCATTATGATTAGTCATTTTCAAATGTTTTTGCATTCAACAAATAGTAAAAAGAATTAATCTTCATATCACTGATTTTTTTTTTTTTTAACAAGAATCAGTTTTCTTGAATCACATCTCAAATTGAAACAGCATCTTTATTACCGATACCTGTAGTAAAGAAATCATACTCAGTACATTGTTAAGCTAACCTAAACTGGGGCCATTGGTACTTCAAATTGGTACTTCTGATTACGAAAAAAATTAGGTGTTTTACTTTATAATTACTATTTATGGAGTTTTGTTACACATTCAGTATGTGTATACTATTGGGAGGACGTTGTGTAAAAGGTGAACTTTTATGTTTACAAAATTAACGGGCAGACGTTATGTAAAAGGTGAACTTAATCTGTCAGTGAGAAAAATCCTTTCGGGAACACTGCGACATCTCTCGGATACAAAACGAACATTCGATAAAACGTGTCAACGGTGAACTGTTCATTCACCCATTAGATGGCTGTACATTGGAAGAAGTACCGGAAGTACTGCGGTCGTCTCGTCGAAGGCACCCGATTCTTGGTATCTTTAAACGAGATACCATGACAGGGCGCATACTCAAAGAGTGGAGAGCGTTTGGCTTACCCTAAAATATAAATTAACACAGGGCAACAACAAAATGCACTTGGCAGACGATATTTATTCCGACGGAATTGCCGTCTTTCCTCTGAAGTTTTGATTCGTGCGATCACACAAATGATCATATGTAGAGGATTTTAGGAAGGGAGTGTCTGACCCCAGGTCTTAAACAACCCTGACGCACGGCAGATATTTAGTGGATCGAACATGAGGACTTTCCTGCGGCAGTCACGAAAGTTGCCCACTAGGCCACCCGCGGCACGTGCGATCACACAGTTCTTCCCTGGCAGAATTTTTTTTTCTTTTTTTCTGCCAGCTAGACATCTTCATATTCATTAGAGAAGACAACTGTTCCGTCAAAATAAATATTTAACACATATGCCACAATCAACGCTCGAAAAAGTCCTTTTAAGGGCTACCCTAACTCCATATCATTGACCTCCTTTGGCATTTTCACAATTTAAAGAAACTCTTAACCATGCAGCTGTAACGTGCCGTCATCTATCGTCTCTTTGAAAATCTATTTCCAGGAGAAACGCGGAAGGTTAACCAGGTTATTAAACTAAAGAATCTTGCACGTCACATAAGAATTAGCTTTCAGGGGCCACAAATGCTGTGTGTTTCTAGCTTCCGAGGGGAAACAAACTTTGAAATTTTCAATGAACGTTGTTGGAACACTGTCCAGAAAAGCGGAGAAAGTTTCAGCATGTTTTTCGCCACGTTACTGGCAATTTAATTCAAAATATGATTAAAATTTTTGAATCCATAATTCATATTAGTTTTCAACTGGTGTGTTTCACCAAATTAAAAAAAAAAGTAGTTCAATAATTTTTATAATCTTTCCAAAAGAGTTGGAGCGCACAAAAGTTGTTTACGAAGAAAGCCTTGGAGGCTTTTCATCGTGTTTTGGGGAATCTTATTCAAAAAACATGATTAAAAATTTAAACCCATAGCAGAAAGTACTTTCCCACTGATGTATTTCAGCAAATGAAAAAAAAATTATGGAAATTAATATATTTCATCTTTCCACAGGGAAGGAACAGCATGTCACTTTTCACAGGAGTTACTGTCGAGGAACCGTATTTGCATTTTTAGTGCTCCCAGGCACATTTTAGAAATTCAGATGTCTCGAAACATACAATTTTTGATATTTTCAGTATCCCATGTTTGAAAACCTCAATTGCAAACAATCCTCAGGCCCAAATGTGACTATTTGGATGTCGAACACGTGTATCCAGGTTCGATTTTTGAACATGGAATGCAAAAAATTGAAATGAACGAGAGAGGGTGTTCAAAAATTTTTAACAGTCCTGTATTCAAACCAAAACACATTGTTCTATAGATAATTGTTATATCTTTGTTATATCTTAAACATGATGTAATGTCCATATATTTCTTCATAATTCATACTTAAAACATATATTCCTTCATACTGGTAAAAAGCATCATCTGGGCAATTACAGCCAAAGACATTATGAACAACAATGAGCAAAACATTTAACTTACTTGTGAAAATATATCCGTTCTTTATGTCGGCTGCATTCGCCTTAGTGTTACATCCATATCTAACATAGTAATTGACCCAAACCTGACAATATTTACTATTTATAACAACTATTTAAAGCACGATTTGCAACACGTACGCAACCGACGTATACTCATGAACAGCTTTCCGTCCTCGCTAATGGCGGAACATCCTTTTTTCAAACCCTGACGGAAGTAACTAGGTATTTGCCAGTCTATTCTCCTCCAAGGTCTTTGGGAGAGACAGATGTCCAACTTCGGTGTTTAAGACAGCGTTCCGGTGGTCGGACATGAATCTACGATAGGGTCGGTCACGTGATACGGTACCCGAGGCTATATAAATAGCACTATCGTGCTTGAGACAGCGCCCCAGTGGTCGGACAAGAAATTGTAATAGCGTCTGTCACGTGATATGGTACCAGTGACTATGTGAGTAGCACAGCGGAAAGATTTGCAAACTCATGGGCGGCGGATGGTCTAGTGGTCAAAGTTCGTGACTGCCACGGAGGAACCTCAGGTTCGAACAACTAAATAATTCCCCCGTGCATCGGATGGGCACGTTAAGCCGTCGGTAATAAATGAGGGCGTCTTTCTCCCCCTTTCTACCTCGCTTTCGTACCACTTCCTATCGGGCACTCTAGCCTAGGGATGGTCATGTCGGTCAGTATGATCGAGATCGGTGGTTACTCATTCTCAAAGCATCGATAGTATCGGTGAAAACCTCGATGTTTTTGCTAATAAGGCGAAAAATTCGTTGTTTCCAATCTGCTGTACCAAATACGTAATATATGTGCAACATCTCTGTTCAACATAACTGATTGTTCACCAGTAACATCGGGTAACTAATAAAATTTATTAAAATCCTAGATGCATTAGTAGAAACCTCTATTTTTGTTTAATGCATTTGTGTGAATCTCGATGTTTTGCCGATAAACTGAAGAATTCGCTCTTTTCTACCTGCACCGGTATATGGCCAATCGATTTGCAAACTCTCTGTTCAGTGTAACAGTAATACTCACCAATTCAACATCTAGTAACATAATATTTGTTAAAACGTCCGATGTATCGGTGCAAATCTCCATGTTTTTTCGAATATCGGTATGAACCACGATGTCTTGCTAACAAGCTGAAGGTTTCACACTTTTTAATCTGCATCAGCGAATGGGCTTATCGGTGGGTAAAATCTCTGTTCAATGTAATGGTGATTACTCACCAGTTCAACCACAAGTAACTGATAATACTTCTTAAAACGCTCGATGTTGTATCGGTGAAAACTTCAATGATTTTTCGATGCATCAACTCATATGCATTGGATGAAAACATCTTGGTTTTCAGCAACGCATCAAATGAAACAGCGTATACTTACTTTACACTGCATTTATTTTTTCGTATCTTTACCAGTTCCAAACATCGGTCATGAAACCTCGATGTTTTTTCGATGCATCGGCTTCTGCAACATCGAGGTTGACACATCAACCATCGGTGGTAAAACACCGATGTTCAAAAACATCGAGGTTTTTTGCCCATACCTATCAAATCTCCTAGCTTCCTATTTCTAAGGGTTGTTTATGACCTGGGATCAGATACTCCCTTCCTAAAATTCTCTACATATCATCTGATCTGAGTTGTGAACTCAAAAAAAAAAAAAATGCAGGAGGTTACGTATCGACGTTTTAATTCCATGTCCGTCCATTGACGCGCAGTACTATTGAGATCTTCGGGGCTAAATTGTTGCCATGGTTCTCTATGGAAGGTTAACTTCTCAGTCTCCTCTTCTCTGGGTAAGCCTATAAGAAGATTCATGAATCGAAAATTCAAAATTCTGATGCGAAACTTCAGAAACTTTGAAAGCCGTCTTCGATTACTAGTCGCTCAAAAGATTTAGTCGCCCGTACGAACTTCAATTGAATCTTGACAGACGGGAAAGGCGTGACGCCGTTGGTCCAACCGTCTTGAAATAAAGATTGAGCTGTTGTTAAATTAAAAACGCTTTTAAGTAAAAAGCAATGAAAAATTAGAGTGTATGTATTGCCTTTGGCAAAATGCTAAGTAGTTGAAAAGCTAAGTTTCATTCTCTGATTTAAGTGACTTTTTGTATGTTTTTTATTTGGTGTTTTAAGTCATTAATTTGCATGATCATTTACTGTCAGGAGTCGTTTTAACTGAATTAATTATATTTACAATGTGTTGCAAAGATGATACTTTGCTAGCAATCATTTTTTTTTTATTGTAGGTTTAACGACCACCGTGAGCAACTCAATGGGCTATAAGCAGTCACCCGTCCCTAATTTAGGGTCACTGTTCCAGGGAAGGGAGAGAGCCAGTGCCGTAAGACAAACACAACATCCATGCCTCACCGGGATTCGAACCCGGACCCCTTACGGACGAATGATCAGAGGCCATCGCTTAGACTACTGCGCCACCGGGGAGGCGGTTTTGTGTTTAACTCGCAAATATTGAGCACTCGGGTCTCTCCATCTGAAGATGTGGCTGTTGCAGCCACGAAAGATCTAATGGTGTATTAACTGTATATCATTATTCAGTACCTTACTTTCTTTTGTAGCCTTGAGCTTCTTTTATCGTGCATTTAAGGCAGAATACTCGTACTTCGTTGGACTTACAACACGAATACGGTGCGGCGTTTTAAAAAGTCCACCGCCGCCCCGGTGGCGCAGTGGTCTAAGCGATGGCCTCTGATCATTCGTCCGAAAGGGGTCCGGGTTCGAATCCCGGTGAGGCATGGATGTTGTGTTTGTCTTACGGCACTGGCTCTCTCCCTTCCCTGGAACCAGTGACCCTAAATCAGGGACGGGCGACTGCTTATAGCCCATTGAGTTGCTCACGGTTGTCGTTAAACCTCCAATCAAAAAAAAAAAAAAGTCCACCTTTCACCACGCGAGTACTCGTCCAAGTTCTCGTATTGACGAAACGGAATGCAGATGTTGATGAACTAGAGGCGAGTACAAAATCACGTCACGGTTACTTTGTAACGTTACTAAAATGTCACTGTCACGGTTTGTGATCAGCGGTAAAAATTACCGTTCCGAAATCACGAGAACACTTTGGTTCCTGAATTGTTTTAAATTCACGCTACTTTCGGGGAACTACAGGTACGTTGCAAATCAAGCGTTCCTAAATCAAGCTACTTTCGTTAACCGCTCCCAAATCACTGGATATTAAATATACACATGTACAAGCTTTTTCACTCAGTAATCGCACTTTTAAATCAAGCTTCTTTTTTTAACCGCTCCGAAATCACTGATACTAAATATAGATATTTCCCAGCTTTTCACTCAGTAATCTCACTTTTAAAACTATTTATCTGACGGTGTTGTTGTTTTTTTATTTTAAGTGACATTTATATATGCTATTTTGCGCCCCAACCACCGTTCAATGAAGTTTCAGAGCACCAAGATTTTTATTTTAGGGCTCCAGCACAAAATTTCAGAAAAATGCAATTATTGGCAAAAAATATACCCGAATGAAATTATTTTTTGTGCTTAGGTCTGTCTACAGACCAACAGACCGAATAAATTAATTATAAATAGTAATTAATTTATCTTCCACTTGAAAATTTTTCATATACGAGCTATCTGCTCTTCAGGAGTTAAGATTTCATATTTAATGTTCCTCCGTTACTTACCTATGAAGAGTAACTAAAATGCTTATGAAAAGTTACTAAGAATACAAGTGCCTAATTATTATGTCAGTGGAAATCTCGGAAATAGAACGAACACGAATCCTCTTGAAAACTCAGAACGAGAACTGCGAAAGGTTCCTCTGGATTGTGATTTCGCCACGTGACTAATTCGGAAATACAGGTGTTCGTTCTTATCACTAGACATGGGCAAAAAACCTCGATGTTTTGCCACGGATGATCCATGTTTTAACCTCGATGTTGCAGAAGCCGATACATCGAAAAAACATCAAGGTTTCGCGACCAATGTTTGGAACTCGAAAAGAATATCTTCTACGAAAAGTAAATGCATTTCTTTTTGTTATATTCATAACCATACAGAAGAAAGAAATACCACCTTCCTATTGGGTGTTTTACTTGATTCGTTGACGAAAACCGAGATTTTTTTTCTCGAAGGCATGTGAGCCGACGCATCGAAAAAATATCAAGGTTTCCACCGATACATCGAGGCTTTTAAGAAATATTATTAGTACCTTGGGGTTGAATTGGTGAGCAATTATCATTATATTGAACAGAGATTTTACCCACCGATACGCCCATTCGGTGCTGCAGATCAAGAAGTGTGAAATCTTTGGCTGTGTTTGCAAGACATCATGGTTCAGACCGATACAACGAAAAAACATCGAGGTTTCCACCGATACATCGGGTGTTTTAACAGATATTACGTTACTAGATATTGCATTGTCATGTAATGCGCAACATCACAGCCTCTCCTTGACAAATGTCAACCCCGCCTTCTCGTGGTGCATCCTGTTCCCACTAAAGGGGCTGTGACGACCGCCGGTATAACTATACCATCGGGATTAGAGGAAATGCTTTCCCACACTCACCAACCAGCTTGGCCAGCGTGGTGAGTTATGGCCAAACCCCACCAAAATGACTCCACAACTTAAACCTTGGCCATCAGTCTCCGGCAGCTGGAATGTACCTGGCGAAGGCAGCGGCCAGTGCGACATGAAGGCAGAGGGTGCTAGGAATCCCCGGAGGACCGGACTAGGCTGCCATCTGATGCTGACCTTGGCTACGTATAATGGACGCGCCCTATCTTCTGATTCAAGGCTTCTTGAATTGGAAGAGGAACTACAAAGGATAAAGTGGGACATAATCGGGCTAAGTGAGGTAAGGAGAAAAGGAGAAGATCTCATTGAACTGGAAAGTGGACATCATCGGGCTAAGTGAGGTAAGGAGAAAAGGAGATCTCATTGAACTGAAAGTGGACATCTCTTCTACTATCGTGGGACAGATACTGGAAGAACTAGTGGTGTTGGACTTTTAATAAACAAGAAACTGAAGGATAAAGTTGTAGAAGTTGAAAGTTCCTCTGACAGAGCTGCACGACTCGTTATCCAACTCTCGAGAAGATACCAGGCTCAGATTATTCAAACTTATGCACTAACCACAAGTCTTCCTGAACAAGAAATTGAAGAATTTTACGAGGAAATTCGTCATCTAAATAATAAAGGCAAGCAGCACTTGAAGATAATTATGTGAGATGGCAATTCAAAAATAGGGCAACAGCAACAGAATGAAACTTCAGTAGGTAAATTCGGTCACGGCAACAGAAACCAGCGTGCAAATACTCTCATAGAGTTTGCATAGGCACAAGGGTTTTTCATCATCAACTCCTTTTTGAAGAAAAAGCCACACAGTAAATGGACATGGAGACACCCAAATGGGACGACAAGTGAAATTGATTTTATTATGTGTAACAAAAAATTCGTCATAAAAGACTGCAGTGTGCTAAACAAGTTCAACACAGGTAGTGATCATAGATTGGTGAGATGTAAGATGCGCCTCAACACTAAACTCGAACGTGGCAAGCTCATAAGACAAACAAAATGTATTGACATAACCAACCTTAAAAAACACCATAATACCTTCAAGTTGGAACTGAAGAACATATTCTCTGCTTTAGAAGGCCTAACATTGGAAGAAGTGGATATTTCTGAAGTTAACCAAAAGGTAACCAAAGCTCTTATGGAAACAGCAACAAAATTAGCTGGGTCTAAGAACAAGTTGCATGTGAACAAATTATCAGGAAAAACCAAAATGTTGATGCAAAAAAGAAGAGAGATGAGGACAACTAAAGAAGATGTGACTTCCAAAGTGGAATATATAGAGCTATGCAAGACAGTACAAAAAAGTATCACTGAAGACGTAAGGAAATTCAACTCTGAACTAGTGAGGAAAGCAATTGAAAACAAATGAAGCTTAAAGATAGCAAAGGGACATCATCAGTAAGGGAAGAAAACAGACTATGGCACTGAGAAAAGAAGATGGTTCTGTAACAAGAAATAGAGGCAGAAATTTTCACAAGAGTGAAATATTTCTATTCCAAATTATATGAAAGGGATGATACATGTACTCCAGACATCAGGAAAGGTATCAGTACAAGAGTTCTACCAATCCTCCCAGCAGAAGTTGCACATGAAATCAAGAACATGAAGCGAGGGAAAGCTTCAGGAGAAGATGGAATTACTTTTGACATTATACAAGAAGCAAGTGGAGAAATCGAAACAGTACTCGCCCAAATTTTCACTCGATGCCTTAATGAAGGGAAAATTCCTGAGGATTGGAACAACGCTACAATGATCCTGCTACATAAAAAAGTGGCATTGAGGATCTCAGGAACTACCGACCTATCAGCCTCCTATCAGTGGTTTATAAAATCTTCACTAAAGTTCTTTCACACCGCTTGAAGGTAACACTGGACATGGCTCAACTGAGAGAACAAGCTGGATTCAGGAGTGGCTACAGCACAATAGATCATATCCACGTACTGAGAGAACTTATTGAAAGAGCGAGGGAATATGAACTTCCATTATGCATGGCTTTTATCGATTACGGAAAGGCCTTTGATTCAGTGAAACCATTAGCAGTTAAAACGGCTTTGAAATCCTGCGGTATTGAAGATGCATACATTAATATTATTAATAACATGTATGAAAATGCAAGTGCAAAGATTCGGTTGTTTGAGAATACAGCACACATAAAAATTCGAAAGGGAGTGAGACAAGGTGACACCATATCTCCGGAGCTCTTTAATGCCACATTGGAAAATGTCTTTCAATCACTGAACTGGGAAAACAAAGGGATAAAGATTAATGGAGATTATCTAACTCACCTTCGTTTTGCTGATGATGTAGTCATTTTTGCAACTGCCCCATCAGAGCTGCAGAGTATGATACAAGAACTTGCTAACAAGAATAAAGAAGTGGGATTAAAAATGAACTTTCAGAAGACAAAAGTGATGTACAATGCTTTTACAAGAAATGAAGATTTATCGATTGATATAGAAAAGCTGGAGATAACAGATACGTACGTTTACCTTGGACAGCAGATATCAAGTGAGGGTCACATTGATAAAGAAATTAATCGGCGTTCAAAACTTGCCTGGAGAACTTTTGGAAGAAACAGCATAATTTTCAAGAGCAATATGCCATTATGTCTTAAAAGAAAAGTGTTTGATCAATGCATTTTTCCAGTGCTTACGTATGGTGCAGGGACGTGGACGTTAACTAAAAGAGACATACAAAAGCAGCAGACAACTCAAAGTAGCATGGAGAGGTGCATGCTTGGTGTAACCAGGAGAGATAAGAAGAGGAACTCGTGGATCAGAAAAATGACAAGAGTGGAAGACATCATGATCAGAGTTAAATCCCTGCAATGGCAATGGGCTGGACATATTGCCAGAAGGACAGACCATCGATGGACAGCCGAAATTTTAGATTGGATTCCAAGGGACAGGAAAAGACCCAGAAGAAGACCGCATGGGAAATGGGTGGATGAAATTCGAAAGTATGCGGGAGTAACACGGAGGAGACTGGCACAATACAGAGCGTTGTGGAAGAAACTTGGGGAGACCTTCGTCCAGCAGTGGATTGATAATGGTTTACAATGATGATGATGCCCATTCGGTGCTGCAGATCAAGAAGTGTGAAATCTTTGGCAGTGTTAGCAAGACATCGTGGTTCACACCGATACAACGAAAAAACATGTAGGATTCCACCGATACATCGGGCATTTTAACAGATATTTCGTTACTAGATATTGCATTGTTAAGTATCACTATTACATTGAACAGAGATTTTACAAATCGATCGCCCATTCATTGCTGCAGATGGAAAAGTGCGAATTCTTCAATTTATTAGCGAAACATCGAGGTTCCCACCGATGCATCGAGCGTTTTAACAATTATGTTAATAGCTGTTGAACTGGTAAGTATGAGTGTTATATTAAAAAGAGATTTTACATATTGTTTGACCATTTAATAGCGCAGGTAAAAAAGTGCTAGTTTTTCAGGATGCAACGAGCGTTTTAACAAAAATTAAGTTAATGGTTATTGAACTGGTGAGTATCACTGTTATATAAAAGTGAGATTTTACAAATCGTGTGCCCATTTACTTGTGCAGGTGGAAAAGTGCGAGTTTTTCAGTTTAGTAGCAACACATCGAGGTTTATAAAGATGCCTCGAACAAAAATAGAGGTTATACATCGAGTATTTTAATATATATTAGTTACCCTATGTTATTGGTAAGTAATCACTTATATTGAACGGAGATTTTGCACATCTGCTTCTGCAGACTGAAAACAACAAATTTTTCGGCTTATTAACTAAAACATCGATGTTTTGTGGATGAGTAACCACCGGTATATCCATCCCTAGCACATTCAAATTACTTGCAGTCTGCTCTGGGCAGGCAGAATGCGTTCAACACAATGAATCCACAGCTAATTCTCATTAAAACTCACATGAATTTTCTTTGTATATATAATTTGTGTTTTTTAATTTGTACTGCAAGATAAAAAGAAGTTTCAACAAACCCTACACATAAGATAAATTTAACACATCACAAGCCGATTATCACACCCCAAATATGTAAAATACTTAAAACACTGAAATTATTAGACGTTTACTTTTCGCACTTATTTCTCATTCAGAGTTTTTCGAAATTAATTTTGCAGTTCACACCCCATCAAGAAACTTAAATGAACACTCGCTATCTGATAAATTACTTATTTACGGGTGATGTTATTTTATAACACTTTAACTTTGCATTTTTACAGGCTTGCTGATTATATTTTTTGTTTACATGGACTTTCGCATAACATTACCAGAGACTCATGAGCTTGGGAAATTCTGCTGCTGTATGTGGTCAACTAATATACACATACACGCATATAACAACTTACATCACTTTAGTTGTGTGAAGGAACTAATACAAAGTGGATGCAAAAATTACTTGCACACTTCAAGAAATAGACATAGGCAGGGGCAGGGGCGTACTGATAGCTCCCGCAGTGCAGGGGGGGTCATTGTTAAAAGACACCCCCGCGCCCCTGCACTAACCTGAGCAAAAAGATTTTATTTTACAAAATATTTTACGGAAACTTCGTATGAAACTGGTTAAAGAAATAGTCAAGATTTAAGGCAGATTGATGTTTTAAGAAGAAAAGCATTTGTTTTCTCAGTACATACATGCATTCATATCACTAAGCTGTTCTCTGTGATTCAGAGGTTAGCTCCAAAAAGAAATACAAAATGCAAGATATTTTTACTTACTGTTGCCGTATCAAACTTCTCCATTTACAGCGATCTTGACATACTACTCGGGCTTCACTGATATCCATTACATGCCGTACAAAATATCTTTTATTCTTCATCATAATCTTTTTCTCATGCAGACACTCATGAATCTGATACAACATGTCTTCCTTGGCCTTGATCCCTGGGATCTTCAGAATCTTAAAATACGGTGATGGCGATCGATGGATCTTCAGAATCTCTGGAAAGTTGGACATACACATTCGTGGCGACCGCGAGTCTATGGGTTGTACGGTAGCGTCTGCTGCCAAGCTCAGGATTCACCCACGCCTGCCGCCACATGCTTCTATCATCATTTAGTAGTCTGGCGGCGGGTTTGGGAATAACACAATTCCAAAATGGGCGTGGTCGTCTCAAATATGGGTGGACCTAAAAATTCTCACCAATTGGCTTGCTCATCTCAAATACTGCCATGCTATCTTTGCAGTGGCAATGTTTCCTTGCCAACATCTCATTGAAATTGGATTTCTCGAGAAAATTTATGTTTGTCTCTTAAACCTCTGGGAAATGCTTTTAAAAACTCTTTATGGAACTTTAGAAATGAATGTGTTTAGGAGAATATTGTTCAAGCAGTGTTCTTAACAGGATGTTCAGAGATATTAGAGCATTTCTAGGGTAAATTTTCATTGTTGGGAACAAAACTGGTCCTCTCCCTAGCAAAATTCCAATTATCTAGAAAAATATAAATATAATAAATATCATTTATTTATTCAAATATAAATGATATTTATGATGGGTACTTGTTCCTTTCCACAATAAAATTTAGCAACTGAAAGCACTAAATGTCTGTTAATGATAATATTTTTGACTATATTTTTCAGAACATGTTCAAAAATGGTTATCCAAATAGCTTAAAGACAAGTTTTTCAAAAGTTCATGTAGCGCAGTGGAGGGTTCGCATATTTTTGTGTACTGTTTTCTTTACTCTTCGAAAATGAAATTGTTTAGAAGAAAACTCTGTTTAGGGTTCTAAGCCAAAGAGTTGAATTTTTCAAAATGCTCGGCATTTCGAGGTCGAAATGATGATTAAAAAAGGTTATATCCTGGAAATCTTAACAAAACTATAAAATATTATTCTGTATCTAAATTTTATGTATGAAGAAAATACTCATGTTGTTCTGCACCCTAACTGCTTGGTGCTGTTTCATCAAGCGTTACGGGAATATTTTTAGCCCTCCCGACTTGATATAATTCAAACGTTGACGTCAATTGCTGAAAACATATGAACTCCAAACCTGCCCCCAGACTACTAACCAAAGAATATCTAACTGAGATGAAGTTAAGGCTGGGCGCGACGTAACTAGCGTCGCCATATATTAAGATATAAACTTCAGAGCACAGAAGCCAACATACAGGCTGATGCAGAGCAGACCGCGCATGCGTATTTCTGTTGACTTCAATTCCGGTAAAGAACAGTAAGCCGAGCTACTCACAGCACGTGATTGTTACCTTCTAGGTAGCATAATCTCTTCGTAAACCCGATAAGTTTTTGTTGGTTAACTTGAAGATAATAGTGCAAAATTCAGGGACGAAAATTTTCAAAAAACTGTGACGTACATCCTTTTTGAAACAAAAAATGATGTAAAATAGAAAAAAAATCATTAATAGGCATTTTTGGAAAATTTTTACGTAATATTCACCTTTGTATTCGTTACGCGGAAATCCAGTGAGTGGCAACGATGACGCTTGAATTCCAGGGATGAGCCTTGTCGTTCACAACGTGCAGAAGTACCGGTGATCAATGCGAGAAGACGCCTGGAAAGATTAGTGTTTTTGTGCAGGCCCGGCCTCGCCTCAGCCCTAGCTGTTGTCGCTGACGGAATCAGCTACCTACGCTACGAAAATAGTCCCTAGTGTTAAGAGCAAAAGGCAACACAAGGTCTGTTCGGCATCCATTTTTCTTTGCTCAGAAGTTTCTTTGGACAAAATTGCGACAGAGAATAATGTTTTTTGGTTCAGCCACGGCCTCGCCTTAATTAGACGACATTGCTGTTGTCGCTGACGGAATCAGCTACCTCCGCTACGAAAATTAGTCCCTAGTGTTAAGAGCAAAAAGCAAAACAAGGACTGTTCAGAATCCATTTTTCTTTAGTTATTGTTTTTGGTACGAAATTGCTATGAAAAACAAGTTTTTCAAAACGACAGAACATTTTAAGAAATAAATTTGATATGAGAAGCTACTGAGTCAAGAACCTGACACTTTCAGCTGCTGCTGTCCAGCTTGGAGAAGAAGGAATGGTAGAAAACTTCTCCCAACACAGCGACAAAAAATTGGCAATCAGGCGAATTCGAAGGGAATGTGTTACTTAAGCAGGCAGTAGAGGATAGAGTTAGAACTGTACCACACTGCCATCCATAATCCCCACTGTTTCTCTTGAAACGGATCCCTATATTTAGTTTGTTGCAGGTAAAACGACTTCACCGGACGCGGGTGGCCTAGTGGGTAACGTTCGTGACTGTCACGGAAAGGGCCTCAGGTTTGATCCACTAAATACCCGCCGTGCGTCGGATACTGGTCTTCCCCTTTCTACTTCGTTTCCGTGTCACTTTCATATTTGGGCGCTGAGACCATTTTGAGAAGAGTTGCCGGGAAGGATAGTATTAGGTATTTTCTGGTCCCAGGGAAGGTGGAATCGTTGAAATACCTTACACATGCCGATAATTTCTCCTTCTTCGTCGACTTGGAAAGGGGATGCGGGATGCTTTCGCTGAGTACTGCAGTGCGACCGGTGCTTGTCTCTGAGAGGGGAAGTAGAGTATTATGCTCTGGGACAAGTGGGAGCAGTCAGAGGTTACAGGTCTGGCTGTGACCGATGGGCCCGTTTGGATACTCGGTATACAGTTTTCAAAGCAAGGGTTCCGCTTGAGCACCTGGGGAAAGTTCTTGCGGAGATGAAGAAAGATCAAGAACGGTGGCAGGAGCTGGGCATTTCGAGAGTGAATCGGGTCAAGTTAGCTAATGCGCTTCTGGTTTCGAAATGCATTGTTGCTGGGAAAATTGAATCCCTACCCGGGAGTCTCACGAAGCAGATGGAGAGAGCTGTCTTTGGCTTCATTTGAGCCGGGAAGAACACCGAGGAAGTGGCTCGGGCGGTCCTATACTGTCCGAGGTCCGAGGGGGCTTTGGAAGTCAAGCGCCTTAAGATATGACTCAGTGCACTCCAGTTTAACAGTGTGAAGGGCGCTCAGTGCACTCCAGTTTAACAGTGTGAAGGGCGCTCTAGTCGCTGAGCACTCACATGGAGCCTTGTCCTCCTACTTCAAGGGGGGGGGCTCGTCCAAGTACGTGCCCGGTCACAAATTTGTTGGCCTTCGGCGCGAGAGGATGCATAAGTCTTACTAGCTAGGAGGTGGCTTTCAGGAATTTGCAGAAGCTGACAGCGCTGGAAAGAACACGCAGAAAATATACACTGGCCTGCTCCCTAGGTCTACGGAACACGTCGTCCAAGATTGCAACGTTCTTGGGCACTTCTCTATGAGAGAGGCTTGGATGAGCACTCACTCGACTGCTGTGGACTGCAAGAAGAGGGACTATAGGTGGCGGTTGGCCCACAATGTCCTTCCAACGAGGAGTAGACAGCTTCGGTGGGGTGGCATCTCCTCCAATAGGTGTTTCTCGTGTGCGGGCATTGAGGACATGCTCCATCGCTTTTGAAGCTGCCCCATGGCGCACCAGCTTCAGCAGGAAATCTGTTCTTTGACTTGGCAGAAAAAATGGAGGCCCTCCAGTTTTACCCGGGTAATGTGTTTTATCTACACCCTGCTCCAGCGGCGGGCAGAGAGCTCTGGAGGATGATTATCATCCAGATCTGTTATAAGATGTGGAGGGAGAGGAACCGGGTCCTGCATTACCGGAGAGCTAATTTGGGCTTCTCGCCGCCGAGAACAATCATCCTTCAACTCAAGTGTCAGCTCCGGGACAGGGAGAGAGTGGACGCCCGCACTTTGACCAACCGATCCTTTATGTATCTCTGGGTGACTTGGCCTAGGATTGTTACCGGGACCAAGGACAACTACACCTTTCATTGTGGTAACTGGCCTCCTTAATTTTGGTTCCTGATGCCCAAAGAGTCTCTTCGAGGATGTTGGGCCTTTTTCTAGTGTTATGTTTTTGTGATTTGTGTTCGTTGTTTTGATGGAGGGTGAGGAGGTTTGCCTCCGACTAATTGGCCAGGTGAATGAGTTTGTATATTTAGGAAGTATGTTTGACAGAGAGAACAATTAGATGGAGAAATTAGAAGGCGAGTGAATTCTTTATTGAAAGTCATAGCGGTAAATGTGTAGATTAGCGTCCTAAATTATAGTATTTCGTCGGAAAAATGTGAAAAATTATTTCCTGGAAAAAGTGCGACCTACAGATTTTACATTATGGAAATTAATGGCAAAGTGCGCAAAATTTTCATGTTTTAAATGTCGTTTAAAGATTTTTATCGTAATATTTACCTGTAAGTCCGATGCTCTGAAAAGACGCTGCGGTAGGCCTAACGCATAGCTATTGCCATGAAGTCAAGCTTTGCTCCGTTGAAAGGAAGATTCGCTACGCTGCGGCGTGTAATTCACTCACGGGTGTCTACAAGTGAAATCGCGTACGTCACTAGCGTCTGCCGAGAGGGATATGGTCAGCTGATGAACACGCATTCCGTTGTCTCACTGGTGGGTGCCGTCACGGCACAGAGACGGCACCCATTAATTGGAGACCACGGTCATTGTGTTGATGTTTTGATATGGGGACAATCATGGCTGCTTCGATTCGAAGAGGTAAGCTTTTATCTCGTGCTTTTTTTGATCTGCAGAATACACAATCACATTTCTTTTTTCCTTCACATCGGAACAGTGGAGGACTAAGCCTTTTGAAGGAATAAACATGTATTTGTAGACCACATTGATGCATTCGCTTTGTATCGTGATCGTCATTTCGTGCTGTCTCGGATTTTTCCCCCTTCCCATTCCCATCGAAACAGTGGAGGATTAAGCCTTTTGAAAGAATAAACCTATGCATTTCTGGGCCGTATTACATGGGGTCCACAGTCGAAATTTTTATATGATGTTTGTATATGCCATTCGTAGTTACAATTTCTGTTTGCCCCCTCCTGAAAACTAAACAATCGCCACCCTGTTTATGTTCAAAGGTATCGGAAGGTAAAGATAATGTTTTGAATTGGGTGTTTTCAACCAGATATAAAAACAATTGACAGCACTGGCAGTCTTTTATCAACTTCTGGAGGTTGGCTAATGTTATACAAAATCGTTAGTAACAGGTATTGGTAAAACTAGACGAAACCCGTCGGAACCGACGGTTAGGTTTTTTTTTTTTTTTTTTTGAAAAGAAAACTCATATGAAATAACAAATGTGAACTTTATTTGATTTACAAATTCAAGCAACCAATTCAGTAAAGACAATAGCACAGGTTCGTGATTTTTTTTTTTTTTTTTTTTGTGACTGAAGATTTAAGAACCACCACCATGAGCAACTCGATGGGCTATAAGCAGTTGACCGTCCCTAATTTAAGGTCACTGGTTCCATGGAAGGTAGAGATCCAGTGCCGTAAGATAAACAAAACATCCATGCCTCACCGGGATTAGAACCTGGTAGACAAAACCCGTTGAAATCAACAATTGTTTTTTTTTTTTTTTTTTGTTTTCTAAAAGAATAAACTCAAATGAAACGTTTATTTACATAATGGGAAACATCTCACCTACGTGAATAAACTGTATCAAATGAATGAATGTTAAGTTGTATGTTTATATCACACAGCCCAATGGTACAATGCAATCTGGTCTTCGAGTGTTTGCTGTTCCAATCAGAACTTTCATACAAATTATTGCTATTGTTGTTTTGCACAACGGTTTGCTGAGAATAGAGACTTTGGACTATCTCAGTCCCTCCATGCTTTCGCCTTCAACAGCGCGTGAGTCAACCGCAGTGATCGGATGTGAACCGCAGGCTTCTCCCATAGATTTTACGAGCGAATTTGACGCTTCACAACGCCCGAACCGTTGCCCCAATCTTATTCTTCTCTTCGACTGGCACATCTACTTGGTAAGACCCTTATTTTGATGCCTCAACCATATGTTTAAGTTCAGCCGTTACGTCACAACTGGTCTTACAGTAAAAAACCTTATAGAATTAATATATAGGTGATTTAACACCTCCCCCTCTAGAATTCAGAGTTTTGTTGCTGTCCTGTAGAGCTGCTGATTGTTATCTCTGATATCTTTAGCTGCTATATAGTGCTTTTACTTTCTATGAGACTTATTAATCACATCGTTCATGCTTGAGATTATTATGGCTTTGCACGCATCATTATCCTATGTATACATTACCAAAGGCTTGTTTACGATTTACAAGGTGTCTACCAAATTTGGGAAATACGATTTCCTGACCGCTTTTAAAAGCTCTCTCTCTCTGTATATATATATGAGGCAGCGGTATGCGTGTGCACATGTTAGTAGCAAAACACTGACTCATCATACTTTGACTACGCTTAAAGTAAGGCTTAGTCGAAGGATATGTAATGAAATCGTGTAGCACTACATGCTTTCATTACAATCTTCCTTTAGCATTTATACCTGGAAAATGTCATGACTTCCTCACGAACATAAATTAAAATTGTTCTCAAAATTTGTACATATACACCGAATGATCACTGAATTATGATCATAGGTCATCCTTTCGCCCTCAGTACAGCAGCTATCCGACATGGCAACAGTTCAATAACATGTTGGGGGGGGGGGGTATTGCTAACAAAAGTGGGTGTAATGCAGTCTTTAATGCTGTTACGGGTTACATAGGTATAATCGGTGCATTCAGATGCCTGAAATGCCGTTCTATAGTTCCCCACAAGTGTTCTATGGGATTGATAATGGTGGAGTTTGAAGACCAATTTATATGCTGGAAGTGAACTGTGCTGCCCAAACCATTTTTGTACAGCATTGGACCTGTGGCTTGGCGCATTGTCATCTTGGAAGACAATGTCGCCATTTGGGGAAAGGTGCAAGATTGCTGGGTGTACAGAGTCAGCAAGCAATTCACGACAGTGGGCACAAGTCACATGTTGTTCCACATACACGAGGGGTCCAAGTTTCTCCCAGGTAAACACGTCCCACACCATAACAACTGCCACCACCGGCTAACACTGTTGATACCAGGCAGGATTGATCAATCGCCTCATGTTGTTTCTGATCTGTTGCATAGATCCATGCCCAAAATTCTTTTCGAGTTTTCGGAAAAGTGAAATATTCAGCGATAAAAAAAAACTGTGTAACGTATACTCTAGATTCACTTTCCTTTTGATTTTACTATCTCTGGTTATTTTATTTTTCTATGTAAATTATCTTCTTACTGAACGAGATGTTATTTCTCCAGCTGAATGAGATCTGGCAATGAGTGTAAGTCATGACGTGGTGGTAGCCAGTATAAATAGGCGCGTTCAACGATACCAGAGAGAGCTTTTGTGTTACGTGAGAGAGCTGTTGTTTATGTGAGTAGAGCTTCGTTCATGTGCAAGGAGCTACGTTTTATTGAGTAGCTGTGTGTGAAGTGTATGCTGGATCATATCAGGAGTGCCACTAATAAAAAGTTGTTGTAAGTACGTTTTTCTCAGTTCATAGTTTTGTCAGATCTCTGTCTGGCTGTTAGGTTTATTTCATTAGTTGTTATTATTAACAACCAGCATTAAGACTTTATTCATCTTAATTACTACTACAACATTACTAGCAGTTCAAAGCTTGTTCATTATTATTACTACACTACTAGCAGGAAAGTTTATTCATGATAATAATGAACGCAACAACCAACCATTAGTAGAAGAAAGTAGCAGAAGCATTATATTCATTATAACTGTTTGTGGTTAAATTTTATTTACACTTAACTCCTTATAACTTCCTATAAGATGAGCAAGGCAATGAAAAAGTGAAGCTAATTTTTTCCCTTTCCATGTTTTTTGTTGTGTTCCGTGTTGAAAAAACATTCAGGTTATTTTGAGGAGTACCCGGAATGTGTGGGATAGTATGGTTTGATAGTCTCTCTCTCTCTGCTTTGGTACGCAGCAGAAGAGGGAAAATAAATTCAATGTAAATATTGTTTGGGTAATGAAAGCGCATTTTATTTGATATTTAGCACTTATGCAATGTAATCTGTAATAATAGCTGTACTTTAGTGCAACTTGAATATAATGTTAATACGTATTGCAAATATATTTATTTCATGTTAATGTGAGTTTCAATTGCCGTCAAACAAAATGGCAGTCGTCAGTTGAGTTTCAGGTATTTATTATTATTATTTTGTGTGTGTGTGTGTGTGTGTGTGTCTGTGTGTGCCGAGGTTGTTAGAAAAATTAAAATGTGATGTGTGGTCGGTCATGAAGTAATGTATTAAGCCTCCGGTTGGCCGGCACGTATATATACGTTCGTAGATTTCTGTGCCCAAAGCGACGACGAAGCAATAATACGTTCATCTGAAACCTGTTCAAAAGCGGCAAGAACCCTTATATGCGCATCTTAACGGCGACAAATACTACAGAAAGACAGGTCGCTTTTAGGGGAGTCTCCTGTTATTCATCTGACAAAATTTCGCATTGCCTCTTCGAAATCTCCTGCCACCTTGAGGGTTAACTGAAGTTGTACAGTATTTTTTTTGTTCTTCTTTGTGTAAGTGTATTTGAAATAGTCCCCCCTCCCCCCTTATCGCCCTTTCATCAGAAGGAAATTCCACCCATTGGGGTCAAGTGGAAAAGGGTGCAGCTAAGAGCTATGGCCATGTGTTTTTTGTTGATAACATTGCCTATAAGCTGAATTCCTCCAACAGTCAAAAGTGTCCATTATTACTTGATCAAGCTGGGGAACATAATTTAATTCTTGCTACCCGAAGGAGGTGTGATAATGGATGAATTACTGACTTTGACCATAGTTTCACGTTTCTGCAGGGGTTTGCTGTTAGAGTACACTAAATTTATACATACCAATGTTGAAAACATTTTGCTGTTGCAGAAATTCAGGAGTATGGACCTACGTGTGTGGGGGGGGGGGGGTGGCAAGCAAGGCACACAAACTGGACTTCCTCCTCCTAGTGTTTCTCGGAAGAGCATGCTGTCCTCAAGAGACGCTAACCAAACCTTGAAACAATCTCAGCAAAAAACTGCACACACACAGCGCTGTCCCATCAGAGCATACACTCATCCAAAAGACAACAAAACTTTAGATGTTCACACGCTCGCCATAGAACAGCCTAGTCTGTCCTATTGTTAAAGCCCCGTAGAGGGTTGGAACAGTGTTGCGAGCTGTAAGCATCACATCCTTTGCCCGCAGACGATTTATGTTGTTCAACAGACCACACGTCTAGCATCAAACCAGCCGTATACATACAATTTTGGTGCTCCAACACATTCTAAAGGGCACAGTGGAAACACAGGCAGAGGGCTGTGTGTTCTTTCCTGTGGCAGAAGCTCACATACTCACTCGGAACCTAGAGAGTACTGAACATTTGATGAGCAACATTGCCTCTTCTCCATAAACAGCCGACACTTCACGATGGATTTCGTTGGATTCAGATGTTTTGCTCATAAAAAAAAAAAACACTGTTCCGTGAACTTCCGAATTCGAATAACACTCCAGCTGCTGCGCCATAAAAAACTCCTGTTAACGAATAAACTGTGCAACACAATTGTGCCACACTCCTTCCATGAGCAGATGGCGAAACGTGTGACATCACTCTGCAGCCGTGTTGTATGCATTTCTGATAGTCACTGATTTGTGAAACCTATTTTGTGATACACCCTCGTAGCTCATTTCTTTTTCCTTGTATAGCTGAATATATGAGTGAATCCCCATTACAACATAGTTCTTTTGATACATTTTTCAACAGCTTACAGTGCCATTAGCTTATATCATTTTACAGTTCAATATAATCTCTTGTACCTAACACTTCGGTATTTTTTTACAGCTTTGTTGTTTTGTTTTGTTTTGTTTTAATTTCTTGAAACCTTTGGGTATTCTGGTTTTTGTATATCCATGCACCCCACCCTCTCCTTTTTTGTTTTTCCATTAGAACTGTTAAAAGGACTAAACGTTTTGAAAGGACAAACATACGTACTTATTGTGGAACACATTGCATGTTTGAAAGCATTTTCCTGCAGTTAATGAGAGATGTCACCTGGAGATGACATTGACTATTTGAGATAAGTGTTTCATAGTGGATTTATATAAAAAATGTCCACTAAAACACTTCCTTCTGATGGTCTCAGTTACAGCAGTAAGCAGATCTGAAGTTTACGCTACAGATACTATGGGTAAGTTTCTTTTCTGGTAATATTTTTAATTACATTTGTGTAGGCATCAACTTGTCTGAATTTTTTCTTCACATAGTAATTAGCTCATTTATTCTCTTTTGCCTTGTGCAACTGAACCCCCATCGGAACATGGTAGCTTTGTTATATTTTTCCACAGATTACGGTAGTATGAAATGCAGCTCACTTTCAGGCTTTTCAATGACAGAAATGGGGGAAAAAATTGGACTCAGCTGAGAAAAATATAATAGCATAAAATTTATTTATGAATGAATTATAATGTTAAATGCTGAAACTTACTCATTATCAAACTGTTGCTACTCACTGGCAAAAAAATTAAGTTTTAAAGTGAGTGCGCCTGGAGACCAAACGGTGGAGCAGGTGAAGTTCACAGAGCAGTATATAAACAACCAGATGACCAGCTTTCGGTTAGTAGAGTGTTAAGAGTCAGAATGGGAAAAGCTGCCGATTTATAGGAGTTTGATAAAAGACAATTTGTGATAGCACAGTGTGTCTTATGGATTGTTCACGCGCCATTGTAGTGAGTAGGTATCAAAAGTGGTGCACAGATGGTTAAATGATGAATCGTCGTCTGCAGTTCACCGATGCCAGAGGGGAGCGGAGACAGTCGCACATTGTTCACAGCATCCACAGTGCAACAAATCCCACACATATTCAACAGTGGTGATCAGGGCAATGTGTCACAGCACACCGTTCACTGCAGACTTGTGCGCATGGGCTTTGTACCCGAAGAGATAGCTGGGTCCCCATACTCACTGCATGATATGTGCCAAGATCATCAAGATTGGACCATGGATGATTGGGAGAAAGTGATCTGGTCTGGCTAATAAAGATTCCTGGTGCATCATGTAGACAGCCAAGCATGGATACGCCAATTACCAAATGAGGCAATGGCACCTGGATGAACTGTTAGGCAGAAACAGGCTGGCAGCTGCGCTATGCTGTGACCGATGTTTTTTTATACCCTTCTCACTTGCAGAATCTTTTTCAGAAGTCTGCAACACAGAAAGAAACACTTACCAACTGTCTGCAAGGTAAAGGGATACCTGAACGTTAGTTTGGCCATAAAATTTATTGTTCTGCGCTGAGTCCATTTGAGATATTGTTAATAGTGCACATTCATATTTGGTTGCAATAGTCAAACTAGCTTTTTCTTGATAAAAATGCAGAAGAAACTAGAACTATTTTAATACATTCAGAACTTAAATATCATCCTTTAAATCCTTTTGGAATTTTAAAAATAATGGGCAAAAAGTATAAGGAATTATTTGAAATCCATATTTTTAATTTGCATTTAGTTAACTGATCAAACTTTAACTCCCTCTCTTCAAAGGATGTTTTTCCTGATGGACATTGTTCTTACTATTCCTGCAGCAATTACAGTATGTTGTACTAGGGACCTCACCAGGTGATTGTGTGAGAAGGTAAGGATCATATCAACTTCAGAAATACCAGTAATTTTGCCACATTTCACTTGATTTGTAAAACAGGGGTCCATATAAGATTTTTTCTTTGAACTCCAGTTTGTGCATTGACCACAGTTTTAAGAAAAATTTGGTAAATTTGTGAAAATATGATGGGAGAATTTTCATTGATATACACTGGCGGAAAATGAAAAAAGAACACCAAGAAGGAAATGGCGGACGATCATGAAATTTACATATGTTAATGGAGTCGAATTTACGTAGGTGTGATGTTAATTTCGGGACCAACCGGTGAGCGCTTACGCCACAGCACGGCATAATATGCAAGTTATCGTCGGTGGTATTTAAGGAGTACGGCGAAGTGAATATAATCAGTCGTCGGCGTACGGACACGTGCAAAGACCCTGAAGAAGCTGCAATGCCTGGACATGGAAGACGTGTACGATTTCAGCAGTTATCGGACTTTGAGCGAGGTCGTCTAGTCGGACTCCGCGAGGCCGGGTGGTCGTATCGTCGTATTGCGGAGCGAATTGGACGGGACGTGTCGGTGGTGGTACGATGGAGGCGTAGGTGGTCCGAGGAACATTCCCACACGAGAAGACGTATAACCGGGAGTCACAGACGGACTGATGAGTGGACCGATTGACGCATAGGAAGAGCGGCGTTGTCAAGCAGAACATCCACTGCGACGCAAATCCGAGCTGCCGTTGCACCTGAGGTGACTGTGCGAACAATCAGCAACCGTCTACTGGATGCAGGACTACGTGCACGTGTGCCTCTGGCACGTGTACCTCTGACTCCAGCCCACCGTCAGGAATGGCTGCAGTGGTGTCGCCAACGTCTGCACTGGAGAACGCAATGGCGATCTGTCGTGTTCAGCGATGAAAGCAGATTCTGCTTGGGAGTCTCCGATGGCCGTGTGCGTGTTCGCAGACGCACAGGGGAGCGTCTCCACCCTTCTTGCATCCGCCAGCGATACACAGGGCCTACACCTGGACTCCTGGTGTGGGGAGCGATCAGCTATAACTGCCGTACACAACAAGTGTTTGTACCGGGTACGTTAAACAGCACCTCCTATATCAACAACATCATTCAGCCCGTTGTTGTGCCATTTGTAAGGTCGGCCCATCGTGGTGTTTTTCAGCAAGATATCGCACGCCCACACACGGCACGTGCAACGCAACATACACTTCAGGGTGTGAGACAAATTCCATGGCATGCACGTTAACCGGATTTCTCCCCCATTGAGCACGTGTGGGATTTTATGGGACAACGCCTTATACGGTCTCCACGGCCAGCCACGACCATCCCCGATTCACGCGTCCAGGTTGAAGATGCTTGGAACTCAATACCCCAAACTTACATCCAACATCTGTACGACAGACTCCACGCCAGAATTGCACAGTGTGACGCAGTTCATGGCGGTTCAACCTCGTACTAACCATGCTACATGGAAATGTTATTTTTCAGTTTACCTGCAAATAAATACAGCTGTATTTTGCTATAATGTTTTGATCACGTTATGCTCTGTATTCCGTTATTATGCTGTATAAATTTCGTTGGTATCAGACGTCTCCTTCTTGGTGTTCTTTTTCACTTTCCGCCAGTGTAATTGTTGAAACGCCATAAAACTGAAGTGAGCAAAACAGCAATGGTTCTTGTTATGCAAAGAACTTTTCACCTCGTCAATCTCAAATGAAACAATCTGGAAGATCATTGAAAGACAGTTGCGACAGTCAGCTTCCGGAATACCACGTAATATGGCTTTGGAAACGAAGCAGGGGATTTAAAAATTTGTGATCATATAGTTTTAGTAAAAAAAATATCTGAGTAAAGCTATCTGGAAGTAAAAAAATAGATAAAATAAAATGCGACCGTTAACTTCCAAAATGCCGCATGGCTGTGGAAACTGAAGGAAATGTTGCAAACACTTCACAAATATGGATTTTGTAAAAACAAAAAAGCAATAGAAAAAAAACAGCATTAATCCAACTGGAACAAAGCTATCTGGGTGCCGAAAATGACAGAACTGCGCACAGCCGCCAGAAAGCCTCACAATGCGACCATACAAAATGGAACGAGGGCGATATAAATGTGTAAATACATAATTTTTGAAAAAGGAAAAAAACAGCACGAAGGAAACAAAAAAAAACACCTTATCAATATAACTGAAGTGAAGCTATCTTGGAAGCAAAAAGTAAAAAAAAATAAGTTGAGACGTCAACTTACGGAATGCCGAGACAGCATTTCTTCGTTTCTGCGGCCGCAGAAATGGAGAAAACGCTTTTAAAATATGGCTTTTGTAAAAAAATACCAAAAAAAAAAAAAAAAAAAACCCTTTATCTAACTTTCAGTTAGATGAAAGTTTAGTCGTCCATACCAAAAATAGAAAACAAAAAGAAACATTGTGCCCATTACCTTCCGAAATGCCACATCAAACGTGCATGGTGTGTTAAAAGTGCACAAAAACAGCACTTTTTAAATTTAATTTAAAGCTGAAAAAAAAACTATTATATCTTATCAAGTTGAAGTTATCTGTGCGAAAATATGGAAGAATTATAGCTAAAATAAAATGGGGAAGGGTGGAAAGCAGTTGCTTCAGTGATCGATAATAGCTTCACGTCCGGAACGGGAGCCGTTACGAAAGGTGTAAACATTTCCCTTCCTTTGTTTTAAAAAATCTTAAAAACAATGTTAAGAAAATAGAAAAACACTCTGCACACCTTTCCGAGAATCTACAATGGGTGTCGCCGTATTTCTCCTCCCAGGGGACATTTTAGCCCCTATTATCCCAATCCCTACAGCTGTCAGGTATCTGAACATCATTGCACACCAAGTTCACCCATTCATGGCGCCTGTGTTCCCTGCTGGTGATGGACATTACCAACAAGATAATGTATCATACCACACTGCTAGAATCGTCAAGGAGTGGTTTGAGGAACAGCCTGGTGTCCAAATTCACCTGACACGAACCCACTCGAACAGTTGTGGTTCGAATTGGAAAACGGGGGTTTCTGCTAAATCACCACCACCCTGAAATCTACATGAAACAGAGGTACCAAATACCCCAGGATACCTATTGCCACCTGATCAAATTGTGATGCCTTGCCGAGTGACTGCTGTTTTGCGGGCTAAAGGGGGTCCTACAGCTTATTAGGTACATGGCCATAATGTAATGGCTCATCAATGCATTTAGTTTGTATACCAACATACACACTGCAGTGTATAATTATGACTGCAAAGTCTGAGAAATGTAAGCAGCATCTTGTCTTCGAATACCATTCACTGGAAACAGAAAGAAAGGGACGTCATATTGTGCAGAAGCACGACGACCTCTCTCCCATTACGAACTTTTGTTGCCCAGCAACACGAACACGCTTGTTTCCCCGCTCCCATGTATAAACATGGGATCGGTTCCACCGGTGTTTCACACACGCCCCGATACACACACCACGGTTCCACAAGCAAGGACACTCACACCCCCGACGCAACACCATACAAACCGACGGCGGAGTCTCCTAGAACGACGGAGAGACAAGGCCCTTCGAAACGTTCATGTAGGAGGAAATTCCTCCTTCGGAGGAGACCCCGTGACAAAGTCACCCAACGGATGACAACATCAGAGGAGGCAACGGCGGAGAGCAACACGCATCTCCAAAAACGAGGAAGCCTTCCCCCTAAAGCCCCGACGCAACACCATACATACCGACGGCGGAGTCTCCTAGAACGACGAAGGGACAAGGCCCTTCGAAACGTTCATGTAGGAGGAAATTCCTCCTTCGGAGGAGACCCAGTGACATAGCCACCCAAAGAATGACAACATCAGAGGAGGCAACGGCGGAGAACAACAGGCATCTCCAGAAACGAGGAAGCCTCCCCCCTAAAGACACACACACATAACCGGCACACGCCAGACACACACCAGACAACAACAAAAAACTCCCCAAGGCATCCGCTCCACAAAAAAAAAAAAAAAAAAAAAACACGCATACACATACAAATAAATAAAACACTCTCGCAAGCAACACCCCCGAAGCACAGCACACCGAACGCGGAAACCGGGGGTCCGGAAACCGAAGCTGGATCCAAACCGCAAAGCAGAAGTGGCTGAAACGAAACAAAAAGCACCAAATCGACCGATAGGGGGTCCGGAAAACGGCGTCTCCGGAGCCCCCCACGCTCGATCCGAGAAGTTAGTAGAACACACAAACCATGTATCAACGAAACAAAACATCAACCAAAAATTCAAAAGGATCCGGTAATGCAGGATTGCAAGCCGAAACAAGGGGAGTGGGAGGAGGTTAAGTTCTCCAGTGGAAGAAGTACTTTTCTCTAGTACCGGTAACAATCCGAGGCCAGAAGACCCACCGATACCTGAAGGCACGGTCCGAAAGGGAGTGGGCGTCAAGTTCAACCCTGTTCCGGATCTCGCACTTGACCTGCCAGGCAACTTTCATAGGACGGAATCCCACATTACCGTGATTACAATAAAGAACTCTGTTCCTCTCTCTCCAGATTTTGTACGTCGTCTCCGTAATGATGAGTCTCCAGACATCCCTTCCCGCTTTGGGACCGGGATACTGGTAGAAAACATGCTGAGGCATAAACTGCTGAGGGCGGCCGGCCCAATCCCAGACCAACCGCCAAACCTGCACAGCCATAGGGCAACTAAAAAACAAGTGGTGTCTATCTTCGATAAGATTGCAGGAAAGACACCTGTCAGTGACAGCACCACCCCACCTGCACTGCCGTTTCCTCGTAGGAAGGACATCATGCGCCAAACGTAACTTAAAGTCCCGTTTTTTGCAATCAACCCCAGCAGCATGGACACACATCCACGCCTCCCTCTTATCGAAGTTAACAACATTGAACTCAATGATCTTCTCCCTGGGTCTAGGAAGGATATGAAAGTACATCTGCTTCAAGTTATTCCCGTTCCGGTTGGCCTCCGCAAGGGCCTGAAGGTGCCCACCAAGCTTGTAATACTTATGGGTAGTTTCCCTGCGGGGCCCGAAAAACGATAGCCAGGCAAGAACTTGTCCGCGGATAATCCAGTCAAAAAAGACACAAAGTTCTTACACGGATGAGAGGAGTTAAGAGCCCCTTTAGTACTACGAAACTGGAGTGCGCTGAACCAAGAGGAAAGGTGTTTAACCTCTAAACCGCCTTCCTCCCTAGGACAAAAAAGGGCGGCTCTGGCTATCGCCTCAACGGCCTTACCAGCCCAGATAAAGGCAAAAATCTCCCTCTCCAATAACCTCAGAAGACTCCGAGGGGGTGACTCAAGCTCTCCGGCAAAAGCACACTTTGACACCAAGAGGGCATTGGCCAACTTAGCACGATTAGTCATTGAAATATGAAGCTTCTGCCACCTATCCCTTTCTTTCCGCACGTTTGAGAGGATGTCCCTCCAAGTTTTCTTATGAACACCGTCTTTATCGAAAAGGATACCCAGTATCCTGACGGGTCCATCGGTCACCTCCAGCCCATGAACGGCAGTGCAATCCCATCTTCCCCAGAGCACCAGACTGGACTTATCATCATTCAGCTTAGCACCGGTGGCCCCACAGTACCCCGCGAAGACCTCCCGGACCTTAGTCAGACTTCTTTCCGAGTCCACAAAGAAGGTGACATCATCAGCATACGCCAAGTACTTCATGGAGTACGCACAACCAGGCACAGGAGCCCCTTTGATGTTCGGGTGCGCCAGAACCTTCCTCAGCATGGTCTCGATGACCAAAACAAACAACAATGGAGAGAGAGGGCAGCCTTGTCTCACTCCTCTTCCAACCTCAAAGAGGGGAGAAAGACGGCCAGAAACAATAACTCTCCCATTGAGGTCTCTATACAACGAGTCCACAGCCCTTCGGAATATTTCACCAAAGCCGTGAGCTTCCAGCAACTTCCTGATAAAATCGTGGGAGACCCGATCAAAGGCTTTGCTTTGATCCGCAGAAAACATTCCCAGTTTAAGATCTCTTTCGGTAACGTAAGTGACCAAGTCTCTTACGCACCTGATGTTGTGAAACATTTGTCTCCCACGTATACTGCAGGTCTGACCAACACCAACCAGCTTCTCCGCAACCCGCAATAGCCTAGCATTGATGATTTTTGCCATGATCTTGTAATCAATTGTAGACAGAGACACTGGTCTCCACCCACCAAGATCCCTGGCAGGATTTTCCGGGGTCTTACAAAGCAGAGTAACAATACTGGTTCTCATAGTTTCAGTCATGATTCCTCTATTCACAATGTGGTTGTAAATTCTACAAAGCCACGGAGCCAGAATATTGGAAAATTTCTTATAGAACTCGGCCGGCAAGCCATCAATACCAGGAGACTTGTTAAGCTTGAGATCCAGGATCGCAGTCTTGACCTCATTATCAGTAAACTCCCTTTCCACGAGATTCCTATCCTCCTGCGCAAGAACCGGCGTGCCTTCCAACCAGGCATCCATAACATCAGAGGCCACAGCTTCCTTGCTGAACAACTCACCGTAATAGTCCGCGGCGGCCTTCAGAATGACGGGGAGATCCCTGACTTCCCTGTTGTCGATATCAAGACATTGGAGGTTCTCCCTAACTCTCTCAGCCTCCATCTTCCTGAAAATGTAGTTTATGTCACTCTCCTGCCGGAGCACTTCGAGGGAGCCGGTCAATTTGACCGCCGAACACTCTTCCTTAAAAAAATGACTGATCCTACTTCTAACGTTATTAATCAGAGAGGAATTACAACCTCCTTCCTCTCCACGAATCGCCGCATTCAGGATATTCATTAAAATCATGTGACGATTCCTCCTTTCCATGGCAGCCAGCCTACCTTTTTCATAAGGTAATCCTTAATCTCATTTTTAACCCTCTCCCACACGCCGCACTCATCGTCCGTAATCGTGGCTATCCCAGCGTTCAAAATAGAACGAAGGTGCACCAGCGTTTCTTCGTCTTCTAACATGGAGACGTTCATTCGCCAGGGGGTAGCACCCCTCTCTCGGAACCGGGACACAGACATTCATCATGACGGCCGAGTGGTCAGAAATGTACCTCAGAGGGGAGTTAGGGCTGAAAATTTCAACTTTGTCAATCCAATCAATCTTGGAGACTAGAAACATATCAATGCGGGACGCACTGGTCCCTCTGTGCCAAGTGTAGCCTGGCTCTCTAGGGTTAAGAGTTCTCCAGACATCGTAAAGACCCTGAGTGTCCAGAATAGCTTTAATCACGTTCTCATAGGCTTCAGACCACCTACCATCGCCCGCCCTATCAAGGTGACTATCGATGACGGCATTAAAGTCTCCGCCGACAATCAAGACATCCTCCGAACTCCTAAGGAAAAACGGGAGCTGGTTGTAGAACGACCGTTGCATGTTTCCCTGGTTCGGAGCGTAAACACAAACAAGCTTCATGGACATACTACCACTGTGAACGGTCAGAGCAATCAGCCGACCCTCCCCGTCTGTTTGAAATTGTGAAATATATCTCTCAAACTTCTCTTTAAAAATAATGGCAACACCCGTGTAGCCGGTACTGCCTAAAGAGTACTTAAACCTGAGCCCGGAATTTCTTCGAAAGGCAAACAACTTGGCCAAGTCCGTATGATGCGTCTCCTGAATCATAAGGAAGTCCAGATTACTCTGGCGGAAGAATCCTTCAAGCCAACAATGCTTCTCCGCAGAGTTAAGGCCTTGAACATTCAACGTACCAATCCTAATGTTGGTGCCGAGAAAATTGACCCTACTGGTATGCATACTTACCTTGGGCTGAAAAGGGAAAGTGGAGATTAGACAAAGACAAAAATAAACAAGAGTCATGAAAACTTGGAAACGGAGAGAGAGGAAAAGAAACCACATTACTTGTCAGATTTCACCTTCTCTGCTGCACCGCGATCCATTTTCTCAGCAGTAAAACTCTGGCCGTTTGCAGTCGGAACGACGTGACCTGTGCCGTGCAACATCACAACGGACGCCGCGGCAAGCTCGTTGACAGCCTTAAAATTAGCTGCCGTGAATTCTTTGCCAGAGTTTTTAAACTTACTCTGGTACTGGTGCTGTAAGTTAGCCCGAACAGGGTCCACATCTTCATCATCACCCGTCACAGGCTCCGTAGAAGCCCAGAACTTGCCACTTATTGCCTCAGTACCAGAGTGCTGGCGAACCTGCGCACCACCAACACCGACAGCCCGGACTCCATCGAGCGGAGCACAGATTGTCCCGGCAGTCTCCGGCATCGCCTCCGAGTCAGCGGCGACGTGGCTGCCGCTCGTGGTCGTAGCGCGTCCAAGCGCAAGTGCGCCTCCGGGACCCCCGACGTGCTCCGATAGCCCATCGGAGGGTGGAGTAAGGTATGCAGCTTTCTTTTCGGGAAGACGCATGCCCTGACCATCCACAGCCGCGGAGGAAGACCGCTGCCCCCTTGTGTTGGCCAGGAGGGCAGGTGCCCTCATATCCGTCCCTTCCCATTGACCGGTGTCGTTGGGAAGATCCGGAAATAAATCATGCACAGGGTCAGTGGAAACCAAATTCACCTCCTTCGCACCAAAACATTGGACTTCAGATTTTTCACGGTTCGTGGCAGCACCAAAACACTCAATAACACTATTATCACAATCATTATCAACAACCTTACTACAATTATCAGTTAAATCATTAGAAATATCAATATCACTGTCATCATTACATTCTATATCATCTTGCGATCTTTCACTAATAGCAATTCCCTCCTCAATACTCTCACTAAGATCAGAATCATACTTACTGCCCTCCGTACCATCAGCACTGGAGGTCTCCCCTTCTTCGCTGGACATCTCACTACCTCCAGACTCTGTTCGAGCACTACTGGGAGTCTGAAGGCCCTTAGGAATATCAACCTCCATATTCTTATCCTCAGTATCGTCACAATTTTCAGCCATCTCACTACCCTCCACAATACTCACACTTCCGGGGATAGACTGAAGAACCCGAACCTGTTCAGGAGTCAAATTCCTTGACTTTTTAATAACCTTCGTAAAACCATCCTCATCCGAACTCGAAGAAGACAGACCCCGCTTCCCATCTTCACCGATAGGAACGGTTTCTCTTTTCTTCGCTGTAAAAGAAACACTCTCTTTAGTATCCTTACCTGTATTGTTGCCTTTCTTAGGCACAACACTAACCTGTTGTTTCTCCAGAGCCCCTTGTGCTTGCACCGAGCTGAGAATTTGGTGGGCCCCTTCTGTTTTGCTCGAGATCTCAGCCTCGGCAACACCTCCTGAGCCCCCTCCTCCTCAGCGTGGAAAGCCTCCATTTCGTCATCACGCTTGGACTGTTCGCCCCCTCCAAGCATCTGCGCAAAGGACCTCTGACTGCAGGCCTTCCTCTGGTGGTGCGGAGATTTGCAATTTCCACACACCTCCTTGCAATCTTCAGCTGAGTGCCCTAAAATATGGCAATTGCTACAAGTGAACTTTTCACAGTCCACAGCAATGTGTCCAGCGTGGCTGCAGCGTCTACACACCCGAATCTGGCCCCTGTAAATGTTCATGCAACGCTGACCGTTCACTTGCATAAAGTTAGGAATAGGCTCCTTCATATCAATGGAAATTACACGGGTACCTGACAAGGCCCCTTTCATGTGGGGAGCATTCTCCTTCCTCACTTCAAACTTAACGGTCCTCACCTTACCAAATTTCGAAAAAGCAGTAGCAACCTCGGCATTGGTAATGCCGCAATGCAGATATTTACAAAAAACTAACTTCACATTTGTCTGGGCGTTAGTGCACTTCATCAAAGTATTGTTGCACTCAACCTCACAATCAAGAAGCTTGTAATAATGCTCCCTCTTATTAAGCACCACTTCTAGTTTGTTTTTATTTGCCTCTTGGATCAGGGCAAAAACTGGTGTCGAAGGAGACTCTAAATGTTTATACAGCGCTAAACAAACGTCTGTAGCAGAAATACCCTTATGGGTGACAACAATAGCGTTAGCCCTATCGGGCTCAGTCTTAGCAGCCATCGTGGAAGAGGACAAAAGTCCGACCCCTCCAGAAGCTCACACAACAGAAAAAGTTTATAAAACACAAACCCTCGCTTAAGAAAATTAAGCAAAAAGTACTTACCTATTCTCCTAAGCGTGGTAATCCAAACGAACAGGCACAAGCACACACACAACACTTAGCACGTGGCCGCAAAAACAAATGCACGTGGCCGCAAAGAAAGGCACGTGGTCGCAAAACTAATGCACGTGGTCGCAAAACTAATGCACGTGGTCGTTAATCAAAAGCGGTACAGAGTTATTCAAAAATACCGACTCCTGAACTTCCTGAGTAGTGGCGGAGCAAAGTTCTCCGAAATTTGAAGTGAGAGAAAAAAAAAATCTACCAGGTATTTGCCAAGATAGCGAACAAACAATGTCAAAAAAACGCCATCTTGGAATCGAAAAGGCAATCGATAAACGATCCGAATATAACTTGCAGAAAGCAAGTCACAGTGATCTGCCACAGCTCCAATATGGCCGGCACGAGCGCCCTGCTAGACCGCCAGGCACCGCACTCTGCGCCGGCACACGCACCCGGGTGGGCGGCCAGACACGCGTCCCTCCTCCCGAACGGACGTTTGACGAAGTGCAAATAAAGTTGAACAAAAACGGCAATTACATGCCTTTCCAAAATCCACGGAAACTCTGGCTTAGCTTCCTGCTTTAGCAAAACGAACGAACGCACGCCTCAGTTAACCTTCACTGGCTATGACATTCGAACAACATAGCGACGCAAATCCGAGCTGTCGTTGCACCTGAGGTAACTGTGCGAACAATCAGCAACCGTCTACTGGATGCAGAACTACGTGCACGTGTGCCTCTGCCATGTGTACCTCTGACTCCAGCCCACCGTCAGGAAAGGCTGCAGCGGTGTCGCCAACGTTCTCACTGGAGAACGCTATGGCGATCTGTCGTGTTCAGCAATGAAAGCAGATTCTGCTTGGGAGCCTCCGATGGCCGTGTGCGTGTTCGCAGACGCACAGGGGAGCGTCTCCACCCTTCTTGCATCCGCCAGCGACACACAGGGCTTACACCTGGTCTCCTGGTGTGGGGAGTGATCAGCTATCACTTCCGTACACAACTAGTGTTTGTACCGGGTACGTTAAACAGCACCTCCTACATCTTCATTTCTTTGTATAAACTTGCACATGTAGAATTAAAGGAATTAGTTTCATGTCTCACTGACATAATAATAATTTTTTTTTGTAAAATAAACTTTGCATGCTGAATACTTGTTGTTGTTTTTTTTTCATCCTGGAACATGTATCTTTAAAATGTCACTAATAACAATGATTCTACTTAATGTGAAGTGCTAACCAAGATAACAATAGAGTAAGATAATTTCAATAATTTTTAGAACATTTCAGATTCCAATGAGAACAAAAGTACATTGGGATTGAATGTGCATCGAGGTGTGTGAAATGGCTAGATTCGTTTTTACCTTCAACCAGAAATGAGGTGGTTAGAATTCACGATTTCAAATTCCATCACATTTATGGTATTGGGTGCAGGTACCACATTTCCATGGGCTTTTTTATTAGTTTTACATATTTATTTAGTGTGTAATATCTTGAAGTGGTGGCCGAAAATGGGTAAACAGAAAATTTAAAGCAAAAAGGAAATTTTGTCTAAAACAAAAAGAAAATTGAGAATAACATTTCTTTTTTTTTAATCTACAAGCAAAAGCTATGAAATCTGCTAATAATCGGTAAACTATCTGTGTACAGCGTACGTCTGTATTCTGCAATTCTGATAATGAGATGGAAATGCTTCAAAACGGAATGTTAAATCCGTGATAAAGGAATGCACCACAAATTGAATTTTTTAAATTATTTATTCATTCTTAGGGCAGAGATACAGTACATATGCAATCAAAATAAAGGGAAGAATAAAATAAAAACTGACATGCTGATATCGGTTTGCAATACATATGGTTATTACAGTAGGCACTTCTCAAAACTAATAATACACAGTACACAACGAAAAGACTGCTGGTGCTCAACACATACAGGAAATGCAATGGCAGCAATTGTTAGCACTCTACGATGATTGTTGCGAATGTCTGAAATGGAAATTCATCCCACATTTTTTTATCCCCACAGTTTGGGACTATTTCAGGAACTATTGAACCTACCTTATGATCTTTTACAAACAGTTGGGCTACTGATGGACAAATTAAATGTAGGTAATTAAACAAGAATTCATGGTTTCGCTTTAGTTTCACATGTGCACATGCTACTATACACAGACACACACAAATGAAATTCATACAAGTCGCAGAAAATCAACAAACATCTTTGAAACCAGAAATTGCCAGTAGCATGTTATAAGTTTGCAAACTAGCGGTGGAAAACATCTCCGCCTTCTATACTGTTTTCCTTAGCCTACATCTACAAATATTTCCATACATCAGAGATTTATTCACCAAGCTAGTGTTATAAGAGCATTAAGTATTGTAAATACAAAGTTTTCTGTGAAAAAAAAAAAAAAGTATCTCAGTCTTACAAGTTGACGATATATATAGTTGATGACGATATACATATACAACAAATGCTAAGGTACTTCATATGCTGATGAAAGCATTAAGTATCTCTATTATAAATTACAAACATGCAGTAACTAAAACTACAGAAACTTTCAACAAAAACTGGACAATACTTCACAAAATGGAACATCAAAGTCTATGTATAAAAAGCAAGCAAGCAATATTATTTACTAAAAGCTATACAAACATTATTCCAAAAACAAGGCCAAAAATTTGCTACACATAGTTACCATTGAGAAATTATATTAAATACCTAGGACTCACTGTTGACAAAAAATATTTGGGACAAACATATCAAGAAAGTTTGAATACTGAAAAACTAATTGTGTTAAAAATGCAGTGACTGTACTTCTTAGAAAGACAGTAAATGCAGTTAAAATACAAAATGCCTATTTAGTTCCGGTTACTACATACGGAGCAGTTATACCGGGCAACTGCACTGAAAGACACAAACACCTTCTAAAACGTTTCATAATAGAGTAATTAACATACTTTTCCAAAACAAAGGACCACATTATTTGAAATTATTAAAAACATATCAAAACAATCAAATTATTTGCATCTTTTTTGGCAATAATTATCAATATCAAAACAACCAGTGAAGTTATATTGAATCTTGACATAAATTATGAAAAACTAAAAATGCACACTAATGAATCAATAACATAAGCAGTAAATTATTCTGCTGTCATACAACAAAAATATACAAACCCACTATAAAACTTCTTAAATATAAAATCAATAAAAGAATGGAGCCGCGGTTGGCTTAGTGTTTCAGACTATCGATGCTGGGTCCCCAGGTTCAAGCCTGGGCTGATCTTTCAGAGATGGTGTGATTTACTAACAATCGCTGAATATCTGCCGTGCATCGGACGAGCACGTAAAGTGACGGCCCCCAGGCTGGACCCACTGGTAAAATGGGTATCCTTTCCTATGTCCCCCCTGAAATTCTCTCACCCATCTATGTGCAATATCGTACTTGTACGGTGGCGCCATCTACTGTACTCTAATCTCACTACAAACTGTTCTGTCAAAGTCGCTAGACTTGCTCTCATTCCTTCCGTTTCTGTGTCCTGCCCAAAAGGCGATCTCGCTGTAGGTGGCTGGGACCTAAACTCTACTCCCTGTTGACGGAAGTCCTACATGAAAATGACAAATTCTGCATCCTCACTGTGTCTGACTGTATATATATCAATAAAAGAAATAAGCTACAAAATAAGCAAAACACAACAGTATACAAAACAACAAAGCACTACTAAACCAACCAATTGCACAAAATCTTGGCTCTGATTGGTCAGATAATGGGAACCGAGACCAGCATAAAAAGCTGAAAGCACAAGCATAACCAGTATTCTCATTCCTTAAGACCTGTGCTAGTTGTTGTCATATACAAATGTATATGTACATAATTGAATGTTTGTTTGTATGTCTGCTATAAAAATCTACAGTTTTCAATTTAGAACCACCAAATTTGGTATGCCATCGTATGGTAGTCTTAGTCAGACCGTAGATGGTTTTTGGAAGGGGTCGGGGTCAAGGGGCCCCCATACAAAATTTTCATAAAATTTTCCATTTTTAATTTTTAAGAACTACAACACAATTCAGCACTCCAACACCAGATCTACAGTCTAAGTTAGAGACCGTAGATAACAATAAAGTACAAAAATATCCCTTTAATGGAGTATTAAAAACACAAATGAATAAACGTAAGCTTTCACCCTTAACGGGCAGCTTCATCAGGAAGAAATACCATCTAAGGTAAATAGAGAATTCCATATATTTGAAATTCAAAACGGTAAACAAATTATTTAAAGAATTCTTGAAATCGTCATCACATGCGTAAGTTACGTTGAAAATTATAAGCAGGATGTTTCGGTAGCGACTTCTACCTTCATCAGTATAATCACAGAATTCTTTTAATGTTTTGTGTGTTACATGTATTTCTGCCAATTTTTCTCACTATGGTAAACAAAAGGATGATCAGTGCCAATGTCAAGTCACATGCACACAACATGACATAGGTATATTGCATTCCAGTGTCGCAGGATTCTCAGAAGCACACGGTAGATGTACGGCAGTTCGACGGATGTCTCTTCGAAGGGTAAGTATTTCCATTCCTCTTCCTTGCTTTTTTGTTACGTAAAAATCAATTAACTAAATAAAAAAAATATATCTATGAAATATTACTGCATCAGCCAGTCATCATTAGCAGTGGCTGGCATTAATTTGGAGGAACTGCTTTTCACACGAACAATTCTACGTCGCCTGCTCAAGGGTTGACAAACCTAAAAAACTGTATATTGTTGCTCCCAATGGAAAACCCAAAAATATTGTTCATCAAAAAGTAATAACCTAAATGACTTAAAATAAATTTACTGGAAAATTACAGGAATATCTTTTTCATCCATTAACTTTCACCTGCTGAACTTGGTGATTCCATGAATAGTAATATTTACCCAGGAAATACCGGGTATCCCTGCTACTAAAACAATAATATACATAATCAAGTCAAAATAAATGAACACAAAGTGTTAAATCATATATGCTAAATTAAATTCATCAAATTTAACTTCTACTGAAACAATAAGTAAAATTAACCCACCAAATATTTAAAGACATTTTCCGAGTAAACTACAGTAGTTCACTTATCAAAGGTCTTAGCCATTTAATTTAATACAAAATAAGCAATGTCATTTAACTATGGACAAAATATAAGATAACCTGCGCTCAACTGAATGAACTTAGTAAAAATATAATAACACATGCCACCCTCCACACATCAATAAAATTTTAATTTTAAAAACAGAATAAACACATAACCTGACATGAAAATGTGACCATTTGAGTTTGCTTCTTTTCTTAGCATAAACCAAAGGCAGTGCATATATTCTACAATATATTTTCCCGCCTTTTTTCTTTTATCGCTTTCCTATCATCATTTTTGACAGGACTCAGAAAATTTACATTCAGGCAATGAAACCTTTTAGCGATATGATTGATTGTGTCATTTGTTTTGAAAATTTAAATGCAAAATTTGTAGGCATTGTTTTCAAACATAAAAAGTGATGGTAAAATGCAACTTTCAAAATTGTGCAAATTAAATTTGCAAGAAAATGTTATTTAAAATTTTTCATTTGAATATCCAGTTTTAAAAAATATATGCAGGCCTACTAAAAATTACTCAATTTTTTTTTTAACAATTAGATTTCTTATATGACAAAAAACAAAAAAACAAATACAGTGCAGTTTACAGATGAAATTCAAATTGGGAGTGATTTTTTACAATATAATATATTTACTTGGGGCTGTCTCATTTCTCTTGGCTCAGGGCATTGAATTGTTTACACATGCCTCTGTGCTTAGCCATTTAATTTAATACAAAATAAGCAATGTCATTTAACTATGGACAAAATATAAGATAACCTGCGCTCAACTGATTTCCATAATTTTTTGACTCAATATTGATTTCTGATCCCACTTGATTTCCATAATTTTTTGACTCAATATTGCAAGTAAAGCAAGTATGTGCGATCTTGATGTACAAATTGGAATATTACATTAGCCAATCTCAAATTATTAATGCAACAAGAGTAAATGAGTTAGCAAAGCAATCTGTGCTTGTTCTTGATTTAGGATGTAACATTTTTGTAGAATAATCTTTGATTCCACTCTTGATATGGAAGGAATAAATGGATTTGAAAAGGTGAAGGTTATAATTGTGTACAGGGTTTGTTCATATTTACAGAACAAAAAATTCCAGGTAAACTGTGCAGAATAAATATTCATCACATAATTCCACATATTATGTGAAGGATATTTGTTCCACACAATTTACCTTGCAGTGACTTGAAATTTACTTAACAACGCTACGAGAAAGCAGAATTTGCTTCAACTCATAAGTGGTCGGAGAATATTCCGATACTTAACAATCAGATACTTGGGACTTAATCGTACTAATTGGTGTAACGGATAACATGCACAAACAGAAATCGGGAGATGTGGGTTCAATTCCTGCTCCAAGGCGATTTAATCTTAAAGTTTTCTGATGTGATTAACGTTACGTGTGTAACAGTAAATACAGGCAATAAATTCCAGGGATTTTCTAGGAGTTCAACAACAAATTACAGGAGCATATATTTTTGATAAATAACAGTTTTGTTTTACAATTTGAAAAATGGGATGACATTTACTACGCATTTGGAATTCTTATGAAATCCCATGGGTTTCCGCTGTTACATATTGCTCTTCTGTGTGTGTTACAGCTTTAATGAAGAGGCAAAATTTATCTGAATAAAAATTGCTCTGTATGAAACTTATGTGAAACAATCTGGCACTTAGTATAATGACAATAATGCAAAACAATTTTGATATGGCACTGAAGATTTCCTTATCTATAGTCACCTATTCCTATACACAGTGCAGCAGGGAAACCAGATATCAGTCTCCTTAAGTGAGGAAAGCATGTGCTAGAAAGAACGGCCATCTTGGTCTTCTGAAGTGTTCTTTTCTCTTGACAACTAACAACCTGAAGCTTCAAATTAATAGAAGCCAGCCAATACAATATTTATATCTTATGTAAAGCTACTTTACTGAACTGCTCATTACTAACACTTGATCTCCACTGAGGGCAACTTGAAGTTGATTATGGTAAGCTAATTTTACACAGAGACTATAGGTTAATTTCTTTTTGCAAATCTCTTCATGGTTTAGGCTAATTCCGAAATAGACCTTGTATTTGTATATGTATATACTCTATAGTAAAAAAATTTGATAACAAACATGACTTCAATTTGCTATTACCTGATATTAAAATTGATAAATATTAGGCATTTTCATATCATTTGTGGTACAGAATTATAAAATAGATTATTAGCAACTTTCAAACCGCAACCACACAGTTCATAGTTATGGTATTAACATGGAAGTCAACAAATTTAGCAAATTTCACGTACATCAAAATACAAGAAACTTAATCTTTATAGGAACCCATTGGAGTCCCATTATGAAATTTGGCACACAAATAGACAATTAATGTCTTTTAGACATACATTTTTTTTTTCAAAAAAATTGAAAGGGTGTTTGAGATTTTCATTCTTTTCTTAGATTTTTAAAAATTACAAAATTCAAATACCATAGTCATGTTGCATATCAAATTAAAGCTCGTTAAAAACAGAAGAGAATGGCACCAAGTCGAGCTCTTTAGGTCAAATAGTTTTTGATCTACATCTTTTCAAAAATTTCAAAACATTGTCAAATTTGTGCAATTTTTGCTTTTTTTAAAGTCAATAGCTCAAAAACTAAGAGCCCAAAAAATCTGAAACTCTGAATTTTTTGTCCTCTTCATATGTACGCTGAATAAGACAAAAAATCTTTAAAATCCAAATCCTAAAGGTTCAAAAATGTTTTTTATTGGATGATTTGACACCGAATGACCCAGTTCTAACTCTTCAGATAGACCAAAGCTTATGGCTGGTTTCATTTGCACATACGAAATATAAATTGCTGAATTTCCAAAAGAAAAAAGAAAAAAAGAAAGCTGAAAAAAAAACTTAAAATTGTTTGTGAATTTAACTTTTTTTTTCCAACTTACTTCCTGTTTTAGAAAGATCACAATTTCATTTTTAAAAATGACACCTGAATGATGAATTTCAGAGAAAAACCAGGAATTTTATTATTAAAACAATGAACACCACTTTCTTCAAACTATGTCCTTGAATGATGATTCAGAGTGCAAATTCTTCCCCTACTCGCAATGTGAAAAAAAATTGCAAATCCAGATTCTCTCTATATATATACTATCTGTGACTAAAATTTCATCCAAATCCATGCCTATATATGAGGCACGGATTTGATGCCTATATATAATCCCCTTTGATTCAGTGAAACCATTAGCAGTTACAGTGGCTTTGAAATCCTGCGGTATTGAAGATGCATACATTAATATTATTAATAACATCTATGAAAATGCAAGTGTAAAGATTCCGCTGTTTGAGAATACAGTGATGTGTTGATATTTTTCTATTAGTGGTGTCGAAGATTAGGGCCCAGTCTTTGGTTCCACTATACGAAAAAAATCACACATCCACACATTCTTGTCTCCAAGAATGGTTCTTTAAATTTTTCCTCTCATTAATTTTTTCCTGAATTTCATTCTTTGAGGCGAACTGAACGACATTAAAAACATTATTATTATTTTTTTTTACTTTCGTAAACATTCGTTCGGAGATTTTAGTGGAAATTGTGTATTTATAGTTTTTGTACGTGTACTGTATGTGTCTTTGGAACGAGAGTTAGAAAGAATTTGAACATATGTAAATGGCTTAAAAATAACTTTTAGTAAGTGTGAAACTAGAACATGTGTAAACTAAATTATTGACTTCATTTTTAAAACTAAATTTTATATTTATATATACACTGGCGGAAAGTTAAAAAGAACACCAAGAAGGAATTGGCGGACGATCATGAAATTTACATATGTTAGTGGGGTCGAGTTTACGTAGGTGTGATGTTAATTTCGGGATCAACCGGTGAGAGCTTACGCCACAGCACCGCATAATATGCACATTATCGTCGGTGGTATTTAAGGAGTACGGCGAAGTGAATGTAATCAGTAGGCCGCGGATGGCCGAGTGGGCAACGTTCGTGACTGCCTCGGGAAGGGCCTCAGGTTCGATCGCAGGCAGTTACGAACGCTCGATCCATTAAATACCCGCCGTGCGTCGGATGGGCACGTTAAGCCGTCGGACCCCGGGTACTGGCCCCCCGGTAATAAATAAGGGTGTCTTCCTCCCTCTTTCTACTTTGCTTCCATGTCACTTTCCTATCGGGCGCTCTAGCCCAAATCTCCTGGTTTCCTATTTCTAAGGAATGTTTAAGACCTGGGGTCAGACACTCCCTTCCTAAAATCCTCTACATATGATCATGAATGTAATCAGTCGTCGGCGTACGGACACGTGCGAAGACCCTGAAGAAGCTGCAATGCCTGGACATGGAAGACGTGTACGATTTTAGCAGTTATCGGACTTTGAGCGCGGTCGTCTAGTCGGACTCCGCGAGGCCGGGTGGTCGTATCGTCGTATTGCGGAGCGAATTGGACGGGAAGTATCGGTGGTGGTACGATGGAGGCGTAGGTTGTCAGAGGAACATTCCCACACGAGAAGACGTGGAACCGGGAGTCACAGACGGACTGATGAGCGGACCGATCGACGCATAAGAAGAGCGGTGTTGTCAAGCAGAACCACCAGTGCGACGCAAATCCGAGCTGCCGTTGCACCTGAGGTGATTGTGCGAACAATCCGCAACCGTCTACTGGATTCAGGACTACGTACACGTGTGCCTCTGGCATGTGTACCTCTGACTCCAGCCCACCGTCAGGAAAGGCTGCAGTGGTGTCGCCAACGTCTGCACTGGAGAACGCAATGGCGATCTGTCGTGTTCAGCGATGAAAGCAGATCCTGCTTGGGAGCCTCCGATGGCCGTGTGCGTGTTCGCAAACGCACAGGGGAGCGTCTCCACACTTCTTGCATCCGCCAGCGACACACAGGGCCTACACCTGGACTCGTCTCGGTGTAGGGAGCGATCAGCTATCACTCCCGTACACAACTAGTGTTTGCACCGGGTACGTTAAACAGTAAATAAATAAGGGTGTCTTCCTTCTAAGGGTTGTTTAAGACCTGGGGTCAGACACTCCCTTCCTAAAATCCTCTACATATGATCATGAATGTAATCAGTCGTCGGCGTACGGACACGTGCGAAGACCCTGAAGAAGCTGCAATGCCTGGACATGGACTACATCAACAACATCATTCAGCCCGTTGTTGTGCCATTTGTAAGGTCGGTCCATCGTGGTGTTTTCCAGCAAGATAACGCACGCCCACGCACGGCACGTGCAACGCAACATGCACTTCAGGGTGTGAGACAACCTCCATGGCCACCGGATTTGTGCCCCATTGAGCACGCGTGGGATTTTATGGAACAACGACTTATCCTGTCTCCACAGCCAGCCACGACCATCCCCGATTTACGCGTCTAGGTTGAGGATGCTTGGAACTCAATACCCCAAACTTACATCCAACATCTGTAGACTCCATGCCAGAATTGCACAGTGTGACGCAGTTCATGGCGGTTCTACCTCGTACTAACCATGTTACATGGAAATACTATCTTTCATTTTACCAGCAAATACAGCTGTATTTTGCCATAATGTTTTGATCACGTTATCCTCTGTATTCCGTTATTATGCTGTATAAATTTCGTTGGTATCAGACGTCTCCTTCTTGGTGCTCTTTTCTCAGTTTCCGCCAGTGTATATATTGTAAATTATGAACATTGGAATCGTAAAGTTAACTCGTGCATAATTAATTAAATTAAATTAAGCTTACATTATGACTGAGATTAAATAGTGTCTGGTGAGAAGCATTTACTGGTACAAAAGTTTGTGACGTTCAGGTGTGTTAGCAAGACAACAAAATTTGGTATAGAATCATGCATTATATGTCAGTAGACTTATTTTTTTTAAGGAAATTAATTTTTTCCCCCGAATTCTGAAATTTCTTATTCAGCAATTTGTAAATGAAATCATGTGAAAATTTTTGTATTCTTGAGTTTCGAGAAATATTAATTGTGTACATGATGTAAATTTTATGCGAATATAAGGATCCCCGGGATTTGCACCATTTCGTTTTGTTTTTTTTCACTAGACAGGGAGTCGCCAAAACCAGAGATAAGAATCTCGCTTCCTGTAAGCCCAGAAATTCCTTAGGAAGAGGTCACCTTGCAAAAACTTGAATTAAAAAAATCCCCCCTCCCCCCCTCCGGGCAAAGCAGGTGAAATTTCAAGAATTTTTGCAAAGTCATGGTCAAGAGGACGACATGGCTGACCAACAGGTTCTTCACCCCCCCCCACCACCACACCCCTCGTAAACACCTTCCCTAAAGTTACAGAGAGCATGAGGGAGGACTTTCAGCCAATAGCGTAGCTGAAAACCATAGCGTCCTTTTTGGCGCAGGCGCGAAAAGTGTTTGTGAAAGTTTGGTCAGAGGAGAGAGAGTTCACTCTCATTCACTTGAATCCTGTTGATCGTTGCGTGAGGTTTAACCGCCCACACACCTTTTTGTTTTTGCTAAGTGGATCAGTTGACCCACTCTTTTCCCCGGTTCTCTTCCAGTATGGAAGGATCTCTATGGAGTTGAAAAGGTATTCGCCCCATGCTTGATGGTGGCAGCAAACTTCCCGGCCAAGCACCCTAGTCTCTAATGCCTTGAACTGTTGATGATGGATAATCGTACGCCTCCCAGCTCTTTTGTTCCCCACCCGGAGGGCGAACACCCACGGTGACTACGCCAGTAGAAGCCATTGTTGCAGACAGTTTGAAGGAGTGAAGGAAAAAATTTAACGAAAACGAGGCAGCTCTACTCGTAGACGTCTGAATACTTGAACGTCATTCCCCAGAAAACTCTATACCTGGTTGTTGCTCTTCTTATTCCCGGAAGAAATGGGAAAAAAAAACCTAGGCCAGTGTGACTTGCATTCCTCGACCCACGACTGATGAGCCTCCTTTGAAAAAACATCGCATTGAAGCAACCTATGCCAGTGTGACTTGCATTCCTCGACCCACGACTGATGAGCCGCTCCTTTGAAAAACGTCGCATTGGAGCAACCTATGCCAGTGTGACTTGCATTCCTCGACCCACGACTGATGAGCCTCCTTTGAAAAAACGTCGCATTGGAGCAACCTAGGCCAGTGTGACTTGCATTCCTCGACCCACGACTGATGAGCCTTCTTTGAAAAAACATCGCATTGGAGCAACCTAGGCCAGTTTGACTTGCATTCCTCGACCCACGACTGATGAGCCTCCTTTGAAAAACGTCGCATTGGAGCAACCTAGGCCAGATAGAGCAACCTAAGCCAGTGTGACTTGCATTCCTCGACCGACGACTGATGAGCCGCCTTTGAAAAACGTCGCATTGGAGCAACCTAGGCCAGAGAGAGCAACCTAGGCTGGTGTGACTTGCATTCCTCGAGCCACGACTGGTGAGCCTCCTTTGAAAAAACGTCGCATTGGAGCAACCTAGGGCAGTGTGACTTGCATTCCTCGACCCACGACTGACGAGCATACTTTGAAAAACGTCGCATTGGAGCAACCTAGGCCAGTGTGACTTGCATTCCTCGACCCACGACTGACGAGCATACTTTGAAAAACGTCGCATTGGAGCAACCAAGGCCAGTGTAACTTGCATTCCTCGACACACGACTGATGAGCCTCCTTTGAAAAACGTCGCATTGGTCACCAACTCGATGACGCTGAAATAACTACACAGGGAAAAAGAAAGGTAATTTTGCAACTATACAATTCATTTTGTCGACGTGTCCTACCGACTCTATCGCTTCTTGAAAATAAAAAAAAATGTGCTGCCTTAATTAACTAAAAAAGAAAAACCAGGATACAACTCTCGAGATTTACTCTAAAATGAATTTTTTTTGTTGAAAAAATTGTCTTATTAAGCTGTAGCTGCTGAGTGTCATGATACCGTTTGCTTAACCAAAAAATTTTTTTTAATGTGTCCTTGTTCATGGAGGGAAGGTATTAAGATAAAATGGGGGTTAAAACCAAATGCAAGTAAATTTTAAGAGGAATCGAAAGGGGGGAGAATAAAGAAACCTGATATTTGAAAGAATACAATTAATATAAAAGAAAAAAAAACAGAGGCAGGTGTAATGCATTACATGCTGAGAAACCTAAGTGCTCATTTTAATTTTGGCCAAACTGTATTATTCTTTTGTATTGTGCGTGATGTTTTGTGAAAGTACCTGAAAGGGAAATATCAAGTGTAGATCACATATTTTTCTTCCTAAACAAATGATAATTGAATCACACTGAATTTTGAATAATAAATGAATTACAAATTGAAATGTTAAAATTTTGAAAACCAGGCAAATCAGAAAATTGTATAATCAATCTAAAATATACACCCAACAAAATTGAAATTGTACTTTAAAACTCATTTTTGGCATTCGTGGGTGCTTTGTGAAAATAAAACAAAAGAAAAAAATCTGTAAAAATCTCAACAAAATTCTGATCAGGCGAGAGGCCTGATCAAAAATAAATGCAACTGATAGTCAGTTTTTACACCTAAAATTGTTGAGTCACCTTTATTACTGGTTTATATGTGCTCAGTGAATCCAAGGTATTGTTAGAAAAATCTTATGTAAATTCTTTTCTGTCAAGCTCATAAATCACCTCTGCACTTGGCAGAGTTCAAGGATCTGAGCCTGGCAAGATTTAATTAACATATACTTTGACAACGTAAATTTTTCTGTTTGTGCATACATTTTTCTTTTGTTCATTCACTAATTATTTTTTTATAAATCACATGCCATATTATTCCACATTATTTGATAGAAGTGTATTTACACTATAACACATGGTCATAGTGACCGAGGTTCAAATTAGACCAAAATTACTTTATATCAACAGCACACATAAAAATTTGAAAGGGAGTGAGACAAGGTGACACTATATCTCCCAAACTCTTTAATGTCACATTAGAAAATCTCTTTCAATCACTGAACTGGGAAAACAAAGGGATAAAGATTAATGGAGATTATCTAACTCACCTTCATTTTGCTGGTGATGTAGTCATTTTTGCAACTACTCCATCAGAGCTGCAGAGTATGATCCAGGAACTTGCTGGCAAGAGTAAAGAAGTGAGATTAAAAATGAACTTTCAGAAGACAAAAGTGATGTTCAATGCTTTTACAAGAAATGAAGATTTATCGATTGATGGAGAAAAGCTGGAGATAACAGACACGTACGTTTATCTTGGACAGCAGATATCAAGTGAGGGTCACATTGATGAAGAAATTAATCGGCGTATAAAACTTGCCTGGAGAGCTTTTGGAAGAAACAGCATTATTTTCAAGAGCAATATGCCATTATGTCTTAAAAGAAAAGTGTTTGATCAATGCATTCTTCCAGTGCTTACGTATGGTGCAGAGATGTGGACCTTAACTAAAAGAGACATACAAAGGCTGCAGACAACTCAAAGTAGCATGGAGAGGTGCATGCTTGGTGTAACCAGGAGAGATAAGAAGAGAAACTCGTGGATCAGAAAATGACAAGAGTGGAAGACATCATGATCAGAATAAAATCCCTGAAATGGCAATGGGCTGGACATTCTGCCAGAAGGACAGACCATCGATGGACAGCCGAAATTTTAGATTGGATTCCAATGGACAGGAAAAGATCCAAAAGTCATGATGAAGACCACGTGGGCGATGGGTGGATGAAATTCGAAAGTGTGTGAGAGTAACATGGAGGAGACTGGTACAAGACAGACTGTTTTGGAAGAGGCTTGGAGAGACCTTCGTCCAGCAGTGGATTGATAATGGTTGACGATGATGATATAATCCCCATTTGTTCATTTGGCATGGAATGAACAGTTTTCTTTTTTCACTACATAAAACATTCTTGGACCTTTCATTAAAATACGGAAAATCATCTACTTTCGAGGCCTGGAAAACAGGGAAATCAAATTCCAAAACTTTTCCACGATTTCTGGGGTTGGGCAAACCCTGGGTGTAATGATTGATTCTTAAGTCGTGAAACAGAAGAAATGAATGAGTGGGCAAAGCAATCTGTGTGATAAAATTAAGTGCCACGAATGTGTTTTTTGTAGGGTAGATTGATGTAAAAGCACTGACAACTAGGTACAAGCCAAACTGTCGTTGAATATTGTAAGTTATTCATTGGATGAACTGTTCTCAACAATCAAGTAAAAATAAGCATGCCAGACAAAAAAATTAGTCCCAGTTAGAACTTACCTAACAATAGGTGACGGTGCCTCTTGCCTTGATAACACCACAAGTCTGGTGTGGTAGAAACTCCACGAGGTTGTGGATGTACTGAACATTGATTTGCAGCCACTCGTTCATCGATTGGTCCTGCAGTTCTGCCAGAGTACATACCTGTTTCGGCGTTTCATCTTCTGTTCCATATGATCCTGCACATTTTCAATAGGATTTAAATCTTGGGATTTGGCGGGCCAGCTGAGGTGACAATGTTGCTGATTGTTCATCGTGCCACTCAGACACAGTTTTAGCCTTATGTACACAGCAATTGTAGTCTTGGAAGATAGGAGTGGCAATATGATGCTGCTCCTGGAGATGTGGACAAAGAGCATCACTTCATCATTCAGAATGCGGAGGTACGCATGCTCATTCAAATCCATCATCACTGTAACAACAGGGCCCATTTTGTGGTACAAAAAGCATCCCCAAAACAACCAGAGCCGCCTCAAGCTTGAACAACACCTTCGACACAATCAGGATTAAAGGCTTTATTGGGGCTGTGACTCGTCGCCTCCCATCATTGGAGTACGAACAAAAACGAAACTCATCTGACCAAATTACTCGTTTCTAATCCTCCACAGTAAAGTTTTGGTGCCTCTGAGCCCTTTGAAAGCATGTGACTTTGTGATTTGCTGTTAAAATAGGTCTCTTCTGTGGTACTCTGCTTCAGATGTTCATCGCATGCAGTTCTTGTCGCAATGTCTTTTTGGAAAGTGCCTGGTTTAAAACCAATTTGCAGTTACTAGGCGTGAAACATTGCAGTGTTCCCAGTTGATGAGAATCGTTTTCTGGCCACAATTACGCCGCTAAATTTTAGTTCATTGCAAACTACACAACTGTCTGTAGACCCGCTGGCCAGTACACTTCGACACACCAACAAATTGGGCAACTTCATTCCCTTTGTGTCCGTAAGCACGGCTAAACACAATGGCTCCTTCTGGGCACTCAGTAACGTCTGTCTTACGACACATATTGCAGACTAAATTCAACACACACATGGCTCTTCACAACTGCAAGAGACAGAAATGATACAGTAGACCATGTCCATGCTATTTATCTCCCAATAATGCTATCACAGCGCCTGCCATGCAACTGCTAGCTTCCTACTCTCAGTTTTGTTAGGGGCGACTAATTTTTTGGCCGGTGTGCTTATGGTCCACATTAATTAAATTGAAGTTTGCGCTTCTGTGATTTTTCGGCCTTTACAAATCGGGGCTGCGGCTGGATATTTTTGTTTGCTTGTTCAGCTGTAATTTCCTGGGAACCAACTGGCAAAATCTTTCTGGTTTGAGACGCTGTGTCACACTTCATCATACCCATTTTTATGGCATCATGAAGTATATTAACTTCTTTCACTGAATCAGTGTCTTAAACGCGCTGCATTAAGAATTGTGCGTAGGAGATCTCAGCAGCTTTTTTCTTGACCAAATCTGCATCTGGCACTAATTTGCGTAACTCCTGGCAGATTGCGGAATGTTCTTCTGCAAAATTTTCATCAATATTGACAACCAGGGGATTTTCACCAGCCTTTTCTGGTTCTGCAATAGCAGGTCCAACACTAAAATACCTGCACACTAAGTGGATGTGCTTGCATATTGTGTAATGTAAGGTATAATCTAAACAATTACATGATAAATCATGTATGCAGACATTACAGTTGTGGCACTTAATTTCACAATGGCAGTTCTTTACAAAGGAAACATCATATGTGTGAAACAGAGTGTCGGATGCTGTGCTTGATCGAACAACCCAGGATCTCTGTTCTTCCATCTCAAGAATATAATCTTTTGGAAACTCTTCGCTGGAAATATGCCTTTTTCTAATTTCTGCAACTCGAGCAGTTAGCTTCGGGCGTTCAAGGGAAATTAGCCGTCCAATTAATCTTTTGGTGACTGTGCTCAGTACCAATCTAATGGCTTTATCCAGCCTTCCAATTCTTTTTCCATACGCTTCTTCATATTTCAACTCCCTGTGCCACCTTTCTACTTTCATATTGGTGTTCATTGGACACCCAACACGGTAACAGCCTGCCCACTCCTCAACACGGTTCATGTAGTGATCAATGAAATATTTTACAAACGAAACAGTTTCTTCGCTTGACAAAAACTTTTCAATATAACTTTCAGCAATGCGCCGAAATGTTGCTATGTCAGTCTGTTTCATAATTTCTTGGAGGGCAAGTGTTACGCACTCCCGCTGTTCTTTCTTGGCAATTTTTGTTTGAATATTTGCTCTCCAAGCTCTTTGAACTTGCCACGAACAGAGGTATTTATTTTTGACTTCCCCAAAAACTTCCTTCCAGGCACTGTACATTTGTGGTGCATCATCAGACATAAACACCTGTGTCTGAAAATACAGCAGGCGATTTTTGATTTCTTTAAAGAATGCCACAAAGGTGTCATGAGAAATTCTAGAGGAAAATAATACAGCATTTGGAAGCCCCTCATGATTCGAACCACTCACCATTAATGTGGTTAATTGATAACCATACTGGTTCAAACCATGAGTAGAATCGATCATTACACCCATACAAATTCAGAAGCTTTAACTCTGCGTCATTCATTATTGCCAATAAAAATTCCTCACTAATAATTGAAGGATGTTCAGGTAAAACCACATCTACTGGTTTGTACAAAATCACAGGGTTATCTTTTTCATCTTGCATCTTTTTTACAAGCATTTCAACAGAAGTGGCATCATCTTTTTTTTTTTTTTTTTTTTTTTTTTTTTTTGATTGGAGGTTTAACGACCGCCGTGAGCAACTCAATGGGCTATAAACAGTCGCCCGTCCCTAATTTAGGGTCACTGGTTCCAGGGAAGGGAGAGAGCCAGTGCCGTAAGACAAACACAACATCCATGCCTGACCGGGATTCGAACCCGGACCCCTTACGGACGAATGATCAGAGGCCAACGCCTTAGACCACTGCGCCACCGGGGCGGCGCATCATCTTTATCAAAAGTTATATGTTTATCAACATGAAAAGCTTCACTGATGTTATGGAAATCTTTTCGTGTGGTATAACTGTAGCGTTTTGTTGGTGAGAATGATGCTGCAACATTGTGCAGAATTCTTGATTTGGGAATTCCTAGATTCATCTGAGCTGCAAGTTGCCCCTTTTGAGATTTTGTCAACACAGTTCTGCCAATTTCAGTTTTGTGTCCAACATGGACAGATTGGTATTTCACCTTAATTGTCATGGTTCCTTCCTCAATTTAGGTATATACTTTAATGTTGGCAGGACAAGTTTTGCCAAGTTTAATGGTACCTGCACATTTCATATGGCGTTTCCTATTTTTTTTTTTTTTTTTTTTTTTTGATTGGAGGTTTAACGACCACCGTGATCAACTCAATGGGCTATAAGCAGCCGCCCGTCCCTAATTTAGGGTCACTGGTTCCAGGGAAGGGAGAGAGCCAGTGCCGTAAGACAAACACAACATCCATGCCTGACCGGGATTCGAACCCGGACCCCTTACTATTTTCAATGGATTTGTACATTCCACTTCGATGACAATAACAGTACAAAACAGTAGTTCCATCTGCCAGGTGTCTGTCACCGTAATGTTTTACAAAATGCGACTGAGAATCACACTCTATCTTAGTTTTCCACTCCAGAAAATCATCAGTGTTGTGAAAAACTTTATCTTCCAATCAGAGTAAAATATCAGGATGACTTGTGCCAATACGATTTTGCAATTCTTCCACTGTTCTACAAGTGATCTCGCACATGCTACAAACAACTTTACCAAAAAACGGCTCATCTCCTGTTGAGTGAAACATTTTCATATGCGTCTATTTAAATTTCTTTTTCTTGAAAAAGTACGGCTACAGAAGTTGCAGGAAATCTTGGTGTGAACAGAAGGCATTTCACATTCAGAACTGTTGGAATTAGCATTCACATTTAATTCCTCACTGTTTGCAGTGCTACTGGCACTTGAAAGGGACGTATCAGATCCAGTGGTTTTGCAGGTTCAGCATCAGGTGAACTTTCACTGGTACAGAAAGGCATATCGGTGGGAGCCTTATGTACAGCAGTAGGCCTTTCTAAAGATGACACCCCCGTGGTGCAGCTGTCTAAGAGAGGGCTTACGACTGTTCGTTCAAGTGAGACCGGGTTTGAATCCCCGCAAGGCATAGATGTTAAACACTGGCTCCCTCCCTTCACTGGAACCAGTTGCTCTGCATGGGAATTCTCATCTGAGACAGGAGCAAGTTTATCGGGATGAAAGTTTCTCAAATGTCTATACAAACTTTTCTTTACTCCAAATGTTACTTCACAGTGGTTGCATGTCAATCTCTTTGCAATACGAGGTTCATGTATCACAGAAACATACGCAGCAATAGACCTTTCTAAAGATGAGACCCCTGTGATGCAGCTATCTAAGAGAGGTGTTCGTTCAAGTGAGACCGGGTTCGCATTTTCCATAGAGCCAAATATAAAAATGAAGCAAAAAAATAATACAAAAATGAAGCAGATAAAAAAAAACACAACTTACCTTGCTGGGCTCGCCATCTACTCTGCTTACCTTACCACGTCCTTTCGAGATGTTGAAGCAGAAGACGGACAGCGGGAGGAAACAGAGAGGAACCTAAAAAGAGAGCATAAATACACTAGAAATTTTTTTTTTATCATTTGTGTGCAAAGACCTCGCCGTAGCAAAGATCGCAAAGTTTGGCAATTCCGAAGCGGTGATCAAGAGCACATCCGTTCACCTCGCAGGAAAAATTCAAACTTGACCTTACCTCTGCGCAATAGCCAGGCAACTGTTGCCGCCAAATACCCAAGCCAAAGCTGAACTGGATGAAGAAAAGGCTATAACATTAGCGTTAAAGACAATAGACTTTTGATAATTGGCCAGTGGGCGTTAGGGACGACTTCAGCCGTTAGATGGCACTGCGTTCCAAGGTATAAACATCTCAGTTTTCACGTTGTTTGAATTGCTGGATTGTGTATGTTCGTCGTTTTTTTGTTGTGTTTCTTTTAAAAAAAGCTTACAGTTTTAAAATCAAACTGTTGTTTTCACAACAAAATCTAACCCATTTTCAAAATGGTTTACTGTTGTGTGCCAATATGCACATCTTCTGAGAAGAAAAACGTGGGATTTTCATTCCATAAGTTTCCCTCAGATCAGAACCTAAAGCAACTGTTGCTGAAATAAATATCTCGTCAGGATTTTGCTCCAAATAAGAAGTTACCTTCAACTATTGTTTGTGGTAAGCATTTTTGTCTTCGTATAAGACCCCCAAATCATGGGGGCTGGGAGAAGGAGCGCCCTAATGTGCTCTCGCACGACGTCCCCTCCCCCATACACGAACTTTGTTGCAACACGTCTTCACACTGTTCACCACGCCCAAAATAAACACCTAGACATGGTTCACTGATGTTTACACACACTCCCACCACGGCTCAACAAGCAACACCAGACAAACCCCCGAGTCATACAGATCCTCCGAAGAACTAGAAAGGACCCGCACACAAAGAGCCGGCGAGGTCACCTAGAACGGCGGGTGCATCCCGAAGGTACACCCGGAACGTCCATGTTGGCGGACAAATGTCCCCTTCAGAGGTGACCAAGTGACAGCGACCCGGACGGGAGACTGTCAGAGAGGAAACCGGGCTGACGGGTGCACCAAGGCACTCACACGACCCATGGCAGGTGCCTCCCCGGCCTACTTTCACACGGAACCGGCACACCACAAACAGCAAGTACACAACACCCTCCCTTCTGATACCATCCATTCATACCACATCATAAGAGAAAGAGCAGTGACAGAACCAAAACACTCACTCCCCCCGACTCACACAGGCTCCTGCTGTCTCGGTCAGCGGCCAGCACCGCCGACCTCGAACGGAGAGAAGACAGATTAAACCGCCGATGAAAGGGTCGGAGGCTAACCTCCACACCCTTCATCAAACATAAGTCACAAAAACATAACACTAGAAAAAGCCCAGCACTCCCCGAGATATCCCTCGGGCTTCAAAGTCCAAAACTAAGGGGGTAAGTTACCCCAATGAAAGGTGTAGTTGTTCTTGGTCCCGGTAACAATCCGAGGCCAAGTTTCCCACCGATACCTAAAGGCTCGGTCGGTCAAAGTGCGGGCGTCCACTCTCGCCCTGTCTTGGAGCTCACACTTGACTTGAAAGATAACCGTTGTCGGAGAGAAGCCCGAGTTAGCCGTCCGGGAATGCAGAACCCTGTTCCTCTCCCTCCACATCTTATAACAGACCTCGGTGATAATCCTCCTCCAGACCTCCCTGCCCGCCGCCAGGGCAGGATGCAGATAAAACACATTAGCCGGGTGAAACTTTAGGGCGTCAAGCCTTTTGTGCCAAACCTTGTGCGCCATGGGGCAGGCCCAAAAGAGATGGAACCTGTCCTCAATGCCCGCACACAAAAGGCATCTATCGGAAGAGATGCCACCCCACCGAAACTGCCTACTCCTGGTTGGAAGGACATTGTGGGCCAACCGCCAACTAAAGTCCCTCTTCTTGCAGTCCACACCCGTCGAGTGAATGCTCATCCAAGCCTCTCTCATACAGAAGTTCCTAGGAACGTGTAAATCTTTGACGACGTGTTCCCTAGGCCTAGGGAGCAGGTCAAGGTACATCTGCTGCGTGTTCTTCCCGGCGCTGTCAGCTTTCGCAAAGTCCTGCAGGCGACCTCCAAGCTAGTAAGACCTATGCATCCTCTCACGCCGGGGGCCAACAAATCTGTGGCCGGGAACGTATTTGGACGAGTCCCACCCCGGGAAATAGGAGGCCAAAAGTCCACACTGGTGTTCGGCGACCAGGGCTCCCTTCACGCTCTTAAACTGAAGTGCACTGAGCCATGTCGGAAGGCGCTTGACTTCCAAACCCCCTCCGACCTGGGACAGTATAGGACCGCCCGAGCCACCTCTTTGGTCTTCTTCCCGGCCCAAATGAAGCCAAAGACCGCTCTCTCCATCTGCTTCATGAGACTTCCGGGTGGGGACTCAATTTCCCCGGCAACAGTGCATTTCGAAACCAGAAGCGCATTAGCCAACTTGGCCCGATTCACTCTAGAAATGCCCACCTCCTGCCACCGTTCTTGCTCCTTTTTCATCTCCGCCAGAACTTTACCCCAGGTGCTCACGTGGACCTCTTCCTTAGAAAACTGGATACCGAGTATCCGATCGGGCCCATCGGTCACAGCTAAACCTGTAACCGCTGATCTCTCCCATTTGCCCCAGAGCATAATACTCGACTTCTCCTCATTGAGACGGGCACCGGTCGCAATGCAGTACTCAGCGAAAGCATCACGCATCCCGTTCAAGCTCCTTTCCGAGTCGACGAAGAAGGAAACATCATCTGCGTACGCAAGGTACTTCAACGACTCCCTCCTCCCCGGGACCGGAAAACCCCTAATGCTATCCTTCCCAGCAACTCTTCTCAAAAGGGTCTCCAAGACCAAAACAAACAAAAGGGGGGAGAGAGGACATCCCTGCCTCACTCCTCTTTGAACCTCATAGAGGGGGAGAGACGACCGGCAATAATAGCTCTCCCGGAGAGATCTCTGTACAACGCCCCAATCGCACTTCGGACAAATACTCCGAAGCCGTGGGCTTCCAGCAATCTTCCGACAAACTCGTGCGATACCCTATCGAAAGCCTTGCTCTGGTCAGCCAAGAAGAGCCCCATCTTAATGCCCTTCTCGCACAGGTAAGTGACAGCGTCTCGTATGCACCTAGTATTCCATTGCATCCGGCGCCCCCGATACCACACGTCTGGTTAGCACCAATGAGATGAACGGCCACCTTAGCAAGCCTGCTATTGATGACCTTCGCAAAGATCTTATAGTCCACTGTGGAGAGAGACACCGGTCTCCAACCACTTAACTCCCTCGATGGGGCGTCGGGAGTCTTGCACAGCAAAGTGACCATGCTCCTCCGCATGGTCCCCGGCATACGACCCACCTGCACAATCTCGATGTAAACCCTGGTAAGCCAGGGCGCTAACACATTAACAAACTTCTTGTAAAACTCCGACGGGAGACCATCACAACCCGGAGACTTACCTGGCGAAAGGGCCTGAATCGCCACCCTTACCTCGGACACCGAGAACTCCTCTTCCAGGCTATCCAAGTCCTCCTCTGGGATCCTCGGCGTACCTTCCAACCACATATCCATGACGGCAGGATCAATTTCCTCGCTGGAAAAGAGATCGCCGTAATACCTAGCAGCTTCCTGCAGGATCTGCTTATTGTCCCTCACCTCGGTACCATCAATATCAAGAACTTCCATGTTCTCCCTCTTCCGCTCCGCCTCGAGCTTCCGGTAAATGTGATTAATATCTCGCTCCTGCTCAAAACCCCTAATAGCACCTTAAAGTTGAACTTCAGAGCCGATGCCTCTATAAAAACGGAAATCTCTTGCCTGATCTGGGTAATGATCCCAAGGTTACACCCGTCTTCATTACCCTTCAGAGCCGCGTTCAAGAAGTTCATCAGAAAAACTTGAGTCCCCCGCTTAGCTCTCTCCAACTCTCGTACCTAATTCAATTTTAGAAAAAAAACCTGAGCTAAAATACTAGGTAAATGTGTAGATTTAGAAAAAAAACCTCGGCTAAAATAGTAGGTAAATGTGTAGATTTGCATTTTAAATTATTTCGTCGGAAAAATATTAGTACCTGGGAAAAGGGCTACGTACAGATCTTAGATTATGAAAATTAATGGCAAATGGTGCAGAAAATTTATGTTTCAAATGTCTTTTAAAGATTTTTATCGTAACATTTACCTGTACGTTCGATACGTTAGTCCTACGGCAGCTTCTCTTCACAGCATCGAGCTTACAGGTAAATGTTATGATAAAAATCTTTAAAATATATGTAAAATACTTAATTTCTGCACCATTTGCCATTAATTTCCATACTCTAACATCTGTACGTCACACTTTTTCCGGGTACCAACATTTTTCCGACGAAATAATTTAAGACGCTAATCTACACATTTACCAAAATCTCGGCCCCAGATCGTTGAAGAATAAAGGAGGAATGAGATTTACAAATCAATTACACCAGTTCCTACAGAAAAATTCGCTTGCCCAAGTACTACGAATTTAGAATACAAATATCCATCTGTTAATGTGAAAGTGAATATAAATAAAATCTCAAATGTAGATAATGATACGGAATCAGTTTGTTAATGCGAACAACGTCAATAGATGACGCTGCGTCCCAACTCATCTTTTCTGTCCTTGCTTAATGTTACAGCCTTGTCCAAGCCAAGGCTGAACTGGATCCTATCAGGCTGTAACATTACCGTTGAAGACAATAGACTTTTGGTGATTGGCCAATGTGCATTAGGGACGATTTCAGCCGTTAGATGGCACTGCGTCCCAAGGTATAAACACCTCAGTTTCTGCGTTGTTTGAATGGCGGGATTGTGTATGTTCGTCGTTTTTTCTTGTTTCTTTTAAAAAAACCTTCTAGTTTTAAAACCGAACTGTTGTTTTCACAACAAAATCCAACCCATTTTCAAAATGGTTCACTGCTGTGTGCCGATGTGCATATCTTCTAAGAAGAAAAACGTGGGATTTTCATTCCATGAGTTTCCCTCAAATCAGAACCTAAAGCAACTGTTGCTGAAAGAAATATCTCGTCAGGATTTTGCTCCAAATGACAAGTTACCTTCAATTGTTCTTTGTGGTAAGCATTTTCATTCTGATAATTACGTACCTAATTCAATTTTAGAAAAAAAAACCTCAGTTATATAAACTCATATTAAGTAAAATAGTAGGTAAATGTGTAGATTTGCGTTTTAAATTATTTCGTCGGAAAAATATTAGTACTTCGGAAAAGTGCGACGTACAGGTTCTAGATTCTGAAAATTAATGGCAAATGGTGCAGAAATTTTCTGTTTCAAATGTCTTTTAAAGATTTTTATCGTAACATTTACCTGTACGTTCGATACGATAGGCCTACGGCAGCGTCTCTTCACGGCATCGAACTTGCAGGTAAATGTTACGATAAAAATCTTTAAAAAACATTTAAAATACGAAGTTTCTGCACCATTTGCCATTAATTTTCATACTCTAAAATCTGTACGTCGCACTTTTTCCAGGTTCTAACATTTTTCCAACGAAATAATTTAAGACGCTAATCTACACATTAACCAAAATCTCGGCCCTAGATCGTTGAAGAATGAAGGAGGAATGAGATTTGCACATGAATTATACCAGTTCCTACAGAAAAATTCTCTTGCCCAAGTACTACGAATTCAGAATACAAATATCCATCTGTTAATGTGTATATAAATAAAATCTCAAATGTAAATAATGAAACGGAATCAGTTTGTTAATGCGAACAACGTCAATAGATGGCGCTGCGTCCCAACCCACCAATGAGATAACGGAATGACTGTTCGTGAGTTGATCATATCCCTCTCTGCAGACGCTAGTCGCAAACAGGCACCCGGCAGGGAGGAAGAGGGTAAGCTCCTCACTCCATCCCAGAGCCGTTAGACTCGTACCAAAATGTACAGGACTTTAAGAAAAAAAAAACAGTTAAAAGTAATAAGTAAATTTTTGAATGCAAATATAGATATACTTTGTCTACAGGAAACCCATTTTTCGAATTATAACGAAATTCTTTCTTTTAGAAATCGATTTAAATTTCTTAGTTGGCATTCCCTAGGAACTGCGAGAACAGCTGGTGTTAGTATAATTATTAACCCAAAGTTTGTAGGTACAGTCAAAAACTATGAGGTACGTAGATCAGCAAGGTAAATATCTTAGAATCGAATTCCAGTTTCTACAACATAACTTTAATGTACATAATATATATGCTCCCCACCCTACTTCTTATCGGCATGTATTCTTTCGACAATTGTCCAAATATATGTATAAATCAAATACAATACACATTTTATCCGGCGATTTTAACACAACACTTCCAGATTCAACTCTCCCTCCTCGCTCTGTTGAAGAGGCTACACACAAAACATTACTATCTTTTCTTACTACATATGGCCTCTTAGATACCTGGACCATAAGATCTTCTGAGGATGGTATAACTCGTATTGGTCAGGGTTGCCAATCCAGGTTGGACTACATTTTTTGTCCTAATACCCTAAAGAATTCCATTACAATTCAAAAGGAATTCTGCAACTTCCCTCACACACTTCCGATCATGCTCTAGTTAACTTGCAGTTAAAACTGGATGCAAAAAAGTAAAGCCTTCATATTGGAAGATCTCAAATGCAGTCTTAGAAGATCAAGAATCACAACAGGAAATAGAGGAATTTTTGTCAAAAATATCCATCGCAGAAATTGCAGTCGAAAATTGGGATGCAGTTAAACAAAAAATAAAGCTATAAACGTCAGGGGGAAACTTATTAAAAGAAGATTAATAAATATATTAAAATATGAAGAGTTATTAAAACAAATTAAAGAATGCAATAAGACAGAACCATTTACTCAAAATTTGCATATAATGTTTTCAAATGAACTAGATTCCGCTTTACAAGATAGAGCAAGGGACGTAATGATAGACGTGTATGATTCGGAAAGATTGGGTGAAAGAGATGTTAATTCTTTGCTAAAATCAGGAAAAAAGGAGAGGGAATGCATTACAGATTCAGCTTTTGGTGCCCCAGAAATACAGAAAAAATCAATTCGAGATAAATTTATTAATTCATTAGAAAAATTAACTAATCCCACAATTATTAAAGGATCTGGAAATGTGGACTTCCCACACCACATTGGAGAAGAGGACAAGGATAATTTTACCTCCCTCATTACAAACTTAAAGATTAGAGAGGCTTTGTTATCGTTATCATTATGGTTCATCTCCAGAAGTTGATAGTTTATCGACAAAATTTTATAAAAAATTTGAAAATCAGCTGATCCCAAAGTTAAATACAATATTTAATACACTGTTAGAAGGAAAAATTGTCCCAAAATCTTTTCAGTTTCGTTTAACTAAATTAATATTCAAAGGCGGAGATCAAACCTCTCCCTATAATTGGAAACCAATTGCAATCTTAGACATTGATTACGAAATTTATACTAAAATATTAACAAAAAGATTACATAAAACCATAGATCAACTAATGGATGAAGGTCAAATGTGTTCTATCCCTCACAGATATATACAATTCAATATACTAGCATTAAAGGAGACATTTCAATATATAAACGACAGAAAAGTCAAAATGGCGATAATCTCATTAGACCAAAAAAAAAAAAAAAGCCTTTGATCTGGTAAATAGAAAACAACTTTATAAATTATTAGTAGCATACGGATTTCCTCAAAAATTTGTGGATGTTATACAAAATATTTATCACAGAACATTTACAAAGATTATTTTTAAAATGAATTATCACGTCTCCCATTTTATACACGTTACTTATAAATCATTTTTTGACATAATTAAAAAATAATGCTCAAATCACAGGATTTTCAATATCGGGCCAAATTCAATCAATTAAATCCCTTTCATATGCCGATGATATAGTTTTGTTTGCAAATGATGAAAATTCAGTTACTCACATAGAACAAACTTATCAAAATTTTAGTGGGTTATTTGGTGCGGAATTGAACGTTGAAAAAAGTGTAGGTTTTACTTACGGAAATTGGAAAAAATTTAATCAAAACTTATTTAAAATAACGACTTCTGATCATAATATTCTAGGAATTCCATTTTCTAAAGCTGGCCCCAACCTGTCATCGGAATGGAGAGAGTGTATCTCAAGCATGGAACATTATAATCAAGACTTGGAGACAAAAAGTTTTTCACTATTCACAAAGGCTAAAATTGTAAATTCTCTTCATTTCTCTAAGTTTTATAATTATGCAAGAACCCTTGAAATTCCCAAAAATATACTTAAAAAAGCAGAACAACTAGCTTTTAAATTTATTTGGGAGGGTAAGGGTGATAAAATAAGAAGAGATGTTATGTACAACAATATTGAACATGGAGGTTTGGGTATTGTTAAACTTTTATTGAAAAGCAATCTACTTCGTTTCCTAACCTTAAGGAATTATTTTCAGAATGAGAAACATCCTGCATTTAAATTATTAAATTTCAAGTGGGTAGAGAAATTCAATGTTTTAGCTCACTCCTCCCTCAAAAACCATTTGTATATTTTACAGGAGATAAATATTTGAAGATGAAGAATACATGGAAAGAAATCTCAGATAATTCAATTTTCCATAATATATCCCACGATGATAAATTGGGTAAAATATATCAAGCTTTAAATAAAAACGCGCCTACGAAACTAGAACATATATTACAGTCAAATATTGTGGCAAATATTTGGAAATTGCAATTAGAATTAAAGTTAAGCACTCATATTCGAGATTTAAATTTTAAAATATCTCATAATATCATCCCGACAAGGAAATGGCTATATAAAATAAAATTATTAAGGAATTCGAACTGTGTATATTGTAAGATAGAAGAATCTCTACAACATTTATTTGTAGAATGTAATTTCGTAAAGTACATTTGGAGTTGGTTAAAAGGCTACTTAAATTATAAGCAAAATTTACTTCACATCAAATTTTATATCATGCACCATTACAATGTTCTGATCTAAAAAACATTGCTATACATCATGTAATTGCAAAAACAAAGTACAATATATGGAAAAATAGAAATGCCCTATCATTTGAACAAATATAAAAAAATACCGAACAAATTAAACTAGCAATCAAGTGTGATCTTAAGAGACATTTGGAATTTCAAACAAGAAAATTTGGCGTGCAAAAAAATTTACAAGTGGAAAAACTTAGCTCCAATCATATTTAAGAAGGGTGCAAAAGTTTTAAACAAAATCGTCGAATAGAATAAGTGCAGTCTAAAAATTATAAGCGCGGAAATGTTATCCAATACATCTTAAAGGTATTGAAAGGTTCTATCATCTTAAAAGTGTTAAATCCTAGTGTTAATATAAAATAGCACATAAAATCCTAAAAAGAAAATTAAGAATAATACTAATTAACATAAAACCGTTATCTTAGATTTAGTGCCAGTATTTTATTGAAAAATAAAAATATAATATAAAAATTCAATTTTGACAATATTAGAGCTATTCCAATAATTTACTTATAAACAACTAACTTGTTCATCTGCTCTTGAAGCAGAATTAATCAACTCTTAAAACAAATAATGAAAATAAATAAAAATTTGATCCATTCGTGTTATTTACTTTACCTTTCATACTTCCTGTTTTATTGTTGCTTCACCACTATCCTATCCTTTCAGTTTTCAAAAAAGAAAAAAAGAATTATTATTAATATTATTTTTTTTCTCTTTGTTTTGTTTTTTTAAATTCCTTTCATAAGAACCTCCGACTTTGTGTGTGAAGTGTTCCAGAAGGAGTTTCTAGAGAAATTGTTCACTTCCTGTAGCAAGCGGTAACTCTTGCGCTGGCTCACACACTCTCCGTTGGTTGCCTGCTCTGAATGGAAGTGTGCGAATATGGTTATCAACAAGGGTTTCATTCTTATAATTAATCTAAATTTTTTTTACAAAAACAACTCCCCTTAGAATATTTAAATTTACTAAAACATTGTGTGAATGTCTGTTTAAATGAAATTTAAAAAGGAAAAAGATTAATAGTATCCTTATAGAGTTCTTTAAGTCCCTCATGCGTCGGCCCTTCTGTAAGTGCTGGACATGAGGTATATATTAAGGAAACAGAAAACATTACTAAATGAATTGCGGCATAACATCAAATACCAGTGAGATTTTAAAATAGAATATATATTAATAATATATATTCTATTTTAAAAGCTAACTGATACTCAATTGATAATTAAAGCATTAATTTTATGTCTTAATGACATTTCTTCTAGAAGTTATACTTTTCTGAACGATACTTAAGTGAGCTTCATAGATACCAGCTATGAACATCGTATATTTACTGTGGATAACCTCATGCTTCATGATAATAAATGGCTGCCGAAAGTCTGTTTTCTAATTTTGCCATTCATCATTCATGGGATTAGGAAGACGTTCTCTGATGGACAGACAAAGATAGAACATTCTTATTGCATAGTATTGCTGGGATATGGTGATATTGCCGTGAGCTGGGTACGTTCGGTAGATAAAGCAGTCATAAACTGTAGCATTGTTAGAATGTGGCAGTATTGAGTTGCCCTGGGTACGGGCAGAACACAGAACAGGCGTCATCAACGAACATGGGAAGAGTCCCGTAGGAGTCCTACGCCAGAAGGAGCCAGAATACGATCGTCTGTTTATTTTACTTTCAGCCCATGACACTCATAGAACAGTGGAGGAATGGTGATTGCCCTTCACTAATTGCGCGCGGAAGATAGAACAGCCTTGACTTAAGCTCTGCTAGAAATTGTCGATCTGTCTTGCCCTGGGTACGTTGGAAAGAAAGAAAAGCAGGGTAAAAGTGCCATTTAGATTGTATGAAGATGTTGCGATTTCTCTGCGCTGGGTGCGCGTAGTAGATGGAACAGCCATCGTGCGTTCTTTGAATAAATATGGAAAAATGCCGGCCTCTGGGTAAAAAAAAAGACAGAACACCCGTAGTGTGCAGCTTGGCGACCTTGAGCTGCTAAGGAGCCAGTCAAAAAAAACAAACATTCATGGTGTGTGACCTGCACACGCGGAAAATACAGTGTGTACTAGTATATTTCGTCAATATAGGGATACTGCCCTCTTTTGGGATCGGCGGAGAATTGAACAGCCTGGATGATGGTAATAATTTCGTCGGAAAAATATCAGTACCTGGAAAAAGTGCGACGTACAGATTTTAGAGTAATGGCAAATGGTGCAGAAATTTCCTATTTTAAATGTGTTTTAAAGATTTTTATCGTAATATTGACCTGTGATTGCAATGGTATGAAGAGACTCTGCGGTAGGCCTAACATATCCCTATGGAGACGAAATATTACTTTGTTGACAGAAATATTCCCTGCGGCGTGTAATTAATTAATCCGCGGACAACTACAAGTCCAAGCGCGTACCTACTTGCCAGGAGAGCGAACCATGTTGTACTCCTACGCTACAGAATGTAGTTCGTTCATGTTCTTTAAAGCGGATGTTGAGAAATTTTTCGTTCTTTCGTATACCATTCCCTGATTTGAAATACAAAGTACTAATATGCTTTTCTATGTTGTACAGAAAACTGGGGAAATATAACTTTAGGTTCTGGTTTGAACGGCTTCCATTCGTGGTTAACGTGTAGATTATGGGGTTAACGTGTAGATTATGGTGCAAAATTCAGGAACGAAAAAATTTCAAAAAACTGTGACGTACATCTTATTTGAAATTAAAAACGATGTAAAATAAAAAAAAAGTTCATTGATAGACTTATTTTTGAAAAATTTTTACGTAAAATTTACCTCTCTACACGGTACGCCGAAATCCAGTCAGCGGCGACGATGACGCTGTGACTGCCGCTAAAGCATCCGCCACGGCTGCCCGTGGTCTCAGTGGAAGCATCCCGGCAAAACAGGTTAGGCCTAACCGTGCAGCACGACCTACAGCTTGGCTACCTGTGGTGAGCGCGGAAGGATACTCAGACACATGTACAGTGTGGCTCCGCTTTCACAAGCCGTAAATCACCGGCAGGTCCAGCTGAGCTTCGCGGCCTGAAGAGATAGCGAGGACGGCGTGTCACGGAAGGAACGACCGTCGATTCTCGTAGCCTTAAGGGGATCATACACAAATTGCGAATGTAAATTTTTCAATTAGGAAACGAAGATAGGTTCTCTTAAGGGACCATCACCAAAATGAAATGTGACTGATTACGGCAACACGAAAAACTATGTTTCTTAACAAGTAAGAAACCGATTTCCAAGCAAATGACATCTTTCTACTCAGAAACGAATTACTCATGAGATACGATACAGAATGACGTTCCTTCCGTCCGCCGCGTGTCCGTCCGTCCAGAAATGACTTATTACGGCCAAACCATGTTTCTTCACAAGTAACCGATTTTCAAGCAAATGGTCTCTTTCCACTCAGGAACGAATAACCCATGAGATACGATACAAAATTACGTTCCATCCGTCCGCCGTCTGTCCGTCCGTCAGAAGAATAAGAAAAATATCTCTGACGCGAAGCAACCAATTTGAACGGAAATTATTTCTTTCGACTCAGGGACGCCTCACACCTATCAGATACAATACAAAATTATGTTCCATCCGTCCCAAGTCTGTCTTTCCGTCCGTCCGTCCGTCCGTCCGGAAGCATACAAATACATAATTCAACCGAGAAACAACCGATTTGCAGGGAAACGAATTCGTTCTATTCAAGTACGCCTCACACTAATCAGATATGATAGAAAATAACGTTCCATCCGTCCGCCGTCTGTCTGTCCATTTGTCCCGAAGAATAAAAGCGCATAACTTCACCGAGAAACAACTGATTCGTACGGAAATTATATCTTTCTACTAGGGGACACATCGCACTGTCAGGTACGTTACAAAAATTGGTTCCGTCCGTCGGTAGCCTGTCTGTCCGTCCGTCCGGAAGTATAAATGCACTAAACCCTAAAGAGAAATAACCGATTTGCACGGAAATGATTCCTTTCTACACAAGGACGCCTCACACCTATCAGATATGATAGAAAATTTCATTCTATCCGTCCGTCGTCTGTTTGTCCGTCTGTCCGTCCGGAAGTATAAAAGCACGTAATCCCACCGAGAAACAACCGTTTAGCACGGAAATGAATTCGTACTACTAAGGGACCCTCACATAGAGGTGGAGAACTATCGATAGTTATGATTATCGACAGTTTTCGATAGTCAAAAGATAACAATCAATAATTATCGATTCTGTGTTGGCACAGTTTCTAGGGAGAAAATTTGTTTTCCGGAATGAAAAATTATTTCTGACAAGAATATGAGAAATTATGTAAAATATATTAAACATTAAACGAAAGACATCCAACAAAATTAGAAGATACACTGCAATCCAATATGGTACATAGTATTTGGACACTTCAATCAAAAAGAAAAGTAAGCACTCATATTAGAGATCTACTTTTTAAAATTTCGCACAATATTATCCTGACAAGAAAATAGTTGTATAGAATTGAACTAATATCTAATCCTAACTGTAACTACTGTGGTTCAGAGGACACTCTTCAACATTTATTTGTAGATTGCAATTTTGCAATATACATCTGGGATTAGTTACAACAATACCTAAATTATAGACGTAAATTTACTGCAGACCAAATTTTGTACCATGTACCTCTAGACTGCTCTGAATCTAATAATCTAACAATTCATTATTTAATAACAATAATAAATATAATGTATGGAAAATCGAAATGCCGTATCTTACCAACAAAAATAAAAAAATACGGAGCAGATTAAAATAGCTATTAAATGTGATCTCAGAAGAATACTGGAGTTTGAAACTAGAACGTTTGGAGCTCAAAAAACTTTTTAAAAAATGGAAAGTATTAGCACCAGTAATATATAAAAAAAGGAACAAAAATACTAAACAAAAAAATAGAATGAAGCATTTAAAATTAAAATATTAATAGCAAAAATGTGAAATATAGTAAAACTGAAAAGTACAAATTAAACTCTTAAACACATATAATTTTGTTCCCGATTACTGTCAGTATGTTGTTGGAAAAATAAAAAATATAATAATAAAATTAATTCTGACCTTATCAGTGGTATAATGTATTAATCAATACTATAATACATGGCCATAAGGCATAACATACATAAAAAATACACTAATTTGTAATAATATAATTAAAGTTAAACTGGATCCATTGATGTTTTATATCTCATCTTTAGTATTTCTTGTATTCTTGTGTAACATCGCTTCCTTTTCTTTCATGATTAAAAAAAAATATTAATTGTTTACTCAAATTTTGGCCTTTTTCTTTTTACCTGGAATGCCTTTAATAAGAATCTCCTACTAAGTACATGAGGAGTGTTCAAAAAGGTGATTTCTAAATATATTGTATACTTCCTGTATGTAATAAGCGGAAATTCTTGTGCAGGCTCCCACCCTCTCAGTTGGTTGTCTGCTCTGTCTAGAAGTAAGAGGAAATAACAATTATTAAAGGTTCCTATAATAATATTGAAAGTATCCACTTAATTTACTAAAAGGATGTATGAATGTGCGTTTAAATTTATCACCATGTATTTAAGAGAGAGAATAAGAATCAGGGCAAAAAAAAAAAAAAATATATATATATATATATTTCTAAAAATAGATATTTTTAGGTGGGGCCAGGCCCCACTGGCCCCTAATGACGAACCGCCCCTGGAGGTACGTAGCTTCACTCACCTACCACCCAAGTTTAAATCCGGTGTTAAAGAACCTCTGCAGACGTCATGACATTGACTTTGGCTCAAAAACTCTTAATCTTTTGCATCTAATCAGGAGTGATCGTGACAAGGTGAGTGTGGAAAACATGCATGGAATTTATTCCATTCCTCTATATCCCCATGAACCATCGCAAACAAAAAAAATTATATATCGGTTCTACCAGGAGGATATTAAAGACTAGAATGAATGAACACAAGTATGATCTGAAAAATGGTAAGTTAACTACGGCTTTAGCTCGTTGTATTCAGGAAAGACAACATTATCCACAATGAAAGGACGCAGCTATACTGCAAAAAGCAACTAATAATAATTCCTTACTCTTGTGCGAAAGCTTACATATTATAGCTAACACTAAATTTTGCTGTAATGATAATTTGCCTAGTTATATATCACAAACTTGGAGATCACTGATCCCTCATGGACAAAACTCGATTCGGGATGTTAGGAATATATGACTGTTTATGTAAATCACTCTACGCAATAGTACTGGTCACGTGTTACGTATTTACTTTATTTAATGCCGGTCTCCGTTCCACCCTTTGTCAAAGATCTGATGATGACGCCAAAGTGGTAGTCGAAAGATCTCATGTGGTCATTTTATTTCATTTATTTTAACTGTAAATAAATGTTTTTAAATTATTCATCTCTGACCATTTGTCTTCATATATCGTGCAACAATGGCTTGTTCCTCGTTTATTCCCAAAGTATCAAATTGCACGAATATTCTTCAAGTGCCAGAGAAAAGACAGAGCATCGACAGTTGTAGCTGATTGGCTTATCAAGGTGCAGTAAACACTTCCTGAATGCCACATATCCCGTACGATGGATTGGACGTGGCGGACCTGTGCCATGGCCTCCACGCTCACCGGATTTAAACCCACTGGACTTCTTCTTCTGGGGGCACATGAAATCATTTGTGAACGAGACGCCTGTGGACTCCGTGGAAGATCTCGTTGCGAGAATCGTTGTTGCAGCAGACAGGATAAACACGACACCAGGAGTCTTCTAGAGGGTGCGCCAGTCTTTCATTCGCCGGTGTGAATTGTGCAACGGCACCCGTGGCCGCCACTTTGAGCATCTACTTTGAGTCTGTCCCTGATCGCCTTAAATGAGATTGTGCTACTTATGATGTCGTTAATTAAGCTCTGTTGGATCACTTGAAATGGAATTACCCCACTACCATATGATTTCGAACTAACGTTCTCATCACGTAGCCTAAGTACCAACAAGTGGTTGCATCGACATACGTCCGTATGTTTATGAAGGGGGTTTTGTAAAACGCTTGGGAAAGCAACACGCTGGATAGAAGAACTTCTCTTCTAGTATCAATAATTCCTGTTTGAAAACAAAACAGGAATAGCGGGGTTATCGCTCAATACAACGATAGTCCATGTGAAATGCGTATAAGTAGGTTTAGCAGATAGAGAAAACTGGAAACAGTAAACAAAAAAGACAGCGCATAGTGTAGTACCAAGCCGCCATACATTCGTAGAAGTAGGATCGGAAGAGGATGAAGTTCCAACTTCAAAAATTCTTTGAAGAAAAAAACAACAACCCGAGAACCGGCACAACATAAGACGTACAGATATACACTAAAGAGCAATTGAATTAGCAAGCAAAAAGTTGACGGCGATGTTCTAGTAACACTTGCATCTTACACCAGTGTCATAACTAGTCAGATCCCGTATGTGTGTGCGTGTCCAGGTTAAGGGGGTGGGGATTGCACGAATTCCTTTGTAGCCAGTAGTAAAAAAGCATTAAAAATTATTTCCTTCAGTGTTTCGTACATAAAGTTGCCATCAAACTTTCCCCACTAAAAATAATGCTTATCCACCGGTCGCCCATCCTGATTTGGAAGTCTAGCGACGTCCCTGTTGCATTTTAATGTAAAACTTGAATTCTCCAATTGATTCCTAACTGCTGGAAACTTCAACAAACACAAAGCGCACGTACACAATTGTATGAGTAGAAAGTGCACAATTAAGACAATACATCCACAGCACACACACACACACACACAAATATGAAAGGCGACGTTTTACAAACACTTGTATCTTACACCACTAATCTTATGTTATATCTTGTTAGTTTACCAGGATACAAATGTGGGTGTATCCGCTGAAGGGGGGATTGCACGGAATTTTTGCAACAGGTGATAAAAAAGAACTAAAAATTATTTCTTTCAGTGTTTTGTAAATAAAGTTTCTATCTCCCACCCATAACATCCTGTGTTTTGTGTTTCAGTTGTGTGAAGTGTCAATGAATTAATCAGTGATATTATATCTTAAATTCATGGCTTTCTTGGATTTGAACTGTTTTGATAAATTTTGTGAAAGCTTTCCTGAACATCTACTGTCAGAATTTAAAGAACTCTGTGCTTCAAAGTTTGATACAGTTTGACTAAAAAATGAACTGAAGGTGTTTTATTCCCTCCATGGATAGAAAAAGAAATCAGTAAGAGACATTACTTGTTGCATAAAATTGAATATTTGGATATTGTTTTAATTGAGGTGAAGGTGTTTTATTCCCTCCATGGATAGAAAAAGAAATCAGTAAGAGACATTACTTGTTGCATAAAATTGAATATTTGGATATTGTTTTAATTGAGGTGTACAAATTAGTAGACCTTATATTGAAGTTTCCATCAACAACTGCAAATGGAGAAAGAAGTTTTTCTGCATTAAAAAGAATCAAGACATATCTAGGAGCCACACAAGAACATGTAAACTTCAGCAGTTTGGCTGTTTGGTCAATAGAGAAAAATATTAATTTTTAAATATGAAAAAGTATTCAGAAGAAACTTTTTATGAAAACGTAACACTCAAGTTCACACAAAAGGAAAGAAGAATGGAGTGCATGTACAAATAAAGTAATCAAAAGAAGAGTGGAGTTCATGTACAAAGAAGTCTTAAAATCCTAATCCTCTCAATTATTTGGTATTATGGTAGCAATAGCATGCACCTAAATTTTGGAAAAAGAGTTACTTCTATTACTTAACTCAAACATAAACTTTGCAATTAAAAAAAAACAGTACTAAAGGCAGACAGAGCGTCGGGGGGGGGGGTGCGACTGAGCTTGCCTAAGTCTCGGACCCAAGACACACCACTGGCTTTCAACCATGTACTGAAAAAACCAACTGAAATAGTAAATGAATATATACTGCCATTATGTATGGCTTCTATTGGTTCTTATGAGAAGCCTGTTTGAAACCATCAGAAGATATAATGTTTTTGAAATCATGTGGTGCTGAAGATGCAGATGTTGATATTTTTATTAGCATCTATGAAAGTGCAACAGCCAAGGTTTCACTTTTCGAAGACACAGGATGTATAAAAATAGCAAATGTAGTGCAACAAGATGACACCATATCTCTGAAGCTCTTCAATGCCACATTGCAGAGCTTATGTCACTAATTGGACTTGGAAGACAAAGGTATTATGATTAATACAGATAGTTTAACCCACCATTGGTTTTTGATCACATGATCATTTTTGCAAGCACCTCCTCAGAGATGCAGACTGTGAACCAAGAACATGGATCAAACACATTGTCCCTTATCTGATATTGGCTGCAGTGTATCAAAATTTGCACTTAGAACAGTATGCCATCATCAAGTATCAATCCAGTTCTGGATGAGCCTTGCAAATCTCTCTTCTGCAACTTTCTGCCTTGAGCATCTCCCCCCCTCTCTCTATATATATGTGTGTGTGTGTATACAAAAACACCAAAATAGTGCAATATCCAAAGAAAGGAAATAATTTTTAAAAACCAAAGACAAAACATAAAACAACTAAAAACTGAGAACAAAACAGAAAAACTAAACAAACTCTAACGTCTGAAGCAAACAAGCTTCTGAATAAGATATAGACCAAAAATAAAAGGAAAAAAAACACCAGAAGAAAATAGCAATGCAGACTGATGACTGATTCTCTTTATGGCTTCGTCAGGGGCAAGCATGAAGAAAATCACTCACATATCCACAAAGACCAGAAAAGTGTGTGTTTCTGCCAGTCTAGTTTGCTTTAAGGACAAAATAAATTTAATTTTAAAGGTAAAATTTGTTAAAATAAAATGACAGATAACCCAAAAACAGCAAACTAAACTACATTGCTCAACTCACACACAAACAGAAATAACCACTCCAAGGGAATATTAGCAAACAACACTTTAGAAGAAAGACGAACTCCTCAGATAGTACTAAAACAAAAAAAAGCCAAAAAAATAAGCAATACAGAAACTACTGTCCTGAAACATTGAATAATTGAAAATTACACAAATTAATAAAAACACAAGTTAATAGCTCACAAGTATAAAACCACTGAACTCACAAACGCGCGAAATACCCCACCCAGGAGTATTTTACCAAGCAACACAAAAGAATGGCGGACACCACCCCATTTAACAAAATAATAATAATAACAATAATAATTTCCAAAAGAAAGGAAAAAAATAAACTGAACCAAATGTCCAGCTACAATAAAACCTTGAGAAAAGTTTAAATAAAAATACTGCTTAATTGTGCACTAAAAAAACACTGACCTCACACACTCACTCAAAAACTATTCCAAGAGAGAACTACCAAACAGCAAATTAAGGGGGACAAACAGACCAAAATATAGAAAACAAGTTAGGAAGAATAATTTACAAAAAGAGAAATGTGAGGAGCTTAGTCTAAATAGAGTTAAACATACAGTGCGACATTTGTCCTGAACCTGTTCCCACTAAAGGGGCTCTGGCGACCTAGGAATAAGCAATATAACTATACCACTGGGATTAGAGGAAATGTTATCCCACACTCACCAATCTGCTTGGTAAGTGTGGTGAGTAATGGCCAAACCCCCTCATCCCCTCCAAAAATGCTTCCACAATTTCAGACATGGGCCTTAACTAAAAGGGACACAAAAAGACTACAGACACTTCAAAGAAGCAGGGACAGATGCATCCTTGGTGTAAGTAGGAAAGATAAGAACAGGAACTCATGGATAAGGAAAATGACAAGAGTGGACATCATGACCAGAGTGAGATCACTGAAATGGCAATGGGCTGGACATGTTGTCAGAAGAACGAATCACTGATGGAGAATCAGAATTTTACACATAATTCTGAGGGACAGAAAAAGACCCCATAGGAGATGGACAGATGAAATTCAAAAGCATCCTGGTGTGACATGGGGAGACAGACTCAAGACAGGCAGTTGTGGAAGAGACTTAGGGAGACCTTCATCCAGCAGTGGATTGATAATGGTTGACAATGATGATGAATATATGCACAGCAAAGAAATAAAAAAAACCCTCCAAAATAACAAATATGGTTGATTTTTTAGCAATGTTTCAAGTATTTCATTTTTTTATTTGAATGTTTGTTTCACAAAACATACTGCTGAAACATAGACATGTAGAGTGGGTAGGATCTACAGTTTTGTTTTATTGGTTTAATGCTCCACCTTGTGAGGGTATTTTTTCTGCTTTTAAAGATTTTGTGCATATTTTGTGTATTTTCACTTGGGCTGTTTCTCCCAGGTGGCCTTCACTAATGATGTAAATCCATAGACCCCTTCTTAAGAAACGTCTTCCTATGCCTTGATCTTGAAGAATATAATTGTTCTAATACTTTGAAATTCAGACAAGCATTCAGATTGTAAGCTAAACATAGCCCATATGTTTTACTGGTACAATATGCATCTTTCTTTTTCAGGAGACCATTAGCAAATGTAATATATCCTTTTTGTGTTCTAATGTGTAAGCTTTAGTCTTCCCAGTAGTGCATATGAGTTCAAATCCCATTCAGGACTAAGTTATTTTAGGATTATTGATTTCAGTATTGCCTAATTCAGATTTCTTCAAATCATTAGTCAAAATTGAAAGGAATCAAGAACAAAGTAAGGGCCAGTATGGGCTAAATAAAACTGAACTACCGCTCTTTGATGAGTGTTGACCATGAGTTACTGAGAGAAGTGAACACGTCAACAATAAATGATGAGTTTTTGGTTGCCAAGTCTTGTAAATGCTTCATCTGATCCATGTAACTAACTGAAGCTTAATAAAAATTTATTGTTTTTTTTTTGGGGGGGGGGGTGTTAAGCTTAGGAAGAGGCTTAATTAATTTCAGGATAATACAAGCAAATGTTTTCAGCAAAGTCATCCTGAAAATTACATTAGAAATCAATGCAAACTAGTTAAGTAATGGACCAACCATCCAAATATCTACTGTTCTATGAATTACATTGGATAAAAAATTCTGAAACACTACCATTTTAGCCTTCACATATACCAAGGTTACCATCACTCAGTCATTTTTCTCCTCTCCCCAAGGAAGTTGCAAAATATATATCCCTGGAGAGGAGACAACAATTTAGCAGTGCTATATACAGGACAGGACCAATGGATATTTAAAGCAAATATATATATCATCATCATCATCATTGTCAACCATTATCAATCCACTGCTGGACGAAGGTCTCCCTAAGTTTTCTCCACAACGGTCTGTCTTGTGCCAGTCTCCTTCATGTCACTCCCGCATACTTTCGAATTTCATCCACCCATCTTCCATGTGGTCTCCTTCTGGGTCTTTTCCTGTCCCTTGGAATCCAATCTAAAATTTCGCTGTCCATCGATGGTCTGTTCTTCTGGCAGTATGTCCAGCCCATTGCCATTTCAGGGATTTAACTCTGATCATGATGTCTTCCACTCTTGTCATTTTTCGGATCCACGTGTTCCTCTTCTTATCTCTCCTGGTTACACCAAGCATGCACCTCTCCATGCTGCTTTGAGTTGTCTGCAGCCTTTGTATGTCTCTTTTAGCTAAGGTCCACGTCTCTGCACCATACGTAAGCACTGGAAGGATGCATTGATCAAACACTTTTCTTTTAAGACATAATGGCATATTGCTCTTGAAAATTATGCTGTTTCTCCCAAAAAGCTCTCCAGGCAAGTTTTGTACGCCGATTAATTTCTTCACCAATGTGACCCTCACTTGATATCTGCTGTCCAAGATAAACGTACGTGTCTGTTATCTCCAGCTTTTCTCCATCAATCGATAAATCTTCATTTCTTGTAAAAGCATTGAACATCACTTTTGTCTTCTGAAAGTTCATTTTTAATCCCACTTCTTTACTCTTGTCAGCAAGTTCCTGAATCATACTCTGTAGCTCTGATGGGGTAGTTGCAAAAATGACTATGTCATCAGCAAAACGAAAGTGGGTTAGATAATCTCCATTAATCTTTATGCCTTTGTTTTCCCAGTTCAGTGATTGAAAGACATTTTCCAATGTGGCATTAAAGAGCTTCGGAGATATGGTGTCACCTTGTCTCACTCCTTTTCCAATTTTTATGTGTGTTGTATTTTAAAATAGCAGAATCTTTGCACTTGCATTTTCATAGATGTTATTAATAATATTAATGTATGCATCTTCAATACCGCAGGATTTCAGAGCCATTGCAACTGCTGATGGTTTCACCAAATCAAAGGCTTTTTCATAATCTATAAAAGCCATGCACAATGGAAGTTCATATTCCCTCGCTCTTTCAATTAGTTCTCTCAGTACGTGGATATGATCTATTGTGCTGTAGCCACTCCTGAATCCAGCTTGTTCTCTCGGTTGAGCCATGTCCAGTATTACCTTCAAGCGGTGTGAAAGAACTTTAGTGAAGATTTTATAAACCACTGAAAGGAGGCTGATAGGTCTGTAGTTCCTGAGATCCTCAATGTCACCTTTTTTATGTAGCAAGATCATTGTAGCGTTGTTCCAATCCTCAGGAATTTTCCCTTCATTAAGGCATCGAGTGAAAATTTGGGCGAGTACTGTTTCGATTTCTCCACTTACTTCTTGTATGATGTCTACAGTAATTCCATCTTCTCCTGGAGCTTTTCCCCGCTTCATGTTCTTGATTGCATGTGCAACTTCTGCTGGAAGGACTGGAAGAACTCTGGTACCTTTCATGATGCCTGGAGTACATGTATCATCCCTTTCATATAATTTGGAGTAGAAATCTTTCACTCTTGTCAAAATTGCGCCTCTATTTCTTGTTACAGAACCATCTTCTTTTCTCAGTGCCATAATCTGTTTTCTTCCCTTACTGAGATGTCCCTTTGCTATCTTTAGGCTTTGGTTGTTTTCAATTGCTTTCCTCACTAGTTCACAGTTGAATTTCCTTACGTCTTCAGTGATACTTTTTCGTACTGTCTTGCATAGCTCTATATATTCCACTTTGGAAGTCACATCTTCTTTAGTTGTCCTCATCTCTCTTCCTTTTTGCATCAACATTTTGGTTTTTCCTGATAATTTGTTCACATGCAATTTGTTCTTAGACCCAGCTAATTTTGTTGCTGTTTCCATAAGAGCTTTGGTTACTTTTCTGTTAACTTCAGAAATATCCATTTCTTCCAATGTTAGGCCTTCTAAAGCAGAGAATCTGTTCTTCAGTTCCAATTTGAAGGTATTATGGTGTTTTTTAAGGTTGGTTATGTCAATAGATTTTGTTTGTCTTATGAGCTTGCTACGTTCGAGTTTAGTGTTGAGGTGCATCTTACATCTCACCAATCTATGGTCACTGCCTGTGTTGAACTTGTTTAGCACACTGCGGTCTTCTATGACGAATTTTTTGTTACACATAATAAAATCAATTTCACTTGTCGTCCCATTTGGATGTCTCCATGTCCATTTCTTGGGAGGCTTTTTCTTGAAAAAGGAGTTCAAGATGAAAAACCCTTCTGCCTCTGCAAACTCTACGAGAGTATTTCCACGCTGGTTTCTGTTGCCGTGACCGAATTTACCTACTGAAGTTTCATTCTGTTGCCGTTGCCCTATTTTTGCATTGAAATCTCCCATAATTATCTTCAAGTGCTGCTTACCTTTATTATTTAGATCACGAATTTCCTCATAAAATTCTTCAATTTCTTCTTCAGCATGACTTGTGGTGGGTGCATAAGTTTGAATAATCTGAGCCTGGTATCTTCTCAAGAGTTGGATAACGAGTCGTGCAGCTCTGTCAGAGGAACTTTCAACTTCTACAACTTTATCCTTCAGTTTCTTGTTTATTATAAATCCAACACCACTAGTTCTGACAGTATCTGTCTCACGATAGTAGAAGAGATGTCCACTTTTTAGTTCAATGAGATCTTCTCCTTTTCTCCTTACCTCACTTAGCCCGACGATGTCCCACTTGATCCTTTGAAGTTCCTCTACCAATTCAAGAAGCCTTGAATCAGAAGATATGGAGCGTCCGTTATACGTAGCCAAGGTCAGCATCAGATGGCAGCCTAGTCCGGTCCTCCGGGGATTCTTAGCACCCTCTGCCTTCATGTCGCACTGGCCGCTGCCTTGGCCAGGTACATTCCAGCTGCCAGATACTGAGGGCCAAGATTTAAGTTGTGGAGTCATTTTGGAGGGGTTTGGCCATAACTCACCACGCTGGCCAAGCGGGTTGGTGAGTGTGGGATAACATTTCTTCTAATCCCGATGGTATAGTTATTTCGCTATTGGGGGTATAACTATACCATCGGGATTACTAATATAATATATATATACTAGTATATATATGTGTGATTTAAAAAAAAGCTTAGCCCTGCAAAAAAGGCTAAAAATCTCGAATATTAAGGTCAAAATACTTTTCTTATACTTAGTGCCAAAATTTCACAAGAACCCAATTGAATTTTTCAATCTATTACAGCTGCTACTAACTTTTATAGCGTAGAAGTGGGTAACAAACTGGAAAAATGTCTGCAAAATTTTAGACACGGTGAAACACACTTAGATTATCAGAAACAACACCGCTGTTCTTGATATGTTGAGAAGTCATTCCTTTGACCTACCACTAAGCATACAGACATACGACTTTAAAAATCTCTTTACATCAATCAATCTTAAAGACTTAGAATGCATTTGCCATATTTTATATGACAAATACCATGATATACTAAAATAACAATAGACACCTGTAGTCACTTAAAATCAATGTGTATATATAACTCTTTGGCTTCGGGTTCAAAAATATTTCTTCAAACCCAAGGAATAACCCATGGGCCCAGTCTTTTCCAGCAGTCTAGCAAATTTATACCTCCATGTATATGAAAGAACATTTACTTATCTTAATAAGAGCAATTAGAGTGAACTTACCATTATCAGTAGGTCCGTTCTCTCAGAAAAGCATACATTTCTTTGCACGTTAACTTCCATTTTAATATCCACGGTTGGCTTTGGCCGTTGGTGCGGTGGTTTTTTATGTTGTCTTCAACATGTTCTTTTATTTGACTGTGTGAGCAATTTATTAACCTATACTGCAGAACGGATACTTTGGTCCAAGAAACCTCTTTTATACTTTAAAAACCCTTTATTTACGTTGACTTTGAATAACCCTAACCGGTAACCCATTTGGCTTTAAAAAAAAACCAAAAAAAAAACCTCTAATTACATGAACATTCAGAAACCATAAACAAACTTCCTATTTACAAACACCAAAACATCTAAAACAAAACTTTAAAAGCCTAAAATTCAATTATTCACAACGAACTTATCTCATTGCCCTCTATTTACAAACTCATCTAACACTCTCATTCATGCACCACACCTCTGCCATTCCCAACATAGATTGCCCCGAGCAGCTTTCCACCCATCCAGGGTCATCATCTGGAGGCCAGTTGGTATCAGCCCTGCTATCACAGTGCGAGTGAGTGAGAGAAGCGATTTCTTGCGTCGGCCTCATGTACCACGTCATATTGAACACATGGCCACAGTGGCTCCATCTGTTAGGAACTGTAGTTAATATTTTATTTTCTTCTGGAGTATTTTTTCCTTTTTGTTCTATTAGGGATGGGAAATGTTGTTCTTTCTACGGAACAGTTCTTCCCTGCTCCTGTTCTTTTTCAGAAGCTGTTCTTTTATCTGGTCATGTTCATCTGAGCTGTTCTTTTATAATCTTTTGCTTCACACGAATAGGTATAAACCTGTCGACCACAAGCCTTTTTCAGCTCAATAATTATGAAAATAGTTTTTTTTAGCTAAATAATTATGAAAATAGTTTTTTTTAGCTAAATAATTATGAAAATAAGTTATAACTAAGTAATTTGTTAATCAATAATAAATAAAACAAATTACAACAAGGAAAGGCTTACCTAGGAACTCCAATGAGCACCGCACCTAATTACTCATTTTTTTCATTTATTTTCCCCAGGGTGTGGGTTCCTTCGTCTTTTCTTTTTACAACCTGTATTAAGAACTGAAGTCACGGTGTGATATAACATTACAATCTCCTTGCGACACTTGTCTTAATTTTGCCCTCACAACTATTACCCATTAGAAAGGAGAGAGCAAAAATTCTCTGCTTTATGTGTTTTTTATGCACTAAAAAAACACTGAAATACAATTGAAAAAACCTTGCTAAAAATACCTACACTGCTGAGTAGACACCCTACGCAAAATGGAAATTCTGGGAATTTTTTACCTTAAACGGGATTTCTACCTAATAATTCTGGGTTACTGTCGCTTTCCTTGAAAGTCACACACGACACAAATGCACTTAACGAAAAAAAAAAAAAAGCACTTAAATACACTACAGTAATCCTGCACCGTTCAAAAACGAAATCGGTAAGAATATCGTGACAAACACTCCTGAGTTCCCACGATGAGTAAGTCCAACTAAAAATTTGTTGGACCCTTATCTGATAGCTGAAAAAACTATAATTAAATTTGTTTTACCTTTGGATGCAGCTCCAGCGAATACTTAGCTACACTTAGGTACCTACATTAACATTAAAAAAAAATACTGGCTTAATCCAGCACAAAATATGTACTTTGAGAAAAAAAATTAGTATGAGCAGTTCTGAAAAGAACTATTTTTGCCAAATATTTATGACAAAGAAGCAGAAGGACACAAAACGTAATCCCTGGCAGTTTGTTCCATGCACAAAAGAACAGAACACAAAATCAGAGAACAAGTCAGGACTCAGGAACGTACTAACTAGTAAAGAACAGTCAGTCAAACTGAACCTGTTCCGGAAAGGCATTCCGAGTCACTCCCACGTCACTGACGTCGGTAGCAGAACAGGAGCTGGTGAGAAAGAACAGGTTCTTTCATTTCTCCCGTTCTCCCCACATCACTACGGAGTAGAGACTCCTGGACTCAAGAGAACAGGTTTTTTGGCAACGGAAGAACAGGCTGTTTCCGTTCAGTTCAAGAAACTGGTGCAAAAGAACAGGTTGTTCTTTTACTACCCATCCCTATTTTCTATTTTTATTAGTTCTTTCCATTTTTCATTAAGTATATTTGGGTCATTATGATTGCATACTCGATCCCTATTTTTTCGATCAGTACTGATTCTGCAATACGCAAATGTCTTTCATTGTTACATGATTTAATTATTTTGATGTCTTCAAATTTTGGGTATCTTTGATTATCTAAGCAGTATTGTATCAGTGCTGTTTTTGCTTCTTTTTTTGCCAATTTTTTATGTGTTGTTGTAGGCGATGTTTTAATTTGGTTTTTGGTACTCCCTATGTACGATATTGGTGGGATGATTGTTATTGGAATTTCATACACACCAGCTTTTTCCAAGATACTGCTTTTTTCCGTATTATTAATTATCATATCTTTGACCGTTAGTACTTTGTTTCCCATCTGAATTCCATATTTGTGGCATAACTTATTTATCTCTGTTGATATTCTTGGAAGGTAAGGTAAAGCACCAACATATTGTAATTCCTTTTTTCTTTTGAGGTTGTGGTATCTTGAATCTTAACTTGTACTTCATACATCTATTTATTTATTTTTTGTGCTGGGTATCCATAACTAAGTGAAATTTCTTTAATGTACTTGATCTCATCATTCCGAAATTCTTCTTTAGAGGAGTGTGTAATTGCTCTTTAAATTAATGTTTTAGTGCTATTGCATTTTTGTCTATAAGGGTGTGTTGATGAATATGGAATCAGAACAGGAACATATGTTAGTTTTCTATGTACTTTATATTGCATATGGTCATTTTGTTTTATAACCTTTACATCCAGGTAAGGCAAGGAATTCTCTTCTTCATGTTTGATTGTTAATTTTATTGATGGGTAAATACTGCTAAGTTGTTGTGTCAATGCCTCCAGCTCATCTGTATCCATTTTGGCCAAGATAAAGATATTATCTACATATTTACAGTATATCAGAGGAGGGTCTTGAAATTTGCTAATAATTTGTTCTTCTATGTTATTCATGATTACTTCAGCAAACAGATTTGATAGTGGTGAGCCCATTGGTCCACCGTAATTTTGTTTGTATATTTTGTCATTATATTTGAAGATATTGTTTTCATATATATACAATAAAGTTGCTTTTAACTCCTGCAGTTGCATGTCATTTATTAATTGGTCCTGTTTCAATTTTTCAATAATGATATCCACTGCCTCTGGTACAGGTGTACTTGGAAACAATGACTTGACATCCATACTCACCATTCTGTAACTTCTTATATATTGTTTTACATTCCTCAAAATTTCTATAAATTCTTACGTATTCTTTACAGTGTATTTTGTTTTCATAAATTTTGGTGATAAGAACCTGTAAATATTCTTTTTAAGTTCAATCAGTGGTGAGTTCTTTTTGGACACTATGAGTCTCATGGGTGTACCTTCTTTATGTGTTTTAATTTTAGCAAACAATTGTGGCACTTTTGTACCTATTGGTGGTTTTGTATTTTTAATCTCATTAGGTAGGGTGCTATGGTTCCTGATATTTGCCAAGTATCTTACTTGGCTATCCGTTGGGTCTTTTTTCAACTCAGAGCACTGTAATTCCTCTATTGTCAGTACTACCTTTTGGTTATATTCCTCTGTATTCAGAATCACTATTTGACCTGTCTTATCTGCCTCACAGAATTTGATGTTCCTATCTTCCTTTAATTTCAATAACTGATTTTTTCATATTTTAGTTTCCTTAAATAATAATTTCTATTATTTTTTTCATTATATTCTTTTAATATTATTCTAAATAGTTTACCACTGAATTCCTCTTTGTCTTCATTTGGGATGTTTCTGATAATAATTTCGAAATTTGGTATTAATTCTTCTGTTTTTGTTATCTTCTGTGGGAAGGCATGTTTCTTTCCTCTCTGCAGTATTGCCCTCTGTGAATAATTTACTTTGTGCGTTGACATATTCTGAAAAACTTCATAATTATTTCTTTCTGCCCATGACCTATATGTTGGTCCAATAATTTATGCAATTTTGAAGTAACGTTGTTTTTTGCAGACTTCCTTTCATTTTCAACAATCTCAGAAAACTCTCTCAAAGAAGTGTCCAAAATTTCATTTTTCCATGTTCCACAGAAATTTCTGTACGTGGTATTACTGATATCTTTCCATAATCTTAAACATTTGGATTGAAGACCAAAGATTGTCCTTCTTTTATTAACGATTTCTGCACTTAATCTTTTTTTCTGGCACGTTTTTATTATAATCTCATCTTTCTTATTCATTGGGGAGTTCGTTATTCATATATATTTTGTGGTTAGATCAAAGTCCCTGCATGCTATTAAAAATTCCACCTGTATTTCAAACTTTGTTAATATTATTTTCAGTTTTTTATACTCTTTTTATTTTTAGTTTTTCATACTCTCTCAATCTATGCAATTCATGTTTTTGAAAGAGCTCACGGTAGCGCATTCTCTATCACACAAAAAGACCGGGTGTTCCCAGCCTTCCACCTGCCTTACTTGGAAATTTGCATGTCTTCCTATGTAATTCCTTGTTTGACAAGTCACAGTATCACTATAACTATTCAAAAATTTATGTGCCTACAATTACTTTAATAAGAGCAATGAGAGTGAACTTACCCTTACCAGTAGGTCCGTTCTCTCAGAAATACATACATTTCTTTGCACGTTAACTTCCATTTTAATATCCACGGTTAATTTTGGCCATTTGGTGCAGTGGTTTTTTATGTTGTCTTCAACATGTTCTTTTATTTGACTGTGTGAGCAATTTATTAACCTATACTGCAGAACGGATAGTTTTCCAAGATTGTTGAAAATGAAAGAAAGTCTGCAAAAAACAACGTTACTTCAAAATTGCATAAATTATTGGACCAACATACAGGTCATGGGCAAAAAGAAAATAATTATGAAGTTTTTCAGAATATGTCAATGCACGAACTAAATTATTCACAGAGGGCAGTACTGCAGAGAGGAAAGAAACATGCCTTCCCACAGAAAATAACAAAAACAGAAGAATTAATACCAAATTTCGAAATTATCATCAGAAACATAACAAATGAAGACAAAGAGAAATTCAGTGGTAAACTATTTAGAATAATATTAAAAGGACATAATGAAAAATATAATAGAAATTATTATTTAAGGAAACTAAAATATGAAAAAAATCAGCTATTGAAATTAAAGGAAGATAGGAACATCAAATTCTGTGAGGCAGATAAGACAGGTCAGATAGTGATTCTGAATACAGAGGAATATAACCAAAAGGTAGTACTGGCAATATAGGAATTGCAGTGTTCTGAGTTAAAAAAAGACCCAACAGATAGCCAAGTAAGGTACTTGGCAAATATCAGGAACCATAGCACCCTACCTAATGAGATTAAAAATCCAAAACCACCAAGAGGTACAAAAGTGCCACAATTGTTTGCTAAAATTAAAACACACAAAGAAGGTACACCCATGAAACTCATAGTGTCCAAAAAGAACTCACCACTGATTGAACTTGAGAAGAATATTTACAGGTTCTTATCACCAAAATTTATGAAAACAAAATACACTTTTGTGGAATAACTTTTACGGGTCTTATAGAGGTTATTTTTCATGAAAGTTGGTTGTCAAATTTTCGAACTAAAGCCTAGTTCGTCATCAGGACTACATCACTGGAGTAGTTGCTGCCACTCAGTTGGAAGAGTCCAACCGCAATTATCATTAATTGTGGTACTTCTTCTTCTTGCTATTGCAATCCCTTCTTCTAGTTTCCTCTTTACTAAGTTTGACTGGTGGGCGATTATTTTCACTGAGTTCCAATTTATGGAGTGTCCACTTGCTTGTATATGTCTGTCTAGCCCTGTTTTGTTACTAATGTTCCTAATAGCTGCTTGGTGTTCTTTCATTCGGACCTTAATACTTCTCCCTGTTTCTCCTATATAGCTGAGTCCGCAGTTACAGTCGATGCAATAAATTACTCCTTCTTGCAATTGGATGTCCAATTCTTTCTGCTTTAAAGCTGGCAGGAATTTCTTTATTTTGTTATTAAGATCTGGAGCTAGCCTGATATTATATTTTGCTCCGATCCTTTTCAGTTTCTCGAAAAGTCCCTTGTGGTACGTAATTTTGCTGGTGAATTTGAAGTTGGTTTTCTCCTGCTTCTTTTTTGGCACTTGTCTAAATATTTTCTCAACATATGGGGAGGGGTAATTGTGTTCTGCCAATATTTCCTTTAATTCTTCTTTGTGAAAATCTTTTTGAGTATCTGAAGAGACCAGGATTTCAATTTTTCCAAAAATTGTCTCGCCGTATTCGATTTAATATAATCAGGGTGGAATGAGCAGAAGTCTAACATCTTCCCTGTGTTGGTGGGTTTTCTAAAAAGCTGAGTGAATATTTTCCCCTCTCTTGAGGTCAAGGTTAAATCTAGGAAATTGATGCTATGGTCTTTTTCCTGTTCCAGGGTGTACTGCAAGGTATTCTCTAGTAAGTTAAATTCTGCCAGAATCTGAGAGGGTAGAGATTGGTCCACAGTATCTACTATAATTAGGACATCATCCATGTACCTTACATAGAGAGCAAATAAGGAGGGTTGTATAAGGATTTTTGCCTCTAGTTTACTTATATAATAATTTGCTAGCAGAGGTGCTAGTGGAGAACCCATTGCAAGTCCTGAAGTTTGCCTGTAATATTTCTTTCCAAACTGGAAGAAATTATTCTTGAAGGAAAATAGGAGCAGTTCATATATGCCAAGTAGTATTTCTCTATTGTGATTATGGAATACTATTTTTTCCACGAGGTCATCCACAATGAATTCCAGTAGGAGGTCCAGGTTAATGTTGGTATACATAGATACTATATCCAGGCTTGCCATTACTGGATGAATTAATTCTGGCAAGTTGTCCAGTTTTCCTTTAAGCTGCATGGAATTTTTTAGTAGGTAGGGAGGAGAAGAGAAAATATCTCTGAAGTGACCAAGCAAATAATAAATAATGTTGGAGAGTGGCGAATTTCTAGTGTCTATTATAGGTCTTATTGGATGTCCTTCTTTGTGAAGTTTTATTGTACCATAGATCTGTGGAACTCTTGACTGGATTTTGGAGAAGTTTTTGAAGAGCTCATTAAGCTGTTTTTTATTTCTTAAAGAGCTGATTAATTTTTTAAGATTTTTGACAGTTTGATCTATAGGGTTACCATTGAGTTCTTCATAATAAGGCTTGCTCAATTCAGCTTCCATTTTATTGTAATACTTCTCTTTTTCTACCTGAATTGAGCAAGCCTTATTATGAAGAACTCAATGGTAACCCTATAGATCAAACTGTCAAAAATCTTAAAAAATTAATCAGCTCTTTAAGAAATAAAAAACAGCTTAATGAGCTCTTCAAAAACTTCTCCAAAATCCAGTCAAGAGTTCCACAGATCTATGGTACAATAAAACTTCACAAAGAAGGACATCCAATAAGACCTATAATAGACACTAGAAATTCGCCACTCTCCAACATTATTTATTATTTGCTTGGTCACTTCAGAGATATTTTCTCTTCTCCTCCCTACCTACTAAAAAATTCCATGCAGCTTAAAGGAAAACTGGACAACTTGCCAGAATTAATTCATCCAGTAATGGCAAGCCTGGTTATAGTATCTATGTATACCAACATTAACCTGGACCTCCTACTGGAATTCATTGTGGATGACCTCGTGGAAAAAATAGTATTCCATAATCACAATAGAGAAATACTACTTGGCATATATGAACTGCTCCTATTTTCCTTCAAGAATAATTTCTTCCAGTTTGGAAAGAAATATTACAGGCAAACTTCAGGACTTGCAATGGGTTCTCCACTAGCACCTCTGCTAGCAAATTATTATATAAGTAAACTAGAGGCAAAAATCCTTATACAACCCTCCTTATTTGCTCTCTATGTAAGGTACATGGATGATGTCCTAATTATAGTAGATACTGTGGACCAATCTCTACCCTCTCAGATTCTGGCAGAATTTAACTTACTAGAGAATACCTTGCAGTACACCCTGGAACAGGAAAAAGACCATAGCATCAATTTCCTAGATTTAACCTTGACCTCAAGAGAGGGGAAAATATTCACTCAGCTTTTTAGAAAACCCACCAACACAGGGAAGATGTTAGACTTCTGCTCATTCCACCCTGATTATATTAAATCGAATACGGCGAGACAATTTTTGGAAAAAATTGAAATCCTGGTCTCTTCAGATACTCAAAAAGATTTTCACAAAGAAGAATTAAAGGAAATATTGGCAGAACACAATTACCCCTCCCCATATGTTGAGAAAATATTTAGACAAGTGCCAAAAAAGAAGCAGGAGAAAACCAACTTCAAATTCACCAGCAAAATTACGTACCACAAGGGACTTTTCGGGAAACTGAAAAGGATCGGAGCAAAATATAATATCAGGCTAGCTCCAGATCTTAATAACAAAATAAAGAAATTCCTGCCAGCTTTAAAGCAGAAAGAATTGGACATCCAATTGCAAGAAGAAGTAATTTATTGCATCGACTGTAACTGCGGACTCAGCTATATAGGAGAAACAGGGAGAAGTATTAAGGTCCGAATGAAAGAACACCAAGCAGCTATTAGGAACATTAGTAACAAAACAGGGCTAGACAGACATATACAAGCAAGTGGACACTCCATAAATTGGGACTCAGTGAAAATAATCGCCCACCAGTCAAACTTAGTAAAGAGGAAACTAGAAGAAGGGATTGCAATAGCAAGAAGAAGAAGTACCTCAATTAACGATAATTGCGTTTAGACTCTTCCAACTGAGTGGCAGCAACTACTCCAGTGACATAGTCCTGATGACGAACTAGGCTTTAGTTCGAAAATTTGACAATCAACTTTCATGAAAAATAACCTCTAGAAGACCCGTAAAAAAGTTATTCCACAATCACTATTAATAGAGGTGGTATAAATTCATTTACAACAAAATACACTGTAAAGAATACGTACGAATTTATAGAAATTCTGAAGAATGTAAAACAATATATAAGAAGTTACAGAATGGCGAGTATGGATGTCAAGTCATTGTTTCCAAGTACACCTGTACCAGAGGCAGTGGATATCATTATTGAAAAACTGAAACAGGACCAATTAATAAATGACATACAACTACAGGAGTTAAAAGCAACTTCATTGTATATATATGAAAATAATATCTTCAAATATAATGATAAAATATACAAACAAAATTACGGTGGACCAATGGGCTCACCACTATCAAATCTGTTTGCTGAAGTAATCATAAATAACATAGAAGAACAAATTATTAGCAAATTTCAAGACCCTCCTCTGATATACTGTAAATATGTAGATAATATCTTTATCTTGGCCAAAATGGATACAGATGAGCTGGAGGCATTGACACAACAACTTAGCAGTATTTACCCATCAATAAAATTAACAATCAAACATGAAGAAGAGAATTCCTTGCCTTACCTGGATGTAAAGGTTATAAAACAAAATGACCATATGCAATATAAAGTACATAGAAAACTAACATATGTTCCTGTTCTGATTCCATATTCATCAACACACCCTTATACACAAAAATGCAATAGCATTAAAACATTAATTTAAAGAGCAATTACACACTCCTCTAAAGAAGAATTTTGGAATGATGAGATCAAGTACATTAAAGAAATTTCACTTAGTTATGGATACCCAGCACAAAAAATAAATAAATAGATGTATGAAGTACAAGTTAAGATTCAAGATACCACAACCTCAAAAAGAAAAAAGGAATTACAATATGTTGGTGCTTTACCTTACCTTCCAAGAATATCAACAGAGATAAATAAGTTATGCCACAAATATGGAATTCAGATGGGAAACAAAGTACTAACGGTCAAAGATATGATAATTAATAATACGGAAAAAGCAGTATCTTGGAAAAAGCTGGTGTGTATGAAATTTCAATAACAGGCATCCCACCAATATCGTACATAGGGAGTACCAAAAACCAATTAAAATGTTGCCTGCAACAACACATAAAAAATTGGCAAAAAGAAGCAGAAACAGCACTGATACAATACTGTTTAGACAATCAAAGATACCCAAAATTTGAAGACATCAAAATAATTAAATCATGTAACAATGAAAGACACTTGCATATTGCAGAATCAGTACTGATAAAAAAATAGGGATCGAGCATGTAATCATAATAACCCAAATATACTTACTAAAAAAATGGAAAGAACTAATAAAGATAGAACAAAAAAGGAAAAAATACTCCAGAAGACAATAAAATATTAACTACAGTTCCTAACAGGTGGAGCCACGGTGGCCATGTGTTCAATATGACGTGGGACATGAGGTCGACACAAGAAATCGCTTCTCTCACTCACTCGCACTGTGATAGCAGGGCTGATACCAACTGGCCTCCAGATGATGACCCTGGATGGGTGGAAAGCTGCTCGGGGCAATCTATGTTGGGAATGGCAGAGGTGTGGTGCATGAATGAGAGTGTGAGATGAGTTTGTAAATAGAGGGCAATGAGATAAGTTCATTGTGAATAATTGAATTTTATGCTTTTAAAGTTTTGTTTTAGATGTTTTGGTGTTTGTAAATAGGAAGTTTGTTTATGGTTTCTGAATATTCATGTAATTAGGGTTTTTTTTTTTTTTTTTTTTTAAGTCAAATGGGTTACCGGTTAGGGTTATTCAAAGTCAATGTAAATAAAGGGTTTTTAAAGTATAAAAGAGGTTTCTTGGACCAAAGTATCCATTCTGCAGTATAGGCTAATAAATTGCTCACACAGTCAAATAAAAGAACATGTTGAAGACAACATAAAAAACCACCGCACCAACGGCCAAAACCAACCGTGGATATTAAAATGGAAGTTAACGTGCAAAGAAATGTATGCTTTTCTGAGAGAACGGACCTACTGGTAAGGGTAAGTTCACTCTCATTGCTCTTATTAAAGTAATTGTAGGCACGTAAATTTTTGAATAGTTATAGTGATACTGTGACTTGTCAAACAAGGATTTACTTATCTGCCTGAAAATGGTAAAATTTTTAGGTATATAGACGACTCAATAGTTTTCAACTTTGATAATTTTGACACAAAAATAAAAATCTATCCGGAAAGTTTAGACCTAGTTTTGACTCAATGTTGTGCCTGGAATGTGCACTATCTAGATATTGAAATCATTAATAATGGTGTTACCACTATTTTTGACAAAAGAAGAAGCTATACTTTTAAACAAACATCTCCACCCAAGTCTTCAGAAATATCATAATGTCTGAATATTTCAGATGTATTCACCTTTGTAGTAACTCAGAAGCTCTCATCATACAATTAAAACAATTATTTAACATACTAATTTCTAATGGCTTTCCACTTCCATTGCTTAAGAGATATTTTGGTCAACTCTTAAACTGTGACATTTCAAAAGAAAATTTTTATCCAGCACAAATCAAATACATTACAGCAACTGACTGACAAATGACCTCACAAAGTTAAAACTTTCATCTTTCTAAATGCACCACATGACAGGTCTCTTGTGGTTGAAAATTTAGCTAACTCTAATGGCAACACTGCCTGCTTACCTATTTTGCTATCTTCTGTTACACCTAGTACTTTCTGCACAGGACTCTAATACACCCAATAACTGATATTGACTTGGTTGGATATCTAGTGTTTAAATGTCTGGAATGGTGTTCTATTGTCTTTGTGTATCTCTGATTTGATATATAATGATATTAGTGAATTTTGTTGTTTGATTGTGGTTTTGTACTTTATTGGCTTGATTGTTGAGCTTGGTTATATATTTTGGTGACCTCAGGAACACACGGGTGGCTTACAACATTTTGCCTATACCCATATCAAAAGGTCACCAGAGTCAGTGTTCCACTGATGAGATTGGCAATTTATTTTATTCCTTTTACTTATTGTATTATTTACTTCTTTATATTTCATCTTGGATTAATCATTCTGTAGCTAATAAGGGTACTTGCTTTTCCAGGCTTCTTGTTCTGTTCAGTGTGATTTTTGATCTTCATTATAATGATTTGCAAAAGTGTGAACCTCTACCGTATATATGTCATCATCATCATCATCATCATTGTCAACCATTATCAATCCACTGCTGGACGAAGGTCTCCCCAAGTTTCCTCCACAACGGTCTGTCTTGTGCCAGTCTCCTCCATGTCACCCCTGCATACTTTCGAATTTCATCCACCCATCTCCCATGTGGTCTTCTTCTGGGTCTTTTCCTGTCCCTTGGAATCCAATCTAAAATTTCGGCTGTCCATCGATGATCTGTCCTTCTGGCAGTATGTCCAGCCCATTGCCATTTCAGGGATTTAACTCTGATCATGATGTCTTCCACTCTTGTCATTTTTCGGATCCACGAGTTCCTCTTCTTATCTCTCCTGGTTACACCAAGTATGCACCTCTCCATGCTACTTTGAGTTGTCTGCAGCCTTTGTATGTCTCTTTTAGTTAAGGTCCATGTCTCTGCACCATACGTAAGCACTGGAAGGATGCATTGATCAAACATTTTTCTTTTAAGACATAATGGCATATTGCTCTTGAAAATTATGCTGTTTCTTCCAAAAGCTCTCCAGGCAAGTTTTGTACGCCGATTAATTTCTTTATCAATGTGACCCTCACTTGATATCTGCTGTCCAAGATAAACGTATGTGTCTGTTATCTCCAGCTTTTCTTCATCAATAGATAAATCTTCATTTCTTGTAAAAGCATTGAACATCACTTTTGTCTTCTGAAAGTTCATTTTTAATCCCACTTCTTTACTCTTGTCAGCAAGTTCCTAGATCATACTCTGCAGCTCTGATGGGGTAGTTGCAAAAATGACTACGTCATCAGCAAAACGAAGGTGGGTTAGATAATTTCCATTAATCATTATCTCTTTGTTTTACCGGTTCAGTGATTGAAAGACATTTTCCAATGTGGTATTAAAGAGCTTCGAAGATATGGTGTCACCTTGTCTCACTCCTTTTCCAACTTTTATGTGTGTTGTATTTTCAAACAGCCAAATTTCTGCACTTGCATTTTCATAGATGTTATTAATAATATTAATGTATGCATCTTCAATACCGCAGGTTTTCAGAGCCATTGTAACTGCTGATGGTTTCACCGAATCAAAGGCTTTTTCATAATCGATAAAAGCCATGCACAATGGAAGTTCATATTCCCTCGCTCTTTCAATTAATTCTCTCAGTACGTGGATATGATCTATTGTGCTGTAGCCACTCCTGAATCCAGCTTGTTCTCTCAGTTGAGCCATGTCCAGTGTTACCTTCAAGCGGTGTGAAAGAACTTTAGTGAAGATTTTATAAACTACTGATAGCAGGCTGATAGGTCTGTAGTTTCCGAGATCCTCAATGTCACCTTTCTTATGTAGCAGGATCATTGTAGCAGTGTTCCAGTCCTCAGGAATCTTTCCTTTATTAAGGCATCGAGTGAAAATTTGGGCGAGTACTGTTTCGATTTCTCCACTTGCTTCTTGTATGATGTCTACAGTAATTGCATCTTCTCCTGGAGCTTTTCCCTGCTTCATGTTCTTGATTGCATGTGCAACTTCTGCTGGAAGGACTGGAGGAACTCTGGTACTGGTATCTTTCATGATGTCTGGAGTGCATGTATCATCCCTACCATATAATTTGGAGTAGAAATCTTTCACTCTTGTCAAAATTTCGCCTCTATTTCTTGTTACAGAACCATCTTCTTTTCTCAGTGCCATAATCTGTTTTCTTCCCTTACTGAGATGTCCCTTTGCTATCTTTAGGCTTTGGTTGTTTTCAATTGCTTTCCTCACTAGTTCACAGTTGAATTTTCTTACGTCTTCAGTGATACTTTTTCTTACTGTCTTGCATAGCTCTATATATTCCACTTTGGAAGTCACATCTTCTTTAGTTGTCCTCATCTCTTTTCTTTTTTGCATCAACATTTTCGTTTTTCCTGATAATTTGTTTACATGCAACTTGTTCTTAGACCCAGCTAATTTTGTTGCTGTTTCCATAAGAGCTTTGGTTACTTTTCTGTTAACTTCAGAGATGTCCACTTCTTCTGATGTTAGGCCTTCTAAAGCAGAGAACCTGTTCTTCAGTTCCAACTTGAAGGTATTATGGTGTTTTTTAAGGTTGGTTATGTCAATAGATTTTGTTTGTGTTATGAGCTTGCCACGTTCAAGTTTAGTGTTGAGGTGCATCTTACATCTCACCAATCTATGGTCACTACCTGTGTTGAACTTGTTTAGCACACTGCAGTCTTCTATGACGAATTTTTTGTTACACATAATAAAATCAATTTCACTTGTCGTCCCATTTGGATGTCTCCATGTCCATTTCCTGTGTGGCTTTTTCTTGAAGAAGGAGTTCAAGATGAAAAACCCTTCTGCCTCTGCAAACTCAACGAGAGTATTTCCTCGCTGGTTTCTGTTGCCGTGACCGAATTTACCTACTGAAGTTTCATTCTGTTGCCGTTGCCCTATTTTTGCATTGAAATCTCCCATAATTATTTTCAAGTGCTGCTTACCTTTATTATTTAGATGACAAATTTCCTCATAAAATTCTTCAATTTCTTCTTCAGGATGACTTGTGGTGGGTGCATAAGTTTGAATAATCTGAGCCTGGTATCTTTTGGAGAGTTGGATAACAAGTCATGCAGCTCTGTCAGAGGAACTTTCAACTTCTACAACTTTATCCTTCAGTTTCTTGTTTATTATAAATCCAACACCACTAGTTCTGCCAGTATCTGTCCCACGATAGTAGAAGAGATGTCCACTTTTCAGTTCGATGAGATCTTCTCCTTTTCTCCTTACCTCACTTAGCCCCACGATGTCCCACTTGATCCTTTGTAGTTCCTCTTCCAATTCAAGAAGCCTTGAATCAGAAGATATGGAGCGTCCATTATACGTAGCCAAGGTCAGCATCAGATGGCAGCCTAGTCTGGTCCTCCGGGATTCTTAGCACCCTCTGCCTTCATGTCGCACTGGCTGCTGCCTTGGCCAGGTACATTCCAGCTGCCGGAGACTGAGTAAGTTAATATATATGGACTGTATTTATTTTTTAAATTTAAATTGTTTTTTTTTTTTTTTTTTTTTGTGTCCACAGGGAGTCATTGCAACTGCAAAATATATGCACATATCTCTTCTTTTTAGCCTGTTACGAATTCTGCAGATAAACTTCTGAATCATTTCAGCATGCACAAGATTTGTGAAACTATGAATATCTGCTGTTTCAGCAACCTATGTTAATATTTCTTTGCTTTCGTCTTGTTTAAAGAAGCATTTAGACATGAAAGATAAAAAATAAGAACAGCACAAAAACTAAATGCCTGTATGTAGTTTTGGAAAAACAAATTTTGTGTTTTATATAAACATTTGTAACAGCAAAAATTCAACAGTTCTCTATATTTTGAATTTTTCCTCATTTTTAATCATAGGTTTAAAGCCCAAATATTTCACAATAAGAATTTTTAGCATTCAATATATTTTCACTCATCCCGCCCCCCCCTCCGCCCCAATTTTTTCAACACCCTCAAATCTTTTTAATACATCACCATTTTAAAATTCCTGGATGAACTCCTGAATCAAACATTAAACAGCCAGTTATAACAAGAAAGATGACATCAAGTTCTTGGGTGTAATCAGCATGCCTTTTAAATCGCTTCTGATGAGAAAGGAATTTCTCAAAGTGGGTTTTTAGAAATTTAAGAAATCAGCAATGGAGAAAAAATGTATTCATTGGGAAAACTGTGCATTATTTAAAATGCACAATGTGCTCTATGTTTTTCATAGTGAATGAAACAATAGGTAATAGTGATTCACACAAGTAATTTTTTCAACTGGGTTTCTGGAATTAAGAAAGCATTTACAAGTAGGAATGAGTGCTTTCAATCACTGGTACCAGAAATGTTATTAACAAAAATCTCAAATCATTCAGAAAATGTTGCCCATAGTGCAACGTATCCGAGGTAAAAATCATTTTAAGAATTGAACAATCAGAAGGACAAATAGAGGGAAAATCTCTTTATCCATTTGGCAACAAAGTTCTTCATGGAACAATAAAGCTATTCATGAATGTGATTTGAAGCATAAAAGGGTTTTTCAAAATTGGGCATTTAGTAGCAAAGATAATATACTGGAGACAAAAAGGAAATTTTCAATTAGAATTTTAGAAGCAATTGTATGGAATAACATATGTTTGAATTCAATAGCTTCTACATTTATTCCTTCTAGGAGCAAGGTTATGCATTACAAAGAAAGAGAGAGAGAGAGAGAGAGAGAGGGGGAGTAAGGGAGGGAGCAACACTTGCCTATCATCATTCCCAAAATTCAGGCTTTTTAATGCCAAAAAGAAGGTTTAAAATCAAACTGATAGGCAGGGATGTCGTCAAGGGGATGTTAGGTTGGGTGGGAGTCCACCCTGAAATTCTTCTTGTACACCCTACCACCCACCCAGTTTAAGATGTGCCATTTTCTATTTTATTTAACTTTAAAATATATTCTGGACTTTGCCAAGTAATAATTAGTCTTGTGTTTTTTGTTGGGTAGCCCTACGTATTTTCCCCTAGGAAGTGCGTTGTTTACTTCCTAGGGAGGTTATCAAAATAGCATCGGCAGAGTCAGGAAAATGTAATTGTTCTCCACTGTCCGAAATCCTTAGTTTAAGCCATTCTTTCATGTTTGTATGGCCAGGGGAGAATGAACAGGAATTCACTGAGAGGGATGATTACTAATTGCTCAGCTGTTTGTTCTGCTAAGTAGCGTGTTTCAACATGGAAAGGGAGTCTAAACCTAAACCAGCACTCTTAAGCCTGTACCAGGGCAGCGAGGGAGCAGGTTGTGACTGATGTATGCTTCGGAGATGAGGAATGCAAAACTAGGTCACTGACTTGAAGGAAGGGAATTAAGGGGGGGGGGGGGTGTCACGACATTAAATTTGATTTAGGTAAATAAATAGAACATTTTTCTTAAAAAATACTATTCAAGTACACTATTATTTTCGTATAAAAAATGTAAAATTTTAAAAAGCAATTAAAATAATGCATTCACAGCAAAAAAACAAGTTGGTGGCATTTTACTAACGCTTATGTGTTATATCACTAACACGCTAGTCATTGTCATGTTACCTTGTTGGTTTACCAGTGGCATAATTTGTCAGATCCAAGTGTGTGTATGTGTGTGTATCTGGTCAGTGGGAGGGACACGGGGGAGTGCTGAGTTCTTTGTAGCCAGTAATAAAAAGCATAAAAAGTATTTCTTTCCATGTTTCATAAATTAAGTTGCTATCAAACTTGCCCCACCAAAAACAATACTTGCCCACCTGTTACCCATCCCAATTTCAAAGTCTAGCAACATCCCTGCTGATAGGTGCAGAGATACTGCACTCACTGACACACAGACAGATGATGAAACTATCAGAACTTCCTTTCTTTTTGATAGACATGCTAAAAATACCCTCAAGGTAGAGTTCGAAAAAGTATTTTAAGAACTTTGTCTAATGCTCTTAATTTTTTTTTCTCATGGCTGCTGAAATGAAAAAAAAAATATTCACGACTTCTTAAATAATATTTCCATGGTTGCTGGGTGTGATACATTTTTTAACCATTGTCTTTCAGACTTTTATATACTGTTTACATGTATGTTAGTGTTAGAATTAGAAATAAATCTTCTACTGGCCCAGTGGACCACTAGATTTTGCAAACCACTGGTCAACCAGCATGCCCACTGGTCCGTAAAAAAAATTTAAAAATGTAAAGATATTTTACAATATATGTAGAAAATAATGTATCATTTCAATATAATTATCTCCAATGCTTGTTTTTAAAACACCTAATTTGGAAGTGCAACTTACAGGACAAAGAATGTTTCCAAAATAACAGTCCGATGGATTGGTGATATAGCAGAATAAGAATGCATTTTCAATCTGTTTTTTAATAAACAGGTAATGAGGAGATTCCATGGCCACAAAAATTCACATACATTTGCAGCCTTTTTTTAATATGTTTTATTGTTTAGCTTCAAATGGTGGGGATGGAGGTAACAAAAGACTGCTGTTGCCAATACAAGACAATGACTGGGAAACTGTCTTTCTGTATTTGTTGTTTCTTCCACTTTTTACAAATCATAAGGAATTAAAAAAATAGTTGTTATCCAACAGCATTTCACGAACCAATTACTAGTTTGCAGCCTAAAAAGAAAACTGTACAGCATGGTAAAAGAAATAGAAATTCATTTTTTAACTTTAACAAATCAGAAAAAAAAAAAAAAAAAAAAAAGGGGAAAAAAGCTTAATAGCCACGACCAGTACAATCAGTAGTTCAGTGGTCCAATGGAAATTTTACTGGCCAATAGCCAGCAAACCACTGGGTAATTTGAATACTGTATGTAAATACCAGCCTGTATTAAAAATTATAATTATCAATATTACATCATACTGTAAATTTACACCCTTCCTACACATGCAAAAATACAACTATTAAATTGGTTATGAATATAAATGTATCTTCCATCCAAAAGTTTCAACTGCACCTACGCATGCAAAAATACAACTATTAAATTGGTTGTGAATATAAACATCATTGTGAAAATCTTTGTGCCTCTCACAAAGAACATTTGTTACATACTCAGATTTTCAAAGGCAAAATATGCCTTCTTGTTTCATGGAATTCAGGAAGAGGAAGTGTGTTTTTAAAAAAAATTTGCGAGGGAGGGGATTAATTATGTGTACATCAGCTTTCAGCTTATGCGAATTTATTCAGTTATTTGTCCATAGTTTGTGAGTTGCATTTGTTATTAACTGCAGCATTTTTTATTATAAGATGTGATTTTTACATTTTTTTACTTTCAAAATGGCTAAAAAATCCTTAAAAATTTTGCCCTAAAATGTGCAAATGGCATTTCCAAACAACAAATGAGCACCCTCACAGTTACACATTTAAAATGGTAAAAAAATCTCCAAAAATCCTACCCTGCAATGTAAATAACATTGGTAAACAAGAAATGCAATTTCCTGGTTGACACATTTGCAAAGCCACACATTTAAAATGTAAAAAATCTTTAATGCCGGAAGCTGCATTTTTTTCATATGAATGATATTTGTATTCCAGGATATCATTTGACAATTCTAAACATAGGGCTCGGCAGGTATGTCATGCTGGTAACTATTTGTTGTTTGCGAATATTACAGTATTAATTTTCCACAATATGATTTTTAGAGATTTTTGGCTATTTTAAATAAGTGGCTCTGTGGTTGTTCATTTGTTGTTTTGAAATGTTATTTTCATTTCAGGTCTTTTTACCATTTTAACCTGCAGACCTGCAGGTATGTCATACAGGAAACTGCATTTGTTGTTTATAAATGCTATTTGTATTCCAGAACATGTTTTTTTATAGATTTTTTTACCATTTCAAATGTGTGGCTCTGTGGTTGTGATTTTGTTGTTAATGAATACAATTTTCATTACTCAATATGATTTTTAGAAGCTTTTTCTTTTTCCATTTTAAATGTGCAGCTCAATGACTGTGTCACCAGGAGAAGTGCATTTGTTGTTTAAGAATGCTATTTGCACTAAGGGGTATGATTTCTAGAGAGTTTTGGGCCATTTTAAGCATGTGGCCCTGCAAGTGGGCATTTGTTGTTCACGAATGCTATTTGCATTCCATGGTATGAATTTTAGAGTTTTGGGCCATTTTTAGTGTGTGGCTTTGTGGTTGTGTCATCCAAAAAGCTGAGTTTGTTGTTAATGACTAATATTGACATTCTAGGATATGATTATCATATATTGTTTTTATTAGCCATTATAAATGTGTGCCTCTATGGGTATGCATTTGTTGATTACAAATTTATTTGCTTTTGAGGGTATGATCTTTGGAGATTTTTTTACCATTTCAAAGTTGTGGATCTGTGGGTACACGTTTGTTGTTTAGAAATGCAATTTTAAATTTTGGGAGGGCATTTTAAATGTGTAGCTCTGTAGATTTATCACCTAGAAAACTACTTGTATTGCTTATGAATGCTGTTTGCACTTCAATGTATGGTGTTTCGAGATTTTTTTTACCATTTTAAATGTGTGGCTCAATGGGTGTACATTTGTCATTTAGGAATACTATTCACATTTCAGGATATTATTTTTAGAAATATTTTGGACTTTTTAAATGTGTGGCTTGGTAGGTCTTTAACTCAAGATCTGCATTTATTATTTACACACACACACACACACACACACACACACACACACACACACACACACACTATTTGTATTCCTGGGTAGGATTTTTAGAGTTTTTTTGGACATTTAATATGTGCAGTTCTTAGTGTTTACATTTGCTGTTTATGAATGTTATTAGCATTTCAAGATGTGGTTTTTAGATATTTTTTTTGTAATTTGAAATGTGTGGCTCTGCTGGTTAGTTAGTTGATGGATTTTTATGGCACAAGGGCTATGTTTGGCCAAAGATGTGGATTTGCATGTGTATCACTTACAAAACTACATTTGTTAATTACAAATGCTATTTGCATTCCAGAATGTGGTTTGTAGATTTTTTGGCCATTTTAAAGTGTGGCTCTGCAGGTGTGTTATCTAGAAAACTGTATTTGTTGTTTATGAATGCTATTTACATTCTAGGGTATGGGGTTTTAGAGATACTTTTTTCAATTTTAAAGTATGGCTTTGTAGGTGTGTTGTGCAGGAAAATACAGTTGTTGTTCATGAATGCTACTTGTATTCTGTGGTATGATTCTTGGAGATTTTTTGGCCATTTGAAATGTGTGGCTCTGTGTGTATACATTTGTTATTTGCGAGTGCTTTTTTTTTTTTTTTTTTTTTGTATTCTGCAAAGTGATTTCCACTTTTTACATAAAAAATGGCTTAAAAATCTTTAAAAAATCATGTCATAGAATTCAAATGACATTTGCAAACAACACATTTGTACCTCTAAAGCACCACATTTAAATTGGTCAAAAAATCTCCAAGAATCATTTGTAAACAAGAAATGCAATATAAATTTCACTAAATTATGGGTTTTACACAGGAATAATGGAAATTACTACTTACAGTTAAACTTTTGGGTAACACCCCTACTTTCCTCAGGACTACAATATAGTAGGTGTTGCCATTCATTAGCTAAATTTCATCCTTTCACATTATTTAATGTTGTACCTCTTCTTCTCTCAATGTCCAGTCCTTCTGACAATTTTCTCTTGAAAAAGTGCTGTTGATGTGTCAGAACTTCTACAGAGCCCCAAAGCACTTTATGTCCTGTATTTTGAACATGTCTGTCCAAACCTGTTTTTTTTTTTTTTTTTTTTGCCGCCCCGGTGGCACAGTGGTCTAAGCGATGGCCTTTGATCATTCGTCCTAAAGGGGTCCGGGTTCGAATCCTGGTGAGGCATGGATGTTGTGTTTGTCTTACGGCACTGGCTCTCTCCCTTCCCTGGAACCAGTGACCCTAAATTAGGGATGGGCGACTGCTTATAGCCCATTGAGTTGTTCACGGTGGTCGTTAAACCTCCAATCAAAAAAAAAAAAAAAAGAACCTGTTTTGTTTGTCAAGTTTTTAATTGCAGCTTTATGTTTTGCTAATCTGCTCTTAAGCTGTCTGTCTGTTTCTCCCACATAGCTGAGACCACACTCACACTTTATGTTGTAGACCATTCATTCCTGTAACAGAATGTTTCCCTGTTTTTGCTTTAATTTTGGAAGGTAGTTACTAATTTTATTTTGTAATCTTGGAGGCATGTACAACATTAAATGATGTGAAAGGTTGGAATTTGGCTAATGAATGGCAACACCTACTAAAGTGTAGTCCTGAGGAAGGGTATGGGTGTTACCCAAAAATTTGACTGTAAGTAATTTCCTTTATTCATGTGTTAAACACATAATTTAGTGAAATTTATAAAGTATCAAGTCCAAGAATAGCCATGACATCAGTTATTACCAAGAAAGACAGTTCCTGCATAATACACCTTGAAGCCACACATTTAAAATGGCTAAAAATATTTTTAATTCAGGAAGCTGAATGTGTTGTTTTATGAATACTGTTAACTTTCTGGGAAATGCTTTTTTGAGATTTTTTATTCCATTTTGAATACCTTATGTGGCTCTGTGGTTGTGCATTTGTTGTGTTTACAAAAGTTTTTTTTTTTTAATTTCAGGGTATGCTTTTTAGATATTTTTTGGCCATTTTATATGTGTTAATCTGCAAGTGTTCATTCAGCAAACACACTGCTTTTATTTTTTACAAATGCTATTTGCATTCCAAAAGTATAGGTTTTAGTTTTTTTGGCCATTTTGATTTTGTGGGTCAGCATCTGTACATTTGTTGTTTACAAATGCTGTTTTCATTCCATTGCATGATTCTTGGGGACTTTTTGACCATTTGAAATGTGTAGCTCTATATTTGTCATCCAGAAAACTACCTTTATGTTTATGAATGTTATTTGCATTCTGGGATAGGATTTTTAGATTTTTTGTCAATTTCAAATGTTTGGTTTTGTGGGTGTTACACACGAAACTGATTGCAGATGTTGTTTAAAAAAGCTGTTTGCACAGTCCAGGATATGATTTTTAGTGAAGTTTTTTGTGGTATTAATATGTGCAGATCAGCAGGTCTGAACTTCAGTGATTACACAACAGAGTGATATTTATTTTGTGTGACAGGTGGTTTTGGTTTATATTTTGTTTTATCTCTGTGTACACTGCCCAGCATTTTTGCTATGTCTTTCCACTTTTTTAAAACATGATTTTTACCAACTTTATATCAAAAATTCACATTTTTAAGGTCAATTTTGTAATTTTTAGTTAGTTTAGAATTTTTATATTTTTCTTCTGAAGGATTGACCAAAATGGCAGAGTACTTAAAAGTAAAATTTATTTTATTTTAAAAATACAATAATTCCTTTTACAATGTCTAAGTATTGGAAATGGTAGAGTACGAAAAAAAATGAAACTATATTTTTTTATGAAAAGTGAAGACAGAATATCTAATCAAAGATGCTTTTTTTCAACAGTCCAATAAGGTTTTGAAAGGGCAGAGAACCATATTCATTATATACGATGATCTGTAACTGAAAGAGCAGAGAATCTTACTTTTTTAGGGCAGTGTACCTATTTTCTAAATTTATTCTGAGTGCAATGATAGGAGGGTTGAGAAACATGCTCTTTGCCTAAGCAGGTTAAGCAGCCTGCTGCTGCTTTTTAAAATGTACCAGCCACTCTGTTCTCTAATTTTATCCTAAGTACAGCGGTAAGTAGGCTTGTGAAACTGCATTTTGACATAGCAGGGAAAGCAACCACTTCTTTTTATTCCAAATAAGATGTCAATTATTGTAAATAAGATTTTTACAGAACATATTTTAAATAGCAATATTTAAATTTGGAAAGGCAGAAAAAGGCAAAAATCTTATTGAAGGAAAAAGAGGCACATTTTCTTTTTTTCAATAAAGTAACTCTTTTCAGGCAGATACCCCTTAAAGTAAAAAAATAAAAAAAGCCTCCAGACCCTAATAATTACTTGGCAGATAGGTATAATGTTATGAAATGCAAATGAAAACAAAAACTACATACTTTCAGAGCCACTCATTTAAAATGGCTGAAAAATATTTAACCCAGGATTTGTTGTTTACTAATGGCATTTGCTTTCCAGGATATGATTTTTAGTGATTTTTTTTTTTTTTTTTTTTTTTTTTGCAATTTTAAATGTCTGGCTCTAGCAGTGTGCATCTGTTATTTACAAATGCCATTTGGATTCCAGGACATGATTTTTACACATCTTTTACCCACTTCAAATGTGTGGTCTGAAGGTATGTCATCCAGGAAACTGCATGTTTTTTTTTCCAATGCTAGCTGCATTCCAGGGTATGATTCTTGGAGATGTTTTAACCATTGTAAATATACTGCTCTGTGGGTGTGCATTTGTTGCTTGCATCCGAGAACGTGATTTTTTTCATATTTTTTGGCAATGTTAAATGTGCAGTTCTGTGGGTGTGTCACCCAGAAAATCACATGTGTTTACGAATGCCATTGAAGTTCCACAGAAAGAATTTGAGATGTTTTGGCCATTTTAAATTTGTGGCTCTTCTGGTGTATCTTTGTTGTTTACAAATTCTATTTGCATTTCAAATAATAATTTTAAGATTTTTTTGGTCATTTAAAGGCGTGGCTCTTAGGATGTGATTTTTAGGGATTTTTTTTTTTTTTTTTTGCCATTTTAAATGGGTGGTTCTGCAGGTGTGCCAACCAGGAAACTGCATGTGCCATTTATGAATCACAATTATTTGCATTACAGGGTATGATTTTAAGAGGTCTTTAGGCCATCAGGGTATGATTTTTAGAGTTTTTCGGCATTCCTGGATATGATTTCCAGAGATTTGTTTTTGTTGTTTTGAACGTGTTCCTCTGCTGGTGGGCCTATGTTGTTTACAACTTCTATTTGCATTTCAGAGTATGATGTTTGGATACTTGTTTAAGTAATTCAAATGTGTGGCTCTTAGGATGTGTCTTTGTCCTTTGCAAATACTATTTGAATTTCAAGATGTGATTTTTACAGATTTTTTTGCCATTTTAAATATTTTTCATGCATGTGTGTCAACCAGTAGACTGCATTTGTCATTTATGAATGTTATTGGCATTACACTGCATTATTTTTAAAGGTTATTTGGCCATTTTAAGTTTGTGGCTTTGCAGGTATGCATTTGTTGTGTACTGATGCTATTTGCATTCCAGAAAACGATTTCTAGAGAATTTTTCTTTTTGCTATTTTCAAATATGTGGCTCTGTGGGTGTACATTTGTTGTATAAAAATGCTATTTGCATTTCAGGGTGTGGTTTTTATATATTGTTTTATCATTTCAAGGTTGTGGCTCTGTAGGTATGCATTTGTTATTCAGGAATGCTATTTGCAACCAGGATGTAACTTTCAAACTTTTTGGGGGAGGGTGAAATAAGGCATTTTAAATGTGAAACTTTGTGGGTTTGTCACCCAGAAAACTGCTTTTATTTTTTTATTTTTTATTTATTTTTTTGCAAATGCTGTTTGCATTCCAAAGGTTTTCGGCCACTTCAAATGTGTGTCTGCAGACTTGCATTTGTTGTTTATGAATGATGCTTGCATTTGTTGTTTATGAATGCTGCTTGCATTTCAGTGTATGATTTTTAAAGATTTTTTTGGTCATTTTAAATGTGTGGTTCTGTGTATGTGTATTTGTTGTTAGAAAATGCAATTTGCATTCTGGGACATAATTTGTAAAGATGTTTTAGTCATCTTAAATATGTGGCTCTTCAGGTGGAACATGTAGAAAACTGCATTTGTTCTTACAAATGCTATTTGCATTCCAGGAAATGATTCCTGTAATGGCTCTGTGTGTGTGCATTTGTTGTTTTCCAGTATTTTTTTGCATTATAGGATGAGATATTTGCATATTTTTTGGCCATTTTAAATGCGTGGCTTTGTGGGTGTGTCACCCGCCCGGGAAACTGAATGCTTTGTTGCCATGCTGTTTGAATTCCAGGAAATGAACTTTAGATATTTTTTGGCCATTTAAATGTGTGCCTCTGTGGATGCACATTTGCAGTTTACGAATGCTATTTGCATTCCAGGATATGATTTTTGGATATTTTTTAACCATTTCAAATAGTGGCTCTTAGGATGTGCACTTGTGCTTTGCAAATGCCCTTGGCAATGTATGATATAATTTGTAAATATTTTGTTAGCCATTCTAAATGTGTCACTTAGTGGTTAGTCTGACTTGCTAATCACTAAGCCATCCACTGCTCTGCAGTTGTTTATGAAAGCTGTTTGTACATTATTAGTCATGAGTTTTAGATATTTTTTGGTCACTTTAATATGTGTGACATCACAGGGCTAAAATTTGCTGATCCTACAAAAATACATTAAAATTTATTAGTGTAATATATATATATATTTTTTTATGGGTGTCTTTAGTTTTTATTTTATTTTATATGTGTGTACAGTGCTCAGCATTTTTGCTATTTCTTTCCACTTTTTTGAAACATGATTTTTACAAATTTATATCAGAAATTCACTTTTTTAGGGTGAATGTTATAATTTTTTATTATTTTAGAATTTTCACTTTTTTCCTTGTAAACAATTGACCAGGATGGCAGAGCACCTAAAGGTAAAACTTATCTTACTTTAAAAGTAAAATAATTTTTTTCCCAATGTCTATTGAAATATGGCTGAGTACTGAAAATGATTTGTATTTCAATAAAAAGAGAAGACAGAATATTTAATCTTAAATCTTTTTTTAAAACAGTTTAATAAGCTGTTGAAAGGGCAGTAGACCATATTCATTTTATCCAGTGATCTGCAACTGAAAGAACAGAGAATCTTACTTTGTCAGGGCAGTGTATCTGTTTTCTAAATTTTTCCTAAGTGCAAACAGAAGAAGGGCTGAGAATCTTGCTTTTTGCAGTAGTAGGTTAATTAGCCTGGTGCTGTTTAAAATGCAGCATACACTGTTCTCTATCAATGTTATCCTGTTTAAATATAATGGTAGGTAGGGTTGAGAAACAGCATTTCATCATAGCAGGAAAAGCAACCACTTCTTTTTATTCCCAATAAAATGTCATAAATAAAATATTTACAAAACATACTGTATTTTAAATAGTAATATTTAAATTTTAAAAGGCAAAATGGCTAAGTCTTATTGAAGGGGAAAGACTCACATTTTCATTTTTGAATAGAATAATTCTATATATAGGGACAGAACCCAGAGAAAAAACACAACTCTAGAGCCTATTAATTACTCAGTAGAAGGGGTAGGAGGTAAAAACTACTCTTGAGCCTAATTATAATTCAGCAGAGGAGCTGTTTTTAACTCAGGGAGGTTAAAACAACAACTCTGGAGCCTAGTAAATACTTAGCTGAAGAGGTGAGAGATAATAACAACTCCAAAGCCTAATAATAACTCAGCAGAAAAGGTGGGAGGTAAAAACAACAACTCCAAAGCCTAATAATTACTCAACAGAAGAGGTGGGATGTAAAAAGAACCACTCTGGTGTCTCATAATTAACTTAGCAAAAGAAATGGGAGGTGGCCTAAAAAGTAAATGCTAAATCACCATATTGAAAAAATGATTCCTTATTTCACCAGGGCACTAAGGCACTCAAGATGCCCAGGGCCAGGAAAATGGTGAGTCCTCTGTAGAAACAAAATCTTTTACCAATATATAATGATGGTGCTATCATGAGATAGACATGACAGAATATATATCTATATTTCATTGTAAGAAGCAAATCTGATTGTGCAATGTCAAGAAATTTGTTAATAATCTACAAATTTGTAAAATTTGTAATAGTAATTTTGATAATCTTACAGTTTGTAATAAATTGTAAAGTAAAACTGATTATGTGACCTTGAAGTGAGTAAGTATTTTGAAAGAGTAAAAAGCAGTTTTTTGAAAACTGAAACTCCTCCTTTAATGAAAGTACTGGAAACTGAGTGGATGCCCTAGTATTATGATGATAGTTAAAAAAGAATGAAATAATTAAATACCTAATACCTGAATAAAGAAAGGTGCCATTTTGTCATGAATTTTTAGGGTTTTCAAAAAAAAAAAAAAAAAAAACACCCCAGCTTTTCTGGGGTAGGCAACAAGGTAGACAAACCTGAACCCTAATTAGGGCTCAGGTATATTACATAGGCCCCTTTCTCGCTTTCTTAGCTGTAAGGCTGGTAACAACACTCTCAAAATTAAATTCACATATAAGATCTATTTCTATTGTTCAAACATTTTGAAATAATAATAAAATATTGAACAATGGTTACATATATATATATATATCCATTACAATGTTCAAACGTTCAGTAGAGGTTATATATGGTATCGGCCCCTCTGTTGACAGGAGCCTTCCTTTCTAAAACAATTTTCAAAAAGGGCCCCCAGTGCAACGGGAGCCCGAGGCCTGGGCCCTGCTGATTTGTGCTTTAATCAAGACCTGCTTGTCACTTGATACATCCCTTAAAAGTTATTTTATAATACTCTTGGAAACGGTATGTTTAATTATCTTTGAAATCAACTGTAAAATTAGGAAACTATGATTTAGATGAAACAAACTTCTGTGGCTCACCTGACTTTCCTTGTATACTAGTCTGAATAATGATCTTTGATAGGACTTCCCACTGCATATCAACAGATATCCAGGTATATTTTATATGGTAGTGTATGTATGCATACATCTGTGAATGAAATAGCATATAGATCCTACTTAGCTATTCCAGAGACCAAGTGGTCAAAGACACTGGCTTCTGACCATTAGTTGAATTAGACCTGGTGTCAAGTCTGGATGACACAGATGGTGTGTATGTCTGATGCTGCTGCCTCTGTTCCTTTCCTGAAACCAGTGGTATGAGAAAAAAAAATACCCATGTCTTGAAAATAGAAAAATAATCCAACAGTTGACTGATTTTTCTTATGTCTGTTGGAAATGTGTGGTCTGCTGCCATGGTGCACAGTGGTCTAAGCACTGACTTGTCACCATTCGTCCGAGATGGGTTTGGGTTCGAATCCCGCTGAGGCATGATGTTGCTGTGTTTGTCTTACAACACTGGCTGTCTCTCCCTTTCCTGGAATCAGTAACCCTAGATTAGGGATGGGTGACTGCTTATAGCCCATTGAGTTGTTCATAATGGTCGTTATAAACCACCAATATAAAAAACAACGTATTTTTTAATTTTACGAAGAAAATATTTATTTAACCTCAGCAATCGACAAAACTAATCAAAACCTTTCCTCTGATTAACCACACATATAGAACATCACCTAGAATTACAAGGACATAGTGTAGTGCTTTCTCAAAATGGCAAAAGCTCACTGTTCAAAGAAACACAATAATCCGAATATGCATAAATATAGAATAAAATGTTATCAAGAGCCAGTAACTATTTCCCTGTTGGGACACCGAAAGTTGTGGGTTTACGAATAGCATTTTCAAAATATCTTAACAACTTATTACTTTGCTGCACCCTCATTTCTGTACTAACCTATTTGATGCTTTGTGTGTGAGGTGGGCTGAGCCAGATTCAAGTATGGGAAGTCCAGGCAGCTGCCTGGGCCCCGGTCCATGGAGGGGCCCCAAGCTTTAATTTTTTTATGGAAGTTTTTCCTATTTTTTAATATTCCGTTACATATACATACATTAATTTTACTTATTCTATCACTGATTATTATTGTTTTTAAAATCAGATACAAAATATGACAGATTATATAAATATGTAGTCATTCTCTCTCTCTGAGATACCACAATTTTGCTTGCCCAGAGCTCTCCTGGCAGCATCCATTCGATTCAAACATCCATTCTGTGTCGGTCATCAGGAAACACAGCTAATTTCAGTAGAGTCACCTACATTCACCATCTGGTCATATTGACCCGGTAAATTCATACCCAGGAGATTGGTACCTTATGTTGCTACGACGTTACGGGGGCATATACAAATTGCCGTAATTTTGTAGATCTTTTAAAGCTGAGGTGTTCGGTGAAACAAGGGAAATATAGTAAAACTTATTCTACACTTCAGAAGGGGGGAGGGGGAGGTTTAGGGTATGTTTCATTTTTAACCTTTTGGGGAGTCAAAATTTAAGAGAATTGTCAGCAAATTTGAATTGGCCGTGCTGATATTCACAAAGCTTGCAAAACAAGTTAAAGCTGTATCACTTTAACAGCATAGGCTGCTCTAATGAATTTCTCTTCTGTTTTCTAACAGATCTTGGTTTAAGTGGTAGCAATACAATCTTTAGTTCTTAGGAAAGAAGATTCGCACAAAAAATTGTGAGATAGATCAGATCATATGTAAAGGATTTTAGGAAGGGATTGTCTGACCCCAGGTCTTAAACAACCCTTAGAAACAGGAAGCTAAGAGATTTGGGCCAGAGTGCCCGATAGGAAAGTAACACAGAAGTGAGGTAGAAAGGGGGAGGAAGGCGCCCATATTTATTGCCCGGGGTGACAGTACCCCGGGTCCGACGGCTTAATGTGCCCATTCGACGCACGGCGGATATTTAGTGGTTCGAGCGTTCGTACCTACTTGGGATCGAACCTGACGTCTCCTCCGTGGCAGTCACGAACGATGTCCACTTGGCCTCCAGCGGCCCCAAAATTTGAGATAGACACCTGATCTACCTTTTTAAGTGCACAAAAGTATCTCACTTGCTACAGCAGCGAACGCGATCCGCCTTGTTAAGCCTAACTATCTGCTCTCGTTAAGTTGCTTTCACGGCACAACCTGCTTAAGCAGCAGCGTCTCCTTGGGGAAAATATGATGAAACTTCCGGTGACATACAAACTTCTTGGCTGTCGGTTGGTGATAAAAAACGTTAGTGTAAACGAAAAATTATATAATTCCGTTTTCAATCAGCACAAAACATTAATTAATGGGCCTAAGGCCTTTCCTCCTGAAAATTATGCAATAGGTTCACATGTCCTAATCGATCCTCCAACGTGAAGCTTTGCCGAAGACAAATCTCACAATGAGCCCAAGAACAACACGGAGAAAAGCATTAGCGTTAAACCCCTGGGTGTTGTTGACAATAAATACACAGGAACGCGACAACGGACTGGGATTTGCAAATTGTCAGAATTTACGAGGTAGATCGACTTCGCCACCCCAGTGGTGCAGTAGTGTACGCGATGGCTTCTGATCATTCGTCCGAAAGGTCTGGGTTCTAATCCCGATGAGGCATGGATGTTTTGTTTATCTTGCGGCATTGGTTCTCCCACTTCCCTTGAACCTGTGGCCCTAAATTAGGGACGGGCGACTGCTTGTAGCCCATTGAGTTGCTCACAGTGGTCGTTAAACCTTCAATAAAAAAAAATAATAACAATAGAATAAAAAGATCGACTTCTTCCCGAAGGTAAAGTAAACGAAGGATAAGATACTTCATTATTTTTCAATCTGTGGCATGTGGTTTACCACTCCGGAAAAAGTTCAAATTGTGCCCGCTTTATCAGTTTACTTCAAGGTAATGGAATGAGAGATTTTGTTTCGTTTGAGACCTAATAGCAGTGTGACCACAAAATGTTCTACATATTTATTTCTTATTACATTATTCCTTGCATATTAGGTTTAATTTTTTTTCAGAGATATATTAATTATGGGCACGTGGTTTATCTATCTCACTCCTGAAAAAGTTGAAATTGTGCCCGCTTTACCAATTTCCTTGAAGGAAATGCAATGAGAGATTTTGTTTCATTTGCGACCCTAATAGCAGTGTGACTACAAAATGTTCTACATATTTATTTCTTATTACATAATTCCTTGCATATTAGTTTTCGGTTTTTTTCAGAGATATAATAATTAATTTTTTTTATTGGAGGTTTGACGACCACCGTGAGCATTTCAACATTTTATTGACAAAAGGCATGATATAGCTCGTCACACTGGACAAGGAAAGAATACAGAGAAAAACATGAATGATACATGAAAATGATATATGCATGAATAAGGGGCATAGCCACCCAAAAGGATAAATACAAAATGCTAAAAACCCACAATGGGGACAGACCTGTGACACAGAACACACGTAAAAGACTATAGGTCAATGACCTGTGATACAATATATAGAGCTTGAGAATACATTAAAAATACAGGATGCACAATAAATAAACAGTGAAGTTAAAGCTTCGAACTCAGCACTACATAGGAGCACAGTGCATATAACATGAGTGGTGCAACCGTGAGCAACTCAATGAGCTATAAGCAATCACCCGTCCCTAATTTAGGGTCACTGGTTCCAGAGAAGGGAGAGAGCCAGTGTCGTAAGACAAACATAACATCATGCCTCACCGAGATTCGAACCCGGACCCCTTTCGGACGAATGATCAGAGGCCATCGCTTAGACCATTGCGCCTTAATTAATTTACTGAATAAACTTGAACAGTTGCCATAGATATGAAGATGTCGTAAATTTTTGTTATTTATTTTAAAGACCCTATGCAAATGTATTTAGTAAAGTTTTATTTAATTTTAGCAGCAATTCTAGAAAAAGACGTAGCATTTTTAAGATTTGTAGACAATGCCATTCTGAACAATTACATTGTAGCCAGTATTATCAACAAAAAAATTTAATATAATACTTAATTTCAAAATGATTATTTTAAGATCATACTTCATAGGATCATTTCTATAGTATGGTTTGCGAGTTCGCTCACCGAACTTCGCAGAAAACCCAACCACGATGATGCGGAATGGGGTTTCCTTCTGAGCGTGAAACTGACTTGGAATTTCACTTTCGGGTGAAATTTCTTTGTTATTGATGATCGCACCTTGTTCATTATGAATTTTGGTGGGAGGAAACTCGTTCTGAGTGGTTGTTTTTAAATAAAAGAAAGGGTCATTACAGTTAAGTGATTTTTTGCTGGTGCAGGAAACTTACCATAAGAAGCCCGAGCAGTTTTTACGTTCCGTAGGAACACCGGCCTGAAATGTAGGTATTCTCTTGGAGCGAATGGTTTCACCGGTGTGGCCATTGTCTACAAGCCGCAGTACGAGGTTAGCATCATGCAGATGCAGACTGATGGGGACGGTCGCGTGGTGGCTATTTCGGTTAATAGCGGATTGATGTCCATTAAGATGGTGTGTGTTTATGTTCCGGTGGAGGGTCCTCTCCGGAGCGCCTAAACGTGTCAATGTGTTAGACGATATTGAAGCGCTGTCGCGTGTCCGTTCGATCTTGGAGGCCGGTGCAGAAACGGCCACCGATAGACGAGATCGGCGGTTGGGAGAGGGTGAAGGACGAGATCCGGAGCACCTTGGTTGCTCGGGGTAAGGAGTTGGCGAGAGCTAAGCGGGGAGTCAGGTTTTTCTGATGAACGCGACTCTGAAGGGTAATGAAAACATGTGTAACCTTGGGATCGTTACCCAGATCAGGCAAGAGATTTCCGATTTTTATAGAGACATCGGCTCTGAGGTTCAACTTCAAGGTGCTATTAGGAGTTTTGAGCGGGAGCGGGATATTAATCCCATTTACCGGAAGCTCGAGGCGGAGCGGAAGAGGGAGAACCTGGAAGTTCTTGATATTGATGGTACCGAGGTGAAGGACAATAAGCAGATCCTGCAGGAAGCTGCTAGGTATTACGGCGATCTCTTTTCCAGCGAGGAAATTGATTTTGCTGTCATGGATATGTGGTTGGAGGGTACGTCGGGGATCCCAGACGAGGACTTGGATAGCCTGGAAGAGGAGCTCTCGGTGTCCGAGTTAAGGGTGACGATTCAGGCCCTTTCGCCAGGTAAGTCTTCGAGTTGTGATGGTCTCCCGTCGGAGTTTTACAAGAAGTTTGTTAATGTGTTAGCGCCCTGGCTTACCAGGGTGTACAACGAGATTGTGCAGGTGGGTCGTATGCCGGGGACCATGCGGAGGAGCATGGTCACTTTGCTGTGCAAGACCCCCGACGCGACGCCCCGTCGAGGGAGTTAAGTGGTTAGAGACCGGTGTCTCTCTCCACAGTGGACTATAAGATCCTTGCGAGGGTCATCAATAGCAGGCTTGCTAAGGTGGCCGTTGATCTCATTCGTGCTAACTAGACGTGTGGTATCGGGGGCGCCGGATGCAATGGAATACTAGGTGCATACAAGACGCTATCACTTACCTGTGCGAGAAGGGCATTAAGATGGGGCTCTTCTTGGCATACCAGAGCAAGGCTTTCGATAGGGTATCGCACGAGTTTGTCAGAAGATTGTTAGAAGCCCACGGCTTCGGAGTATTTGTCCGAAGTGCGATTGGGGCGTTGTACAGAGATCTCTCCGGGAAGAGTCATTATTGCCGGTCGTCTCTCCCCCTCTTTGAGGTTCAAAGAGGAGTGAGGCACGGATGTCCTCTCTCTCCCCTTTTGTTTGTTTTGGTCTTGGAGACCCTTTTGAGAAGAGTTGCCAAGAAGGATAGTGTTAGGGGGTTTTCCAGGCCCGGGGAGGAGGGAGTCGTTGAAGTACCTTGCGTGCGCAGATGATGTCTCCTTCTTCGTCGACACGGAAAGGAGCTTGAACGGGATGTGAGATGCTTCCGCTGAGTACTGCATTACGACCGGTGCCCGTCTCAATGAAGAGAAGTCGAGTATTATGCTCTGGGGCAAATGGGAGAGGTCAGCGCTTACAGGTTTAGCTGTGACCGATGGGCCCGTTCGGATACTCGGTATCCAGTTTTCTAAGGAAGGGGTCCACGTGAGCACCTGGGGTAAAGTTCTGGCGGAGATGAAGAAGGAGCAAGAACGGTGGCAAGAGGTGGGCATTTCAAGAGTCAATCGGGCCAAGTTAGCTAATGCGATTCTGGTTTCGAAATGCACTGTTGCCGGAGAAATTGAGTCCTGGCCGCCCCGGTGGCGCAGTGGTCTAAGCGATGGCCTCTGATCATTCGTCCGAAAGGGGTCCGGGTTCGAATCCCGGTGAGGCATGGATGTTGTGTTTGTCTTACGGCACTGGCTCTCTCCTTTCCCTGGAACCAATGACCCTAAATTAGGGACGGGCGACTGCTTATATCCCATTGAGTTGCTCGTGGTGGTCGCTAAACCTCCAATAAAAAAAAAAAAAAAAAGAAATTGAGTCCCCACCCGGAAGTCTCATGACGCAGATGGAAAGAGCGTTCTTTGGCTTCATTTGGGCCGGGAAGAAGCCCGAAGAGATGGCTCGGGCGGTCCTATACTGTCCCAGGTCGGAGGCGGGTTTGGAAGACAAGCACCTTCCGACATGGCTCAGTGCACTCGAGTTTAAGAGTGTGAAGGGAGCCCTGGTCACCGAACACCCGTGTGGACCTTTGGCCTCCTATTTCCCGGGGTGGGACTCGTCCAAATACGTTCTCGGCCACAGATTTGTTATCACCCGGCGCGAGAGGATGCATAGGTCTTACCAGCTTGGAGGTCGCCTGCAGGACTTTGCGAAAGCTGACCGCGCCGGGAAGAACACGCAGCAGATGTACCTTGACCTGCTCCCTAGGCCTAGGGAACACGTTGTCAAAGATTTCCACGTTCCTAGGAACTTCTGTATGAGAAAGGCTTGGATGAGCATTTACTCGACGGGGTGTGGACTGCAAGAAGAGGGACTTTAGGTGGCGGTTGGCCCACAATGTCCTTCCAACCAGGAGTAGGCAGTTTTGGTAGGGTGGCATCTCTTCCGATAGGTGCCTTTCGTATGCGGGCATTGAGGACAGGTTCCATCTCTTTTGGGCCTGCCCCATGGCGCACCAGGTTTGGCAGGGAATCTGGACTTGGGCTTGGCACAAAAGGCTTGACGCCCTCCAGTACACCCGGCTAATATGTTTTATCTACATCCTGCCCCGGCGGCGGGCAGGGAGGTCTGGAAGAGGATTATCACCGAGGTCTGTTATAAGATGTGGAGGGAGAGGAACAGAGTTCTGCATTCCCGGACGGCTAACTCGGTCTTCTCTCCGACAAAGGTTATCCTTCAAGTCAAGTGTGAGCTCCGAGACAGGGCGAGAGTGGACGCCCGCACTTTGACCGACCGAGCCTTTAAGTATCGGTGGGGGACTTGGCTTCGGATTGTTACCGGGACCAAGAGCAACTACACCTTTTATTGGGGTAACTTACCCCCTTAGTTTCGGCCCTTGAAGCCCGAGGGATCTCTCTGGGTGTGTTGGCCTTTTTCTAGTGTTATGTTTTTGTGACTTGTGTTTAATGGAGGGTGTGGAGGTTAGCCTCTGACGCTTACATCGGTGGTTTAATGTCTTCTCTCCGGTCGAGGTTGGCAGTGCTGGCCGCTGACCGAGACGGCAGGAGGCTGTGTGAGTCGGGGGTGGGGGTGGGTGGGAGTGTTTTGTTTCTGTCTCTTCCCTTTCTCTTATTATGTGGTGTGAATGGATGGTATCTTAAGGGAGGGTGTTGTATTTTTGCTGCTTGTTGTGTGCCGGTTCCGTGTGGAAGTGAGCCGGGGAGGCACCTGCCATGGGTCATGTGAGTGCCTTGGTGCACCCGTCGGCCCGGTGTCCTCTCTGACAGTCTCCCGTCCGGGTCGCTGTCACTTGGTCACCTCTGAAGGGGACTTTTGTCCGTCTACATGGACGTTCCGGGTGTACCTTCGGGTTGCACCCGACGTTCTAGGTGACCTCGTTGGCTATTTGTGTACGGGTCCTTTCGAGTTCTTCTGAGGATCTGTATGACTCGGGGGTTTGTCTGGTGCTGCTTGTTGGGCCGTGGTGGGAGTGTGTGTAAACATCAGTGAACCATGTCCAGGTGTTTATTTTGGGCTTGGTGAGCAGTGTGACGATGTGTTGCAACAAAGTTCGTGTATGAGGGAGGGGACGTCGTGCGAGAGCACATTAGGGCGCTCCCCTCTCCCATCCCCCATGACTTGGGGGTCTTATACGAAGACAAGTTTGTACTCAGAACACAATTTTCCATCTCGGCCATACTTTTCTTTTTTTTTCGAACATTATGCGTTGCGTGGTATTCAGCGCCATGTTCAGCCCTTGAAAACAAAATGGCTGATCACGTGGCTACGCCAAGTAGCAGCTCCCCATGAACACAGTGAAACGCTTCAATTTCTAAATATCAGGAATGCATTGTAACTGCAATTTGTGGAATTAAATATCGACATTCACTACGAGCACTATCCAAGTGGGAATTATAGTTTTTTTATACGTAAAGATAGAATATTTCAAATTCGATAATTGTATGAAGTCTTATTGTGAACACTTTGCAAGTGGTGCAGTTCGATAACCGTTTTTAGCAAAAATTTCCAAGCGGTGCTTCTCGATTGTAGCAGCAGGAGGACTTTGCCTGAGATATCAAAGCGAATGTTATAAAGGTTCTGGTGTGCGACCCTAAATGAGAAATTTATAAAACAGAAGACGAGGAAAAAAAAATAGATGATCATATTTTTCATGGTAAGCGGTTGCGTGGCATCTCGACGGCGATTGGGTGGTTTTTTTTTTTTGTTGTTTTTTTTTCTCCCGGCTGAAGAAGGAGTGGGTGTTACCAACTGAGCGGTTGTTATGTTTTTTTGTTTTGTTTTTTATTGAAAATTTAACGACCACCGTGACCAACTTGATGGGCTATAGGCAGTCTCCCGTTCCTAATTTAGGGCTTCTGGTTCCAGGGAAGAGAGAGAGTCAGTGACATAAACAAACAGAACATCCATGCCTTGACGGGATTCGAACCCATACATATTTCGGAAGAATGATCAGAAGCCAGTGTGCTACCTATGTGGCCGCTCTTAGGGTTATAAGCAGTCGCCCTAAGAGTTGCTGGTTCCAGGGAAGAGAGAGAGTCAATGACATAAGACAAACAGAACATCCATGCCTTGACGGGATTCGAACGCAGACATATTTCGGAAGAATGATTAGAAGCCAGTGTGCCACCTAGGTTGCCGCTCTTAGGGTTATAAGCAGTCGCCCTAAAAGTCGCTAAAATTCCAGGGAAGCTAGGAGGGCAAGTGCCCTAACACACTAGTGAAGAAACACATTAAAGAACAACCATTAAGATATAAACGTTATGTAGATGATATTTTTTTGGTTTCAAATGTGCAAGAAGAGAACTTAAAAATCCTAGCAAAAAGGTTCACAGGAATTTTTCAACCACAGTTTTAACTTTAGAAATGGAGCAAAATAAGAGTATATCTTTTTTAGATGTGTGGATAACAAGAACAGATCATGAATTTTAATTCAAAGTACATCGAAAACCATCCTATGTACCAATACTAAGCTGATCAGAAGTCCCCAATTCTTGAGGACAGTCCTCGAATTCAGTTTACTGTCCCCAAAAACGCCTGATGACTTTGGGGACGCAAATTGTCCTCAAATTTTGATGTTTGTCCTCAAGTGTCCTCGAATTTACACTTCCTCATTAGCTCGTTAGATTTCTAATAAAAAAAATTCTTAAAAGTAGTTTTTGTTGTACTAGTTTTCCCATATGCTTCTTCTGAAAACAAATTTTGCCTATTTTTGTTTTTCTTCTTTCCGAGTTTAACGACCACCGCGAGCAACTCAGAGGACTATAAGTAGTCACCGGTCTCTAATTTAGAGACATTCGTTCTAGGGAAGGGAGAGAGCAAGTGCTGTAAGACAAACACACCACACATGCCTCATTCGGTACTCGAACCTGTGCCAACTTGTACGAATCATCGTCAGTGAGCAGCACTAAGACACTGCACCACTGCCACAGTCAAATTTCGATTGCACCTGTTTTGAGTTCCTGGAAGAACTTTGGCAAAATGAAAAATTCGCCATGCAATTACTTTAGTGTGCAGCTTGATTTTAATTCGGCACATATACCTAAGGAAAAGCTTTTTACTTTTGCTAATATGATCTCATCATCATAGTTCTACTTTGTCAATAAAAATTACCAACATTCTACAAGATATATCCTTTTAAGACCCAAATTTTCATATGCAAATCACACTTATTGAAGCAATGCAGTTTCGTGACAAAAAGATTTGCATATTTATATCGGATACGTATGTGTCCCCAAATGAACTGCTGATTTGGGGACGCCACGCCCTTTTGTCATCAAATCAGTGTTCCAATATCTGGTCACCTTAACCAATACAGATCCCAAATTACTCTAACCGTCCGATGGCACAAAATTTTTTTTCAGAGTGTCAAATTAAATCTAGATAATCATCAGGACTACACCATTGTAGTTTCCCACTCCATGTCTCGTGTCCGTACTCCACCTGCTCTTTTACAAGCCTTTGACACCTCCAGGGACCCTAGTGATCCTGTCGAAGCTGGTCTCCTCAATACTGTTCACCAGTTTTTTCAAGAGTATGTTTTCCCAGTGCTGTAGTCGTAAAACCAGCAGAGGGTACTATGTGCAAATCCTAAAAACACAGAGGTTGTATATATATATAAAGGCATGATGCCCTCGGGGGGGGGGGGCTTTCTTTTCCTAAAAACAGAGGATAAAAAAAGCACGGTACTCTCGTGTGCCGTGCCTTTTTAACAATTATGACTATGAGCTCACTTACCGATAAGAATAAAGTATCTTCTCCTCTCTCCTGTCAATTATGACATATTGAAGAGCATGCACAAGATTATTTTAATTTTTATTGAAATATATCCCATAAAGCCTGAGCCGGGTGGCGCAATGGTCTAAGCGATGGCCTCTGATCATTCGTCCGAAAGGGGTCCGGGTACGAATCCCAGTGAGGCATGGATGTTGTAAAGGCAGGACAGCTGTCTTACGGCACTGGCTCTCTCCCTTCCCTGGAACCAGTGACCCTAAATTAGGGACGGGCTACTGCTTTGGCCCATTGAGTTGCTCACTGTGGTCCTTAAACCTCCAATCAAAAAAAAAAAAGCCTGACGAGATAAATCCTTACAGCACTGTTCTTCTCTAGAAGAAACTCTTGATCTACTATTAGTTGCTGAACGATGATTCATCAGGGTACAGGGCTGTAGTGGAGGGTATATCGCCGTATACCCTCCACTACAGCCCTGTGTGTTCCCAAATACACCGTTCACTCACCAGGAATTGTGCGAGCTCTTCTTGGCGGCCCGTGAGCCTTCTAACCTTTTCCCGTTCTTTGCACAGAATGCTTCTCCTCTTAGTGATATTAGCTCACAGGTGGACAACCTTGTGGCCGGCTTTCGTGTCTATAAGGCTACAAACAGTGCAGCTGAACCTTGTTATCAGAGATTTTCTCTGATAGTTCCGTGATTATGCTGCTGCTTGTCCAGCACTTGCACCACTTTCTGGGGTTGACTGGAGCACACTTTCCTGTGACTTGTATGATTTGCCTGTTCCTCCTCTTGTATGTTCTTACGCAGCGCGAGATTATTGGGTATTACTGTTATTCCTTACTATTGCTCCTTTCCAGCGCCCTGTGTGGGCTATATCTTTCTTATTTCAATGAGGACCGTGTGTCCTTAACCATTGTTAGTTTTATCTGAAGGTCCTCAGGACTTTTTGTCATTGTCGCCTTAGTTTTAAATTTTTTTTTTCCAGTTTGACCGGTATTTGTACATGTCATACTACTTTTCCTTATTGTTGGTAAATTGTTACATTGTATATATATTGCTTGTTATCTCCAGCTTTTCTCCATCAATCAACAAATCTTCATTTCTTGTAAAAGCATTGAACATCACTTTTGTCTTCTGAAAGTTCATTTTTAATCCCACTTCTTTACTCTTGTCAGCAAGTTCCTGGATCATACTCTGCAGCTCTGATGGGGTAGTTGCAAAAATGACTACGTCATCAGCAAAACGAAGGTGGGTTAGATAATCTCCATTAATCTTTAAACGTTTATCTTGGACAGCAGATATCAAGTGAGGGTCACATTGATGAAGAAATTAATCGGCGTACAAAACTTGCCTGGAGAGCTTTTGGAAGAAACAGCATAATTTTCAAGAGCAATATGCCATTATGTCCTAAAAGAAAAGTGTTTGATCAATGCATCCTTCCAGTGCTTACGTATGGTGCAGAGACGTGGACCTTAACTAAAAGAGATATACAAAGACTGCAGACAACTCAAAGGAGCATGGAGAGGTGCATGCTTCGTGTAACCAGGAGAGATAAGAAGAGGAACTCGTGGATCCGAAAAATGACGAGAGTGGAAGACATCATGATCAGAGTTAAATCCCTGAAATGGCAATGGGCTGGACATACTGCCAGAAGGACAGATCATCGATGGACAGCCGAAATTTTAGATTGGATTCCAAGGGACAGGAAAAGACCCAGAAGAAGACCACATGGGTTGGTTGGTTGGTTGGTTAGCTGATTTTAGTGGCGCAAGGGCCAGGTTTGGCCAAAGAGCGCCAGACAAAGAACTATCAGCTACAGATTTTTAAAAGCGTGGAAAATGTTTAAGAGCAGACAGGCTTGGTAAAAGTTGGAAAAGAGGATGATGAAAGCTGTGAAGACAAGTTAGTTAATTAGGTTTATATAAAAATTTATTAATTTACTATTATAATGATTATCATTTTTTTAACACAACTACACAAAGGATGAGTCACCAGGAGGGGGGCGAACTGTCACTCCCCCCACGCTCCTCTGCAATGCTGGCCGAGGGTGGGGACGAACTGTCACTCTCCTCCCCCATGTTCCTCTGCAATGTTGGTTGAGGCTGGGGACGAACTGTCACTCTCCTTCCCCCCCATGTTCCTCTATAATGGTGGTTGAGGGTGGGGACCTCGCTGAGTCCGAGACAGGTGCAATGTTGGTCAGGTGGACCGCGACAGTTGGATGGACACTGCACACCTTTGCGGATTGAGGGCCGGGTCTTCCGCACGTGCAGGCTTTCTGCTGGGAACTGGAAGAGTCGGTCGTCTTCAAAAGAGAAGGCGCAGACTCAGCTATTCGAAAAAGCTGGAGCTCGGGGAAATCCACCTGTGTCGCTTGTTCAGCTGTAGATCACTTGGCAAGTGCGGCGAGAGCTACAGGGCACGGAACAAAGGGCTGCACGGGTTGTGGTGGAGACTGAACTACTGCGGCAAAAGTACGCTGGCGGTTGGTGGGTATACCCAACTTGGCCTTGGCAGCAGGGTACAAGAGGCCTTCCAGGGTCTTGAGGCGCTGGATCGCCATCTCGTCCTTCCATTTCATACAGTTGCGGGAGTAAGCTGCATGGGCCTCACCACAGTTAACACAGCAGGCCGCAGAAGTGCAACCTTCCCCGTCATGTTCACTGGAGCCACAATTTGCGCAACGAGCGGAACTCTTACAGAAACGTTGTGAATGCCCGTACCTCTGGCACCTGAAACAGCGCAGAGGACTTGGAATGTACGGGCGAACTCCACAGACCAAGTAGCCAGCCTTGATTTCGGTCGGAACTTTCGGGGAGTTAAAAGTCAAGATCACATTTTTAGACTTAATCAAAGAACCATCGCGCCGGAACATCATACGACGTGCAGCAATAACACCTTGATCTGCAAGTTCAGTCACCAATTCGTCTTCACTGCATGGCAAGAGATCAAACTCCGAAATTACACCCCGAGAGGTGTTAAGAAACGGGTGAGGTGTCACTTTGACAGGAATGCCTTGAAGACTAGTGAGGTGCAGAAAAGTGTTACTCTGAGAAACACTGCAAGTTTGGACAAGCAGGTCCCCAGAGCGAAGCTTCCTCACAGACCTCAAGGGGCCAACCGCAGCGTCCAAAGCTTTAGAAATGAAAAAGGGAGATCTGGTGGACAGTCTCTCATTCGGATCGATGGATTCCACAACTAAGTGTGTAGCATGCGTAGTCACAGCAAACGAGGGAGACGACGCTTCGGAGCGACTGGTACAGCTGCCGAAGAAGAGGTTCCACATTCTTGGTCCAGGTCAAGGTCTAAAGATCGTTTAAGGTTATGAGACTTGGTAGGTTGAGAAGACGAAGGAGAGTCGTTGTCAACTATCATATTTGCAGGTGACTTAAATTTGGAGTTTTTGTGTTTGTTTTTACCCATGGAAAAAAGGAGGAAGATTCGTCTGCAGACTACTCCACCCACCACCGAGCCCTACAAGGGAGAACTGGAGGTCCGCAAGCCAAGAAAACGACGCTGGACACAGTTCTGGAGCTTATACGTTGCAGATATAGTCCGTTGGCTGTGATCACACGCACTCGGCGGACACTTCGGCCTCCGGGTACCGTCATGCCAACGCCTTTGGCATGATCCCACAGCCCCCGGGCTCACCCTGCCGTGCTATACGACAAAAAAGCTGCTAAAGCCCTGTACACAACTTGGTACAAGACTTCTGACTAGAGGTGGGTTAGTCTCTAGCCTCCCGTTTACAGCGAAGCCGGGGTCGAAGAGGAGTGTTGGTACACAGGAGGCACTGCTCCGGTCTCCTGCGACCTCAGCCGCCAGACATCCCATTTCCGCCTCACGGGTCTCCGCACGCGGCAAACATGCAGGTAGGTCTAGCACCCAAACTAGCTAAAAGGAAAAAAGTAATCCAAGGAAGACAAAACCCTGGAAGGGAACCTAAACGGAATCTCAGCAACCTACGAACTGAGCGGTTAATATAAAACAGTTAGTGGTGGAGGGTAACAAAACCACAAGACCGGGTTGTTAGTACATAACGTGGTAGAGATTAGGTAGAGGATACAACACGGGCAACTAGCCAGTGGACAAAATAAATAAAAACGAAAAAGCGAGACACAAGACCAGCTCGGGATCGTGGGGCCGCGACTCCCCAACAGCTGGATGAACAGCCGTCCCTGCAAACTCCAACAGCACCGAAATAAAAAACAAGCGGTGGCATGACATCAGATGTTGACCAGTCACAAGGTCAGCTCGGGCCGTGGGGGCGCCGCTCCCCAAATAACTGGAAAACCAGTTATCCCCGTGCGGGGAGACCACATGGGAGATGGGTGGATGAAATTCGAAAGTATGCAGGTGTGACATGGAGGAGACTGGCGCAAGACAGACCGTTGTGGAGGAAACTTGGGGAGACCTTCGTCCAGCAGTGGATTGATAATGGTTGACAATGATGATGATGATGATATATATTGCATACTTGTATCATTCCTTTCTTCAATAAAATTTGTTGAAAATACCATTGGAGTAGTTGCTGTTAGTGAGTTGGAAGTGAGGAACAAGTTTAGGACATTTGGGCACAAATCTTGAGGGGCCGTACAAAAATTACCGTTTTTTTTTCGCTGTGAGGGGAATTGAATGGAGAAAACGTTTCCAATAAGGCAAACGACAATTATAATTGTATTTAAAAAAAAAAAAACAATGCACAAATTTTGAAGATGACAATATGTTTTTTTGGGTGTAAATATGACAAGCATAATATCCGAAAACTTGACAATTTCGTCGTCCTGGATTGGAATTACATAGCTCATAATCATGAATATGGATCACATCATATTCATGATTACATAGCACCAAGGGTGTCCATGGGGAGAGATCCCCCCGTTAATATAGCCAAATTTTTGATAAATTTAAAACACTAAAATAGACGAAACCTTTTTTTGAATGTTTGACAGCCTTGAATTAGGTAAGGATTTTTCTTAGCCCCCCAAGCACACATAAAATATCCGTAATTTCATTTTTTCTTATTTACGATATTTTTCTATAAACTATAACTGAACAAATTCTCTGTGAGTATGAGCAAACCCAGGAAACTTGTCGGGGGAGGGGGGCTTAAAACCTAAAATATGAAATATAAAGAATTTCTGGTCCGATCGGGAGATTTTCAGCCATTACAAGCTACAACTCATCGAATTGCCTCAGGGCGCCTGCTGCCTCAGGAAACTAGTGCGTGTGTGTGTGTGTGGGGGGGGGATACCAAAAGCGTAAAATATCAAGGATTTCTCATTTCTCTTCCGATCGGGAGATCTTCAGCATTTACAAGCTGCAACTCGACAAATTTTCTCAGCGCATGTGCACTGTCTGGAAACCTGTCGGCGATGGGGGAGGGGGGTACCAAAAGTGTAAAATATGAAAAATTCCTCGTCTGATCGGGAGATTTTTGGCATTTACAAGCTACAACTCGGCACATTATTTGAAGGCATGTGCCTACTCAGCAATCCTGTGTATGTGGGAGGGGGGGGGGATACCAAAAGTGTAAAATATGAAGACGTTCTCGTCCGATCGGGAGATTTTCAGTATTAATAGCTGCAGCTCAACAAATTTTCTGTCTGAGCTCATGTGCCTACGTAGCAAACCCGTCGGGGGGGGTAATTTCAAAAGTATAAAGTATGAAGAATTTCTCGTCCGCTCTTCAGATTTTTGGCATTTACAACTGGATACATTATTTGAGGGTATGTGCCTACTCAGCAAACCTGTGTGTGTGTGTGGGGGGCATACCAAAAGTGTAAAATTTGATGAATTTCTTGTCCGATTGGGAGATTTTCAGCATTTAGCAGCTACAACTCGACAATTATCTGAAGGCATGTGAATGATGAAAATCGGGGGGGGGGGTAATTTCAAAAGTATAAAGTATGAAGAATTTCTCGTCCGCTCTTCAGATTTTTGGCATTTACAACTGGACACATTATTTGAGGGTATGTGCCTACTCAGCAAACCTGTGTGTGTGTGTGTGGGGGGGCATACCAAAAGTGTAAAATTTGATGAATTTCTTGTCCGATTGGGAGATTTTCAGCATTTAGCAGCTACAACTCGACAATTATCTGAAGGCATGCGAATGATGAAAATCTCCGGGTAGGAAGAGGAATTCTTCATATTTTACACTTTTGGCAATCTCCCCCTCCCCCCGAGGTTTGCTGAGTAAGCACGTCTTCAAATAATGTGTCGAATTGTAGTGTTGAAAATCTCCCGCCGATTCAACGAGAAAATTTTGATATTTTACACTTTTGGTATTGCCCCCCCGGGTTTACTGAGTAAGCACATGCCCTGAGTTAAAGTCTCGAGTTGTAGTTTGTAAATGATGAAAATCTCCCGGTCGGAAGAGAAATTTTTCATATTTTGCACTTTTGGCAGTAACACCCCCCCCCCGACAGTTTTGCTGAGTAGGCACGTGCCCATAAATATTTAGTGCCTAAGTAACTTACGGCGATTCTCGGTCAAACTCTTACTATTGGGCCAAGAAACAGCAATTGTGATACGGCCCCTTAAACATTTGTGCCCAAATGTCCGAACCCCGTGAGGAACATCCACAGTCCTTTAACATGGCACCTATCCTAGCAATTTCTATTTCTCTTCCAAGATTTATCTACAAAACATGAAGCTGTTGAGTTATTATTCTTACTGAAGTGCCAATTCAAAATATTCTGTTGCCTGAATATTTCTTTCCTAACCAGGCTACTTACCATTCTTTATACAGTTTATTTGTATTCTTTCCACTCCTTCAATACAGATAAGCTTATATAGGTGTAGCCAAGGAGGTGGTCCTCAGGTCCGGACCCCCCTCTTGAGGGGAGATTTGGTATGAATTTAAAGTGATACATATGTATATATGGGGCTTTCACCAATGAACCAAACCCATGGACCCCCCCCCTTAAGAAATTTCTGGCTACGCCACTGTAAGCTTATGTACACATTTTACACTATAAGTTACTACTTGTAGCATAATGCTCTCTACTTTTTGTTTGTCTTGAAAGGATTTCTTTTCTTCTTTCTTGTTCTTTTTTTTTGTTGTTGTTATTCTATCCGTGATAAATGTCTTATCTTATATTTTCACTGTTTCTTTAAAGTTTCTCAAAGTAATCCTTTGTTGTAATTTTTCATATGAGATTTTATTTCTCCTTTAGATAAATATTCCTTTTATTACAATAGAAAGGAAGTTAAAATATTTGGCAGTTCTATTTTGTGGATAGTTTTCATAGCATCAGAAGAATCTTGCAGAATATATTTTTTTTTGTGTGTAAGATGGTTTGCTGTGCTAATTCTTATATGGGCTACATTATAATTAATATTTAATATCTTTTTAGTGTTGGTGGCTTTATAAAGGTACACCTCTGTGGGATTTTTTGCATCCTTGGAATCAGTGTTAAGTACAAGTAATTAAAACTATTTCGTTGATGTAGCTCTGAGCTAACTTTAAGCAAATTCTCCAGGTAATTAAAGTAAGTAATAATGATAATGGAGTAAACAAGTTGCAATGTCTACTATGAATGTGATATCATTCAATGTATCACACCTACATGCTGAAGAGTGAGGGTTACACAAAAAAGTTTGCTTTTATTTTACCAACAAATATTTCTGTTTGCTGCTATTTTACTATTTGCTGCTATTTTACCAACAAATATTGCTATTTGCTGCTATTTTACTAGTGTTACCGAAGAAATTCCATTTGTTGTTTACAAATGGAATTTGCATTACAGGACATAATTCTGAAAGATTTTTTTGTCATTTAAAATGTGTGGTTCTGCTGGTGTGTCACTCATAAAACTGCATTTGCTGTTCATGAATACTATTTGGTTCCATTTTTAGAGGTTTTTGGCCGTTTTAAAATATCTGGCTTTAAATGTGTGTAATTGTTGTTTATGAATGCTATTTGCTTCCAGTGTAACATTTTTAGAGATTTTGTTATCCATTTTAAGTGCTCAGTAAACCAGGAAATTGCATTTGGTATTTAGAAATACAATTTGCATTCTAGGGTATGATTTTTAGAGATCTTTTTTGCCATTTTTCTGTGGGAATACATATGTTGTTTGAAAATGTTATTTGCATTCCAAGGTATGATTTTTGGAGATTTTTTTTACCATTCAAAATGTGGTGGTCTTGCGATGTGCATTTGTTGTTTATGAATGCAATTAACATTTCAGGTTGTGCATTTTAGATTTTTTTTCTTTTTGCCATTTTGAATGTGTTTCTATTAGAAAGATGCATTTGTTGTTTATGAGTGTTATTTGCATTACAGGGCATGAATTTTAGAGGATTTTTTTTTTTTTACCATTTTAAAAGTGTGGTTCTGTGAGGTTCCATTTTTTATGCATTCCTGGATATGAATTTTGGAGATATTTTTACTATTTTGAAAAGTATGGCTCTGTGAGGTGGCATTTCTGTGTAGGAGTGCTGTTTGTATCCAGGATATGATTTTTTGAGAATTTTTTGCCATTTTAAAAAGTGCCACCCTACAAGGATGCATTTCTGTGTAGTAGGCTAATACTATTTGCATTCCGGAGTCAGCAGGGCCGGATTAAGACCTTAGTGGGCCTCTAGGCATTTGAGTGGGGACCCAAAGAACTTATGACAGTCAATCAGTGTTGAAATATGTTAAAACAGGAATCTGTAAATACTAAGTTATCTTCAATGTTTTCATAAGTCACTGTATTTTTCATTGTTCTCACAAGAACATGAGTTAAAAGCTTAAGATTCCTACATTTTGTCTTGGATTTTCTGATTTAGCATTGTTTACTTTTCTTGGTGCATCATTTTTGTTATGCAATGTGAAGCCACAGGGGACTTCGACTATTAATGGTTCCAAGTGCAAATTGAGAGGTGTGGATGGATGGTTGTGAAAAAGCTGAAACTGACTCACTGACCCCGTTATACACAGTGACATGAAACCTTTATCCTTCGTGAGTCACTGCCTTGAAATCTGCTCGTCTCCCAGCCTCTGTTTTCTGAACAAGTAGAAATCATGCGAGACAAAAGTAAAACTATTTTATAAACCTCTCTCTCTCTACCTATCTATCTAGTACTTGCCCAGGCATGCTTCCTGGGTCCCTGTTCATGGTGGGCCCCAAGGCTATAGACCCCACCTTAATCTAGCCCTGGATATCAGATCTGTGGCTCTATGGGTGTGCATTTGTTGTGTATTAATGCTGTTTGTATTCCACGACATGATTTTTGGAGATTTTTGGGCTATTTTAAATGCGTGGCTCTCTGGGAATGCATATCTTGTATGTTCTTTGCATTCAAGAACAAGATATCTTGAGATTTTTTTGTCATTTTAAATGTGTGGGTCTGAGAGGATGCATATGTTGTTTGAAAATGTTATTTCCATTCCGCAGTATGATTTTTATGTTTTTTGGCTATTTTAAAAATTGTTGCTCCGTGAGGATGCATTTCTGTGTAGTAATGCTTTTTGCATTCGAGGATATGATTTATGTAGATTTTTGTGCCATTTTATATATACAATACACACAGGAAATTTCCTTTGTTGTTTATGAATACTATTTGCATTCCAGGATACCATTTTTGCAGATTTTGGGGCAATTTAAATGCATGGCTCTGTGAGTGTGTCATTCCAGAAAAATTAATTTTTGTTTACGAATGCTATTTGCATTCCAACGTGTGGTTTCAAAGTTTTTTGGCCAATTTTAAAGTGTTGATGGGCACTTGTTGTTTATGAATGCCCACATGATTTTTGGATATTTGTTTGGCCATTTAAATGTGTGGACCTGTGGTCAGCATTTTTGTTTTGTTTATGAATGCTCTTTAGATTCCAGGATATGATTTCTTGACCATTTTAAATGTGTGGCTCTGCAGTTGTGTCATCAAAAAAACTGCATCAAACAAAGATCTTCGCTATTTCCACGTTTATAAGTGAGTCACGGAAAAATTCTCATTGGCCGCCACTGAAAGTCGAACCCAGGGTCTTCCAGTGATGCACCGGATATGCTTCCGCTACACCACAGCGGCCTCGAATTCCTCCAGACTCACACACGCTAACTGCCAAGCCAATTTGGCAGGTCGCCTCTTGGAGCCCCGCACAATGCTGGAGATTCACCAAAGATGGTAAGCAGCAACTGAAGAAATAATTATAAACGTGGAAAGAGCAAAGATCTTTGTTTGATGTTCCTGGTGCACGTTAAATGTCTGTATTAATTATTCATTCGCCTTCTAATTATTTCTTCAGTTGCTGCTTACCATATTTGGTGAATCCCCTGCATTGTGCGGGGCTCCAAGAGGCAACCTGCCAAATTGGCTTGGCAGTTCGCGTGTGTGAGTCTAGAGGAATTCGAGGCCATTGTGGGGTAGCGGAATCATATCCGGCTCGTAACTGTAAGACCCTGGGTTCGACTCCCGGTAGCGGCCAATGAGAATTTTTCTGTGACTCACTTATAAACGTGGAAAGAGCAAAGATCTTTGTTTGATGTTCCTGGTCCACATTAAATATCTGTATTAAGAAAACTGCATTTGTTATTTATGAATGCTATTTCCATTACAGGATATGATCATCAGAGATTTTTCACCATTTTCACCCAGGTATTTGCTTTTGTTGTTTGCAAATGCTATTTGCACTCCAGGATATGATTATTAGAGTACACATTTTAAAGATGACAATCCATTTTGTGGTGTAAATATGACAAGGATGATAAGTCAGATAATATCCAAAAACTTGAAAATTTTGTCGCCCTGGGGCCGGAAACGAGTTTTCGGATATTATCTGGCTTACCATCCTTGTCATATTTACACCAAAAAATGGATTTTCATTTTCAAAATTTGTATTGTATGGTGTAATCCTGTATTCCATTCATGATTATTAGAGAATTTTTATCCATTTTAAATGTGTGCCTCTGTAGGCATACATTCGTTGCTCACAAATGACACGAGCATTCCAGGGTACAATTTCTTGAGATTTCTTGACCTTTTCAAAGCTGTGGCTCTGTGGGTGTGCATTTCTTGTTTTGAAATGTTTTCTGCAACCCCAGATATAATTTGAATTTTTTTCTGCGATTTTAAATGTGCGTCTCTGGGGATTTGTCACCTGCGAAAGTGAATTTGTTACTTACAAATGCTGTTTGCATTCCAAGTTATGATTTTGGGAAATTTTTTGAGCATTTTAAATTTGTGTCTCTGAAGGTGTGCCTTTATTGTTTATGAATGCCGTGTGGATTCTGGGATGTGATATTCAAGGATTTTTTGACAATTTTCATGTTAAGCTCTTTCCTGTGTGTCACCGAGAAAAGTGTATTTGTTGTTTACAAATGTTATTTTATTTCCAAGGCAGCTCTGTGGGTGTGCATTTGTTGTACAGTAATGATATCAGCATTCAAAATGTAATTTTTAGAAATTTTTAGTGATGGTATAAGCACCTGCCTTGTTAGAAAGAGAGGACTTACCTGTGTTTTTGTTAAAAACACCATACATCATCTAATGAGTTTTTGAGCTGGTAGGAAATATTTAGTATGTAGGGAATTTAACCTAGGTAATAGTGTAGCTGTGGCATAGAAAGATTAAAATGTCGAGATTTGTTTTTTTCAATGAAGTTATACAACTTGTTCGAGGTACCTTTCTTTAAAAAGTCATCAGGTTGGTGTGCGTAAGCTTATAAATGATTTCTATTTTACACCATAAATTCGGATTGCCCGTATGGTTCTAATATTTCAACAGAAATAAAATTTTAATAATGATGATAATGATAAAATGGCAACTCTGAAATTTAGCTTCGTTTCTCCTTTTGTTACAGGAGAAAAGAAGCTAAATTTTTTGAGTTTCTCTTTGTGGATAGTTTTCATAGCTTCAGAAGAATCTGGAGGAATATATATATATATATAGATTCAGAAGAATCTGGAGGAATATATATATATATATATATATATATATATATATATTGTATAAATTGGCTTGTTGCATTAATTCTTATATAGGCTACATGATAATTACAATTTAATAACTTGTTAGTGTTGGTGGCATTATAAATGTATACCTCTGTGGGAATTTTTCCATCCTTGGGGATCAGTGTTAAGTGCAGGTAATTAAAACTACTTCCTAAATGTAGTTCTAAGCTAACTTTAGGGAAATTATCCTGGGAATTAAAGTAAATAATAATGATCATGAGAGTAAACAAGTTGCAATGTCTACTACTAATGAGATATCATTCAATGTATTACAACTACAAGCTGAAGAATAAGGGTTACACAGAAATGTTTGCTTTTGTTTTACCAACAAAGGTTACTATTTGGTTCTATGTTACTAGTATTATGTACCCAATAAACTCCATTTGTTGTTTACAAATATCCTTTTCATACCAGGACATAATTTTGACAGATTTTATTGTCACTTAAAATGTGTGGCTGTGTAGGTGTGTCACACATAAAACTGCATATGCTGAAAGATTAATTAGTTTTGTGCTGTTGAAATCATAAAAGGTACACTATGCCATAATTTTTGCATGATAGTCAAATTGACAACTTTAAAGCCACGATTAAAAGCCATGATATGTTAAAACATATATGCCTATAATACATAGTCAAAAGTGTCAAGTAATAAAAACACACCAATGCATGAGGTCCTTTCAATCTTACTATGAGATCATCTTCAGATGCTGTTCCTAACTGAAATGAAATGTTCGCAGTACAAGATTACGACATTGGGTATGTCCCGGTCATGATGTGCTCTTTAGTTCAATGTGCGCATGCTTCAGTGAACTCGACATTGAGTGTGTTCAAAATCGATGACTTGATTTGATTATAACAATACAGTACATGAAATGAATTTTGGCATTATTATAGAGATAATCTTAATTATGCCTCTTCCTCGGTAAGGCCTGTTTCCATATTAAGACAATTTGATTAGGCATGTGGTCCTTACAGCTACTTGTTGAGAAACGATATATGAATAAACTCTCAGTGAACAATATTGACATATGAGATCTTGGTGTAGCTAGAAGTGAGGTGTCCTCCCAACATGGATAATGTGCCCCTTGTTTACAAGTCTGAAAAGAGCTGTCATCTGTGCATCCATTTTCATGCTATTATGGTGTTTGGTAAGTCTAGTCCCTAGTAGGCGGACTGTTGAACCAATATATATGAGATCAGGCTCCAATGGTTCCAATGATTTTAATGGGATAGTGTACACTCCATGTTTACTGAGAATATCAGCAAAATCTCTGTTGTTCTTTACCAGAGAAATAAGGTTGTTGGTCCTGATCCCAAAGTCAATATTGGTATTGTTACATGCAGTTTTTTTAAATATTGACTAAGCAGAGTATGAAATCTAGGGAGCTAACAAAACACTTTGGTTGATACTCACGCTGTAGTGTAGTAATAGTTGAATTCAGATAACGATTATAGAGCTCGGTCACAAGATATTTGAGGTAGACAATGCCTACTGCCTACCTGCCAGTTCCGTAAATCCATTGTAATTCAGTGTGATGCTCTTCATGTAGATGAATGTAGAACCAAAGCGCCAAAAGTTTATATGTCAAAGGGTGTGCCTGATGCCATTGGGATGATAGTTGTGACAGACGTGGGTTTTCTGTACACAGAATAATGCAGTTCCATGGTAGTTGGGTTCTGACAGCTTTTAATTGTGGATTTAAAGTTGTCAGTTTTACCATCGTACAAAAATTACAGCATTGTGTACCTTTCATGACTGCATATGCTGTTCACAATACTATTTGCATTCTATTTTTAATGGTTTTTTGGCCCTTTTAAATATGTGTCTCTGAATGCGTGCAATTGTTGTTTATGAATGCTATTTGCTTCCAGTGTAGAGTTCTTAGAGATTTTTTTTATCCATTTTAATTGCTTAGTAAACCAGGAAATTGTATTTGGTGTTTAGGAATACCATTTTTATTTCAGCGTAGTATAGATCTTTTTTTTCCGTTTTAAATGTGTGGCTCTATGGGGATGCATATGTTGTTTGAAAATACTATTTGCATTCCAAGGTATGATTTTTCGAGATGTTTTATTCAATTGGGTGGTTTTGGGTGTTCATTAGCTGTTTATGAATGTGATTTATATTTCTGGTTGTGGATTTTAGAGGTATTTCATATTTTTTTTTTTTTTTTTTTTTTTGCCATTTCAAATGTGTATTTTTGTAGGTGTGTCTATTAGAAAAGTGCATTTGTTGTTTATGAGTGTTATTTACATGACAGGGTAGGATTTTTAGAGATTTTCTTTTGACTCTTTTTAAAAAGTGTGGCTCTGTGAGGTTCCATTTCTTGTGCAGTAATACTGTTTGCATTCCTATATATGAATTTTGGAGATTTTTTTACCATTTTAAAAAGTACGGCTCTGTGAGGTGGCATTTCTATGTAGTAATGCTATTCTGCTTTCCCGGATGTGATTTTTAGAGATACTTTTGCCATTTTGAAAAATATTGCTCTGCACGGGTGCATTTCTGTGTAGTAATACCATTTGCCATTTGCATTCCACACTATGAATTTTAGAGTTTTTTGGCAGTATCAGATGTACAGTATATCTCTATGGGTGTTTATTTGTTGTGTATTAATGCTATTTGTATTCCAGGACATGATTTTTAGATATTTTTTTGGCTATTTTAAATGTGAATGCACATCTTGTATGCTATTTGCATTCAAGTATAAGATTTTTTGAGATTTTTTTTTTTTCAGTTTTAAATGTGGGTATGTTTTTTTTTTTTTTTTTTTTGGAGATTTTTCTTACCATTAAATTGTTTGTGTCTTGCAGTGTGTGTTTGTTGCTTACGAATGATATTTACATTTCAGGTTGTGCATTTTAGAATTTTTTTTTTTTTGGTGTGTTAAGTGTGTGGCTTTGTGGGTGTGTGTGTATATTAGAAAATGCATTTGTTGTTTATGAATGTTATTTGCATTACAGGGTCTGATTTACAGGTTTTCTTTGCCATTAAAAAAAAAGTGGCTTGCGAGATTTTATTTCTTGTGTAGTAATGCATGTGCATTACTGGATATGATTTTTGGAGATTTTTTTGCTATTTTTAAAAAGTGTTGCTTTGCAAAGGTGCATTTCTGTGTATTAATGATATTTGCACTCCACAATCGGATTTTAGAGATTTTTTGACTATTTTGAAAGTGTGGTCTGTGGATGATGCATATGTTTATTACAAATGTTAGTTGCATTCCAGGTTTTGATTTTGGAGACTTTATTAACATTTAAAATGTTAGGCCTTAGGGTGTTCATTTGTTGTTTATGAATGCTATTTACATTTCAGGATGTGGATTTTAGAGATTTTTTTTTTCTGTTGTCAATATGTGGCACTGTGAATGTGTCAATTAGAAAAATGCATTTGTTGTTTATGAATGTTATTTGCATTACAAATATAATTTTTAGAGGTGTTTTGGCCATTTTAAAAAGTGTAGTTCTGTGAGGATGCATTTCCATGTAGTAATGCTATTTGCATTCTAGGACATGATTTTTGGAGATCTTTTTACCATTTTGTAAGTATGATACAGTCAAGAAACTTCTTTTGTTGTTTATGAAAATTATTTGCATTCCAGGATAGCCACCCGGATGGTGCTGTGGTCTAAGAGATGGCTTCTGATCATTTGCCTGAGATGGGTCTGGGTTCGAATCCCAGTAAGGCATGGATGTTGTGTTTGTCTTACGGCCCTGGCTCTCTCCTTTCTCTGTAGTCAGTGGCCCTAAATCAGGAACGGGCGACTGCTTCTATCACATTGAGTTGCTCACTGTGGTTGTTAAACCCCCTATAAAAAAATCATCCCAGGATGCCACTTTCAGATATTCTTTGGGCATTTTAAATGCATGGATGATTCTGTGAGTGTGTCATCCCAGAAAAATGCATTTTCTGTTCACAAATGCTATTTGCATTCCAGGGGTGGTTTCAAAGATTTTTGGCCAATTTTAAGGGGTGGATCTGCATTTGTTGTTCATGAATGCCCACATGATTTTTGAATATTTGTTTGTCCATTTTAAATGTGTGGATCTGTGGTTGAGCATCTTTTGTTTATGAATACTCTTTAGATTCCAGGACATGATTTCTTGGCCATTTTAAAAGTGTGGCTCTGCAGCTGAGTCATCAAGGAAACTGCATTTCTTATTTACGAATACTATTTCCATTACAGGATATATGATTGCCAAAGATTTTTGGCCATTTTCACCCAGATACCTGCATTTGTTGTTTGCAAATGCTATTTGCAGTCCAGGATATGATCATGAGAGATTTTTAGCCATTTTAAATGTGCCATTTTGATGTGTTGTCCAGGAAACTCAATGTGTTGTTTATGAATGATATTTACTTTTCAGGATATGATTATTAGAGATTTTTAGCCATTTTAAGTGACCAGAGAGCCGCATGTTTAAATATGCAAAAAAGTTTTAAGATAACATATAGGAGTGCAAATAGCATTTCTGAACAACGGGAAAATGCATTTGTTGTTTACAAATGCTGTTTGTATTCCAGGATGTAATTTTTGGAATGGAACTTTTTTTATCATTTGAAATACGTGTCTCTGTGGGTGTTCATTTCTTGTTTATGAATACAATTTGCATTCTGGGTTGTAATTTTCAAGGAGTTTTTGGCCATTTTGTATGTGTCACCCAGAAAACTGTATTTGTTGTTTATGAATGCTATTTAAATTTCAGGGTAAGAGTTTTGGAGATTTTCTAATCATTTCAAAGGTGTGGCTCTGTGGTTGTGCATTTGTTGTACAGGAATGCTATTAGCATTCGAGAGTGTCATTTTTAGAATTTTTTTGGCATTTTAAAATGTGTTGCTCTGATGGTATGTCATTCAGAAAACTGCATTTGGTGTTTATGAATACTATTCGCCATCCAGGATATGAGTTTTAAGGATTTAAATGAAAATAACAAAGTATGAATGACCAAGTGTTACCTAACGGAGAAGGGGTCACTCCCACTGAGTGTACCACTACTAATAAGTACTGATGAAAACGTTGCTTTCTCATGAAATATTTTAATAATGTGTGTGAAAGATACTCTTTATCATCACCTCACAAATACTGTGATGCTGAGGGTTCATATATTGGGAGTGCAGAACCAAGAGTGATACTGGTGAGAAAAGAAAATGCCTACCACCCTAAGTAAATTAATTTGCATTGTACAATTGAAAAATTGAAACCATATCATATTCAGCATATTTTGATCATGAAGGAAAAGTAGCATGGCCAAGTTTTTTGCTCTGTGTGTAGTTTTTTGCTCAGTATATCAAGCTGGAATCAGGGTGATATCTGGACAAGTGTCCAGAAGGGAGGGCTGATCCTGCCCAAAATATATATAATACACACACCCATGGGACTCACTCCTAGTTGTGTCACTGTGAAGGGTTGTCATTATGATGACCAAAGTTTGGAAATATCTCCGTTTATTAAACTTGTGCAGTGACAGCTCTTTCAAAGGGTGACTTCTCCTAACAATGAGGGTTTTTGTTAAAATAGCCCAAAACACAAGTTATTAACTTTGTACGCACTGATCTTGTTAAATATCAGCTAAGAGTACACCGAATTATGGAAGTTGGAAAATGCTTATAGCATAGCATAAATCCATTTATTCAGTGGCATAATACCGTAAACAAATCGCCAAGCTTTTGCATTCCTCTGAAAGGCTTCTCGAAGACATTTGATGTGTAATTACTGCCTTGATGAAGCCTCACCATGAAGAGTGAGAGCTTGGGAACTTGTATATTCTGTACTATACTCCTGAATAAACAGATTTATACTACACTACAACATTTTTGAATTTGTCTTGCACTAAATATTTGCAGGTTTTTCAATAACAAAAATTTAACTGAGTATATTTTTTGGAAATGGGATATTCTATTGGCAAAGGTTTAGCAAAAAGAAAAAAATGTAATTAGAATGTACCCTGATCCAAATGCATTTATTTCTGTTGAGTTTTCTTGTTCTTTTTCGAACCGAAGAAACTGTCTTCCTTAATGCAAACTGCCCGGCCACTGAGCAGATGGTGTATCTACAAGTGAAATACCAATTATCACTTATGAATGATTTCATGACTACTTCAGGGCTCCAAACATTATTACAAAAATCTTTAATGTGGGTTTTACTAAAATAAATGAAATTTATCAAAATTAAGCAAAATTCTAGTAAAATACACATTAAAATTTTCATAATAAATGCTCACTTTACATTTCATTTTGACACTGCCAAGGCTGAACTTTATAATTTCTTTCACAATTTCAAACACCTTTATAGATCTGTTTCTGAAATATTATTAATGCTAAAATTTTTAACCGTGCAATACATTTAATAATTAATGACTTCTAGCTTCCTCTAATTACTTTCAGTAACACAAATACTTAACGGTTACCTCTCATATTTTCAATCTATACACTAGATCATCATCAGGAGTTCTTGCGCCTTACTTCTTCCACAGGTCTGGCGACCAAGCCTGGTGAATTTGCCTTATATACAGGCAAATCCATCAGGCTTGGTCGCTAGACCTCTCCTGATGATGATCTCATGTATAGATCAAAAATTTGAGAGGTAATGTACCTTGATCTAGTGTATAGATTAAAAATTTGAGAGGTAATGTACCTTAATAAATATATCCTCTACAATTCCCGTTAAGTATTTATGGTACTGGAAGTGCAATACATATTGAAAAAGTAAACATGACTGTCAATGCAAATGCACAATATCTATCAACAATTAAACCAAACTTCATAGCAATTATTTGCACAAATTTGATGTTCATAATTCATGTATTTACATTAATAGGATTACTTAATACAAAATTATATAATATCAATATTCACAATAATGTCATGACTTGAGCACAGGTCACTTTAGTTTTACAGATTTTTTGTACACAACTTCCATGAAATTTTTATGAGGCACAATCATAATCAGTGGGGATTGGGACGACCATACCAGGCTATTACTTTTAGCCTACAAAAACACATATACTTATGAGTAACATCTCAAAAATTTCTCATGAAATTTTTTTGCTAGATCCTGGGTGAAAGAGAAACTTTGAAATACACATTATGAAACGAATTCAGTCGTGAACAAATTTTAACAATTTAAGGGTGAAATAATTTTAAAAATCCCCTCATGACAGAATGTAGAACCAAACCATGCAAAACAGGGTGTAATACCAGATAATTATTTCATTGGTAACATGGTTTTGACAACATCGAGTCAGGATAATTAACCCAGCAATCAAATATCACTGAATGGACTAATTAGTGTTTCTCACGTAATATCAATCACATCAGAAAACGTGAAAATTTCATCACTCTGGATAGGGAATCAAACCAGCATCTCATGATTACCGTCTGAGCATGCTAGCCATTACACAGTTAGCGGGAGATGCGGTTTCGATTCCCATTCTTGGGCAATGAAATGTTCAAGTTTTCTGATGTGATTGATATTATGTGAGAAACACTAATTACAGTCAATTTGGCGACATTTGATTGCTGTGTTAATTATCACAAGGTATTGGCCACGTATTTTGAGAAGAATATGTCTTCCACACTGTATACATCAAGAGTCTTTTGAAGACCCTCATTTCCAACTAAATCCCAATGAAGATCATTCTGAAAGTTGAAATGTGCACATGCTATATGGCAATTAATTTTTAAATTTGTTTGACCACTGATCAACTACAGCACAATGGAATTCATAACCCTCCCTACGTAGACACCTTTTTTTTTTTCTAAAGTGTACCCACTATTTGGACCCATGAACCAGTACGGGAAAATTGGTTTTCTTAAAATACTTAAATGTGGGTACGCATAGGTACAGGAAAACCAAAAATTTAGGGGGGGCATTCTTGGAAAAAGTTTCTCCAAAAATGCTCCCGTTCAATTAGCATAACTTAGATTTTTTTCATGCCAATACATTCAAAACTGTGAGGTGTGCCAGGCTTGCGATAATTCACTCTGATCAGGATGGACCCCCCCTGAAAAAACAACAACAACAACAAAACAAAAATATGTGTCTTGAAGCATCTCATGAAGTCATCTGATGATGAAAACCATCATCAGATTTACGAAATATGTAATTCATGAGGCAACCTTAAGGGTTGTCTTATGCTGTAAATGTTCTTTTGGTTAACTATACATAATATCTAAGGTATTGTTTACCTAATATTGTCAAAGTATTTTGCACGTTGTTGTTCTGTGAGGCACGTGCTCCTGGCCCGAGAGGTATAACTAACCAAAAACCCGTAACATTAAGACCTCTCGGGCCGGGAGCATGTGCCTCACAGAGCAACAATGTGCAAAATACTTTGACAATATCAGGTAAACAATACCTTAGATATTATGTATAGTTAACCATCATCAGATGATTGCATGCTATTGCAGATGAAATAACTGCTGGAAAGCAGTCATAGTAATGTTCGCTATTGCGCAACGTTGTTCCCTTGGCTGTATGTCACATTTTATATAATTAAAAAGGTGAATGACTAGTTATTATTTTTTCCAATTTTTAAGTTGGGAGGCGGGTGCCCCCCCCCCCGACATTATGGCCACGTGGAACACAGATTTTGAAGTATCTTTGTCAAAAAATCGCTTTGTGCGCTTTCAGTCTATGGATAAAGATGTGGAATGATGCCAGAGCACATTTAAGAGGGAGAATACTGGGCGGGCCCTGCCTTTTCAAGGGGCCCCAGAATTATGCAGGGTGTTTGAAGAATTGACAGAATTCTACAGGCTTTTTTTTTTTTTTTTTTTCAGATAGTGCAGCAAAAATCATAAGAAACTGCCTTGTGAAAATTTTTTATATTTCTTTCCCCCTTATTTTGGGAGTCTGTAAAATGTATACTAGCCTCCATCCAACCCATCCTCAAATCTTTCAAAAGCATTAGAGATGTTTTGTACACATCTGTAATTGGAGAAATTTTCATGCATTAAGAATTCAATTGAATCATGATATTTCGATCATATTATTTTGTCCACTGCTTTGATATAATTTCAACAAGCTGAATCTGGCGGGGGCTGGGGGCGGATAAAGCAGAAATGAACTGTATCAATTTTTCAACCCTGCATTTTTATATTTTTTTGCTACCACTGATTCGTCCATGAATCATGAGATACACGCTTCAATATGGCAGGGATATCTTTATGGCTTCCTCATCATATTTTGGGAATGTTTTCTCCTGGGTATTTTTATTCATCCACCCATAGTGAAATCCTAGATGTGCAACTAATACTGGGGGCCCCAAAATACTGTCCAGCCCTGGGCTCCCTGTCTCCTTAAATATGCTCTGGATGATGCACTATTACAATAGATACCAATGTCTCCTTCTAAATTACAAATGGAGGGTAGGGCTAACCACTGACCCTGAGCTCCAAGTCTAACGGCCTATGTCTAACTGTAGTTAGCTTGAGCTTTACTAATTTATCACAGCACAAGTGACTAAACGCCACTTTTCTCATATAAGTACATAGAATTTGCTATGTTATTTCATAGCAAGCACCCAACATGTAGATAGAAGGGAATGATTTTTTTTTTTTTAAGAAATAGATTTTTCACCCAGACAAAAAGCTCAAATGAAGTTAACAATCCTTATTCACAAGCACCGAAATATTTATTCATTCATCCCAAAATTTCTAGAGAAAAGAAATAAGAGAAAGTGGGCCATTTCTTCAGTGGCGACGTCAGAAATTTGGAACTCGGGGGCTATTACAGGGCTAAGTGTTATACGGGATGGGGAGGCGCAAATATTTAAGTGCTCAGCAGAAATTTGGAACTTGGAGGGCTATTACAGGACTAAGTGTCATATGGGATGGGGATCCACAAATATTTAAGAAATTTGGAGCTCGGGGGCTATTACAGGGCTAAGTGTCATACGGGATGGGGATGCACAAAAATTTAAGTGCTCGACAGAAATTTTTCTAAAACGTTCGGTACATGTAGATTTAACCCAATGCTGTTGACGTTATCCCTAGTATATAAAAAAATAAGTTTTTCAGGTACATACTGTACCTAGTATTTATTCAGTGTATGTAATTAGTCCTGGGAACCGTGGATACGAACCTCCATAGCCCGTTGCAAGTTACTATTTATTCAGTGGCGGTTCTAGGCCAGGGCTCTGTCAAATATGACCAAATTTTTTTTTTTTTTTGGTATTACATATATTAATTTTAACTAATTACTGACACATGTAGGAATTTGTGTCACCCCCCCCTTATTTTTTTGTCTAGCATTTCCTCCACTGCATTTCTTTCCAATTTTAGCAACGTACGTCATTTTAAAAATATTTTTAATATTTGCTGTCATAATCGTAGCCAAGGGGGAGGGGTTCCTCAGGTCCGGTTACCCCGCTTGGGGATGGAATACGAATTTAAACTGATTTATATATATACACTATATTGACAAAAGTCACCGGACACCTAGAAGAGAAACACAACATAGCATTTATTGACATACATTAGTACAGTGTCAGTCCACCTTTGGCCTTAATGCATGCGCTGACCCTTCGAGACATGCTTTCGACAAGGTTTTGGAACACAGCGATAAGTATGTGCTTCCATTCAGTACACAATACTGCCAGTAACTGTTACTTACTAGTAGGCCTTGGTTCCGAACTTCTTATGCGGCGCTCTAAATCTTCCTGTTGGTGCTCTATGGGATTAAGATCAGCGCTCTGTGCTGGCCAGTCCACACAGAATATGGAATTATCATCAGATCATGCCGTAACAGTCCTTGCTTTATGGCTCAGTGCATTATCCTGCTGGTACCAACAAGGCTCGGTTCCATAGTATTGCCACAGAGTTCGTAGGGCGTAATTGTCCGGAATATCAAGGTAGACATGCTGGTTAACAGGTTTGTCAATGATAACCAATGGGCAGGGCCCAATATACCACGAAAAACACCCCCACACGAAACACTGGCAACTCCAAACTTAACTGTAGGAACAGTACACTGTGGTAAATAGCATTCCGCCGGCTGCTGCCATACCCACACATGACCATCAGACTGATGGATCATGAATCTGGATTCATCAGGCTATAGGACCTATTTTCATTGATCTACGGTCCACGATAAATGTTCTTTACACCATGCTCAGTGACGAGTAGAATTCCGAGTGGAGATATAAGGCTTAGGAGCAGCCGCCCGACCATGGTGACTCATGGAATGAAGTTCTCTGCAAGTGGTATGTGTACATACCGAGGTTCTATCATTTTTACTCACCTTTACACTGAGGTCTTACGCAGTACTCCATCGATTAGCTGTAAGGACTCTCCTGAGGCTTTGACGTCTTCTATCACTGATTTTCTTTGGTCTGCTGGTACATTTTGCTGCTTCAGGCATGCCATGTGTCTTCCACTTATTCAGTGCATTCAAAACAGTTGACTTGGGTATGTTTAAACGCTTCTCAGTTTCTCTTATGGACAACCCACTAATATAACACCCAACAATCTTTCCTTTCTCAAAGTCAGTTCTCTCCTGCCACGATATTTTCCCTCAACCTCACAGTGTGATATGATCGCGGTCAGCTGCAAGGGTGTTTTTATACTGTTTGCAGCTATACCATGCATCTGAACAATGCAACGGATCCATTCATTTGCTTTTGAAGGGGTGTTCAGTGACTTGATCATGATCATATGTAGAGGATTTTAGGAAGGGAATGTCTGACCCCAGGTCTTAAACAAACCTTAGAAATAGGAAAGTGACACGGAAGCGAAGTAGAAAGGGGAAGGAAGACACCCTTATGTATTACTGGGGAGCCAGCACCAGGGGTTCGACGGCTTAACGTGCCCATCCGACGCACGGCGGATATTAGTGGATCGAACCTGAGGTCCTTTCCGTGGCAGCCACGAACGTTGCCCACTAGGCCACCCGCGGCCAGTGTCAGGTTACTTTTGTCAATATAGTGTACATAAACAAGTTTTTCTCAGTAATGTTCTTTTTTTTCATTGTTTGACTTTTAAAGATTTTGGGGTTATTCTCACTTGGAGTATTTTTTTTTTCCCTGGACGCTTTAACAGATGAACCAAATGCATGGACCCCCACCCCCACCCAAAAAATTTATGGCTATGATTTTTTATTTGTAATCTGACATGGAATATCTCATCTTTTAAAACTGTAACTGCAAAAATGGGCGGTGTGGTTCGACCACTCACTTAGATATGCACTCAGAAAATTCAATCTATTTCACAGTACAAAACTAAATTTAACAAAAACTTCATTTTATATAACAAAATTTATGTGAATCTGAAAAAGTTCACATACTTTTATCTAAGTTTCCTAAAATCTTGAATGGCTATCCTCGCCATGTGTTCTAACTGCTGCAATATTTGGGTGAGGAGGAGGGGCTATAAAGAGTGGGCTCAAAGATAAGCTGCTAGCATCATGCCTGCATTTTGTGTGTGGTCCACTCGGAATGCTCCAGTGTCCCTGTAAACCAATCTGACTCTGATCATAAAACTAAAGTAATAACTGGGCAAATTGATAGATAGGTCTGCAATGAAAGTAAAATATCTACCTGTTGAATCAGTGAACTTATCACAAACTCCAAAGGATGTGACTATCATTCACATTTGATTTTTATTATCTGGAAGTTACCAAGATGAATGTTAATAAGTCATCCTAGTAACCCCCAGCATAATAAAAATCAAATTTAAATATTTTCTTTAAAATCTCAGGAATCTGACCCCTTTTAAACATTGCAAAACAGTCATATAATATAGGCAGGCCACATACATAGACTCTAGAAAAATAATGCAACTGAAATGAAGATATAATTTTTAGTTTTCAATAATTCAAAATAAAATAAAAAAGTCCGATGAAAAATGTTAAACAGGAACTCAGATTTTTCAAAAAAGTTATTTTTCCCACCTGAAAGAGATACATGATGCCAGTTGTTGTCTTTCTTTTTCCGTCACTTGTTCTCAATAATTTGAACAATCTCTTATATATTTCCAAATCCTTTCCATTCCATTCTCCACATTGTGATAATTTGATCAATTTCCAAAGCATTGCTGAAGGACACTAACACTTTCAGTAGCGCTTCTTTGGCACTCTAAGTATAACACTGACAGCAGGCAGAATACATAGATAGTTTTGAAAATTAATCATTCGTAGTTTTTAACTAAAAAACAAAACACATATTACAACATTAAAAAGAAAAGGCAAATTTCATGCTATGATTATAAATGATGATTTAAATTCAGAATGGGAAAGACCACGTTCAGACGTTCTATAAAGTGGATACAGTCCGCCGTAGTGCCTAACGTCTTTTGCTTCCGAATGCTTGCTTTCCAGAGGACCACATAATCCCTTAAAGCTTGTGGTGGCCGCTTTTGCCGAAGTTTTACGTTACCTCAACGACAGCAGGCGTTCGTCACAGATATGTTTTGCATGTGTCATCGTCAACTACTCTTCAAAAAAGAGCCCCCGAAAGGGCTTCCAAAAATTGCCGTAGCCGACGGTATTTCACGTCGTCATAGCGGGGTATTGGGAAAAGTTTTCAACTAGCAATAGTCACGCCTCAGTTGCCCTTCACTGGCTATGACATTGCCTCTGCGCAAAGCTAATGACATATATATGAATTATTAAATGTGTTTAATGTTTTCAATAAAATACTGACTATTGTCTTTAACACTATTTTTTATATTCAAATAAATTTCAAATCTTCTAAACAAGCACGCACACACTAAAATAGTCTCAGGTAATACTTTATTAAGATATTAAAAGTAAAATGCCTGATCCATTAAACTGCCAGACGATATAAAAACAAGTTACATATCAAAAAAGGAACGTTCTTAATTTAACGCTATCCCTACCAACCAAAATATACCTAGATCCAAAGTTATGCCTGGACGCATCTGAAAAGAATAACAGAAACGGAAACACAGCAAAGTGTCTTCAAAGTGATAGAAGAAATATCCTAAGAAAACAAAAGATAGCTTAGTTATGTTGGGCATCATGATATAGGAGATACGGAAAATAAAAAGGAATATACATAGACAGAAACCATGATACAAACTCTAAACTACATTGTCCCTTCTTACTGGAATTGCCGATGGAATTAGCATCATTGACAATATCAAACTTTAAAAAAACCCCTAAAAATCTACATAATGAACTGCAGGAACTAGATCAATTATAGTGGAGAGGAACTACTATGTTTGTATATGAACACTAATCTTCTGTCATTGATATATATTGCAATATTGCTTTCTTTGCTCCTGTTTGCCACTGTATTTGGCTTTACTATGTTATCAACTATTTTTTTCAACCACCCTGTAATACCTGTTCAGTGAGCATGGGACTCTGTCAGGCCTTTTTTTGGCCTTTTTTCCATGATCCCTTGTTGTGCTTGTTTCCATTCACTGGCAATACAATCTCTCATGCACAGCAAAATAAATGAATTGAATAACATTTTCGAAAGACAGTTGATCAACTAAATCACGAATATTACCATCATAGTTTCTGCTAACGTCAGCAAGGCATTCACACACTCGCCCATTATTGAATTTGTCATACACAGAGTTACGTATCGCTGGTCCAAGAAACGCCCTTGCTGACCCTATGGTCAAAGCGCAGGCTTATGACCATTCGTCCGTGAAGGGTCTAGGTTCGAATCTCTGTGAGGCATGGATCTTATGTTTGTTTTACGGCATTGGCTCTCTCCCTTCCTTGGAGTCAGTGGCACTAAATTAGGGACCGGCGACTGCTTAGAGCCCATTGAGTTGTTCAGGGTGGTCGTTAAACATTTATTTGAAAACTTTCATGTTAAATTATAGGCGATGTAAAATTAGTTAGGCCTTGACAAATATTAGTTAATTGAAAATTTTGAATTTCAGCATCAGGGTGGTGGTTAAACCTCCCATCAAAAAAAATATCAGCATATTTATACCATTAACCCGGCACTGATCTTTAGACAATTTTTTTATTGGCCCTTCTTTCCAAAAGTTTGGTGATCCCTCGTTTAGTAGAAGGAAATGTGAGTATATACCTACATATGTAGTGTCGTGTGTGCCACGTGATCCCCAGTGCTATATGTTGGTGAAAGATTTTGTTTCCATGGGTGACCTCACCACTTCCTTGGCCATGAGTGTCTTATTGTGACCTTGATCATGAGTGGTATTTCTTTAAACTGATCATTCGATTTTTCTAGGCATTTTTCTATCATGGATTTTGAAAAATTCTACAAATGTTTTACAAAATCCAAAGTTTTCCTTGTATAATCCATCTGCTGCCCCAAAACTTAAAGAGTAAACTTTAAGTTATCTCAAAACAATCAAGATTGGTGAGATTTTAATAAGCTACTGCTTGAACTACTGTAAGTATAAACATACTGCAAATCCATAGCAAGGTATTGCCTAATTATGTACATGAAAGTATAAACACATGCAAACGTACAACTTTTGTTTTGATCTGATTTATTTCCCATTCTGAATTTAAATCATCATTTATAACCATAACATGAAATTTTCCTTTTCTTTTAATGTTGTAATATGTGTTTCTTTTATTTTTTAGTTAAAAAAAAAGAAAAAAAGGAAAGCTCTCGTAATATGTTTGTAGTTTCTACCAAGTTTCCCCCCTTTTTATGATTTCGATGCTTTCGGCCAATTCTAGAAAAACCAAGGCATTACTTATTAAGTGTATGCGAAACCATTTAAATAATTGTTATGTTTAAATCTGAAATTTATACAAACCTAACTGAGATAAATGTTTGGAAATTACAAAAACCAAAAACGAAATCCATGATTTTGTCTTACTTTTAGCCCAAGTTAGGAACTTTAGCCCAAGTTAGCCAGAGGAAGTGACGGAAATTTCAGCAGCTGTTCCATCTTTCATACGCTCCCCCCTGAACGGGGGAGAAGATTGTCAAAACCAGGACAGCAGATATCCGCTAGAGGTTAATGTCATCAGATTGGTTAGTTAAGGAAGTGAGATCAAGATTGGAAACAAAACCATAGATACCAAGGAAATTATTGCCGACAACGCAAACACATTTAAGTTTCGCGCAACTGCTTTGTCAGGGGAACACTAAAATTGGTGCATCAAACCAGGAACGGCGGAATGTGATGTTTCTTTGGCCCGGCCACGAATTTCAGAAATTTATATGCGGAAATACAGTTAAGGCCATTTTGGACACAAGATTGGTTCGCGGCTGTTTTGGAGATAACGAGTAGGCCGTATGAGGTAAGTCACCTAACAGGAACGCTGTCTGTTACCGTAGGAAGTTCTGCTTGCTAAGAAATACAGTGTGATGAGGTGACAAGTGATCGTATTGAATAACACTGCAATATTTGACTACGATATTATAAGCAGTATTTGCATTTTCTCAGATGAAATCCATATCAGTATTAAAACCGAAGACGACTTCCAAAATTGGCTAAATGAATATCAAAATTCAGTAAAGATGGCAGCACGTCACCCTGGGTACCCATTGTTATTAGTTCTGATGTGGAAGTGCTGAAATAAATTAAGAGTACTTTTATTTTTTTTCTCTTCCGGACAACGAGAGATAGGAAATCCTCACTACTCACGACTTTTTCCTCTAACGATTTCTCAAGCCCGAGTTCACAATAGCAGCATTTATTTTTCATTGATAAAAATATCTTTCAAGGGCATCTTTCTGCTTTGACTTTGGAATGAAATGACCAGTTGGCTGTTGAATCCTCCGCGCGTCCCCAGGTAGTTAGAGATACTTTCTCTTTGTCCTAGAAAATATCTCAGTTATTTTTCTTACTTTTTTAACATTTATTTCGACTTTGCTGTTAACCACAATCCTCGGAACCGGTTCTCAGCTCGTTTCATATTTATTACGAAGGAAATGTTAAAATTGGTGTGACGGAAGAGCAGCGGACAATGGAATAGTAACAGTCACACTTAAGGATACCTCTGCACTATGGCTTGTCTATATTTTAGGTACTAATACTCCGTGTTTAAAAAAATTCAGCTCATTCTTTTTTGTTTTACGTTTTCTCTTCCCATCAAACAGCACTTTATCAACACTGAAAGAATTCTCGTCGCTACGATGCTCAATTGTTATAAAGGGCGATTTATACTTTCATTGAATGTCTGAGTGTTACTTCTTCAGGGAGGAACAATGGACGATGGAACAGCTGACTAAAATCTTCGTTTCATCCTTCGACCTCTGGCTGAGAGCATGTGGTCAAAGGTTACCCTAGATTCTCTGAGCTATGCTCAGTGGGGGTGCCAAGGGCCATATGCACCCCCAAAATAATTTTTTCTAGTATTAAAAATTGAAAAAAAATTGTCGGTGACGTTATTTTGCTAGTGTCGCCATGCTGGTCTTCCTTAAATTCCCTTTATTTGGAATGGTCTGACGAGGTCACATATGCCTTTTGTTAATGACTACCCCCCCCCCTCCCCGTGCGCATTTTCCACTCGTATGCCACCAAAGAAAGAAGAGAGCGAATTAGTGTAATATGTTGTAGTGGTCAGGGTGTCAGTACAATGAATTGTGGGGGCTGGGCCTGGGGGTGCGAGGGGTAAACCTTTTATCTTGAATACATAACATAGCAGGAAAACAAAAACGTAGAATCAACGTTACTTTGTAATTAATCGTATTTGAGAAATATAAAAATGCCTGAACCCATGCACATTTTTGCTCGTCACTTTAGGAAGGAATGATATCGTAGCTGCACTGATAAAACCAAGAATGTGAGAATTTTTCGATCGTTGACTTCACATCATATAAAATTTTATTCACTGATGCATAACACAGATACAACTTGATGTAAATGTTATGTATAGTAAAGATTATAACAGTCTGATGTAATTGCAGAAGTGATTCTCTGATGAAGTTTAATTTTTAAATAGTGATAATTCAAACTACGAAATTTCGCCTTCGTGGTTTTGACATTGCGGGGACGATATGCACCCCCCAAAATTAATTTCTGGGTACTAATGGTCTTTAGATTTTTTTGTAGTAACACAAACATTACTCTTGAATAATCGCAAAAGTAATGCATTTAAACACGAGCTTTTCCAAATTACGAAATTGATGAAAAAAATTATGGTTTGCTGTAGAGGTATGTACTGATCAGGCTTGATTCTGGTATGAAGAAAGTGAAGATGAAAAGTACTGTAATGGGCCAGCTCTTTAACTATGTTATGCTATAAATAATTATTATCATTCCGTCACTAACGAGTTCTACGCAATTCGAGTAAATGCTGACGTACCGCCATCTGTCGAACTATTTGAAAGGTAAAAACTATATCGCGCACCTTTCGTTACTATATTTTGGCTGGGCCTAATAACGTTTAGAAATATTCCAGTAGCGGTTCATGCCGCTAAAAATGTTCGCGCTGCTATTCCCTCCCAGCAAAGACCTTGGAATTGGGATTCAATGGGCTCAGCCTCACCATTCGCGGTATAAAAAAAAAAAAAAAAAAAAAAAAAAAAAGGCTAATGCTACTCCAGATGTTCTCCGTAATTACATACAAATTTATATGAATCGTAATTAATTTTCTTCACCTTTTTAGCGTCAGTGATTACCTTAATGCCCTTTTTTGTTGTACTAGTTAAATTTATAACCATATATTCGATAAAATGTTAGGCTTAATATTTTGCAAAATATCATCGTCATCATCATTGTCAACTATTATCTATCCGCTGCTGGATGAAAGTTTCTTCCGCAACGGTCTGTATTGTGCCAGTCTCTTGCATGTTACTGCCGCGTACTTTCGAATTTCATCCACCCATCTCCCATGTGGTCTTCTTCTGTGTCTTTTCCTGTCCTTTGGAATCCTGTCTAAAATTTCGGTTGTCCACCGATGGTCTGTCCTTCTGGCAACATGTCTAGCCCATTGCCATTTCAGAGATTTTACTCTGATCACGATGTCTTCCACTCTTGTCATTTTCTTGATGTAGGAATTCCTTTTCTTATCTCTCCTGGTTACAACAAGCATGCACCTCTCCATGCTACTTTGAGTTGTCTGCAGCCTTTGGATGTCTTTTTTAGTTAAGGTCCACTTCTCTGGACCATACGTAAGCACTGGAAGGATGCACTGATCAAACACTTTTCTTTAAAGACATAATGGCATATTACTCTTGAAAACTATACTGTTCCTTCCAAAAGCTTTCCAGGCAAGTTTAATATACGCCGATTAATTTCTTCATCAATGTCTTCGTATAAGACCCCCAAATCATGGGGGCTGGGAGAAGGGAGCGCCCTAATAAGGTGCTCTCGCACGACGTCCCCTCCCCATACACGAACTTTGTTGCAACACATCTACACACTGTTCACCACACCCAAAATAAACACCTGGACATGGTTCACTGAGGTTTACACACACTCCCACCACGGCCCAACAAGCAACACCAGACAAACCCCCGAGTCATACAGATCCTCTGAAGAACTCGAAAGGACCCGCACACAAAGAGCTGGCGAGGTTACCTAGAACGGCGGGTGGAGCCCGAAGGTACACCCGGAACGTCCATGTAGGCGGACAAAAATCCCCTTCAGAGGTGACCAAGTGACAGCAACCCGGACGGGAGACTGTCAGAGAGGACACCGGGTCGACGGGTGCACCAAGGCACTCACACGATCCATGGCAGGTGCCTCCCCGGTCTACTACCACACGGAACCGGCACACCACAAACAGCAAATACACAACACCCTCCCTTCAGATACCATCCATTCATACCACATCATAAGAGAAAGAGCAGAGACATAACCAAAACACTCACTCCCCCCGACTCACACAGGCTCCTGCCGTCTCGGTCAGCGGCCAGCACCGCCGACCTCGACCGGAGAGAAAACCGATAAAACCTCCACATCAATGATACCCTCATTTGATATCTGCTGTCCAGGGCCGGCCCTAGTAGTTCTCCCCCCCCCCCCCCAACAAACATCAAACACATTCTCGCGCAGTACTATATATAGACCTCCTTTTTATATAGACCTATTCTAAATAATCTGTCAATTAACTGTCCATTACAAAAAATCTCTGCAATTTTTTGCAATGCTTTATTTTGGTTGTAAAGAGATCTACAGTTTTAATATTTGTGAATAAAACCAGACATGATTGGTTTTATTTTAAGAAAGAATAAGAAGAAAAAACACAACAAACATACAGACATTGAAATATAATCTAAGCATAATCTTACAAATTAAAATGCTACGATTGAAAATATACAATACAAAAATAATGATTGAATACACACCTTAGTTAAAAAATACTCTTCTTGCCTTCGCACTGTAAACTCCTTTATTACTTCACTATAATCCAGCGATTCAGCTATCTGATGCTCAACAGATATAGCTGCTAGACCACTTAGGCGTGACTCAAACATTGCTGACCTTAGATACGTTTTTATGAGTTTAAGTTTCGAAAAACTTCTTTCTCCTCTGGCCACTGTCACAGGTAGTGTTAATAATATTCTTAGAACAACACTAACATTAGGCGCAAACCCATACTCTTTTATTACTTTTAAAGTCTCTACAGGTGTACTCTTAGGTATCACAATAGTTGAAAGCACTTCACTTCATCTTTTAAATCAACAAAACTTATGTCTTTGGATTCACCGTGAGCTAAAGCATTGCTCAGTTTAGTGCATTTATCCGATAAAACTTCAGGTGACATGTCTTTAATTTTACTCACATCATACAGAAAACCGAAAAGTTCACTATGACTCTTAATTTGTTGGAATCTTTCACTTAACGCACTAATGGTGATGTCTAAAACTTTAAAGTAAAAATCAACCTTATACCGCATCTCTGGGTCGTCTATGGATTCATCTCTTGCCTTTGCCTCATAATCAAATTGTTCCTTAATATTTCTCCTTCTAGCTTGTACTGTGCCCCCAATTTTTGGGGTTTTCATGTCTAATTTAGTAGCTAGTTCCTTGGCGTTCATAAATATCCTTGAAATGTAAAATTGCTTCTGACAGACATGAAATTGTCTCTTGTCTTTTCAAGTAAACTGACAGCTTTTGTTACTTCCACGTCAATACCTTGCAAAGTTTTGTTGACAATATTAATATGAAGTAATATGTCATACCATACTATTACTACGCAACCCCCGCAGTGTGGGGGTGTCCTCTCGTTTCTCCGAATATTGTTTCCCCTAAACAGGTGGTTCGTTGAGGCCCATTCTCCCTATGTATATATATTCCTGGTTCCCCTAATATTGTTATTGAAATTCCTGTTTCCTCTAATATAGTTTTGTCCAGAAGTTACAATTCCCGTTTACCCTAATAGTTCAGTCAAAGTTACGATTAATTCCACAGCGACTCGTTCGGTTCTTATTTATATTGGTATTTCTATTTGAATTTTCAAAGAAAGAGTGTCATGCCTTTCTTTATATATACAGATTGCATACATATATTTTGCCCTATCTGGTAGGCAGAAGTATAGCTACAATGACATTTATATACTGTTTGACATAGAACAAAAAACTTAAAAACACTCACGGCATTGAGAATAAGATACATTGTAATAATTTGTTGAATAACTAATTAAATCAGCATTTATTAAGCATTGAATGGCATTCAGCAACAGTATTTACTAAGTTACCTCGTATCTGTTAAATTAAATCCAACAGATGACATAAAATGAATTAAACTACATTTTTCATTAATATATATTCGTTTGTCAACTTCATTATTTTTTCATTGATTTTCTTGTATTTCAATTTGAGGCGTGGAGGCCGGTTTCCAACGTCAAGCAAAGCCATCTGATTTTTAAAATTGGCATGCTGGGTTTTTAATTGGTTGATGAATTGGTACACATATCCATTTATAGCACACATAGATTGACCTTATTTTGCCTGAATAATTTCAACGGTGAAATCCATTATTTTTTTTACTACTAACCAAGAAAACTTGAATTCTAATAAACCAACGCTAAAGCGCTAACTGCCGTACGAAATCCTTGCCCGTAATGGTATTGCACGGCGTTTCTTGTTTGAAACTGTCCGAAGTTGTAGTACGATGTTGTTTACAAATGACCTTTTCTCACTCCAACCTCAAAGAAAGAGTTGATGGAAATCGAGTAAGCCGGCAGAGAGAAGGCAAAAAGAACCTTAGGGAAAGATTAAGCATTAGGGGAAACGGAGGGGAACCTTAGGGAAAAATTAAGCATTAGGGGAAACGGAGGGAAACCTTAGAGCAAGATTATGCATTAGGAGAAACGGAGGGGAACCTTAGGTAAAGATTATGCATTAGGGGAAACGGAGGGGAACCTTAAGGCAAGATTATGCATTAGGGGAAACGGTGAGGAACCTTAGGGCAAGACTATGCATTAGGGGAAACGGAGAGGAACCTTATGGCAAGATTATGCGTTACGAGGAAACGGAGAGGAACCTTAGGTCAAGATTATGCATTAGGAGAAACGGAGGGGGACCTTAGGTAAAGATTATGCATTAGGGAAACGGAGGGGAACCTTAGGGCAAGATTATGCATTAGGGGAAACGGTGAGGAACCTTAGGGCAAGACTATGCATTAGGGGAACCTTAGGGCAAGACTATGCATTAGGGGAACCTTAGGGCAAGACTATGCATTAGGGGAACCTTAGGGCAAGATTATGCGTTACGAGGAAACGGAGGGGAACTTTAGGTCAAGATTATGCATTGGGGAAACGGAGGGGAACCTTAAGGCAAGATTATGCATTAGTGGAAACGGAGGGGAACCTTAGGGCAAGATTATGCGTTACGAGGAAACGGAGGGGAACCTTAGGTCAAGATTATGCATTGGGGAAACGGAGGGAACCTTAAGGCAAGATTATGCATTAGGGGAAACGGAGGGGAACCTTAGGGCAAGATTATGCGTTACGGGAAAACGGAGAGGGGAACCTTAGGGCAAGATTATGCATTAGGTGAAACGGAGGGGAACCTTAGGTCAAGATTATGCATTAGGGGAAACGGAGGGGAATCTTAAGGCAAGATTATGCATTAGGGGAAACGGAGGTGAACCTTAAGGCAATATTATGCATTAGGGGAAACGGAGGGAAACCATAGGGCAAGATTATGCATTAGGAGAAACGAATGGGAAACATAGGGGAACCTTAGTTCAAGATTATGCACTAGGGAAAACGGAGGGGAACTTTAGGTCAAGATTATGCATTAGGGGAAACGGAGGGTAACCTTAGGGCAAGATTATGCATTAGGGGAAACGGAGGGGAACCTTAGGGCAAGACTATGCATTAGGGGAACCTTAGGGCAAGATTATGCGTTACGAGGAAACGGAGGGGAACTTTAGGTCAAGATTATGCATTGGGGAAACGGAGGGTAACCTTAGGGCAAGATTATGCATTAGGGGAAACGGAGGGGAACCTTAGGGCAAGATTATGCATTAGGGGAAACGGAGGGGAACCTTAGGGCAAGATTATGCGTTACGAGGAAACGGAGGGGAACCTTAGGTCAAGATTATGCATTGGGGAAACGGAGGGGAACCTTAAGGCAAGATTATGCATTAGGGGAAACGGAGGGGAACCTTAGGGCAAGATTATGCGTTACGGGAAAACGGAGGGGAACCTTAGGGCAAGATTATGCATTAGGTGAAACGGAGGGGAACCTTAGGTCAAGATTATGCATTAGGGGAAACGGAGGGGAATCTTAAGGCAAGATTATGCATTAGGGGAAACGGAGGTGAACCTTAAGGCAATATTATGCATTAGGGGAAACGGAGGGAAACCATAGGGCAAGATTATGCATTAGGAGAAACGAATGGGAAACATAGGGGAACCTTAGTTCAAGATTATGCACTAGGAAAACGGAGGGGAACTTTAGGTCAAGATTATGCATTAGGGGAAACGGAGGGTAACCTTAGGGCAAGATTATGCATTAGGGGAAACGGAGGGGAACCTTAGGGCAAGATTATGCATTAGGGGAAACGGAGGGGAACCTTAGGGCAAGATTATGCGTTACGGGAAAACGGAGGGGAACCTTAGGGCAAGATTATGCATTAGGTGAAACGGAGGGGAACCTTAGGTCAAGATTATGCATTAGGGGAAACGGAGGGGAATCTTAAGGCAAGATTATGCATTAGGGGAAACGGAGGTGAACCTTAAGGCAATATTATGCATTAGGGAAACGGAGGGAAACCTTAGGGCAAGATTATGCATTAGGGGAAACGGAGGGGAATCTTAAGGCAAGATTATGCATTAGGGGAAACGGAGGTGAACCTTAAGGCAATATTATGCATTAGGGGAAACGGAGGGAAACCTTAGGTCAAGATTATGCATTAGGGGAAACGGAGGTGAACCTTAAGGCAATATTATGCATTAGGGGAAACGGAGGGAAACCTTAGGGCAAGATTATGCATTAGGGGAAACGGAGGGGAATCTTAAGGCAAGATTATGCATTAGGGGAAACGGAGGTGAACCTTAAGGCAATATTATGCATTAGGGGAAACGGAGGGAAACCTTAGGGCAAGATTATGCATTAGGGGAAACGGAGGGGAATCTTAAGGCAAGATTATGCATTAGGGGAAACGGAGGTGAACCTTAATGCAATATTATGCATTAGGGGAAACGGAGGGAAACCTTAGGTCAAGATTATGCATTAGGGGAAACGGAGGTGAACCTTAAGGCAATATTATGCATTAGGGGAAACGGAGGTGAACCTTAAGGCAATATTATGCATTAGGGGAAACGGAGGGAAACCTTAGGGCAAGATTATGCATTAGGGGAAACGGAGGGGAATCTTAAGGCAAGATTATGCATTAGGGGAAACGGAGGTGAACCTTAATGCAATATTATGCATTAGGGGAAACGGAGGGAAACCTTAGGTCAAGATTATGCATTAGGGGAAACGGAGGTGAACCTTAAGGCAATATTATGCATTAGGGGAAACGGAGGGAAACCTCAGGTCAAGATTATGCATTAGGGGAAACGGAGGGGAATCTTAAGGCAATATTATGCATTAGGGGAAACGGAGGGAAACCTTAGGGCAAGATTATGCATTAGGAGAAACGAATGGGAAACATAGGGGAACCTTAGTTCAAGATTATGCACTAGGGAAAACGGAGGGGAACTTTAGGTCAAGATTATGCATTAGGGGAAACGGAGGGTAACCTTAGGGCAAGATTATGCATTAGGGGAAACGGAGGGTAACCTTAGGGCAAGATTATGCATTAGGGGAAACGGAGGGTAACCTTAGGGCAAGATTATGCATTAGGGGAAACGGAGGGTAACCTTAGGGCAAGATTATGCATTAGGGGAAACGGAGGGGAACCGGTTAAAAGGGCCTCTGATATCAGCAAAAATATTTTGCAAAATATTTGCGAAAAACTTCGTATGAAACTTGTTACAGAAAAAGCCAAAAATTAAGGCATCTGTGAATGAAATATAAAGACGAAAGGCATTTCTTCTTTTTCAGTAAATACGTCAAATCTTTAGAAATCATTTCCGTTGCTTTATTTCATCAAAACTGGATGACGGTAAAGCAGCTTTTCAAGGGATCAGTAAATACGTCAAATCTACAGAAATCATTTCCGAGGCTTTATTTCATCAAAACCGGATGACGGGAAAGCAGCTTTTCAAGGGATCAGAAAATCCGTCAAATCTTCAGAAATCATTTCCGAGGCTTTATTTCATCAAAACCGGATGACGGGAAAGCAGCTTTTCAAGGGATCAGAAAATCCGTCAAATCTTCAGAAATCATTTCCGAGGCTTTATTTCATCAAAACCGGATGACGGGAAAGCAGCTTTTCAAGGGATCAGTAAATACGTCAAATCTTCAGAAATCATTTCCGAGGCTTTATTTCATCAAAACCGGATGACGGGAAAGCAGCTTTTCAAGGGATCAGTAAATACGTCAAATCTTCAGAAATCATTTCCGAGGCTTTATTTCATCAAAACCGGATGACGGGAAAACAGCTTTTCAAGGGATCAGAAAATCCGTCAAATCTTCAGAAATCATTTCCGAGGCTTTATTTCATCAAAACCGGATGACGGGAAAGCAGCTTTTCAAGAGATCTCGAAGCCCCTTTTCACAGCCCTTGCAATGGTTTCTACGCATCTATGTACAAGAGAATGTGTAAGAAATATCAGTTCAACGACTGAAATTTTTATTCTAATGAATATAATGTGTACAGTTCTTTGCACTTAATAAAGAATATAATGAACTAAAAGGTGTTCTTCGTGTAAGCAAAAACTCAGAGACCTGTATCGTTTTTTTATAACAATTTTTTTATTATGTGCAAAACATTGTGGCATTATGTTAAGCGTGTTTTTTATATTCCAGAGAAAATGATTTAAGTAGTTTCACGTTCTTTGCGCTAGAGTTTTTATTCGTTACTTAGTTATTTTCTTACTTACGTTGTGACATTTCGTATAAATCGGGAAAGTTGTTAGACACTGTCACACGCCAGTTGTATGTTTGTGTGTGCAATTGTCAGGCATTTCAAGAAGCTGGCCTTCTTTAAAATAATAGTTTTCCAAAATAATAATAATTTATTAGACACTGTCACCCGGCAGTTGCATGTTTGTGTGTGCAATTGTCAGGCATTTCAAGAAGCTGGCCTTACTTCTTTAAAATAATAGTTTTCCAAAATAATAATAATTTATTAGACACTGTCACCCGGCAGTTGCATGTTTGTGTGTGCAATTGTAAGGCATTTCAAGAAGCTGGCCTTACTTCTTTAAAATAATAGTTTTCCAAAATAATAATAATTTATTAGACACTGTCACCCGGCAGTTGCATGTTTGTGTGTGCAATTGTAAGGCATTTCAAGAAGCTGGGTTTATTTCTTTAAAATAATAATTTTGCAAAATAATAATAATTTATTAGACACTGTTACCCGGCAGTTGCCTGTTTGTGTGTGCAATTGTCAGGCATTTCAAGAAGCTGGCCTTACTTCTTTAAAATAATAGTTTTCCAAAATAATAATAATTTATTAGACACTGTCACCCGGCAGTTGCATGTTTGTGTGTGCAATTGTCAGGCATTTCAAGAAGCTGGCCTTACTTCTTTAAAATAATAGTTTTCCAAAATAATAATAATTTATTAGACACTGTCACCCGGCAGTTGCATGTTTGTGTGTGCAATTGTCAGGCATTTCAAGAAGCTGGCCTTACTTCTTTAAAATAATAGTTTTCCAAAATAATAATAATTTATTAGACACTGTCACCCGGCAGTTGCATGTTTGTGTGTGCAATTGTAAGGCATTTCAAGAAGCTGGGTTTATTTCTTTAAAATAATAATTTTGCAAAATAATAATAATTTATTAGACACTGTCACCCGGCAGTTGCATGTTTGTGTGTGCAATTGTAAGGCATTTCAAGAAGCTGGCCTTACTTCTTTAAAATAATAGTTTTCCAAAATAATAATAATTTATTAGACACTGTCACCCGGCAGTTGCATGTTTGTGTGTGCAATTGTCAGGCATTTCAAGAAGCTGGCCTTACTTCTTTAAAATAATAGTTTTCCAAAATAATAATAATTTATTAAACACTGTCACCCGGCAGTTGCATGTTTGTGTGTGCAATTGTAAGGCATTTCAAGAAGCTGGGTTTATTTCTTTAAAATAATAATTTTGCAAAATAATAATAATTTATTAGACACTGTCACCCGGCAGTTGCATGTTTGTGTGTGCAATTGTAAGGCATTTCAAGAAGCTGGGTTTATTTCTTTAAAATAATAATTTTGCAAAATAATAATAATTTATTAGACACTGTCACCCGGCAGTTGCATGTTTGTGTGTGCAATTGTAAGGCATTTCAAGAAGCTGGGTTTATTTCTTTAAAATAATAATTTTGCAAAATAATAATAATTTATTAGACACTGTCACCCGGCAGTTGCCTGTTTGTGTGTGCAATTGTCAGGCATTTCAAGAAGCTGGCCTTACTTCTTTAAAATAATAGTTTTCCAAAATAATAATAATTTATTAGACACTGTCACCCGGCAGTTGCCTGTTTGTGTGTGCAATTGTCAGGCATTTCAAGAAGCTGGGTTTATTTCTTTAAAATAATAGTTTTCCAAAATAATAATAATTTATTAGACACTGTCACCCGGCAGTTGCCTGTTTGTGTGTGCAATTGTAAGGCATTTCAAGAAGCTGGCCTTATTTCTTTAAAATAATAGTTTTCCAAAATAATAATAATTTATTAGACACTGTCACCCGGCAGTTGCCTGTTTGTGTGTGCAATTGTAAGGCATTTCAAGAAGCTGGGTTTATTTCTTTAAAATAATAGTTTTCCAAAATAATAATAATTTATTAGACACTGTCACCCGGCAGTTGCCTGTTTGTGTGTGCAATTGTAAGGCATTTCAAGAAGCTGGCCTTACTTCTTTAAAATAATAATTTTGCAAAATAATAATAATTTATTAGACACTGTCACCCGGCAGTTGCATGTTTGTGTGTGCAATTGTAAGGCATTTCAAGAAGCTGGCCTTACTTCTTTAAAATAATAGTTTTCCAAAATAATAATAATTTATTAGACACTGTCACCAGGCAGTTGCCTGTTTGTGTGTGCAATTGTCAGGCATTTCAAGAAGCTGGCCTTACTTCTTTAAAATAATAGTTTTCCAAAATAATAATAATTTATTAGACACTGTCACCCGGCAGTTGCATGTTTGTGTGTGCAATTGTCAGGCATTTCAAGAAGCTGGCCTTACTTCTTTAAAATAATAGTTTTCCAAAATAATAATAATTTATTAGACACTGTCACCCGGCAGTTGCATGTTTGTGTGTGCAATTGTAAGGCATTTCAAGAAGCTGGGTTTATTTCTTTAAAATAATAATTTTTGCAAAATAATAATAATTTATTAGACACTGTCACCCGGCAGTTGCATGTTTGTGTGTGCAATTGTAAGGCATTTCAAGAAGCTGGGTTTATTTCTTTAAAATAATAATTTTTGCAAAATAATAATAATTTATTAGACACTGTCACCCGGCAGTTGCATGTTTGTGTGTGCAATTGTAAGGCATTTCAAGAAGCTGGCCTTACTTCTTTAAAATAATAGTTTTCCAAAATAATAATAATTTATTAGACACTGTCACCCGGCAGTTGCATGTTTGTGTGTGCAATTGTCAGGCATTTCAAGAAGCTGGCCTTACTTCTTTAAAATAATAGTTTTCCAAAATAATAATAATTTATTAGACACTGTCACCCGGCAGTTGCATGTTTGTGTGTGCAATTGTCAGGCATTTCAAGAAGCTGGCCTTACTTCTTTAAAATAATAGTTTTCCAAAATAATAATAATTTATTAGACACTGTCACCCGGCAGTTGCATGTTTGTGTGTGCAATTGTAAGGCATTTCAAGAAGCTGGGTTTATTTCTTTAAAATAATAATTTTGCAAAATAATAATAATTTATTAGACACTGTCACCCGGCAGTTGCATGTTTGTGTGTGCAATTGTAAGGCATTTCAAGAAGCTGGGTTTATTTCTTTAAAATAATAATTTTGCAAAATAATAATAATTTATTAGACACTGTCACCCGGCAGTTGCATGTTTGTGTGTGCAATTGTAAGGCATTTCAAGAAGCTGGGTTTATTTCTTTAAAATAATAATTTTGCAAAATAATAATAATTTATTAGACACTGTCACCCGGCAGTTGCATGTTTGTGTGTGCAATTGTAAGGCATTTCAAGAAGCTGGGTTTATTTCTTTAAAATAATAATTTTGCAAAATAATAATAATTTATTAGACACTGTCACCCGGCAGTTGCATGTTTGTGTGTGCAATTGTAAGGCATTTCAAGAAGCTGGGTTTATTTCTTTAAAATAATAATTTTGCAAAATAATAATAATTTATTAGACACTGTCACCCGGCAGTTGCCTGTTTGTGTGTGCAATTGTCAGGCATTTCAAGAAGCTGGCCTTACTTCTTTAAAATAATAGTTTTCCAAAATAATAATAATTTATTAGACACTGTCACCCGGCAGTTGCCTGTTTGTGTGTGCAATTGTCAGGCATTTCAAGAAGCTGGCCTTACTTCTTTAAAATAATAGTTTTCCAAAATAATAATAATTTATTAGACACTGTCACCCGGCAGTTGCCTGTTTGTGTGTGCAATTGTCAGGCATTTCAAGAAGCTGGCCTTACTTCTTTAAAATAATAGTTTTCCAAAATAATAATAATTTATTAGACACTGTCACCCGGCAGTTGCCTGTTTGTGTGTGCAATTGTCAGGCATTTCAAGAAGCTGGCCTTACTTCTTTAAAATAATAGTTTTCCAAAATAATAATAATTTATTAGACACTGTCACCCGGCAGTTGCATGTTTGTGTGTGCAATTGTAAGGCATTTCAAGAAGCTGGCCTTATTTCTTTAAAATAATAGTTTTCCAAAATAATAATAATTTATTAGACACTGTCACCCGGCAGTTGCATGTTTGTGTGTGCAATTGTAAGGCATTTCAAGAAGCTGGCCTTACTTCTTTAAAATAATAGTTTTCCAAAATAATAATAATTTATTAGACACTGTCACCCGGCAGTTGCATGTTTGTGTGTGCAATTGTAAGGCATTTCAAGAAGCTGGCCTTATTTCTTTAAAATAATAGTTTTGCAAAATAATAATAATTTATTAGACACTGTCACCCGGCAGTTGCCTGTTTGTGTGTGCAATTGTCAGGCATTTCAAGAAGCTGGCCTTACTTCTTTAAAATAATAGTTTTCCAAAATAATAATAATTTATTAGACACTGTCACCCGGCAGTTGCATGTTTGTGTGTGCAATTGTCAGGCATTTCAAGAAGCTGGCCTTACTTCTTTAAAATAATAGTTTTCCAAAATAATAATAATTTATTAGACACTGTCACCCGGCAGTTGCATGTTTGTGTGTGCAATTGTAAGGCATTTCAAGAAGCTGGGTTTATTTCTTTAAAATAATAATTTTGCAAAATAATAATAATTTATTAGACACTGTCACCCGGCAGTTGCATGTTTGTGTGTGCAATTGTAAGGCATTTCAAGAAGCTGGGTTTATTTCTTTAAAATAATAATTTTGCAAAATAATAATAATTTATTAGACACTGTCACCCGGCAGTTGCATGTTTGTGTGTGCAATTGTAAGGCATTTCAAGAAGCTGGGTTTATTTCTTTAAAATAATAATTTTGCAAAATAATAATAATTTATTAGACACTGTCACCCGGCAGTTGCATGTTTGTGTGTGCAATTGTAAGGCATTTCAAGAAGCTGGCCTTACTTCTTTAAAATAATAGTTTTCCAAAATAATAATAATTTATTAGACACTGTCACCCGGCAGTTGCATGTTTGTGTGTGCAATTGTCAGGCATTTCAAGAAGCTGGCCTTACTTCTTTAAAATAATAGTTTTCCAAAATAATAATAATTTATTAGACACTGTCACCCGGCAGTTGCATGTTTGTGTGTGCAATTGTCAGGCATTTCAAGAAGCTGGCCTTACTTCTTTAAAATAATAGTTTTCCAAAATAATAATAATTTATTAGACACTGTCACCCGGCAGTTGCATGTTTGTGTGTGCAATTGTAAGGCATTTCAAGAAGCTGGGTTTATTTCTTTAAAATAATAATTTTGCAAAATAATAATAATTTATTAGACACTGTCACCCGGCAGTTGCATGTTTGTGTGTGCAATTGTAAGGCATTTCAAGAAGCTGGGTTTATTTCTTTAAAATAATAATTTTGCAAAATAATAATAATTTATTAGACACTGTCACCCGGCAGTTGCATGTTTGTGTGTGCAATTGTAAGGCATTTCAAGAAGCTGGCCTTACTTCTTTAAAATAATAGTTTTCCAAAATAATAATAATTTATTAGACACTGTCACCAGGCAGTTGCCTGTTTGTGTGTGCAATTGTCAGGCATTTCAAGAAGCTGGCCTTACTTCTTTAAAATAATAGTTTTCCAAAATAATAATAATTTATTAGACACTGTCACCCGGCAGTTGCATGTTTGTGTGTGCAATTGTCAGGCATTTCAAGAAGCTGGCCTTACTTCTTTAAAATAATAGTTTTCCAAAATAATAATAATTTATTAGACACTGTCACCCGGCAGTTGCATGTTTGTGTGTGCAATTGTAAGGCATTTCAAGAAGCTGGGTTTATTTCTTTAAAATAATAATTTTGCAAAATAATAATAATTTATTAGACACTGTCACCCGGCAGTTGCATGTTTGTGTGTGCAATTGTAAGGCATTTCAAGAAGCTGGGTTTATTTCTTTAAAATAATAATTTTGCAAAATAATAATAATTTATTAGACACTGTCACCCGGCAGTTGCATGTTTGTGTGTGCAATTGTAAGGCATTTCAAGAAGCTGGGTTTATTTCTTTAAAATAATAATTTTGCAAAATAATAATAATTTATTAGACACTGTCACCCGGCAGTTGCATGTTTGTGTGTGCAATTGTAAGGCATTTCAAGAAGCTGGGTTTATTTCTTTAAAATAATAATTTTGCAAAATAATAATAATTTATTAGACACTGTCACCCGGCAGTTGCATGTTTGTGTGTGCAATTGTAAGGCATTTCAAGAAGCTGGCCTTACTTCTTTAAAATAATAGTTTTCCAAAATAATAATAATTTATTAGACACTGTCACCCGGCAGTTGCCTGTTTGTGTGTGCAATTGTCAGGCATTTCAAGAAGCTGGGTTTATTTCTTTAAAATAATAATTTTCCAAAATAATAATAATTTATTAGACACTGTCACCCGGCAGTTGCATGTTTGTGTGTGCAATTGTCAGGCATTTCAAGAAGCTGGCCTTACTTCTTTAAAATAATAGTTTTCCAAAATAATAATAATTTATTAGACACTGTCACCCGGCAGTTGCCTGTTTGTGTGTGCAATTGTCAGGCATTTCAAGAAGCTGGCCTTACTTCTTTAAAATAATAGTTTTCCAAAATAATAATAATTTATTAGACACTGTCACCCGGCAGTTGCATGTTTGTGTGTGCAATTGTCAGGCATTTCAAGAAGCTGGCCTTACTTCTTTAAAATAATAGTTTTCCAAAATAATAATAATTTATTAGACACTGTCACCCGGCAGTTGCATGTTTGTGTGTGCAATTGTAAGGCATTTCAAGAAGCTGGCTTATTTCTTTAAAATAATAATTTTGCAAAATAATAATAATTTATTAGACACTGTCACCCGGCAGTTGCATGTTTGTGTGTGCAATTGTCAGGCATTTCAAGAAGCTGGCCTTACTTCTTTAAAATAATAGTTTTCCAAAATAATAATAATTTATTAGACACTGTCACCCGGCAGTTGCATGTTTGTGTGTGCAATTGTAAGGCATTTCAAGAAGCTGGGTTTATTTCTTTAAAATAATAATTTTGCAAAATAATAATAATTTATTAGACACTGTCACCCGGCAGTTGCATGTTTGTGTGTGCAATTGTAAGGCATTTCAAGAAGCTGGGTTTATTTCTTTAAAATAATAGTTTTCCAAAATAATAATAATTTATTAGACACTGTCACCCGGCAGTTGCATGTTTGTGTGTGCAATTGTAAGGCATTTCAAGAAGCTGGGTTTATTTCTTTAAAATAATAATTTTGCAAAATAATAATAATTTATTAGACACTGTCACCCGGCAGTTGCATGTTTGTGTGTGCAATTGTAAGGCATTTCAAGAAGCTGGGTTTATTTCTTTAAAATAATAATTTTGCAAAATAATAATAATTTATTAGACACTGTCACCCGGCAGTTGCATGTTTGTGTGTGCAATTGTAAGGCATTTCAAGAAGCTGGCCTTACTTCTTTAAAATAATAGTTTTCCAAAATAATAATAATTTATTAGACACTGTCACCAGGCAGTTGCCTGTTTGTGTGTGCAATTGTCAGGCATTTCAAGAAGCTGGCCTTACTTCTTTAAAATAATAGTTTTCCAAAATAATAATAATTTATTAGACACTGTCACCCGGCAGTTGCATGTTTGTGTGTGCAATTGTAAGGCATTTCAAGAAGCTGGGTTTATTTCTTTAAAATAATAATTTTCCAAAATAATAATAATTTATTAGACACTGTCACCCGGCAGTTGCATGTTTGTGTGTGCAATTGTAAGGCATTTCAAGAAGCTGGGTTTATTTCTTTAAAATAATAATTTTGCAAAATAATAATAATTTATTAGACACTGTCACCCGGCAGTTGCATGTTTGTGTGTGCAATTGTAAGGCATTTCAAGAAGCTGGGTTTATTTCTTTAAAATAATAATTTTGCAAAATAATAATAATTTATTAGACACTGTCACCCGGCAGTTGCATGTTTGTGTGTGCAATTGTAAGGCATTTCAAGAAGCTGGGTTTATTTCTTTAAAATAATAATTTTGCAAAATAATAATAATTTATTAGACACTGTCACCCGGCAGTTGCATGTTTGTGTGTGCAATTGTAAGGCATTTGTGTGTGCAATTGTAAGGCATTTCAAAATAATAATAATTTATTGCAAGAGCCGGCAGTTGCATAATAATTTATTGCAATTGTAAGGCATTTCAAGAAGCTGGGTTTATTTCTTTAAAATAATAATTTTGCAAAATAATAATAATTTATTAGACACTGTCACCCGGCAGTTGCATGTTTGTGTGTGCAATTGTAAGGCATTTCAAGAAGCTGGGTTTACTTCTTTAAAATAATAATTTTGCAAAATAATAATAATTTATTAGACACTGTCACCCGGCAGTTGCCTGTTTGTGTGTGCAATTGTCAGGCATTTCAAGAAGCTGGCCTTATTTCTTTAAAATAATAGTTTTCCAAAATAATAATAATTTATTAGACACTGTCACCCGGCAGTTGCCATGTTTGTGTGTGCAATTGTAAGGCATTTCAAGAAGCTGGCCTTACTTCTTTAAAATAATAGTTTTCCAAAATAATAATAATTTATTAGACACTGTCACCCGGCAGTTGCCTGTTTGTGTGTGCAATTGTCAGGCATTTCAAGAAGCTGGGTTTACTTCTTTAAAATAATAGTTTTCCAAAATAATAATAATTTATTAGACACTGTCACCCGGCAGTTTGCAGTGTGCAATTGTGCATTTCAAGAAGCTGGCAATAATAGTTTTCCAAAATAATAATAAATATTAGGCATTTCAAAATAATAATAATTTATTAGACACTGTCAAGTTGCCTGTTTGTGTGTGCAATTGTAAGGCATTTCAAGAAGCTGGTTTACTTCTTTAAAATAATAGTTTTCCAAAATAATAATAATTTATTAGACACTGTCACCCGGCAGTTGCATGTTTGTGTGTGCAATTGTAAGGCATTTCAAGAAGCTGGGTTTATTTCTTTAAAATAATAATTTTGCAAAATAATAATAATTTATTAGACACTGTCACCCGGCAGTTGCATGTTTGTGTGTGCAATTGTAAGGCATTTCAAGAAGCTGGGTTTATTTCTTTAAAATAATAATTTTGCAAAATAATAATAATTTATTAGACACTGTCACCCGGCAGTTGCATGTTTGTGTGTGCAATTGTAAGGCATTTCAAGAAGCTGGGTTTATTTCTTTAAAATAATAATTTTGCAAAATAATAATAATTTATTAGACACTGTCACCCGGCAGTTGCATGTTTGTGTGTGCAATTGTAAGGCATTTCAAGAAGCTGGCCTTACTTCTTTAAAATAATAGTTTTCCAAAATAATAATAATTTATTAGACACTGTCACCAGGCAGTTGCCTGTTTGTGTGTGCAATTGTCAGGCATTTCAAGAAGCTGGGTTTACTTCTTTAAAATAATAGTTTTCCAAAATAATAATAATTTATTAGACACTGTCACCCGGCAGTTGCATGTTTGTGTGTGCAATTGTAAGGCATTTCAAGAAGCTGGGTTTATTTCTTTAAAATAATAATTTTGCAAAATAATAATAATTTATTAGACACTGTCACCCGGCAGTTGCCTGTTTGTGTGTGCAATTGTCAGGCATTTCAAGAAGCTGGTTTATTTCTTTAAAATAATAGTTTTCCAAAATAATAATAATTTATTAGACACTGTCACCCGGCAGTTGCATGTTTGTGTGTGCAATTGTCAGGCATTTCAAGAAGCTGGCCTTATTTCTTTAAAATAATAATTTTCCAAAATAATAATAATTTATTAGACACTGTCACCCGGCAGTTGCCTGTTTGTGTGTGCAATTGTCAGGCATTTCAAGAAGCTGGCCTTACTTCTTTTAAAATAATAGTTTTCCAAAATAATAATAATTTATTAGACACTGTCACCCGGCAGTTGCATGTTTGTGTGTGCAATTGTAAGGCATTTCAAGAAGCTGGGTTTATTTCTTTAAAATAATAATTTTGCAAAATAATAATAATTTATTAGACACTGTCACCCGGCAGTTGCCATGTTTGTGTGTGCAATTGTAAGGCATTTCAAGAAGCTGGCTTTAAAATAATAGTTTTCCAAAATAATAATAATTTATTAGACACTGTCACCCGGCAGTTGCCTGTTTGTGTGTGCAATTGTCAGGCATTTCAAGAAGCTGGCCTTACTTCTTTAAAATAATAGTTTTCAAAATAATAATAATTTATTAGACACTGTCACCCGGCAGTTGCATGTTTGTGTGTGCAATTGTAAGGCATTTCAAGAACTAAAGACACTGGGCAGTTTTCCAAAATAATAATAATTTATTAGACACTGTCAAGTTGCCTGTTTGTGTGTGCAATTGTCAGGCATTTCAAGAAGCTGGCCTTACTTCTTTAAAATAATAGTTTTCCAAAATAATAATAATTTATTAGACACTGTCACCCGGCAGTTGCCTGTTTGTGTGTGCAATTGTCAGGCATTTCAAGAAGCTGGGTTTATTTCTTTAAAATAATAGTTTTCCAAAATAATAATAATTTATTAGACACTGTCACCCGGCAGTTGCCTGTTTGTGTGTGCAATTGTAAGGCATTTCAAGAAGCTGGGTTTATTTCTTTAAAATAATAATTTTGCAAAATAATAATAATTTATTAGACACTGTCACCCGGCAGTTGCATGTTTGTGTGTGCAATTGTAAGGCATTTCAAGAAGCTGGCCTTACTTCTTTAAAATAATAGTTTTCCAAAATAATAATAATTTATTAGACACTGTCACCCGGCAGTTGCATGTTTGTGTGTGCAATTGTAAGGCATTTCAAGAAGCTGGCCTTACTTCTTTAAAATAATAGTTTTCCAAAATAATAATAATTTATTAGACACTGTCACCCGGCAGTTGCCTGTTTGTGTGTGCAATTGTCAGGCATTTCAAGAAGCTGGCCTTACTTCTTTAAAATAATAGTTTTCCAAAATAATAATAATTTATTAGACACTGTCACCCGGCAGTTGCATGTTTGTGTGTGCAATTGTCAGGCATTTCAAGAAGCTGGCCTTACTTCTTTAAAATAATAGTTTTCCAAAATAATAATAATTTATTAGACACTGTCACCCGGCAGTTGCCTGTTTGTGTGTGCAATTGTCAGGCATTTCAAGAAGCTGGCCTTACTTCTTTAAAATAATAGTTTTCCAAAATAATAATAATTTATTAGACACTGTCACCCGGCAGTTGCATGTTTGTGTGTGCAATTGTCAGGCATTTCAAGAAGCTGGCCTTACTTCTTTAAAATAATAGTTTTCCAAAATAATAATAATTTATTAGACACTGTCACCCGGCAGTTGCATGTTTGTGTGTGCAATTGTAAGGCATTTCAAGAAGCTGGGTTTATTTCTTTAAAATAATAATTTTGCAAAATAATAATAATTTATTAGACACTGTCACCCGGCAGTTGCATGTTTGTGTGTGCAATTGTAAGGCATTTCAAGAAGCTGGCCTTACTTCTTTAAAATAATAGTTTTCCAAAATAATAATAATTTATTAGACACTGTCACCCGGCAGTTGCATGTTTGTGTGTGCAATTGTCAGGCATTTCAAGAAGCTGGCCTTACTTCTTTAAAATAATAGTTTTCCAAAATAATAATAATTTATTAGACACTGTCACCCGGCAGTTGCATGTTTGTGTGTGCAATTGTAAGGCATTTCAAGAAGCTGGCAATTGTTTTCTTTAAAATAATAGTTTTGCAAAATAATAATAATTTATTAGACACTGTCACCCGGCAGTTGCATGTTTGTGTGTGCAATTGTCAGGCATTTCAAGAAGCTGGCCTTATTTCTTTAAAATAATAGTTTTCCAAAATAATAATAATTTATTAGACACTGTCACCCGGCAGTTGCATGTTTGTGTGTGCAATTGTAAGGCATTTCAAGAAGCTGGGTTTATTTCTTTAAAATAATAATTTTCCAAAATAATAATAATTTATTAGACACTGTCACCCGGCAGTTGCATGTTTGTGTGTGCAATTGTAAGGCATTTCAAGAAGCTGGGTTTATTTCTTTAAAATAATAATTTTGCAAAATAATAATAATTTATTAGACACTGTCACCCGGCAGTTGCATGTTTGTGTGTGCAATTGTAAGGCATTTCAAGAAGCTGGGTTTATTTCTTTAAAATAATAATTTTGCAAAATAATAATAATTTATTAGACACTGTCACCCGGCAGTTGCATGTTTGTGTGTGCAATTGTCAGGCATTTCAAGAAGCTGGCCTTACTTCTTTAAAATAATAGTTTTCCAAAATAATAATAATTTATTAGACACTGTCACCCGGCAGTTGCCTGTTTGTGTGTGCAATTGTCAGGCATTTCAAGAAGCTGGCCTTACTTCTTTAAAATAATAATTTTGCAAAATAATAATAATTTATTAGACACTGTCACCCGGCAGTTGCATGTTTGTGTGTGCAATTGTAAGGCATTTCAAGAAGCTGGGTTTATTTCTTTAAAATAATAATTTTGCAAAATAATAATAATTTATTAGACACTGTCACCCGGCAGTTGCATGTTTGTGTGTGCAATTGTAAGGCATTTCAAGAAGCTGGGTTTATTTCTTTAAAATAATAATTTTGCAAAATAATAATAATTTATTAGACACTGTCACCCGGCAGTTGCATGTTTGTGTGTGCAATTGTAAGGCATTTCAAGAAGCTGGGTTTATTTCTTTAAAATAATAGTTTTCCAAAATAATAATAATTTATTAGACACTGTCACCCGGCAGTTGCATGTTTGTGTGTGCAATTGTCAGGCATTTCAAGAAGCTGGCCTTACTTCTTTAAAATAATAGTTTTCCAAAATAATAATAATTTATTAGACACTGTCACCCGGCAGTTGCATGTTTGTGTGTGCAATTGTAAGGCATTTCAAGAAGCTGGGTTTATTTCTTTAAAATAATAATTTTGCAAAATAATAATAATTTATTAGACACTGTCACCCGGCAGTTGCATGTTTGTGTGTGCAATTGTAAGGCATTTCAAGAAGCTGGGTTTATTTCTTTAAAATAATAATTTTGCAAAATAATAATAATTTATTAGACACTGTCACCCGGCAGTTGCATGTTTGTGTGTGCAATTGTAAGGCATTTCAAGAAGCTGGGTTTATTTCTTTAAAATAATAATTTTGCAAAATAATAATAATTTATTAGACACTGTCACCCGGCAGTTGCATGTTTGTGTGTGCAATTGTAAGGCATTTCAAGAAGCTGGCCTTACTTCTTTAAAATAATAGTTTTCCAAAATAATAATAATTTATTAGACACTGTCACCCGGCAGTTGCCTGTTTGTGTGTGCAATTGTCAGGCATTTCAAGAAGCTGGGTTTATTTCTTTAAAATAATAATTTTGCAAAATAATAATAATTTATTAGACACTGTCACCCGGCAGTTGCATGTTTGTGTGTGCAATTGTAAGGCATTTCAAGAAGCTGGGTTTATTTCTTTAAAATAATAATTTTGCAAAATAATAATAATTTATTAGACACTGTCACCCGGCAGTTGCATGTTTGTGTGTGCAATTGTAAGGCATTTCAAGAAGCTGGGTTTATTTCTTTAAAATAATAATTTTGCAAAATAATAATAATTTATTAGACACTGTCACCCGGCAGTTGCATGTTTGTGTGTGCAATTGTAAGGCATTTCAAGAAGCTGGGTTTATTTCTTTAAAATAATAATTTTGCAAAATAATAATAATTTATTAGACACTGTCACCCGGCAGTTGCATGTTTGTGTGTGCAATTGTAAGGCATTTCAAGAAGCTGGCCTTACTTCTTTAAAATAATAGTTTTCCAAAATAATAATAATTTATTAGACACTGTCACCAGGCAGTTGCCTGTTTGTGTGTGCAATTGTCAGGCATTTCAAGAAGCTGGCCTTACTTCTTTAAAATAATAGTTTTCCAAAATAATAATAATTTATTAGACACTGTCACCCGGCAGTTGCATGTTTGTGTGTGCAATTGTCAGGCATTTCAAGAAGCTGGCCTTACTTCTTTAAAATAATAGTTTTCCAAAATAATAATAATTTATTAGACACTGTCACCCGGCAGTTGCATGTTTGTGTGTGCAATTGTAAGGCATTTCAAGAAGCTGGGTTTATTTCTTTAAAATAATAATTTTCCAAAATAATAATAATTTATTAGACACTGTCACCCGGCAGTTGCATGTTTGTGTGTGCAATTGTAAGGCATTTCAAGAAGCTGGGTTTATTTCTTTAAAATAATAATTTTTGCAAAATAATAATAATTTATTAGACACTGTCACCCGGCAGTTGCATGTTTGTGTGTGCAATTGTAAGGCATTTCAAGAAGCTGGGTTTATTTCTTTAAAATAATAATTTTGCAAAATAATAATAATTTATTAGACACTGTCACCCGGCAGTTGCATGTTTGTGTGTGCAATTGTAAGGCATTTCAAGAAGCTGGGTTTATTTCTTTAAAATAATAATTTTGCAAAATAATAATAATTTATTAGACACTGTCACCCGGCAGTTGCATGTTTGTGTGTGCAATTGTAAGGCATTTCAAGAAGCTGGCCTTACTTCTTTAAAATAATAGTTTTCCAAAATAATAATAATTTATTAGACACTGTCACCCGGCAGTTGCCTGTTTGTGTGTGCAATTGTCAGGCATTTCAAGAAGCTGGGTTTATTTCTTTAAAATAATAATTTTGCAAAATAATAATAATTTATTAGACACTGTCACCCGGCAGTTGCCTGTTTGTGTGTGCAATTGTCAGGCATTTCAAGAAGCTGGCCTTACTTCTTTAAAATAATAGTTTTCCAAAATAATAATAATTTATTAGACACTGTCACCCGGCAGTTGCCTGTTTGTGTGTGCAATTGTCAGGCATTTCAAGAAGCTGGGTTTATTTCTTTAAAATAATAGTTTTCCAAAATAATAATAATTTATTAGACACTGTCACCCGGCAGTTGCCTGTTTGTGTGTGCAATTGTAAGGCATTTCAAGAAGCTGGGTTTATTTCTTTAAAATAATAATTTTGCAAAATAATAATAATTTATTAGACACTGTCACCCGGCAGTTGCCTGTTTGTGTGTGCAATTGTCAGGCATTTCAAGAAGCTGGCCTTACTTCTTTAAAATAATAGTTTTCCAAAATAATAATAATTTATTAGACACTGTCACCCGGCAGTTGCATGTTTGTGTGTGCAATTGTAAGGCATTTCAAGAAGCTGGCCTTACTTCTTTAAAATAATAGTTTTCCAAAATAATAATAATTTATTAGACACTGTCACCAGGCAGTTGCCTGTTTGTGTGTGCAATTGTCAGGCATTTCAAGAAGCTGGCCTTACTTCTTTGAAATAATAGTTTTCCAAAATAATAATAATTTATTAGACACTGTCACCCGGCAGTTGCATGTTTGTGTGTGCAATTGTAAGGCATTTCAAGAAGCTGGCCTTACTTCTTTAAAATAATAGTTTTCCAAAATAATAATAATTTATTAGACACTGTCACCCGGCAGTTGCATGTTTGTGTGTGCAATTGTAAGGCATTTCAAGAAGCTGGGTTTATTTCTTTAAAATAATAATTTTGCAAAATAATAATAATTTATTAGACACTGTCACCCGGCAGTTGCATGTTTGTGTGTGCAATTGTAAGGCATTTCAAGAAGCTGGGTTTATTTCTTTAAAATAATAATTTTGCAAAATAATAATAATTTATTAGACACTGTCACCCGGCAGTTGCATGTTTGTGTGTGCAATTGTAAGGCATTTCAAGAAGCTGGGTTTATTTCTTTAAAATAATAATTTTGCAAAATAATAATAATTTATTAGACACTGTCACCCGGCAGTTGCATGTTTGTGTGTGCAATTGTAAGGCATTTCAAGAAGCTGGGTTTATTTCTTTAAAATAATAATTTTGCAAAATAATAATAATTTATTAGACACTGTCACCCGGCAGTTGCATGTTTGTGTGTGCAATTGTAAGGCATTTCAAGAAGCTGGCCTTACTTCTTTAAAATAATAGTTTTCCAAAATAATAATAATTTATTAGACACTGTCACCCGGCAGTTGCCTGTTTGTGTGTGCAATTGTCAGGCATTTCAAGAAGCTGGGTTTATTTCTTTAAAATAATAATTTTGCAAAATAATAATAATTTATTAGACACTGTCACCCGGCAGTTGCCTGTTTGTGTGTGCAATTGTCAGGCATTTCAAGAAGCTGGCCTTACTTCTTTAAAATAATAGTTTTCCAAAATAATAATAATTTATTAGACACTGTCACCCGGCAGTTGCCTGTTTGTGTGTGCAATTGTCAGGCATTTCAAGAAGCTGGGTTTATTTCTTTAAAATAATAGTTTTCCAAAATAATAATAATTTATTAGACACTGTCACCCGGCAGTTGCCTGTTTGTGTGTGCAATTGTAAGGCATTTCAAGAAGCTGGGTTTATTTCTTTAAAATAATAATTTTGCAAAATAATATTAATTTATTAGACACTGTCACCCGGCAGTTGCCTGTTTGTGTGTGCAATTGTCAGGCATTTCAAGAAGCTGGCCTTACTTCTTTAAAATAATAGTTTTCCAAAATAATAATAATTTATTAGACACTGTCACCCGGCAGTTGCCTGTTTGTGTGTGCAATTGTAAGGCATTTCAAGAAGCTGGCCTTACTTCTTTAAAATAATAGTTTTCCAAAATAATAATAATTTATTAGACACTGTCACCAGGCAGTTGCCTGTTTGTGTGTGCAATTGTCAGGCATTTCAAGAAGCTGGGTTTATTTCTTTAAAATAATAATTTTGCAAAATAATAATAATTTATTAGACACTGTCACCCGGCAGTTGCATGTTTGTGTGTGCAATTGTAAGGCATTTCAAGAAGCTGGCCTTACTTCTTTAAAATAATAGTTTTCCAAAATAATAATAATTTATTAGACACTGTCACCCGGCAGTTGCATGTTTGTGTGTGCAATTGTAAGGCATTTCAAGAAGCTGGCCTTACTTCTTTAAAATAATAGTTTTCCAAAATAATAATAATTTATTAGACACTGTCACCCGGCAGTTGCCTGTTTGTGTGTGCAATTGTCAGGCATTTCAAGAAGCTGGCCTTACTTCTTTAAAATAATAGTTTTCCAAAATAATAATAATTTATTAGACACTGTCACCCGGCAGTTGCATGTTTGTGTGTGCAATTGTAAGGCATTTCAAGAAGCTGGGTTTATTTCTTTAAAATAATAGTTTTGCAAAATAATAATAATTTATTAGACACTGTCACCCGGCAGTTGCATGTTTGTGTGTGCAATTGTAAGGCATTTCAAGAAGCTGGGTTTATTTCTTTAAAATAATAATTTTGCAAAATAATAATAATTTATTAGACACTGTCACCCGGCAGTTGCATGTTTGTGTGTGCAATTGTAAGGCATTTCAAGAAGCTGGGTTTATTTCTTTAAAATAATAATTTTGCAAAATAATAATAATTTGTTAGACACTGTCACCCGGCAGTTGCATGTTTGTGTGTGCAATTGTAAGGCATTTCAAGAAGCTGGGTTTATTTCTTTAAAATAATAATTTTGCAAAATAATAATAATTTATTAGACACTGTCACCCGGCAGTTGCATGTTTGTGTGTGCAATTGTCAGGCATTTCAAGAAGCTGGCCTTACTTCTTTAAAATAATAGTTTTCCAAAATAATAATAATTTATTAGACACTGTCACCCGGCAGTTGCATGTTTGTGTGTGCAATTGTCAGGCATTTCAAGAAGCTGGCCTTACTTCTTTAAAATAATAGTTTTCCAAAATAATAATAATTTATTAGACACTGTCACCCGGCAGTTGCATGTTTGTGTGTGCAATTGTCAGGCATTTCAAGAAGCTGGCCTTACTTCTTTAAAATAATAGTTTTCCAAAATAATAATAATTTATTAGACACTGTCACCCGGCAGTTGCATGTTTGTGTGTGCAATTGTCAGGCATTTCAAGAAGCTGGCCTTACTTCTTTAAAATAATAGTTTTCCAAAATAATAATAATTTATTAGACACTGTCACCCGGCAGTTGCATGTTTGTGTGTGCAATTGTCAGGCATTTCAAGAAGCTGGCCTTACTTCTTTAAAATAATAGTTTTCCAAAATAATAATAATTTTTTAGACACTGTCACCCGGCAGTTGCCTGTTTGTGTGTGCAATTGTCAGGCATTTCAAGAAGCTGGCCTTACTTCTTTAAAATAATAGTTTTCCAAAATAATAATAATTTATTAGACACTGTCACCCGGCAGTTGCCTGTTTGTGTGTGCAATTGTCAGGCATTTCAAGAAGCTGGCCTTACTTCTTTAAAATAATAGTTTTCCAAAATAATAATAATTTATTAGACACTGTCACCCGGCAGTTGCATGTTTGTGTGTGCAATTATAAGGCATTTCAAGAAGCTGGCCTTACTTCTTTAAAATAATAGTTTTCCAAAATAATAATAATTTATTAGACACTGTCACCCGGCAGTTGCATGTTTGTGTGTGCAATTGTAAGGCATTTCAAGAAGCTGGCCTTACTTCTTTAAAATAATAGTTTTCCAAAATAATAATAATTTATTAGACACTGTCACCCGGCAGTTGCATGTTTGTGTGTGCAATTGTAAGGCATTTCAAGAAGCTGGCCTTACTTCTTTAAAATAATAGTTTTCCAAAATAATAATAATTTATTAGACACTGTCACCCGGCAGTTGCATGTTTGTGTGTGCAATTGTAAGGCATTTCAAGAAGCTGGCCTTACTTCTTTAAAATAATAGTTTTCCAAAATAATAATAATTTATTAGACACTGTCACCCGGCAGTTGCATGTTTGTGTGTGCAATTGTAAGGCATTTCAAGAAGCTGGGTTTATTTCTTTAAAATAATAATTTTGCAAAATAATAATAATTTATTAGACACTGTCACCCGGCAGTTGCATGTTTGTGTGTGCAATTGTAAGACATTTCAAGAAGCTGGGTTTATTTCTTTAAAATAATAATTTTGCAAAATAATAATAATTTATTAGACACTGTCACCCGGCAGTTGCATGTTTGTGTGTGCAATTGTAAGGCATTTCAAGAAGCTGGGTTTATTTCTTTAAAATAATAATTTTGCAAAATAATAATAATTTATTAGACACTGTCACCCGGCAGTTGCATGTTTGTGTGTGCAATTGTAAGGCATTTCAAGAAGCTGGGTTTATTTCTTTAAAATAATAATTTTGCAAAATAATAATAATTTATTAGACACTGTCACCCGGCAGTTGCATGTTTGTGTGTGCAATTGTAAGGCATTTCAAGAAGCTGGGTTTATTTCTTTAAAATAATAATTTTGCAAAATAATAATAAGTTATTAGACACTGTCACCCGGCAGTTGCATGTTTGTGTGTGCAATTGTAAGGCACTTCAAGAAGCTGACCTTGCTTTAAAATAATAAATTTGGCTTAATATGATTAACTTTGACGTAGGTATGTTGTAAATTTTTTTTTCGAGTGTAGTATCAGTGTTAATATAATAGATAAGAAAAGAAAAAAGCCCTATTGTCTTCGTATAAGACCCCCAAATCATGGGGGCTGGGAGAAGGGAGCGCCCTAATGTGCTCTCGCACGACGTCCCCTCCCCATACACGAACTTTGTTGCAACACATCTTCACACTGTTCATCACGCCCAAAATAAACACCTGGACATGGTTCACTGATGTTTATACACACTCCCACCACGGCCCATAAATAAAGTTTTTTTTTATGATGGACCATAAATAAAGGTTTTTTTATGATGAGGACAAGAAAATTCTAAATACATCAGAAACACTAAACAGTGGGATGTTTTTAATGCGTAAAAACATTTTCTAAAAAACTTAGTGGGGAGCAACTCCACAAGAAAAGAATAAAAATTAGTAAATGTAAAAGTATGATACAACTTTGCGAAAAATTAGATCAGAGCAAGAAGTTAAACAAAAAATAATTCCAAGATTGGAGGTATAAAGTGGAACAAGCCTACAGAGAAAGAGGGAGGGCGAATGCCCACATAGCCAATGAAAAACAAAATCAGTGCTGAGAAGGATATTAATCAGGGAATAAAGGGAATTAAAAAAATAGTACTAGAAAGGATCAGGTGAATGTACCTGAAGAAGCCACCGATATTATTATTATTATTTTTTTTAGATTATTACAAAACTCTTCTGGTCAAGGGTGAAACTAAAGGGAATCAAGTTAATTATGACTTTGAGGAAGAGCTCAGGAGAGTAAAAATCTCGACAAGAAATTTAAAGCAAAGGAGGTGAGAAAAACAATATTCTCCCTCCTTAATGGCTCCACACCTGGCAAGGATGGGTTTCCCATCGAATTCCATAAAGAACTTGAGATTCCATAGGCAACTGTCCCCTACATTTTTTAACACCGTGTTATTTGGTGGGAGGAACACCCTCTCCATGAAAGAAGGAGTTTAAAACAAAAGGAACAGCAAGGGTGGAGATCCATTTCCATCCTTAATACTGGCTGTAAGATATTCAAGAAACTTCTCGTGAGCAGGATTGGGGAATATCTTCCCAAGATTCTCAATAATAGTCAAGCCTGCGACGTGAAGGGACGTAATATCCAAAATAACATCACAGGTCTCAAATATATTATTCAATATCTTAAAAAAAAGGGAATTAAAGCAATTATGGTCTCCTTAGAACAGAAGGCCTTTGATGTTATTAGTCGAAATTTCGTCTTTGGGGTTCTTAAGAGGTATAATATACCTAATAAAGTTATAAAAGTTCTAGCCGACACTTATGACAATAACGCCTGTAAACTCATATTCCAAGAGAAACTTAACAAGAGAATCAAAGTTGAAAGGGGAATTAGGCAAGGTTGCTTCCTATCCCCTATTCTATATACGCTCTGCATAAACCTGTATCTAAATATGATGGACAAGGACGAAAGTCTTTGTGGAATACCTATGCCAGGTGGCAAAGGCAAAACTATTAAACATATGGCTTATGCTGATGACCTGGTGGTTTTTGTTAAGAAACAGAAAGATGCACACAAGGTTTATAAATTATATAAAAAAATTAGTGACCTATCTGGCTCTGCCTTAAAATCATTCAAAAACCAGGTCTCTTGTCTTTGGCCGATGGGACAATTTAGACGAGAGGCTTGGAGGCATAAATGAGGACCTTAAAGTACTGGGAATCACTTTTAATCGGGATGGCATTAGTTTGATGAATTACTGTGAAGAAGCGATTACGCACATTAAGAACTTTGCCAATATATTCAAAGAAGAAGAGACCTCCTACTTTGCTAAATCACAGATAGTGAATGCTATTTTTTATCCTAAATTCATGTATACTTTCTACTCAAGCAGCCCTAAACAGGACTTTCTGAAAAGACTGGAGAGAATGGCATTCGGTTTTCTGTGGGATAGCAAACGTGATGAAATTAAGAGGGCTACCATGTATAATCATGTAAAGGAGGGAGGTGTTGCTATGAAAAATCCCTTCATCTTAGCTAAAATCTGTCTGATTAAAGGATTCCACAACATGATGACTGACTTTGAGCACATTGCTCACAATTGCATAAGTTATCTTGCTGGGAATCAGTACAAAACGTTCACTGGAAAGGAGAATTGCAAGCCCTTTTGATTTCATTCTTAGTAAAGAGATTGTGGATCTTTGTAAAGAAATTGTTAAATTCAAGGAAAAATGTAATATTACGAAAATAAACTTAAAAAACTATATAATGCATATTATAATACCAATTTAGAAATTAAAATAGGTAAAAATAAGTCCCAAGAAGCCTGGGATAATATGAGCTTCATGAAACTTCAACCCAAGATTACAAATCTTAATTTTAAGATTGCCCATAACATAGTCCCCACTATGGATTGGTGCAAAAGACTTTCTTTTCGTTCCTAATGATAAATTCCCACGTTGTGATGAGGTTGAAACAATAACTCATCTTTTTATACGTTGTAAGGAAAACAAGGAAATTTGGGAGTAATTAAGCAAATATTGGAGCCTGATCACTGTTCTTTGTCTTCGTAAAGGACCCCCAAATCATGGGGCTGGGAGAGGGGAGCGCCCTAATGTGCTCTCGCACGACGTCCTCTCCCCCATACACGAACTTTGTTGCAACACATCTTCACACTGTTCACCACGCCCAAAATAAACACCTGGACATAGTTCACTGAGGTTTACACACACTCCCACCACGACCCAAGAAGCAACACCAGACAAACCCCCGAGTCATACAGATCCTCTGAAGAACTCGAAAGGACCCGCACACAAAGAGCCGGCGAGGTCACCTAGAACGGCGGGTGCAGCCCGAAGGTACACCCGGAACGTCCATGTAGGCGGACAAAAGTCCCCTTCAGAGGTGACCAAGTGACAGCGACCCGGACGGGAGACTGTCATAGAGGACATCGGGCCGACGGGTGCACCAAGGCACTCACAGGACCCATGGCAGGTGCCTCCCCGGCCTACTTCCACACGGAACCGGCACACCACAAACAGCAAATACACAACACCCTCCCTTCAGATACCATCCATTCATACCACATCATAAGGGAAAGAGCAGAGACAGAACCAAAACACTCACTCACCCCGACTCACACAGGCTCCTGCCGTCTCGGTCGGCGGCCAGCACCGCCGACCTCGAACGGAGAGAAGACAGATTAAACCGCCGATGAAAGGGTCGGAGGCTAACCTCCACACCCTTCATCAAACACAAGTCAAAAACATAACACTAGAAAAAGCCCAACACTCCCCGAGAGATCCCTCGGGGTTCAAAGGCCAAAACTAAGGGGGTAAGTTACCCCAATGAAAGGTGTAGTTGTTCTTGGTCCCGGTAACAATCCGAGGCCAAGTCCCTAACCGATACCTAAAGGCTCGGCCGGTTAAAGTGCGAGCGTCCACTCTCGCCCTGTCTCGGAGCTCACACTTGACTTGAAGGATAACCGTTGTCGGAGAGAAGCCTGAGTTAGCCGTCCGGGAATGCAGAACCCTGTTCCTCTCCCTCCACATCTTATAACAGACCTCGGTGATAATCCTCTTCCAGACCTCCCTGCCCGCCGCCGGGGCAGGATGTTGATAAAACACATTAGCCGGGTGAAACTGGAGGGCGTCAAGCCTTTTGTGCCAAGCCCAAGTCCAGATTACCTGCCAAACCTGGTGCGCCATGGGGCAGACCCAAAAGAGATGGAGCCTGTCCTCAATTCCCGCACACGAAAGGCATCTATCGGAAGAGATGCCACCCCATCGAAACTGCCTACTCCTGGTTGGAAGGACATTGTGGGCCAACCGCCACCTAAAGTCCCTCTTCTTGCAGTCCACACCCGTCGAGTGAATGCTCATCCAAGCCTCTCTCATACAGAAGTTCCTAGGAACGTGGAAATCTTTGACGACGTGTTCCCTAGTCCTAGGGAGCAGGTCAATGTAGATGTGCTGCGTGTTCTTCCCGGCGCGGTCAGCTTTCGCAAAGTCCTGCAGGCGACCTCCAAGCTGGTAAGACCTATGCATCCTCTCGCGCCGGGGGCCAACAAATCTGTAGCCGGGAACGTATTTGGTCGAGTCTCACCCCGTGAAATAGGAGGCCAAAGGTCCACACGGGTGTTCGGCGACCAGGGCTCCCTTCACACTCTTAAACTGGAGTGCACTGGGCCATGTCGGAAGGTGCTTGACTTCCAAAACCCCCTCCGACCTGGGACAGTATAGGACCGCCCGAGACACCTCTTCGGTCTTCTTCCCGGCCCAAATGAAGCCAAAGACCGCTCTCTCCATCTGCTTCATGAGACTTCCGGGTGGGGACTCAATTTCCTCGGCAACAGTGCATTTCGAAACCAGAAGCGCATTAGCAAACTTGGCCCGATTCACTCTTGAAATGCTCACCTCCTGCCACCGTTCTTGCTACTTGTTCATCTCCGCCAGAACTTTACCCCAGGTGCTCACGTGGACCCCTTCCTTAGTAAACTGGATACCGAGTATCCGAACGGGTCTATCGGTCACAGCTAAACCTGTAACCGCTGAACTCTCCCATTTGCCCCAGAGCATAACACTCGACTTCTCCTCATTGAGACGGGCACCGGTCGCAATGCAGTACTCAGCGAAAGCATCTCGCATCCCGTTCAAGCTCCTTTCCGAGTCGACGAAGAAGGAGACATCATCTGCGTACGCAAGGTGCTTCAACGACACCCTAATCCCCTGGACCGGAAAACCCCCTAACACTATCCATCTTGGCAACTCTTCTCAAAAGGGTCTCCAAGACCAAAACAAACAAAAGGCGGAGAGAGAGGACATCCCTGCCTCACTCCTCTTTGAACCTCAAAGAGGGGGAGAGACGACCGGCAATAATGGCTCTCCCGGAGAGATCTCTGTACAACGCCCCAATCGCACTTCGGACAAATACTCCGAAGCCGTGGGCTTCTAACAATCTTCCGACAAACTCGTGCGATACCCTATCGAACGCCTTGCTGTGGTCTGACAAGAAGAGCCCCATCTTAATGCCCTTCTCGCCCAGGTAAGTGATAGCGTCTCGTATGCACCTAGTATTCCATTGCATCCGGCGGCCCCCGATACCACACGTCTGGTTAGCACCAATGAGATGAACGGCCACCTTAGCAAACCTGCTATTGATGACCCTCGCAAGGATCTTATAGTCCACTGTGACGAGAGACACCAGTATCCAACCACTTAACTCCCTCGACGGGGCGTCGGGGTCTTGCACAGAAAAGTGGCCATGCTCCTCTGCATGATCCCCGGCATACGACCCACCTGCACAATCTCGTTGTACACCCTGGTAAGCCAGAGTGTACAACTGTTCTTGACACAGAAAATATCTTGCAACATACCTCAGTCAATATATATATATATATATATATATATATATATATATATATATATATATATATAGTTCCTCCAGTCCTTCCAGCAGAAGTTGCACATGCAATCAAGAACATGAAGCGGGGAAAAGCTCCAGGAGAAGATGGAATTACTGTAGACATCATACAAGAAGCAAGTGGAGAAATCGAAACAGTACTCGCCCAAATTTTCACTCGATGCCTTAATGAGGGGAAGATTCCTGAGGATTGGAACACCGCTACAATGATCCTGCTACATAAGAAAGGTGACATTGAGGATCTTGGAAACTACAGACCTATCAGCCTCCTATCAGTATTTTTAAAATCTTCACTAAAGTTCTTTCACACCGCTTGAAGGTAACACTGGACATGGCTCAACCGAGAGAACAAGCTGGATTCAGGAGTGGCTACAGCACAATAGATCATATCCACGTGCTGAGAGAACTAATTGAAAGAGCGAGGGAATATGAACTTCCATTGTGCATGGCTTTTATCGATTATGAAAAAGCCTTTGATTCGGTGAAACCATCAGCAGTTACAATGGCTCTGAAAACCTGTGGTATTGAAGATGCATACATTAATATTATTAATAACATCTATGAAAATGCAAGTGCAAAGATTAGGCTGTTTGAAAATACAACACACCTAAAAATTGGAAAAGGAGTGAGACAAGGTGACACCATATCTCCGAAGCTCTTTAATGCCACATTGGAGGGTGTTTTTCAGTCGCTGAGCTGGGAAAACAAGGGGATAAAGATTAATGGAGATTATCTAACCCACCTTCGTTTTGCTGATGACGTAGTCATTTTTGCAACTACCCCATCAGAGCTGCAGAGTATGATCCAGGAACTTGCTGACAAGAGTAAAGAAGTGGGATTAAAAATGAACTTTCAGAAGACAAAAGTGATGTTCAATGCTTTTACAAGAAATGAAGATTTATCGATTGATGGAGAAAAGCTGGAGATAACAGACACGTACGTTTATCTTGGACAGCAGATATCAAGTGAGGGTCACATTGATGAAGAAATTAATCGGCGTACAAAACTTGCCTGGAGAGCTTTTGGAAGAAACAGCATAATTTTCAAGAGCAATTTGCCATTATGTCTTAAAAGAAAAGTGTTTGATCAATGCATCCTTCCAGTGCTTACGTATGGTGCAGAGACGTGGATCTTAACTAAAAGAGACATACAAAGGCTGCAGACAACTCAAAGCAGCATGGAGAGGCGCATACTTGTTGTAACCAGGAGAGATAAGAAGAGGAACTCGTGGATCCGAAAGATGACAAGAGTGGAAGACATCATGATCAGAGTTAAATCCCTGAAATGGCAATGGCCAGAAGGACAGATCATCGATGGACAGCCGAAATTTTAGATTGGATTCCAAGGGACAGGAAAAGACCCAGAAGAAGACCACATGGGAGATGGGTGGATGAAATTCGAAAGTATGCAGGGGTGATCATCATCATTGTCAACCATTATCAATCCACTGCTGGACGAAGGTCTCCCCAAGTTTCCTCCACAACGGTCTGTCTTGTGCCAGTCTCCTCCATGTCACTCCCGCATACTTTCGAATTTCATCCACCCATCTCCATGTGGTCTTCTGGGTCTTTTCCTGTCCCTTGGAATCCAATCTAAAATTTTGGCTGTCCATCGATGGTCTGTCCTTCTGGCAGTATGTCCAGCCCATTGCCATTTCAGGGATTTACCTCTGATCATGATTTCTTCCACTCTTGTCATTTTTCGGATCCACGATTTCCTCTTCTTATCTCTCCTGGTTGCACCAAGCATGCACCTGTCCATGCTTCTTTGAGTTATCTGCAGCCTTTGTATGTCTCTTTTAGTTAAGGTCCACGTCTCTGCACCATACGCAAGCACTGGAAGGATGCATTGATCAAACACTTTTCTTTTAAGACATAATGGCATATGGCTCTTGAAAATTATGCTGTTTCTTCCAAAAGCTCTCCAGGCAAGTTTTGTACGCCGATTAATTTCTTCATCAATGTGACCCTCACTTGATATCTGCTGTCCAAGATAAACGTGCGTGTCTGTTATCTCCAGCTTTTCTGCATCAATCGATAAATCTTCATTTTTTGTAAAAGCATTGAACGTCACTTTTGTCTTCTGAAAGTTCATTTTTAATCCCACTTCTTTACTCTTGTCAGCAAGTTCCTGGATCATACTCTGCAGCTCTGATGGGGTAGTTGCAAAAATTACTACGTCATCAGCAAAACGAAGGTGGGTTAGATAATCTCCATTAATCTTTATTCTCTTGTTTTCCCAGCTTAGAGACTGAAATACACCCTCCAATGTGGCATTAAAGAGCTTTGGAGATATGGAGCTTTGGACCTTGCCTGACTCCCTTTCCAATTTTTATGTGTGTTGTATTTTCAAACAGCCGAATCTTTGCACTTGCATTTTCATAGATGTTATTAATAATATTAATGTATGCATGTTCAATACCGCAGGATTTCAGAGCCGTGGTAACTGCTGATGGTTTCACCGAATCAAAGGCTTTTTCATAATCGATAAAAGCTATGCACAATGGAAGTTCATATTCCCTCGCTCTTTCAATTAGTTCTCTCAGTACGTGGATATGATCTATTGTGCTGTAGCCACTCCTGAATCCAGCTTGTTCTCTCGGTTGAGCCATGTCCAGTGTTACCTTCAAGCGGTGTGAAAAAACTTTAGTGAAAATTTTATAAACCACTGATAGGAGGCTGATAGGTCTGTAGTTCCTGAGATCCTCAATGTCACCTTTTTTATGTAGCAGGATCATTGTAGCATTGTTCCAATCCTCAGGAATCTTCCCTTCATTAAGGCATGGAGTGAAAATTTGGGTGAGTACTGTTTCGATTTCTCCACTTGCTTCTTGTATGATGTCTACAGTAATTCCATCTTCTCCTGGAGCTTTTCCCCGTTTCATGTTCTTGATTGCATGTGCAACTTCTGCTGGAAGGACTGGAAGAACTCTGATACTGGTACCTTTCATGATGTCTGGAGTACATGTATCATCCCTTTCATATAATTTGGAGTAGAAATCTTTCACTCTTGTCAAAATTTTGCCTCTATTTCTTGTTACAGAACCATCTTCATTTCTCAGTGCCATAATCTGTTTTCTTCCCTTAATGAGATGTCCCTTTGCTATCTTTAGGCTTTGGTTGTTTTCAATTGCTTTCCTCACTAGTTCACAGTTGAATTTCCTTACGTCTTCAGTGATACTTTTTCGTTCTGCCTTGCATAGCTCTATATATTCCACTTTGGAAGTCACATCTTCTTTAGTTGTCCTCATCTCTCTTCTTTTTTGCATCAACATTTTGGCTTTTCCTGATAATTTGTTCACATGCAACTTGTTCTTAGACCCAGCTAATTTTGTTGCTGTTTCCATAAGAGCTTTGGTTACTTTTCTGTTAACTTCAGAAATATCCACTTCTTCCGATGTTAGGCCTTCTAAAGCAGAGAACCTGTTCTTCAGTTCCAACTTGAAGGTATTGTGGTGTTTTTTAAAGTTGGTTATGTTTATTTTTTTGTTTGCCTTATGAGCTTGCCACGTTCAAGTTTAGTGTTGAGGTGCATCTTACATCTCACCAATCTATGGTCACTACCTGTGTTGAACTTGTTTAGCACACTGCAGTCTTCTAAGACGAATTTTTTGTTACACATAATAAAATCAATTTCACTTGTCGTCCCATTTGGATGTCTCCATGTCCATTTCCTTTGTGGCTTTTTCTTGAAAAAGGAGTTCAAGATGCAAAACCCTTCTGCCTCGGCAAACTCTGTGAGAGTATTTCCAAGCTGGTTTCTGTTACCATGACCGATTTACCTACTGAAGTTTCATTCTGTTGCCGTTGCCCTATTTTTGCATTGAAATCTCCCATAATTATCTTCAAGTGCGGCTTACCTTTATTATTTAGATTTCAAATTTCCTCATAAAATTCTTCAATTTCTTCTTCAGGATGACTTGTCGTGGGTGCATAAGTTTGAATAATCTGAGCCTTGTACCTTCTCGAGAGTTGGATAACGAGTCGTGCAGCTCTGTCAGAGGAACTTTCAACTTCTACAACTTTATCCTTCAGTTTCTTGTTTATTATAAATCCAACACCACTAGTTCTGCCAGTATCTGTCCCACGATAGTAGAAGAGATGTCCACTTTTCAGTTCAATGAGATCTCCTTTTCTCCTTACCTCACATAGCCCGACGATGTCCCACTTGATCATTTGTAGTTCCTCTTAAAATTCAAGAAGCCTTGAATCAGAAGATAGGGTGCGTCCATTATACATAGACAAGGTCAGCATCAGATGGCAGCCTTAGTCCGGGGATTCTTAGCACCATCTGCCTTCACGTCGCACTGGCCGCTGTATTGTCCATACACACACACATATATATATATAAATGGGACCCAGCATCGATAGTCTGAAACACTAACCACTAAGCCATCCGCGGCTCTTTTGAAATACATATATATATATATATATATATATATATATATTGATAGTGTTAAAAAAAAAACTGTTCTCTTTCAGAATTTTTTTTTTTTTTTTATGTATTGCACGTCCTTATGTGTCTGCGCTCAAAATTTTATCCGCTGGACCCGAGCACATTTCACCTGGAAAATATTGCCACGGCAAAATTTCAAATTTGGGAAAAACGTAACGCTAAGGTATACAGTAAAAACAAAACAAAAAAAAACCCTCTTAATGGTATCAAACTAGCCACACTCTGTGAAATTAGAGAAATTTTAATGTGTCTGCGCTCAAAATTTTATCCGCTGGACCCGAGCACATTTCACCTGGAAAATATTGCCACGGCAAAATTTCAAATTTGGGAAAAACGTAACGCTAAGGTATACAGTAAAAACAAAACAAAAAACCCCCCTCTTAATGGTATCAAACTAGCCACACTCTGTGAAATTAGAGAAATTATTATGTGTCTGCGCTCAAAATTTTATCCGCTGGACCCGAGCACATTTCACCTGGAAAATATTGCCATGGCAAAATTTCAAATTTGGGAAAAACGTAACGCTAAGGTATACAGTAAAAAAAAACAAAAAAAAACCCTCTTAATGGTATCAAACTAGCCACACTCTGTGAAATTAGAGAAATTATTATGTGTCTGCGCTCAAAATTTTATCCGCTGGACCCGAGCACATTTCACCTGGAAAATATTGCCATGGCAAAATTTCAAATTTGGGAAAAACGTAACGCTAAGGTATACAGTAAAAACAAAACAACCCCCCTCTTAATGGTATCAAACTAGCCACACTCTGTGAAATTAGAGAAATTATTATGTGTCTGCGCTCAAAATTTTATCCGCTGGACCCGAGCACATTTCACCTGGAAAATATTGCCATGGCAAAATTTCAAATTTGGGAAAAACGTAACGCTAAGGTATACAGTAAAAACAAAACAACCCCCCCCCCCTCTTAATGGTATCAAACTAGCCACACTCTGTGAAATTAGAGAAATTATTATGTGTCTGCGCTCAAAATTTTATCCGCTGGACCCGAGCACATTTCACCTGGAAAATATTGCCATGGCAAAATTTCAAATTTGGGAAAAACGTAACGCTAAGGTATACAGTAAAAACAAAACAACCCCCCCCCGCCTCTTAATGGTATCAAACTAGCCACACTCAGTGAAATTAGAGAAATTATTATGTGTCTGCGCTCAAAATTTTATCCGCTGGACCCGAGCACATTTCACCTGGAAAATATTGCCATGGCAAAATTTCAAATTTGGGAAAAACGTAACGCTAAGGTATACAGTAAAAAAACCAAAAAAAAAACCCTCTTAATGGTATCAAACTAGCCACACTCTGTGAAATTAGAGAAATTATTATGTGTCTGCGCTCAAAATTTTATCCGCTGGACCCGAGCACATTTCACCTGGAAAATATTGCCATGGCAAAATTTCAAATTTGGGAAAAACGTAACGCTAAGGTATACAGTAAAAACAAAACAACCCCCCCCCTCTTAATGGTATCAAACTAGCCACACTCTGTGAAATGAGAGAAATTATTATGTGTCTGCGCTCAAAATTTTATCCGCTGGACCCGAGCACATTTCACCTGGAAAATATTGCCATGGCAAAATTTCAAATTTGGGAAAAACATAACGCTAAGGTATACAGTAAAAACAAAACAACCCCCTCTTAATGGTATCAAACTAGCCACACTCTGTGAAATTAGAGAAATTATTATGTGTCTGCGCTCAAAATTTTATCCGCTGGACCCGAGCACATTTCACCTGGAAAATATTGCCATGGCAAAATTTCAAATTTGGGAAAAACCTAACGCTAAGGTATACAGTAAAAACAAAACAACCCCCCCCTCTTAATGGTATCAAACTAGCCACACTCTGTGAAATTAGAGAAATTATTATGTGTCTGCGCTCAAAATTTTATCCGCTGGACCCGAGCACATTTCACCTGGAAAATATTGCCATGGCAAAATTTCAAATTTGGGAAAAACGTAACGCTAAGGTATACAGTAAAAACAAAACAACCCCCCCCTCTTAATGGTATCAAACTAGCCACACTCTGTGAAATTAGAGAAATTATTATGTGTCTGCGCTCAAAATTTTATCCGCTGGACCCGAGCACATTTCACCTGGAAAATATTGCCATGGCAAAATTTCAAATTTACGAAAAACGTAACGCTAAGGTATACAGTAAAAACAAAACAAACCCCCTCTTAATGGTATCAAACTAGCCACACTCTGTGAAATTAGAGAAATTATTATGTGTCTGCGCTCAAAATTTTATCCGCTGGACCCGAGCACATTTCACCTGGAAAATATTGCCATGGCAAAATTTCAAATTTGGGAAAAACCTAACGCTAAGGTATACAGTAAAAAACAAACAAAAAAAAACCCCTCTTAATGGTATCAAACTAGCCACACTCTGTGAAATTAGAGAAATTATTATGTGTCTGCGCTCAAAATTTTATCCGCTGGACCCGAGCACATTTCACCTGGAAAATATTGCCATGGCAAAATTTCAAATTTGGGAAAAACGTAACGCTAAGGTATACAGTAAAAACAAAACAAACCCCCCCCTCTTAATGGTATCAAACTAGCCACACACTGTGAAATTAGAGAAATTATTATGTGTCTGCGCTCAAAATTTTATCCGCTGGACCCGAGCACATTTCACCTGGAAAATATTGCCATGGCAAAATTTCAAATTTGGGAAAAACGTAACGCTAAGGTATACAGTAAAAACAAAGCAAAAACCCCCCTCTTAATGGTATCAAACTAGCCACACTCTGTGAAATTAGAGAAATTATTATGTGTCTGCGCTCAAAATTTTATCCGCTGGACCCGAGCACATTTCACCTGGAAAATATTGCCATGGCAAAATTTCAAATTTGGGAAAAACGTAACGCTAAGGTATACAGTAAAAAAAAAAACAAAAAAAAACCCTCTTAATGGTATCAAACTAGCCACACTCTGTGAAATTAGAGAAATTATTATGTGTCTGCGCTCAAAATTTTATCCGCTGGACCCGAGCACATTTCACCTGGAAAATATTGCCATGGCAAAATTTCAAATTTGGGAAAAACGTAACGCTAAGGTATACAGTAAAAACAAAACAACCCCCCCGCCCCCCTCTTAATGGTATCAAACTAGCCACACTCTGTGAAATTAGAGAAATTATTATGTGTCTGCGCTCAAAATTTTATCCGCTGGACCCGAGCACATTTCACCTGGAAAATATTGCCATGGCAAAATTTCAAATTTGGGAAAAACGTAACGCTAAGGTATACAGTAAAAACAAAACAACCCCCCCCCCTCTTAATGGTATCAAACTAGCCACACTCTGTGAAATTAGAGAAATTATTATGTGTCTGCGCTCAAAATTTTATCCGCTGGACCCGAGCACATTTCACCTGGAAAATATTGCCATGGCAAAATTTCAAATTTGGGAAAAACGTAACGCTAAGGTATACAGTAAAAACAAAACAACCCCCCCCTCTTAATGGTATCAAACTAGCCACACTCTGTGAAATTAGAGAAATTATTATGTGTCTGCGCTCAAAATTTTATCCGCTGGACCCGAGCACATTTCACCTGGAAAATATTGCCATGGCAAAATTTCAAATTTGGGAAAAACGTAACGCTAAGGTATACAGTAAAAACAAAACAAAAAACCCCCCTCTTAATGGTATCAAACTAGCCACACTCTGTGAAATTAGAGAAATTATTATGTGTCTGCGCTCAAAATTTTATCCGCTGGACCCGAGCACATTTCACCTGGAAAATATTGCCATGGCAAAATTTCAAATTTGGGAAAAACGTAACGCTAAGGTATACAGTAAAAAAAAAACAAAAAAACCCTCTTAATGGTATCAAACTAGCCACACTCTGTGAAATTAGAGAAATTATTATGTGTCTGCGCTCAAAATTTTATCCGCTGGACCCGAGCACATTTCACCTGGAAAATATTGCCATGGCAAAATTTCAAATTTGGGAAAAACGTAACGCTAAGGTATACAGTAAAAACAAAACAACCCCCCCCCTCTTAATGGTATCAAACTAGCCACACTCTGTGAAATTAGAGAAATTATTATGTGTCTGCGCTCAAAATTTTATCCGCTGGACCCGAGCACATTTCACCTGGAAAATATTGCCATGGCAAAATTTCAAATTTGGGAAAAACGTAACGCTAAGGTATACAGTAAAAACAAAACAAAAAACCCCCCCCCCTCTTAATGGTATCAAACTAGCCACACTCTGTGAAATTAGAGAAATTATTATGTGTCTGCGCTCAAAATTTTATCCGCTGGACCCGAGCACATTTCACCTGGAAAATATTGCCATGGCAAAATTTCAAATTTGGGAAAAACGTAACGCTAAGGTATACAGTAAAAACAAAACAACCCCCCCTCTTAATGGTATCAAACTAGCCACACTCTGTGAAATTAGAGAAATTATTATGTGTCTGCGCTCAAAATTTTATCCGCTGGACCCGAGCACATTTCACCTGGAAAATATTGCCATGGCAAAATTTCAAATTTGGGAAAAACGTAACGCTAAGGTATACAGTAAAAACAAAACAAAAAAACCCCCCCTCTTAATGGTATCAAACTAGCCACACTCTGTGAAATTAGAGAAATTATTATGTGTCTGCGCTCAAAATTTTATCCGCTGGACCCGAGCACATTTCACCTGGAAAATATTGCCATGGCAAAATTTCAAATTTGGGAAAAACGTAACGCTAAGGTATACAGTAAAAACAAAAAAAAAAAACCCCCCTCTTAATGGTATCAAACTAGCCACACTCTGTGAAATTAGAGAAATTATTATGTGTCTGCGCTCAAAATTTTATCCGCTGGACCCGAGCACATTTCACCTGGAAAATATTGCCATGGCAAAATTTCAAATTTGGGAAAAACGTAACGCTAAGGTATACAGTAAAAAAAAACAAAAAAACCCCCTCTTAATGGTATCAAACTAGCCACACTCTGTGAAATTAGAGAAATTATTATGTGTCTGCGCTCAAAATTTTATCCGCTGGACCCGAGCACATTTCACCTGGAAAATATTGCCATGGCAAAATTTCAAATTTGGGAAAAACGTAACGCTAAGGTATACAGTAAAAAAAAAACAAAAAACCCCCCTCTTAATGGTATCAAACTAGCCACACTCTGTGAAATTAGAGAAATTATTATGTGTCTGCGCTCAAAATTTTATCCGCTGGACCCGAGCACATTTCACCTGGAAAATATTGCCATGGCAAAATTTCAAATTTGGGAAAAACGTAACGCTAAGGTATACAGTAAAAAAAAAACAAAAAAAACCCCTCTTAATGGTATCAAACTAGCCACACTCTGTGAAATTAGAGAAATTATTATGTGTCTGCGCTCAAAATTTTATCCGCTGGACCCGAGCACATTTCACCTGGAAAATATTGCCATGGCAAAATTTCAAATTTGGGAAAAACGTAACGCTAAGGTATACAGTAAAAACAAAACAACCCCCCCCCTCTTAATGGTATCAAACTAGCCACACTCTGTGAAATTAGAGAAATTATTATGTGTCTGCGCTCAAAATTTTATCCGCTGGACCCGAGCACATTTCACCTGGAAAATATTGCCATGGCAAAATTTCAAATTTGGGAAAAACGTAACGCTAAGGTATACAGTAAAAACAAAACAAACCCCCCTCTTAATGGTATCAAACTAGCCACACTCTGTGAAATTAGAGAAATTATTATGTGTCTGCGCTCAAAATTTTATCCGCTGGACCCGAGCACATTTCACCTGGAAAATATTGCCATGGCAAAATTTCAAATTTGGGAAAAACGTAACGCTAAGGTATACAGTAAAAACAAAACAACCCCCCTCTTAATGGTATCAAACTAGCCACACTCTGTGAAATTAGAGAAATTATTATGTGTCTGCGCTCAAAATTTTATCCGCTGGACCCGAGCACATTTCACCTGGAAAATATTGCCATGGCAAAATTTCAAATTTGGGAAAAACGTAACGCTAAGGTATACAGTAAAAACAAAACAAAAACCCCCCTCTTAATGGTATCAAACTAGCCACACTCTGTGAAATTAGAGAAATTATTATGTGTCTGCGCTCAAAATTTTATCCGCTGGACCCGAGCACATTTCACCTGGAAAATATTGCCATGGCAAAATTTCAAATTTGGGAAAAACGTAACGCTAAGGTATACAGTAAAAACAAAACAAAAAAAACCCCTCTTAATGGTATCAAACTAGCCACACTCTGTGAAATTAGAGAAATTATTATGTGTCTGCGCTCAAAATTTTATCCGCTGGACCCGAGCACATTTCACCTGGAAAATATTGCCATGGCAAAATTTCAAATTTGGGAAAAACGTAACGCTAAGGTATACAGTAAAAAAAAAAAACAAAAAACCCCCCTCTTAATGGTATCAAACTAGCCACACTCTGTGAAATTAGAGAAATTATTATGTGTCTGCGCTCAAAATTTTATCCGCTGGACCCGAGCACATTTCACCTGGAAAATATTGCCATGGCAAAATTTCAAATTTGGGAAAAACCTAACGCTAAGGTATACAGTAAAAAAAAAAAAAAAAAAAAAAACCCCCCTCTTAATGGTATCAAACTAGCCACACTCTGTGAAATTAGAGAAATTATTATGTGTCTGCGCTCAAAATTTTATCCGCTGGACCCGAGCACATTTCACCTGGAAAATATTGCCATGGCAAAATTTCAAATTTGGGAAAAACGTAACGCTAAGGTATACAGTAAAAAACAAAACAAACCCCCCTCTTAATGGTATCAAACTAGCCACACTCTGTGAAATTAGAGAAATTATTATGTGTCTGCGCTCAAAATTTTATCCGCTGGACCCGAGCACATTTCACCTGGAAAATATTGCCATGGCAAAATTTCAAATTTGGGAAAAACGTAACGCTAAGGTATACAGTAAAAACAAAACAAAAAAACCCCCCTCTTAATGGTATCAAACTAGCCACACTCTGTGAAATTAGAGAAATTATTATGTGTCTGCGCTCAAAATTTTATCCGCTGGACCCGAGCACATTTCACCTGGAAAATATTGCCATGGCAAAATTTCAAATTTGGGAAAAACCTAACGCTAAGGTATACAGTAAAAACAAAACAAAAAAAAAACCCCCTCTTAATGGTATCAAACTAGCCACACTCTGTGAAATTAGAGAAATTATTATGTGTCTGCGCT